>CM024611.1:50728074-51395151 GCA_014182575.1 Eucalyptus decipiens | reverse complement strand
CAAAGTAAAGCAAAAAGTAGGAAGAGAGAATTGAACACAAGGTTTATAGTGGTTCGGCTTATTCCAAGCCTACGTCCACTCTTCCGCACCGACTGACCCACCTAGTGTATTTCACTATGAACAAAGAGATGTTACTGACAATGCTTTCCCTTGATTCCACAAACAGATACTCTACCACACTTCCTCAAGGTATCTCAAAATATAGACTCTCTTTTGTGTACAAGATTTTGCTTAGTAAATGAATTGACTAAGAACAAGGAGCTTCAGACTTTGGAATTCTTCTATCGTGCACACTCTCGAACAACTGGAACGTCTTCCTTATATACTCCTTTATGCCATCATACTCGTTTGCACTTACCAAAGGAATTCTTCCAATCTTCCCGTTGGACAGAATCAATTAGGAAGATCATTCGAGCTATTAAAGGAACATGTCGATAGACCATCAATCCTGCTCGCCCATACAATCAGGATCTCGGTTTCCATAAGTAGAACCTTCCAAGTATACTTCGCCAATCATTGGATCCTTAATCAATCTTGATTCGAATAAAGGAATCCGTTATGTCATATCCAGCCAAGAGATCTTCTCTAGTCGATAAAGCCAAATCCTTAAAGAATCACTCAGTTCTGGACAGCCTTTCTTCAACGGATTAGAAACTGTCAATGAGAATAGACTTTGAGTCTTGAGTCTAGCAATCCGGAGGTCTTCAGAGTTTAAATAGTAGAGTCTGCAAATCTTCAGACTAGACTGATGGAAACGTTTTGTTAGCTTCAAAATATTCCAGAAAGATTTCTCCAACACATGTGGCAGTCAACTAAATGAAATTAGTTGACCCCATGTAGACACGTGTTTTCCTTCTCGGTGGCCAGCGAAGAAGGAACTTTGGACAGCTGCGTCGACCGTGTCTTCAAGTGGCAAAGAGGGCCATTAAGAATAGCCCACGAAGGAGTCACATCCGCTGGTCAACAAATGGAAAATAATTGACCGAGAGGTGCCCATCAACGAACACGTCAGTGCATGCAGGGGGGGAGTCGGCAACCGAATGACATGCCGAATTCCACGTCTCGCTCAGCTGTCTTTAGCCATCAACGCCACCGAATCTGCATGCATTGACTGAACTAATTAAGAAAGTGAAAGAACAAAAAGGGCACGGAAGCGAGTGAGAGAGAGAAGGACTGAGTGAAATAAGGCAGAGAGAGATCGAGAGTTAGCAGTGGGCTAGCGAGAGAGAGAGAGAGAGAGAGAGAGAGAGAGAGAGAGAGAGTTTGAGCGTGCTGTGAGCAGGAGTGAGGGAGAAGGTCTCCCCTTCGCCCGTGCTCGTCCGTCTGTGCTCGTGCGAGCCGCCACAGTCGACGCCGCCTGTCTTTGTCTTCGTTGAGCTAAGCCCGAGTTTTCGGTTTTGCTTGCTGTCAAGCTAAGGAATTAGAAGCAAGTAGAGTCCATTGATCTACCCTTTGCTTGTTGTGTTTGGTTTGTGATGAATGGTGAATCTCGGATGTGGATGAAGTGTGAAATTTCGAAGTAGTGTTCTAGCCTAGTATTCTGTTTTTGGGAAAAACAGTCCGACCTTTGGTGATTTTGTGAGTTGCATGCGATGTTCTAGTTAGAATCTGACTTCAACTTCTTGATGAAAGTTTTAAAGGACTTCTTGTAAAATAACATATTAAAATTTGAAAGGAAACGGACAAGTATAGGTCGATGAAACCATTTTTCTTTGATGAAGCTAGATCTGGAAACTGTTATGTTGATCGGTTGTGATTCCGTGAATTTTGTGAAATTATCTAGTCCGAATTTGATATTGTGTTCTTGTTGAGAGTTGTATATGACATCTTGAGGAGCAACATACTAAAATTTGAGGATAAACGGACAAGTAATGATCTGGGAAAACGATTTTCTTTGAAAAGGATGAATCTGGACAGTGAACCGAGAGATAGGAAGAGTTATAAAAATTATAGCTTTTAATCCAGAAGGAATTAAATTTCTATTTCTTCATGAGACTTTTACCCTTAGAACTCATCTATAACATATCAAAATCTCATAATTTTTTAAGTTCATTTAAGGGCCTAATCGAAATTATTTCCGAAACTGTGCAAAAAGTGGTGCTGGAATTTCTTTTGCTGTGATGTGTGGATCTATGTGATTGATGTGGAACTTTCTTGACATGGTGTTCTGCATGAAATATCTTCCTCTGGATCTTTTTTACATCATGTTAAATTCTCACAATTTATTGAGATTTTTTAGAATTTTTACTAAAGAGGTGCATTCTGTCTTACCCGAAAATTGGTTCTATTTTCAAAAACCAATGAACTGCTTTATGAAATTTGATATTGTGGGTGTTATGTGTACTGCATATATGGTGACGTTTGGCATATCATATGACATCAAAAAGCTGGTTTAGACTTTTGATATTGTTGCATCAAATGCCATGTTGAAAATGAGACATATATGTGAATATACATTGTGATAATGATGATACCGTCGAAGGTGTGAGCCAACGATGCCCCGGGAGTCGGGATGCCCAAAGGTTACAATGAGTTGATGCCCTTTGGATGCCTGGTTGTATTATGAATACATGCCCAGAGGTTTTCTCCCGGGAGTGTAGGGATGCCCGGTTGTATTATGATACATGCCCGGAGGGTGAGGGGTTGTATTATGATGCATGCCCGGAGGGTAGGGGTAACCATTTTTATGGCGAGCCCCAAAGATTCCTCGTGACGCCAGGTGAGATGCAAGATGCCCGAAGGTGTGTGCCGGAGGCCCTCGCGATGCCAGGTTGGATGCGAGCGATAAATTGTGGGATGTAAACATTGGTCCCTGGATGAAAAATAATGAGATCCTTGTGAAAGATAAGAACTGAAATTAAATCATGTGCATGGGTGTATGCATATGGCATGATGCATGATCTGCCTATGAAAGTAAATTGATGCTATTTGATATTGAAAATGCAATCATGAAGGCATGAAAGGATCTCATGGTGATGTATGCTTGATAGCATGAATGATATGAGTGCATGGTGGTATATGCACATTGCATGGTGATATATGCATGGTTGCTTAATGATATAAGTACAAGTGCATGGTGGTATATGCACGTTGTATGGTGATATATGCATGACTGCTTGATGATATGAGTACAAGTGCATGGTGGTATATGCACATTGCATGGTGATATATGCATGGCTGTAAGGTGAGGTATGCTCGAATGCATGAATGATATGTGTTTTACTCATGATACCTTGATTGTCCTGTTTGACGCATTGTGTAGTTTGGTGGATCTTTACTGCTGAGTGGTTGTACTCACCCCGTTTAGGAACTAACATTTCAGACTAGATAAGATACCTCTGCTGCCACTGCCACCGGTAGATGGATCAAGTGGTTGGATATGAACGCGAGGAGGAGGATAGCAAAGGAAGGAACTTTCGGACGCCGACACTGATCGATGGACTTTAAGTATACGACTGTTGGAGGAGATGTCAGCCATCTTTTGAAGTATAGCCAAGTATAAAAGACTGACATTTTGATGTATCGATGAATGATGTCCATCTAGTTTAAGTAAATAAAAGTGTTCGGCTTTTACCTAAAAATGTTTAGTAGGTGTGCATTATTTTTCGAATATAGGGAAGAAAGTTGATAGATGTGCTTCCGCCATATAAATTGCGCAGGGACCGATCTAAAATATATAAACCCCCAGGATCGATAGACCTTCAGGTCAAGCAAGAGAATGGTAATCGAATTGTGGCAACCCTAACGGTTCGGGGGCCATGGAGGGGTGCCACATCGAATGGTATCAGAGCAATGGTTATAGGTGGAGTGATAAGGAGCCTCATTTGGAAATTGAGGAATATGATGACAATGCACGCTATAGGATACTAAACTAAGATAGTCGTCTAGTTTTGAATAACGGGTGATGGATATTCACTCGTAGGTCCCTGGTAACTAGTGTGATGTTGCTTTTGTGTGTCAGTAACATTTTATGTTACTTATGTGACTTTAGTAATAACCTTAATTAATGATTTGACTAGTGACACTGAGTTGCAAATTATTCCTGAGGCAAATGCTTGGAAAACTGAAGGGAAATCATGGTACGAACTGGGAGTTCTCATTCATCGAGGGCTGACGCCTCTGCTGCAAGAGCTGAACCCTGAATGGAAGATATCCTGCAGGCATTGGCCAATATTAGAAATCTGATGGAAAAACAAGTGTAGCAACAACCTGGAGTGGAACGTTGCCCTCAGGGACTGGTGGAATAATTCCTGAAGTTGAAACCACCTAAGTTTGGTGGAATGGGAAGTCCTGAGAAGGTGGAACATTGGATTGATGGGATCGAACAGATTTTCCAATTGTTGGATTGTAGTGATGCTGAGAAGATAGTTTTGGCAGAGTACCAGCTGGAGGGAAATGCAAAGTTTTGGTGGAGAGCTTTAAGGGATACGATCTTTCCACTAGGTACTGATATGAACTAGGATGAGTTTGTTAGAGCTTTTAATAGGAAGCATTTCTCTGATTGTGCTAAGGATAAGAAGATCACTGAATTTGTTCAGTTGGAATAAAGGGAGTTGACAGTAGATCAGTATGAGGCAAAATTTTCTGAATTGTCTAGGTATGCTCCCAGAATGATTGAGGATCGTGAGGAAAAAGCTAAGAGATTTCTGAAAGGGTTGAGGACTGATATTAGGAAACAACTAGTGCCTCTGAATATAAGGGATTATAATAAGATTTATGAGAGGGCACAGTTGGTGGAGTAAGATTTAGTGAGAGAGCAATCAGAATCTAAGAGGTAGATGACCTTTAATGATGTTTGAAGGGGTAAGAGACCTTATCCTGATCAAGGACAGTCCTGGGAATCTAAGAGGACTAAATTTTGGGAATTCTAGAAAAGTCAAGAGTGGCCTGGTTTTAGGGAGAGTACCCTACCAAAGTAATATTTGTTAGAGATGTTGTGGACAACATGGACCAAGACCCTATAATGATCGATTGAAATGTTTTGGCTGTGGGTAGAGAGGTCACTTTAAGAAAGATTATCCACAAGAGGGGTCGCAGCTGAGTGTTGGCTCGATGCGACAGGTACAACAAAATACTGGTGGACCAAAACTACCAAGGAATCCACAGAGGCCACCAGCATAAAGGAAGGGTGTATGCAGTCACCCAAGAGGAAGCAGAAGCTTCCGAAAATGTTATCTCAGGTACGATTTCGATAGAGGGATAATAAGGTATATGCGTTATTTGATATGAGTGGCACGCATCCATTTGTGTCCGAAAAATATAGATGATTGTGAGAAATATGAACCAAATCTTTAGATATGCCTCTTCGTATTTCTACATCACTGAAAGATATGTTGTTATTTACGTTAACATGTGAGATATGTGAGATAACCCTAGGGGAAACGAGATCTAGAGATGGACTTGGTAGTAATAGTTATGTATAACTTTGACCTCATCGTAGGAATGGACTAGCTCCATAAGCAATGGACTAGGATGAATGATCTCCTGAGATAGTACTTACCCGTGCACTAAGGATAAAACCGTGAGGCTAAGAATGAGATAGGCCAAAGCGGATAATATCTCTATAAGTTAGTCCCTATCAAAACGAGACCCTCTAATGGATGTGTAGTTTGGGTTCGAACCGGGCGAAAGCTGGTGTACCTGTAACGACCCGGTCCGATGAGGGCGGGGAGTGGATGCTGAGGTCAGAGGACCTGAACAAGGAGTGGCTCTTGGCAGGCTTCTAGGATGGCAAAAGGGGGTAGGAATGAACCAAACTATGAATTGAACTGGGAAGGCAATGTTTCTGGGATAATTTTATCAGAGTGGCATAGTGGAAGCATGGTTAAGCTTGTAGAACTTTTGTTTGTGAAAAAGAAGGATGGGTCGATGCGTTTGTGCATTGATCATAGGCAATTGAATCATGTGATTGTTAAGAGTAAGTGCCCATTACCTAGAATTGATGACATATTCGACCAACTGCAAGGAAGTTCGGTCTTTTCTAAAATTGACTTGAGGTCAGGATACCATCAACTAAGGATTAAGAAAGAAGACATTCCTAAGACCGCATTTAGGACTCGCTATAGACACTATGAGTTCCTAGTTATGCTATTTGGATTGACGAATGCCTTAGCTGCATTCATGGATTTAATGAATAGGATATTTAAGCCTTATTTGGATCAAATTGTGATTTTCTTCATTTGATGATATCCTGATATATTCTAAAGGACCTGAAGAACATGCGCAGCATCTAAGCGTAATGCTGCAAACAAGGCTTAAGAAGTGAATTATGGAGAATGAGTTATGAATTTGAGGATTAAGTTATGATCATTTGAGCTAAGTAGTGACTTCCTATTAGAGGATCTCATTGGAAGTCTTAATGCATTACAAGGAGGCATTTAGTATGTATAGATTGATCTTGGAAGTCATGAGTTTGAGTGGTCACATGAGACATGAAATTATTTGTGGTTTATATGTTGGAATAATAGGTTTAATTGATGATGGTCAACTTTTAATTTTTGGTGATGATCTTAGTTTGAAAAGGTTTTGTGGAATTAGTGGATATGATCAATTGTGGTTATAGTCTTTTCAAGGTGAAAAGGTGAAAGTTCAAGTTGTGGATTTGATGAGTGATTAGTCCAAGTGACAATCCTTTAGGGTGAGACATGAGATATACTCGATGGAAACTAGACAAGTTTTATTTTGGTGGATTGTTGATCTTTGAATTGAATAAGTCTTGGTGGACTATCGATATTTGAACTGAATGAATGATGCTATATTTTAGGCTTGAATCTATGTTGCAGTGAAAGCGTAGTGAATGTCTTTGTTGGATGAACCAAATGAGTTATTGTTGGTGTCGATTTTGATGGTTCTAGGCTTGAATTGATGGTGACAAAGGTATAGAAATAATTTGGCTAAATGGTGTGTTCGATTGAGACCGTTAGATATACTAGAGTGAAAATGAGATCATGTGATGATGGATTTTGTGCAAGGATTACCAAGGGCATCAAGTGGCCACGACTCTATCTAGGTGATAGTAGATTGCTTGACTAAGTCTACCCATTTCCTAGCAGTTCACGTAGACTATCCGAAGGGTAAAATTTGCTGTTATATCTGTAAGCCAAGTGGTATACTTACATGGTGTTCCTGTAACTATCATGTTCGATCAAGACTCAAGATTTACTTCCAACCTTTGGTGAAGTCTTCAAACCGCCTTAGGGACTAAGCTCCCATTTAGTACTGCTTTTCATCCATAGACGGATGGACAAACGAAAAGAGTGATCCAAGCATTTGAGGACATGTTAAGAGCTTGCGTCATTGATTTTAAAGAGAGTTGAGATGAAAAGTTATACCTGGTAGAATTTGTGTATAACAATAGTTTTCAGAAAAGTGTAGGCATGGCTCCCTATGAAGCGTTGTATGGGAGAAAATGTAGGACTCTTGTCTGTTGGAGTGAGGTAGGTGAAAGGCTACCTCACTCCAACAGACAGGACCTGAATTGATACAAGTTACTGCAGAGGTCGTGAAGATCATCAGGAAAAGACTTAAAACGGCCCAGAGTCGACAGAAAAGTTACGCAGATAAGCGTAGAAAACCTTTGGAAATTAACGTGGGAGACCACGTATTCCTTAAGGTATCCCTGATGAAAGGAATATCACGATTTGGAATAAAGGGTAAATTAAGCCCCAGATTTGTTGGACCCTTTGAGATACTTGAAAGGATAGGAAACGTAGCATATCGGCTAGCATTACCTCCTAAGTTGGAAAATTTACATGATGTGTTCCATATGTCGATGCTGAGGAAGTGCCAGCCTGACCCTGGACACATACTCGATCATGAAACCATCAAAGTGGATGAGTAAGTGAGGTACATAGAAGAGCCAATACAAGTACTAGATTGAAAGGAGCAAGTCCTTCGGACAAAGAAAATTCCATTAGTTAAAGTTTTATGGCGACATCACAATATGGAAGAGACCACGTGGAAAAAAAAAAAAAAGAGAGGCAAAGGTACCCTCATTTGTTTAAAGAGACGTAAGTGATGTACAATTTCAAGGACGAAATTCTCTAAGGAGGGGAGAATTGTGGCATCCGCATTTTTGCTAACCTCGGAAAAATAATGATATGTCGCGAATTGACGATATGGTTATCGGGATTCGTCATCGTCGGCACCACATTCGACCCCTGTTTTATCACTGCTTGACACCCGAAATACTAATTTTTGGAGAAAAATTGTTACATGCACGATCATTAACTGCCATACGCGGCAATGCATTTACGTGAGAATTTTCTTGTGAAGAACCCACATGGCCGCACCTTCCTTTTTCCATTTGGCCGATCAATCGCAAGTAATTCCTTGACCCATGCAAACTGATCAGTGCCCCTTCTTCGTGCAAGAATTTTGGTCACATGCATGTACATGTGGCAGTCAACTAAAGGAAATTAGTTGACCCCATGAAGACACGTGTTTTCCTTCTTGGTGGCTAGTGAAGAAGGAACTTTGGACAATTGCGTCGACCGTGTCTTCAAGCGGCAAAGAGGGCCATTAAGAATAGCCTACAAAGGAGTCACGTCCGCTGGTCAACAAATGGAAAATAATTGACCAAGAGGCGCCCATCAACGGACACGTCAGTGCATGCAAGGGGGGAAGTCGGCAACCGAATGACATGCCGAATTCCACATTAGCACAATTTCATGATACCTCGATTGTTCTGTTTGATGCATTGTGTAGTTTGGTGGATCTTTACTGCTGGGTGGTTGTACTCACTGTTGGAGAAATCTTTCTAGAATATTTTGAAGCTGACAAAACGTTTCCATCAGTCTAATCTGAAGATTTACAAACTCTACTATTTAAAGTCTGAAGACCTCCGGATGCTAGACTCAAGACTCAAAATCTATTCTCATTGACAGTTTCTAATCCGTTGAAGAAAAGCTATCCAGAATTGAGTGCTTCGTTAAGGATTTGGGCTTATCGACTAGAGAAGATCTCTTGGCTGGATATGACTTAACGGATTCCTTTATTCGAATCAAGATCGATTAAGGATCCGATGATTGACGAAGTATACTTGGAAGGTTCTACTTATGGAAACCGAGATCCTGATTGTATGGGCGAGCAGGATTGATGGGCTATCGACATGTTCCTTTAATAGCTCGAATGATCTTCCTAATTGATTCTGTCCAACGGGAAGATTGGAAGAATTCCTTTGGTAAGGGCCAACGGGTATGATGGCATAAAGGAGTATATAAGGAAGACGTTCCAGTTGTTCGAGAAGGTGTACGATAGAAAAATTCCAAAGTCTGAAGCTCCTTGATTCTTAGTCAATTCATTTACTGAGCGAAATCTTGTACGCAAAAGAGAGTCTATATTTTGAGATACCTTGAGGAAGTGTGGTAGAGTATCTACACTTTGTGGAATCAAGGGAAAGCATTGTCAGTAACATCTCTTTTGTTCATAGTGAAATCCAGCCGGTGGGTCATCGGTGCGAAAAAGAGTGGACGTAGGCTTGGAATAAGCCGAACCACTATAAACCTTGTGTTCAATTTTCTCTTCCCTACTCTCTGCTTTACTTTGATCATAGTTCGTTTTGTTAACTAAAGGAGAACTTCATTTCTATTGTCTGCCTATTATTGCTTTCGTATCTCAAGAAATTGTTTTTACACCTATTCACCCCCCTCTAGGTGCTTATACTAGCTATATCAATTGGTATCAGAGCCTGTGTACTCACTTTGTTTGAAATGTTTTACTTCAGAGTTAAAGATTCATGGCTAGTATGCTAGCTCCAGGGCTGGTGGAAGGGCAAAGCAATACCAGACCACCTTACTTTGATGGAAAGGATTACAACATCTGAAAAAACAAGATGAAAACGTTCCTAAGATCAAAGGATCATCTGGAATGGGACGTTGTAGAAAAATGAATCACTCCTAAAGCTGCATCTGTCTCAGAGAGAGGAAAAGAAGCTGTTGAGTCTAGTGAAATGACTCAGGAAGAGATAATCAAGAGACAAGCTCTTGATGCAAAAGCAATTTATTCTTTATATTGTGCTTTCTCACCTACTGAATATAACATAATATCTTCTTGTGTTACAACAAAAGAAGTTTGTGATAGATTACATATTACCAACGAAGGAACTGATCGAGTGAAAGAGACCAGAATCAACATTCTCCTCGGTCAATACGAAGCCTTCAAAATGAAATTAGGAGAATCTATAACCGACATGTTTAGTCGTTTTTACGAAATCGTGAATGGTCTTGAAAATCAAGGTCAACCAATTTCTGATCCCATGAAGGTAAACAAGCTACTGCGTGGACTCTCCAAGGATTGGAATCACATAAAGACCTCAATAAGAGAGACACAAAAGATCATGCCACTATCTGTCGATGAGTTGGTTGGAACTCTTCAGTCTTATGAAGTGGAACGAATCAATGAAGACGAAGATCCTAAAGGTAAGAAATCTTTTATATTAAAATCCAATGATGATTATGATGTTACAGATTCAAAAGACGATATGGATGATGAGGAGCTTGCTCTCATGATAAGAAGATTGAAAGCTTAACGAAAAGGAAGAAGATTCAATCCAAAGAAACGAGTTTTCAAAAGCAACGAGACTAAGTTTGTTGAGGATGATGTATCAAACAAAGATGTAGTCTGCTTTGAATGTAAGAAAAAGGGACACATCGGACCTAACCTGTCCTCTTCGAGGAAGAAGAAAGGAAAAGCTGAAAAGTATCGAAAGGCTCTTAAAGCGAAAACAGGTGATACTGAGTGTAAAGAAAGTGATGATGATTATGCCAATATATGTCCGATGGCACAATCGGATTCAGATTCAAACTCCGAGACAACCTCGGATTCGGACGGTGAATGCGAGGTAAGTAACTTTAAAATCCCTATTAAAGTCTCTAAATACATTGATGAGCTGTGTTTTAGTCTTAAGATTTCTCTTAAAAGGATTTCTGAACTTAAAAAGGAAAACTCTGCACTAAAACAACAAGAAAATGCTTTGAAAGAAAGAGTTAAATGTTTAGACATGAATGTTTCCACTCTTAAAGAAAGCGAAGATAATCTTTTAAAAGAAAATGCATTTTTAAAAATTGACTTATCAAATATTTCAAAAAGATTTTCAATAAGATCTGAGAAACTTGAGAAAATTCTTTCAAAGACAAAAACCTTATTTCAATAAATCTGGTTTAGGAATGACAGCAGAAACCATTCATTTAATTGATTTTCCTAAAGTAAAGGAAAGAATTAAGCAAAGACCCACAAGAGATGCTTACAAAAATCATTTCAAAAGGGTTTTTGTAAAACCAGTAGGTTGAAATGCTCTCAGATGTTCAAAATGCAATAGTGCAGATCATTTTGAAAAAGAATGTCCTATGGTTTGGAAACCCGTTAAGAAAGTATGGGCAAAAACCGCATATCATACTAACACCAATGGACCCAAGAAAATATGGGTACCAAAGAAAGCTTGAGTCTCTTTTTTTTTATGCAGGTCACTATCAAGAAAAAGGTAAAATGGTATCTGGATAGTGGATGCTCAAGACATATGACAGGAGATTCAAATTGCTTCATAAAGCTCGTTCAAGTAAATGGTGGAAAAGTCTCATTTTGAGGAAACAACAAAGGAAGAATTGTGGGATTTGGAACTGTAAAGATTTGAAACCTCACAATAAGCAATGTTTCCTTAGTGGAAGGACTCAACTACAATCTGCTCGAAGATCGATCACTGTGATAATTTGGTTTCAAAATCAACTTTCAAGAGGGAATATGTTCAGGAACCGGTAAAGATTCTACTCAGTCATTCATGGGTCGAAGACATGGAAATATCTACCTCTTGGATGTGAAACCAGATGAATCGCAATGTCTAATCTCAATTCAAGACGAAGTGAGCTTATGGCACAGAAAGCTTGGGCACATCAATATGAAGTAGATAGCCAAAATTTCAGCAAAGAAGCTTGTTCGTGGTCTACCCAATTTATCATACCAAAAGTCTGATCTATGCACACCATGCGTATTGGAAACACAGGTAAGAAATTTCTTTAAACCAATAAATCAAGTTTCCCCTAATCGTGTACTGCAGCTTCTGCGCATATGGATCTCTTTGGACCAACCGAACTCGAGCATTGGAGGTAAGAAATATTGCCTAGTAATTGTGGATGACTACTCACGATTTACTTGGGTATATTTCTGGCAAGTAAGTCTGAAATCTTCTCTTATTTTGAAAAGTTTGCTAAAAATGTTCAAAATGAAAAAGGGTATGTTATCTCAAGTATAAGAACAGACCATGAAGGTGAATTTGAAAATCAAGATTTTACAAAATTCTGTGATGAATCTGGTTTTCAGCATATGTTCTCCTCTCCATATACTCCAGAGCAAAATGGAATTGTGGAAAGAAAGAATAGATCGCTTCAAGAAATGGCTAGAACTCTTTTAATTGAAAGTAACATCTCTTCACGATTTTGGGCTGAAGCTGTTTCAACAGTATGTTATATTATCAATAGAGTTTTTCTAAGGCCTATTCTGGAAAAAAACCCCTATGAGTTATTCAAAGGAAAGAAGCCTATTGTTTCATATTTTCATGTGTTCGGATGCAAATGCTTTATATTGAAAAATGCAAATGATTGAGTTAGTAAGTTTGAAGAAAAATCAGACGAAGGCATCTTCCTTGGATATTATACCTCAAGCAAAGCCTACAGAGTCTATAACAAGAAGAGTCAATCTGTGGAGGAATCAATGAATGTCAAATTCGAGGATTCTATGCAAAATAAATCTATTCAGACTCATCTTGAAGAATCTGAACCTGCTCCAGACTCTACAAAGTCTAAATCTCAAGAAGCAGCTCAGACTCTAAAAGACCAAAGCAACAAGTGGTTATTGAAGATTCAAATGAAGGAAGTGATCATCAACCGACAAATCAACCAAGAATCGGAAGCATAAGTCTAGTCATCCCAAAGATCTCATTATTGGCAACATTAATGAAGGAATTCGCATAAGATCCAAAAGGCGCAAAGAGTCTAGTGCTGTGGCTCTTATTTTTGAAATAGAACCCAAAAGCATAAAAGAAGCTTTATCTGATGAAAGCTGGATTGAAGCTATGCAAGAGGAATTCAGACAATTCAGCATTAATCATGTTTGGGAGTTGACTCCTAAACCAAAAGGTAAATCTATTATTGGAGCTAAATGGGTTTTCAGGAACAAGATGAACGAGAAAGGAAAAGTCGTAAGAAACAAAGCAAGACTCATGGCCAAGGGATATACGCAAGAAGAAGGGATAGACTATGACGAGACTTACGCACTAGTAGCAAGGTTAGAAGCAATTCAATTATTACTTGCTTTTGCTTGTTATAAGAATTTCAGGTTATTCCAAATGGACATCAAAAGTGCTTTCCTGAATGGATTTATCCATGAGGAAGTCTATGTGGAACAACCACCAACGTTTGAAGACCCAAGGAAGCTAGACTCAGTATTCAGACTGAAAAACGCCTTGTATGGTTTAAAGCAAGCACCTCGAGCTTGGTACGACAGGCTGAGTAAGTTTTTAATTCAAAATGGCTTTGTCAAAGGTAAAGTAGACACTACTCTGTTTATCAAAAGAGAAAGCAAAAGTTTTCTGCTTGTTCAAGTATATGTTGATGATATTATTTTTGGATCCTCTAATGAAAGTTTATGTAAAAAATTCTCTAAGTTTATGCAGGATGAATTTGAAATGAGCATGATGGGTGAACTAACCTTCTTTCTTAGACTTCAGGTGAAACAATTGAAGGAATGGACTTTTATTTATCAAGAAAAATATGCTAATGATCTTGTCAAAAAGTTTGGACTGGAAAATTACAAAAAGACTGATATACCAATGTCAAGTTCCTTGAAGATAGACAAAGATGAAGGAGGAAAGAAAGTTGACTAGAAGCTATACAAGAGTATCATCGGTTAAATTCTTTATCTTACTGCTTCTAGACCTGACATTTTGTTTAGTGTTTGCATTTGTGCTAGATTTCAAGCAGACCCTAAAGAATCTCATATAAGTGCTGCAAAGCGTATTATCAAATACATTGCTTCAACTTCAAGCCTCCGTCTTTGGTATTCTAAAAAGGGAGACTTTACTCTTCTTGGATACTCAGACGCAGATCTAGCCGGCTGCAGAGTTGATAGAAAGAGCACCTCGGGTACCTGTCAGTTACTTGGAAGCAGGACAGTGTCTTGGTTTTCAAGGAAGCAAAATACAGTAGCTCTTTCTACAACAGAAGCAGAGTATGTAGCTCTCGGAAGTTGTTGTTCACAAATTCTATGGATAAAGCAACAGCTAAGAGACTTTGGAATTGAAGATTCATGCACAGCGATTAATTGTGACAACACCAATGCAATCAATCTTACTAAAAATCCAATTCTTCACTCAAGAGCAAAGCATATCGAGATTCGACATCACTTCATTAGAGATCATGTTCAAAATAAAGAAGTTTCGATTCAGTTTGTTGACTAAAAGAACCAAGAACCAACTGGCGGATATATTTACAAAGCCTTTGGAGAAAAATCAATTTGAAATCATCCGTTCCCGGACTCAACATCTTGAAGCTTGAAGAAGTTAAAGTCCTGGAGACTCTCGAGACTTCGACAAACATGGTTCTTGACTGTAAGTTATTTTATTTTCTCTTATATTAAATCTCGGAAAGGTTCGATCATCTATCTATAATTGATTTATGCTATCTTCAATTTCCATGAAAAGTGCAATTTTTTCTTTTCAAAAAGAGTTAATTTTTCTTTAAAATGGCAGTTATCTATTTTTGAAAAAGGCAGTTATCTTTTAAAAAGGCATATTTTCACTTTCCTTTACGACGTTTAGTATTCCCCCATTTTCGACTGAGCTATATATAGTCGGTTCCTCTTCGCTTAACTCCAAAACCCTAAAAAGCATCGATCTTCAATTCCTGTCTTCCTCCCTTGTTTAATCTTCGAAAAAGTTGTCGTCTTTCTTGGGAAAGTCAAGCAAAGAATCTTTCAAAGACTGAGAAAGATGTCGTCTTCAAGAAAGTCTTCGAGGATCGCAAGCAGGGGACCACGGCGAATGAGTGAGGGGCCTACTCACTTTGATCTCACCGAGGAAGAGGAGTCACAAAGTCAGCAGCAGAGCCCACAACATTCTCAGCAGCGTCATTCTCCACCAACTAGTCCACAGGGTGTCGGTCATCAACAAGAGGAAGAAATCATCGAAGGCGTAGATCCTGTAAGAATTCAAAGGCCCTCTTTTATTTATAAGCTTTACCGTGCTTTAAAGAGGACTGGTACTCCATTGAACTACATTGATGAGTTTCTTAAGGACAAGGGATATGGGAATGAGTACATCTTTTTGCGAGAAATGGAGCGTTTGGGAATTTCTCCTAAGGGGTTGGCAGAAGAAACCCTTGCAAATATCCCAAGTGATCCGCGTGTTGGGGGACTGAATTCGATAGATGGGAATGATGATGACAAATTGTACAGCCAATTTCAACCGAGAATGGGTGTTGTGGCGAAAATTCGAGGAAAAAGGACAGAGTTGTTTAGATCGAAGGAACAGAAGGATCTATACTCCAAACTGTTGAAGCGTGGGAAAATAAATCCTAGGAGTGTGGATTTTGAATTCCTTCATGCTGTGAACATCAATTTGAGGGAAAAGTTCAATTTTCTTCAACTTGAGCAGTTCTGTTCTGACAACACAGAAGCCTATGCTGAACTAACTGCATATTTCTATTCGAATCTTAGCTTCTTGGATGCGAATAGAATCTCTTTCAGTGTCCGAGATCAGGACTTTGTGGTTGATGTGGATATGCTGGCGGATGTGATTGGGGTTGAGAGAGGGAGATATCAACCCATCAATGTCTCTATTGCTCGTGCCACATTGGAACTTGTTAAAGACAGAAGGACAGAGGGAAGGATTTCCTACTCAAGGATCCGTGCGAACAACATTTTGCTTTACAAGATTATGATCAATTGCCTCAGACCGAAATCAACTTCCAAGACTGATGTTTCAAACTTAGAGGCAAAGCTGATGTACGCCATCAATGCTGGGAAAATTTTTTCTCTTCCTCACACTATTCTGTTCCACATGTATAGAGCAGTGGTGAAGGATAAGGGCCAACTTCCTTATCCAGGTCTTGTGTCAAAGTTATTCAGACATTTGAATATTCAGCCTCCACAAATTCTCTGTGTTCAATTGTGTGATAAAATGGTGGTAGGACTGAAAATGGTCTCCAAAATGCGTCTGAAAGAACTCGATAAGGCGTTGGAGAAATTTAAGGAGAAAACCCCTGTCAAAACTCATCAATTCTCTTCTGCAGCGAAAAGAAAAGGGAAGGAGCCCATGGTTGCTCCATCCAAAAAGAGAAGAGTTCTCATCATTGAGGATGAAGATGATGAGGATGACCTCACCATTTCTACTATGGCATTAAAGAAGCTGAGTCGTTCTGTTCCAGAATCAATGGAACGACAAGAGAAAGAAGCAGAGGAGAGAGAAGGACAAGAGAAGGAAGAAGAAGAGAGAGAAGCAGAGGAGAGAGAAGTAGAGGATCAAGAAGCAGAGGAGAAGGAAGAAGAGGAGAGAGAAGCTGAAGAAAGAGAAGCAGAGGAGGAAAGGTTTGAAGAAGAAGAAAGAGAAAATCAAGAGGAAGGAGAGCATGAGGAACACTCTTCTCCACCTGAAGTCATGGAAACAGGGGGAGATGGTGAGAAAAGAGGAGTGTCCTCATATCCTGTTACTAGTGAAGGAGTCAGCCGCTCTCCAGCAGATCTAGAGGACATCCATGCCTCTCAATTTCCTAAGGGACATGATGCTTCATCGCCAAATCTACGTGATTATGTTGATATACCATCGTCTGCCTTTACTCTATCAGATTGTGCCGAAGCCAGTACGCAGACTGATAACTCAGCAGACTTTCGCAGAATCCTTGATGTTCTCTTGGAAATGCGGGGCCAGATATATGCTTTGGAGTGCGAAGTTCATAACTTGAAGAATGCAGGACAAGCTTCTTCCGTTTCTTTGACTGATTAGATCCAAGTCCTTGCTCTTCAGATTCAAGCAGATGCTAAAGGTGAAGAGGTGGCTCAACTGAAGGAAGAATTGAAAAAGCTAGAAGGCATCGTCCATGTGGCATCCCGAAATTCAAAGTCAAGTTATAAGGTGTGTTAAAGCCTCTAATTTGGTAATAAAATTACCTATAGTTTGATGCTTTAGCCATTAGTCTTTTTTTTAAGATTAGGTGATTTGTGCTTATGTTCATGAGATTTTAAATATTGAAGATTAATAATGATAATCTATGCTTGGCCATGCACCTTATGAATTAAATAAAATGTCACAAGACTTTGGCCATGTGGAATTTAAAATTTAAAGTTTATAGAAGAAATTAAAAACAAAAGGGGAAAAGTTAATTTTTAGGTTGGGCCTTAGGCCCATTGGCCGAAGCGTTGATGGGCCAAGCTAGTCGATCCAACTAGGCCCACGAAAGGGGGGCTGTCGACCAGCCCAAGAGGAGGCCTAAGAGTGGCCGGCCCAAGCCCAAAAGCCCATTATGCCCATGCCCATTAAGACAAGTGGCAAGAGGTCTTCATGCATTGGCTTAGAGAGGATGGCATGCATTGGCCATTGGTGAGGCAAAACAAAGATTACTAATGATTAGGAAATGGGGGATAAAAGAGAAAAAAGGAGAGAGAGTGGCCGGTTGCTTTGTTCGGCCAAGGAGAGAGAGACCGTTTCGCGAGAGAGAGGGAGAGTGGCCGAGAGGGAGGAGAAGCCGAGGAGGAGTCGCGCCGTTCGTCCGTGTGTGCCGCCGTGTTCGCCCGTGTGCTGTCATCCGTCCGGTCTAGAGGCAAGTTGGAGTCCTCTAGCTGCTCTTGCATGTGTGTGTGTTACATGTTTGGTATGTCGAATTTTGAGTGATTAGGAAGGAAAACCGAAGCTTGGATGACTTGTTTTTGGGTAAAGTTGCTGTTTTCGTTTGAATCCGCCCGAGTCAGAATGTTGTGAGAGCTTGTATGCATGTTTAGAGTCCGATTTTGGCTTTGATTTCTTCATGAACGTTGTAGCTAACATCTTAAAATACAACATACTAAAATTTTGTGGAAAATGATGGAGATTTAGGGGCCTAAACTCTCATCATACGGAGACCTCAGATCTGGAACGATTTCACTGACCTCTGGTTGGATTTGTGGTTGCATGTTCATTTTTGCTAAGAATCTCTTTTATTTCTTCATTAAATTTGTAGGGGACATCTTAAAATACAACATATTCAAATTTGAAGTGAAAAATTAACAAGTATAACCTAGTAAATAGACTAGATCTTGAAGACAGAAATTCTGGAGATGTATTACAGGACACCCGAGACTTCATGGACCTAAATGACGATTATACTCTGGATATTTGACTTAGATCTCTTCATGAAAATTGTATATAACATCTTGATGTATAACATATCCAAATATCAGAGGAAAAAAAGAAAAATAGGTAGGTGAAAGCTCAGTATTTCGGAGAAGCATGTTCTGGACGATTTGGTGTTGGATCCAGAAGCGTCGTGAGACTATAGAAATTAATCTAAAAGGAATCTGACTTGGAAGTCTGCATGAAAAATGTACTTTAATGTCTTGGCTATAACTCAGAAAAATTTCATAATTTTTGGAGGTCGTATGGATATTTTAATCAAATTTCATCGGAAACTGTGCATTCTGATTTCATCCGAAAATTACATGCTGTTTTGTGCGAATTATGGAATTGTGTGAAATTCTAATTGGCCATGTATTTTACATGAAATTATTATCCTATTGTCTTGTTTATCACTTGCCTTAATTTTTATGATTTTTGGGAATTTATAGATATTAAATTTAATATTTTTGAAAATGGCACAAGTTGGAATTTAAATAAATGTAAAAAATGGGCATGAAAAATGGATTATTTTATTTGACATAAATTCCATTAAATTTTATTTCATAAATAATTGTGTCATGTAGCATGTATGATGAGGTCTTGATGTATGCATGACAATGAATTGAGATGCATGTATAAATTCCATGCCGAATATGACTTGTTTGACATCACATCATATGCCATGCTAAATTAAGACCGAAATTGGTGAACATGAATAATGTTAAATGAGGAGATTGTTGTGGCGGAGGATAATGCCCAGAATGTATAGAGATACATTGCTAGATGGCCCTGGGAGTTTCAGGATGCCCGAAAAGTTGGGGGTGCCGGAAGCCCTTGAGGTTTTTGCCCAGGGGGATGCCTCGCGATGCCAATTAGGGGTACGGGATGCCCGGCCAGGGAGTGTAAATGCCGGAAGCCTCGTCGGAGGTCTTTGCCCGAGAGGATGCCTCGTGATGCCAGTTAGGATGCGGGATGCCCGGAATGTGGGGGAACGGATGCCCGGTGGCCTGAAATGGTTGAATGCCGAAGGTTTTCTCGCATGGGATGCGAGTGTAATATATGAGATGAAATTGATGATTCGAGGAAGGGTGATGTGGTGATCAAATTGAAAAGTTAAAAGTGGAAATTGAACCATGCATGATATGATATGATGATGATCACCCATGGCATGATGATATGCATGATATGATGATGATATATGATATGGCATTGTGACACGTGATGATGATGACATGTGTAATATGATGATGTCATGATGATGATGACATATGATGATATGATGATGCCATGATGATGATATGCCATGATGATGATATGATATGATGATGCCATGATGATGACATGTGATATATGATGATGTCATGTATATGATGATGATGATTATATGATAATAATGTCATGATGATATGACATGATGATACACATGTATGTGTTATGATTGTGGTGATGATGCATGATGATATATGCATGGCTTCAAGGTAAGTAATGCATGGAATGCATGTATGATTTGTATGATGCATTGAGTGGTTATTGGATTCCTCTACCTGCTGAGTGGCTGTACTCACCCCTCTTGGGGACCAACATTTCAGATTAGCAGCATGCCGCTCCCTGCCGTCACGCGAGGTGTATTTTACGGTCTACCATCCGATGTAGAGGTTGAGTGCGAGGAGTTCGACTATCCTTCTGTGCCTGGAGTGACGTATATACGAGTGCACTGTTTTGTCATGTACGACGTAGGCCTGGCTGGGGGCCCGGTTGTCCAGGAGTTCATCTCCATCCACATTCGCTGCGACGGTGTGATGAGAGGGATGTTGCCACCGCCACCGCCTGATGCACCGGGTTGGGTGTGAGGCCCGTGCATGACGAGTAGGAGCTGGATTTTTTTGGGATCGTTAGCCGACACTGATGATGGGGATTATGCACGCGAGTTGTAGAGGGTCCAGGGTTCTTTTTGGGGTTTTAGGGCGGACATGACTGAGTCCTGGCTTTTCCTTTTTGATGTATCGGCCCAAAGAAGTCCCATCTTGAAAATATATGTAAATAAAGTGTCGTGGCTTGTCTTTTAATCATGATGATTAGTGGTGTGTATTTGTATCATGGTTGGTAGGGGGAGAGATGGCGATGTTTTATTTTGCTTCCGCTAATGAGTCGCGCTGGGACCGTTTCCTTTTTTTAAAAAAAATGTGTCTATGAATTACGATGCCTCTTCTAAGAAGAAAGGTAATAAGGTGTAACATTGGTGCTTGTGACGACCTACGAAGGGTTTAGGGTGCCACAGCTGCCCTTTTTGGTATCAGAGCGAATGGTTATAGGTGGAGTGATAAGGAGCCTCATTTGGAAATTGAGGAACATGATGACAATGCACGCCATAGGATATAAAGCGAAATAATTGAATAACGGGTGATGAGTATTCACTCGTAGATCCCTAGTAGTTCATTTTGAATTGCCTCTAGGTACCAGTAACATGTATATGTTACTTATGTAATAGTAGTAGTTGCTTTGAATGGAGGCAGTGAGTCTCAGATTATTCCTAAGGCAATGCTTGGAAATTGTAGGAAAGTCATGGTGTGAGCTGGAAGTGCTTATCCATCGAGGGCTGAAGCCTCTGCTGCAAGGGCTGAACCCCGAATGGAAGACATCCTGCAGGCATTAGCCAATATTGGAAATCTAATGGAAAGGCAGGCGCAACAACGGCCGGAGCGAACGCCGTACTCAGGGACTGGTGGAGCAGTTTCAAGCCAAGCCACTTTAGTTCAATGGAATGGGAAGTCCTGAGGAGGCGGAGCAATGGATTGATGGGATGGAACAAATTTTCCGGCTGTTGGACTGCACTGATGCTAAGAAAATAGTTTTAGCAGAGTACCAGTTGGAGGGAAATGCAAAGTTTTGGTGGAGAGCTTTGAAGGACATAATATTTTCACCAGGTATTGATCTTAACTGGGAGGAGTTTGTTAGAGCTTTCAATAGGAAGCATTTTTCTGACTGTGCTAAAGATAGGAAGATTACAGAATTTGTTCAACTAGAACAAAAGGAGCTGACAGTAGATTAGTATGAGGCTAGATTTTCTGAATTGTCTAGATATGCTCCTAGATTGATTGAGGATCAGGAGGGAAAGGCTAAGAGATTTCTGGAAGGGTTGAGGACTAACATTAGAAAGCAACTGGTGCCTTAGAACATAAGAGACTATAATGAGATTTATGAAAGGGCATAGTTAGTGGAGCAGGAACTGTTAAGAGAACGGTCGGAGTTTAAGAAACCGTTGAATTTTAATGATGTGAGAAGGGGTAAGAGACCTTATTCTGGTCAAGGTCAAACCTAGAATGTGAAGAAGAAGAGTAATTTTGGGAATTTTGGAGGAGCAAGAAATGGTCTGAATATAGGGAAAGCACCCTATCAGCCTGGTGTTTGTCAAAAGTGTAATGGGCGCCATGGCCCAGGACCTTGTACTAGACGACTGAAATGTTTTGGTTGTGGACAAGTGGGTCATCTTAGAAGAAGTTGCCCACAAGAGAGGTCGCAAGTGAGTGTTGGCTCGATGCGACAGGGATATCAGAGTGCTGTTAGATCAAACTCACAAGGAAATCCTCAGAGGCCACCTGTACAAGGAAGGGTGTATGCGGTCACCCAGGAGGAAGCGGAAACTTCCAAAAATGTTATCTCAGGTACAATCCTTATTAATGGTGAAAAGGCATATGCATTGTTTGATACGGGTGCAACGAATTCATTTGTGTCTGAAAGATATAGACGTTTGAATAAGATAGAAGTTATGCCTCTTGAGACGCCTCTTTATGTTTCCACGCCTTTAAAGGATATGGTATTGTCTATGCTGGTGTGTGGAAATTGTAAGATATCAATGGGAGGAAAAGATATGGAAATAGACTTGGTTGTAATGGCTATGTATAATTTTGACGTTATTATAGGAATGGACTGGCTTCGTAAGTATCGGGCTAGACTGGATTGTTATAGAAGAGTGGTTCAATTCATTTCAGCTTATCAGTCTAGTTGTGAATTTTTAGGAGGTCAGACCCATCTTCCTGTAGCACTTATTTCGGCAGTAGAAGCTTGTAAGTTACTTGACAAAGGATGTCAAGGGTACCTAGTCATAGTTAGAGATTACGCAAGGGAGGAGCCTAAACCTGAGGAAGTTCGTGTAGTTAACGAATTTCAAGATGTATTCCCTGAGGAATTGCCTGGATTGCAGCCAGAGCGGGAGATTGAATTTGAAATTGAATTAATGCCTGGAACAGGACCAATATCAAAAGCCCCATTTAGGATGGCCTTAGTCGAATTGAAGGAGTTGAAAGTGCAACTGCAGGAGTTGCTTGACAAAGGATTCATTAGACCAAGTGCTTCACCTTGGGGTGCACCGGTCTTGTTTGTGAAAAGGAAAGATGGATCGATGCGCTTGTGCATTGACTATAGGCAGCTGAACCAGGTGACCATTAAGAATAAGTATCATTTGCCTATAATTGATGACATGTTTGACCAACTCCAGGGAAGTTCGGTCTTCTCTAAGATTGACTTGAGGTCGGGATACCATCAGTTAAGAATTAAGAAGGAGGACATTCCTAAGACTGCGTTTAGAACTCGTTATGGACACTACGAGTTCCTTGTTATGCCATTTGGATTGACTAACGCGCCGGCTGCATTTATGGATTTGATGAATAGAATATTTCAGCCTTATTTAGACCAATTTGTGATTGTTTTTATTGATGATATTCCGGTATATTCAAAAGGGCCTAAAGAGCATGAGCAACATTTGAGGATAGTTTTACAGACCCTGAGAGAGCATAAGTTGTATGCTAAGTTTAGTAAGTGTGAGTTCTGGTTGGACCAAATAATATTTTTAGGGCATGTGGTGTCAGGAAAAGGAATTGCAGTAGACCCGGCAAAAGTTGAAATGGTAGTAAATTGGCCGAGACCAACGACACCCATTGAAATACGAATTTTCTTAGGACTGGCGGGTTATTATAGGAGGTTCATTGAAGGATTTTCACGACTGGCAAGACCTTTAACTAAATTGACCCGAAAGAATGTAAAATTTGAGTGGAATGGGGAATGTGAAAGGAGTTTCCAGGAGCTCAACAGGAAATTGACTTCAGCTCCAATCCTGACTATACCTACTGGACCTAATGGTTTCATGGTGTATAGTGATGCATCTCACAAAGGACTAGAATGTGTTTTGAAGCAGCATGGCAAAGTTGTAGCCTATGCATCCAGACAATTGAAACCCCATGAGCTGAATTACCCGACGCATGATTTAGAACTAGCAGCTATAGTGTTTGCCTTGAAGATATGGAGACACTATTTGTATGGGGAGAAGTTTGAGATTTATACGAATCATAAGAGTTTGAAGTATTTGTTCTCACAAAAGGAATTGAACATGAGACAAAGGAGGTGGATGGAGTTGTTAAAGGATTATGATTGTGAGATAAGATATCATCCAGGGAAAGCGAATAGGGTAGCGGATGCTCTTAGTCGCAAGTCGGCTATGGAGGTGGCTAGCTTAAGGATGGCAAAATGGGAATTGTTAGAATCTGTAGCAGACTCATAATTTAAATTGGAAATGAATTGCCTTACTGGTATGCTTAGTGCATTAAGGATTGAGCCGGAGATTATTTAGAAAGTTAAAATCTTACAAGAATCTGACCCAGAGATATTGAAAGTGAAAGATGCTGTATCTTTAGGAAAAAGATCGGAATTTCAAGTCTCTGACGATGGAATATTAAGATGTCAAGGACGACTTTGTGTTCCCGACAATGAGGAATTAAAGAAGGAAATTCTATCGGAGGCACATAAGAATAATTATAGTATCCACCCAGGTAGTACAAAGATGTACAGGAATTTGCGTCAGCAATTTTGGTGGAATGGTATGAAGACAGATACAGCTAAGCACGTTTCTCAATGTTTGACGTGCCAGCAAGTAAAAGCGGAACATCGTAAACCCGCAGGACTCTTGAGACCATTAGACATTCCATAATGGAAATAGGAGCATATAACGATGGACTTTGTGCAAGGATTGCCAAGAACGTCAAGCAGTCATGACTCAATTTGGGTTATAGTGGACCGCTTGACTAAATCGGCTCATTTCTTAGCGATTCATATGGACTACCCAATGGATAAGTATGCGGACATGTATGTAAGTCAAGTGGTACGCTTACATGGTGTTCCAATGACTATTACTTCAGATCGGGATTCGAGATTTACTTCGAACTTTTGGCGAAGTCTTCAAATTGCATTAGGAACTAAGCTTCAGTTTAGTACTGCTTTTCATCCCCAAACAGATGGACAGACAGAAAGAGTAATTCAAATATTGGAGGATATGTTAAAAGCTTGTGTAATTGATTTCAAAGGAAATTGGGATGAAAGATTGCATTTGGTGGAGTTTGCCTATAATAATAGTTTTCAGAAAAGTATAGGCATGGCTCCCTATGAAGCTTTATATGGAAGGAAATATAGGACTCCTGTCTGTTGGAATGAAGTAGGTGAAAGAAAATTGACAGGACCTGAACTGGTACAAGTTACCACTGAGGCTGTTGAAATTATCAGAGAAAGACTTAAAACAGCTCAGAATAGACAGAAAGACTACGCAAATAGGCGTAGAAGGCCTTTGGAATTTAGTGTAGGAGACCATGTATTCCTTAAGGTATCTCCAATGAAAGGGATATCTCGATTTGGGATGAAGGGTAAGTTAAGCCCTAGATTTGTTGGACATTTTGAAATACTCGAAAGGATAGGGGATGTAGCTTATCACTTAGCGCTACCTCCTAAGTTAGAAAATCTGCATGATGTGTTTCATGTATCGATGTTGAGGAAGTACCAACTGGATCCTGGTCACATACTCGATCATGAAGCCATCAAAGTGGATGAGAAAGTAAGGTACATTGAAGAGCCTGTGCAGATATTGGATTGAAAGGAACAAATCCTTAGGACTAAGAAGATTCCTCTAGTTAAGGTATTATGGCGACATCATGATATGGAGGAAGCCACATGGAAAAGTGAGGATCAGATGAAGGAAAAGTACCCATATTTGTTTCAAGAAGGCACGAGTGGTGTCTAATTTCGAGGACGAAATTCTCTAAGGAGGGGAGAATTGTGGCATCCCAAAATTCAAAGTCAAGTTATAAGGTGTGTTAAAGCTTCTAATTAGGTAATGAAATTACCTATGGTTTATGCTTTAGCCATTAGTCTTCTTTTAAGATTAGGTGATTTGTGCTTATGTTCATGAGATTTTAAATTTAAAGATTAATAATGATAATCTATGCTTGGCCATGCACTTTATGGAAAATTCTAAAAGAAAATGTCACAAGACTTTGGCCATGTGGAATTTAAAATTTAAAAATTTATGGAAGAAATTATAAAAAAAAAAGGAAAATTTAAATTTTTATTAGGTTGGGCCTTAGGCCCATTGGCCAAAGCCTTGATGGGCCAAGCTAGTCAGCCCAATTAGGCCCACGAAAGGGGGGCTGTCGACTAGCCCAAGAGGAGGCCCAAGAGTGGCCGGCCCAAGCCCAAAAGCCCAAGCCCATGCATGTGTTGTGACAAGTGGCAATAGGTCTTCATGCATTGGCTTAGAGAGGAATTGCATGCATTGGCCATTGGTGAGGCAAAACTAATCATTACAAATGATTAGGAAATGGGGGAATAAAAAGGGAAGAAGGAGAGAGAGTGGCCGGTTGCTTTGTTCGGCCAAGGGAGAGAAACCTTGCGAGAGAGAGAGGGAGAGAGAGTGGCCGAGAGAGGAGAAGCCGAGAGGAGGAGTCGCTGTTCGCCGCCGTGTGCCGCCGTGTTCGCCGCCGTGTGCCGTCATCCGTTCGGTCTAGAGGCAAGTTGGGGTCCTCTTGCTGCTCTTGCATGTGCGTGTGTTACATGTATGTTTGGTATAGTGTCGAATTTGAGTGATTGGAAGGGAGAAACCGAAGCTATAATGACTTGTTCTTGAGTGATGTTGCTGTTTTCGTTTGAATCCGCCCGAGTAATAATTTTGTGAGAGCTTGCATGCATGTTTAGAGTTCGATTTTGGCTTTTATCTCTTCATGAAAGTTGTAGATAACATCTTAAAATACAACATACTAAAATTTGGTGAAAAATTATGGATATTTGAGGGGTCAAACTCTCATCCTACGGAGATCTCAGATCTGGAACGATTTCACTGACCTTTTGATGGATTTGTGGTTGCATGTTGATTTTTGCTAAGAATCTCTCTTAGATTTCTTCATGAAAGTTGTAGGGGACATCTTAAAATACAACATAATCAAATTTGAAGCAAAATTAACAAGTATAACCTAGTAAATCGACTAAATATTGGAGACGGTGATTCTGGAGACGTGGTACAGGACACCCGAGACTTCATGGACCTAAACGACGACTATACTCTGGATATTTGACTTAGATCTCTTCATGAAACTTGTAGAGAACATCTTTATGTAAAACATATCCAAATTTCAGAGGAAACGAGGAAGGAAAGGTAGGTGAAAACTCAGTATTTCGGAGAAGCATGCACTGGACGATTCGGTGTTGGATTCAAAAGCTTCGTGTGACTGTATAAAATAACCTAAAAATAATTTGGCTTGGAAGTCTTCATGAAAAATGTACTTTAGTGTCTTGGCTATAACTCGGTAAAATTTCGTAATTTTTGGAGGTCGTATGGATATTTTAATCGAATTACTTCGGAAACTGTGCATTCTGATTTCATCCGAAAATTACATGCTGTTTTGTGTGAATTATGGAATTTGTGTGAAATTCTATTTGGCCATGTATTTTGCATGAAATCATTATCCTATTGTCTTGATTATCACTTGCCTTAATTTTTATGATTTTTGAGAATTATATAGATGTTAAAGTTAATATTTTTGAAAATAGCACAAGCTGGAAATTTAAATAAATCTAAAAATGGCATGATAAATGGATTATTTTAATTGGCATAAATTCCATAAATTTTATTTCATAAATAATTGTGTCAGCATGTATGATGAGGTCTTGATGTATACATGACAATAAATTGAGATGCATGTATGAATTCCATGCTGAATATGATTGCCATTATATCATATGACATGCCTAATTGAGACAGAAATTGGTGAACATGACTAATGTTAAATGAGGAGATTGTTGTGGCGGATGATAGTGCCCGGAATGTATAGAGATACATTGCCGGATGGCCCTGGGAGTTTCAGGATGCCCGGAAAGTTGGGGGTGCCGGAAGCCCTGGAGGTTTTTGCCCAGGGGGATGCCTCGCGATGCTAGGTTGGGGTGCGGGATGCCTGGCCAGGGAGTGTAAATACCGGAAGCCTCGGAGGTCTTTCCCCGAGAGGATGCCTCGTGATGCCAATTGGGATGCGAGATGCCCGAAAAGTGGGGGGGGCCGGATGCCCGGTGGCCTGGAATGCCCGAATGCCGGAGGGTTTTCTCACGATGCCAGGATGGGGCGCGAGTGTGTAATATGAGATGAAATTGGTGATCCGAGGAAGGGTGATATGGTGATCAAATGGAAAGTTAAAAAGTGGAAAAAGTGGAAAAATTGAACTATGGCATGATGATGATGATGATGATGATGATGATGATGATATGCACATATGACGATATGATGATGATGATGATGATATGCACATATGACGATGATGATGATGATGATGATACGCACACATGATGATATGATGATGATGATGATGATGATATTCACATATGACGATATGATGATGATGATGATATGCACATATGACGATATGATGATGATGATGATGATGATGATATGCACACATGATGATATGATGATGATGATGATGATGATATTCACATATGACGATATGATGATGATGATGATGATGATGATGATATGTACATATGACGATGATCATGATATTATATGATATGATATGATGATGTCATGATGGTATGCATGTATGTGTTATGATTGTGATGATGATGCATGATGGTATATGCATGGCTTCAAGGTAAGTAATGCCTAGAATGCATGTATGATTTGTATGATGCATTGAGTGGTTATTGGATTCCTTTACCTGCTCAGTGGTTGTACTCACCCCTTTTGGGGACCAACATTTCAGATTAGCAGCATGCCGCTCCTTGCCATCACGCGGAGTGTGTTTTACGGTCTACCATCCAATGTAGAGGTCGAGTGCGAGGAATTCAGCTGTCCTTCTGTTCCTGGATTGACATATATTCGAGTGCGTTGTTTAGTCATGTACGACATAGGCTTGGCTGGGGGCCCGGTTGTCCAGGAGTTCATTTCCGTCCACATTCGTCGCGACGGTGTGATGCGAGAGATGTTGCCGCCGCCACCGCCTGATGCACCGGGTTGGGTGTGAGGGCCCGTTCGTGACGAGTGGGAGCTGGATCTTTTTGGGGATAGTTAGCCGACACTAATGATGGGGGTTGTCCATGTGAGTTATAGCGGGTCGAGGGTTCTTTTTGGGGTTTTAGGCCGGACGTGGCTGAGTCCTGGCTTTTCCTTTTGATGTACCAACCCAAAGAAATCACATCTTGAAAGTATATGTAAATAAAGTGTCGTTGCTTGTCTTTTAATCATGATGATTAGTGGTGTGTATTTGTATCATGGTTGGTAGGGGGAGAGATGGCGATGTTTTATTTTGCTTCCACTAATGAGTCGCGTTGGGACCGTTTCCTTTTCTTTTTTTTTTTAAATGTGTCTATGAATTAATGGGAGATTTTCAGCTTGTTTGTGTTCCCAAGCAATCTTGACTTCATCTTTCCCATCTCAAGAACAAAAGGTAATAAGGTATCTTTGAACTTTAACATTGTTGAACTTTTAGTTTGGCAACCTGTGGACTGAATGTGTTTGGGGCTTATATTAAGTACTATTGATATCTTATGAATGATTGGCGAAGTATACTTGGAAGGTTCTACTTATGGAAACCGAGATCCCGATTGTATGGGCGAGCAGGATTGATGGGCTATCGACATGTTCCTTTAAGAGCTCGAATGATCTTCCTAATTGATTCTGTCCAACGGGAAGATTCGAAGAATTCTTTTGGTAAGTGCCAACGGGTATGATGGCATAAAGGAGTATATAAGGAAGACGTTCCAGTTGTTCGAGAAGGTGTACGATAGAAGAATTCCAAAGTCTGAAGCTCCTTGATTCTTAGTCAATTCATTTACTGAGCAAAATCTTGTACGCAAAAGAGAGTCTATATTTTGAGATACCTTGAGGAAGTGTGGTAGAGTATCTACCTTTGTGGAATCAAGGGAAAGCATTGCTGTAACATCTCTTTTGTTCATAGTGAAATCCAGCCGGTGGGCTGTCAGTGCAGAAAAGTGGACGTAGGCTTGGAATAAGCCGAACCACTATAAACCTTGTGTTCAATTTTCTCTTCCCTACTCTCTACTTTACTTTGATCATAGTTCATTTTGTTAACTAAAGGAGAACTTCCTTTCTATTGTCTGCCTAGTATTGCTTTCGTATCTCAAGAAATTGTTTTTACACCTATTGACCCCCCTCTAGGTGCTTATACTAGCTATATCACTCACCTTGTTTGGGGACTAACATTTCATACTAGATAAGATACCTCTACTGTCACTGCCACCGGTAGATGGATCAAGTGGTTGGATATGAACGCAAGGAGGAGGATAGAAAAGGAAGGAACTTTTGCACACCGACATTGATCGATGGACTTTAAGTATACGACTGTTGGAGGAGATGTCAGTCATCTTTTGAAGTATAGCCGAGTATAAAAGACTATGGTATATTGATGTACCGATGAATGATGTCCATCTAGTTGAAGTAAATAAATGTGTTCGGCTTTTACCTAAAAATGTTTAGTAGGTGTGCATCGTTTTCCGAATATAGGGAAGGGAGTTGATGGATGTGCTTCCGCCATATAAATTGCGCAAGGACCGACCTAAAAGATATAAACCCCCAGGATAGATAGACCTTCAAGTCAAGAAAGAGAATGGTAATCGAACTGTGGCGACCCTAACGGTTCGGGGGCTGTCGAGAGGTGCCACTGCATTTTGGACAAGACCGGGACGTGATATGAAGACAACCGTGTGAATAGATTGTAGGATGGTCGGGACAAAATTTTGGGTTAGCTAGAAAAAGGAATTCTTTTGCCTTAATGTATCAACTGGAGTCGTCTAAAAATATAAATAAATAAAAGTGCCTGATTTCATATTTCGTGTGCGACGATTTAAGTTATATTGGAGCTGTCGTTACACGCTTCTGCAGCGAAATAATCATAATGACAGGGTTACGCCGTGGCGACCTTAACGGGTCGAGGGTCATCACACAAAGCCATTGCTGAAACCTCTAATACACCACCAAAGCCAAAAGGCTTGACACCAATCAAGTCATGGCTTCAAATAGTAGAAAATCAATCATTCCTACAACAACATCCAATACCAAATACCCCTCCAAAAGAAGAATCCATCCAGCTCTAGCTCAACTAGCCACCATACTACCCAAAAAAACACTAGAAATACTTGCTCAATCTTTACAAAAAACAGTAAAGAATGAGCCATCTAGTGCGATTGAGGTAAGCAACAATCATTCCCCGCTTACTGCACAAAGACAAGCAGAATACAAAAGAATTTCGAATGAGGTAGTCATTAGGCCACAAGCAACTCCAAATTCTCAAAAATCAAAGTTTTTTTTTTTCCCAAAAACATCATTTCAAAAAATATTAATTGTAGAAGATGGATTTTTTGACAAAGATCCAATCAAATTTGCAAAAAAACATCTTCGAAAAATGTCACAAATGGTCCCTAAAGTTTTATCTAATGTTCAATTTCATCCCTGAGCTTTCAATTTACTCAATTTGGCCCCTAAACTATTAACAAATGTTCAATTTAGTCATTCCGTTCAAACCATTAAGTGATGGCTATTTTTCCTTTTTTTTTTCTTTTTTTTCCTTCTTCTTCTCTCTTCCCTTCGCTAGGCTGACCCTGGGCTGGCTAGGGCTGCCCTCGTCGGTGTCTAGCGAGGGTACCCCTCGCCCAATGCCGGCAAGCGCCCACCCTCACTTGCGTTAGGCAAGGACGGCCCTCGCCAAACCCTCACCGGACTTGAGTGGGGGGTGCCTATGGCACCCCTCGACGGCCCCCGATCCGATTAGGGTCGCCACAGTTCGCTTACCATTCATTCTTCCTAATAACATGCCACTCTGATACCATTTCAATTGCAGCGGGTCCATACAACCATGGGGGTTTACATCTTTTATTAACGGTTCCTTGCGCAATTTATATAACGGAAGCATATCCAACAATTCCCTTCCCTACATTCAGAAATCGATGCACACCTACTAAACATTTATAAGTAAAAGCCGTACACTTTTATTCACTTAACCCAAATGGACATCATTCATCGGTACATCAAAATGCCGTAGCCTTCTATACTCGGCTATACTTCAAAAGATGACCGACATCTCCTCCCACAATCGTATGCTTAAGGTCCATCAACTAGTGTCGGCGTCCAAAGGTTCCCTCCTTTGCTATCCTTCTCCTCGCGGTCATATCCAACCGATTAAACCATCTACTAATCTGAAATGTTGGTCCCCAAAAGGGGTGAGTACAACCACTCAGCGAGTAAAGGAATCAATAACCACTCAATGCATCATACAAGTCATACATGCATTGCGAGGCATTACTTACCTTGAAGCCATGCATATACTATCATGCATCATCACCACAATCATAACACATACATGTGTATCATCATGTCATACTCATATCATCGTCATCATGACATTATTATATCACACACATGTCATCATCATCATATACATGACATCATCATATCACACATGTCATCATCATGACATCATCACATCATACATGTCATCATGCCATATCATATATCATCATCCTCATCATCATCATCATGCATATCATCATGCATATCATCATGCCATATCATATATCATCATCATTATCATCATCATCATCATGCATATCATACCATGGGTGATCATCATATCACATCACATATCCTCATCATCATCATGCATATCATCATGCATATCATACCATGGGTGATCATCATATCACATCACATATCATCATCATCATCATGCATATCATCATGCATATCATCATACATATCATACCATGGGTTAATTTTCATCTTTATCTTTAAATTTGATAACCACATCACCCATTTCTCAAATCATCGATTTCATCATCCCCTCGGGCAAAGACCTCCGAGGCTTCCGGCATTCAGCCATCCCAAGCCACCGGGCATCCGGCCCCCCACATTCCGGGCATCTCGCATCCCAACTAGCATCACGAGGCATTCCCTTCGGGCAGAAACCTCCGACAGGGCTTCCGGCATTCACACTCCTTGGCCGGGCATCCCGCACCCCAATCTTGGCATCGCGAGGTATTCCCTTCGGGCAAAGACCTCCGATAGGGCTTCCGGAATTATGTACCGACATACCACCAGGCTTCCCCTGGAATTACGTATCGTATACCACCTATGGCATCTCAAAATTCATGGCAACCTCTAGTTACATTAAAGTCTATGAATAGGTGATGGAAGTACCATCAAGTTATTTTATGGCCATTTAATCCATAATTTGCAATAAGATGTATGACCAAGCTTTTAAGGGATAATTATGTGATAGGAAAGAAAATCCTATCATTAGCCATGTGTTTTATAAATTGGAATTTATGGAATTATGATTTCAAGATTTTGGCCATGTGGAATTTAGTAATTAAATTCTTAAAAGAAAGAATTAAAGATGAAAAATTGAAAGGGAAATTGTGGGTTTAATTAGGTTGGGCCTTAGGCCCAAGAGTATGGATTTTGGAGGGCCAAATGGTCGGCCCGTTGGAGCCAAGGAGGGGCTGTCGACCAGCCCATTTGCTGGCCCAAGATTGGCCCAAGAAGAAGGCCCATTAACCTTGCATGTCCTCCAACACTTGTTCTCTCCTTTTCGCCACTTGTTCTCCTCATGAGAACACTTGTCCCCCATGCAAAAAGGGGATACATGCAATATAAAAGCAACCAAAAAGAGAGAGAGAAAGGGAGAGAGAGAGTGGCATTCGGCCAAGCCAAGTGAGAGAGAGTGAGTTGCGAGAGAGAAGAGGGAGGCCGAGAGAGGAGGAGAAGGAACCGTCGCCGCCCGCACGCCGTTCGTCCGTCGCCGGTGTGCCGCCGTTCGTGTGGTCTAGAGGCAAGTGGGAGTCCTCTAGCTTCTCTTGCATGCTTGTATGTTGTTTGCATGTTGGATTCTTGAGTGTTAGATGAGAAAAACCGAAGCATGGATGAGTTGTGTGTGAATGGTGTGACTGTTCGTGCTCGGATCATGTGAGTCAGAAACTTGTTTGAGCTTGCATGTGTGTTTGGAGTCCGATTGTGGCTTCGATTTCTTCATAAAAGTTGTAGCTAACATCTTTTAATATAACATACTAAAATTTCGTTGAAAATGATGGAGATTTGTGGGGTTAAAGTCCTATTCTACGGAGACCCCAGATCTGTAAAGTTTTTACTGACCTCTTGCTGGATTCTTGATTGCATGTTGGTTTTTGTTGAAGGTCTCACTTCGATGTCTTCATGAACGTTGTAGGGGACACCTTAAAATACAACATACTCAAATTTGAAGAGAAATGAACAAGTATAGCCTAGTAAATCGGCTAGATCTTGGAGACGATGATTCTGGTGATGTGTTCCGAGACACCTGAGACTTCAAGGACCTAAATGGTGATCATACTTTGGTTATTTGACCTAGATCACTTCATGAAAATTGTATAGGATATCTTTATGCATAACATATCCAAATTTTAGAGAAAACGAAAGAGAATAGGTAGGTTAAATCTCAATATTTCGGAGATGTGTACACTGGACGATGCGGTAATGGGTCCAGAAGTTTCGTGAGGTTGAATAAAATAATCTATAAATAATCTGACTTGGAGTTCTTCATGAAAGTTGTACCAAAATTGTCTTGGCTATAACCCAGTAAAATTTCATAATTTTTGGAGGCCATATGGGTATTTTAATTAAATTTATTCGGAAAACGTGCATTCTGGTTTAATCCGAGAATAATAGGATGTTTTGGGAAAATTGTGAGATTTAGTAAAAATTCAATTTGGCCATGAATTTTGTATGTAATTATCATCCTATCGGTTTGTTTAAATGATTTCTTGAATTTTGATAATTTTGGGAATTTATTGATATTAAATAAAATAAATAATAAAATAAAATAAAATAAAATAAAATAGATTTTTATTTGGCCATGGATTCAATTTAATTTATGTGGCATGTGTGATGAGGTCTTGGTACATGTATTGAATCAAGATGTATGTATGATAAAGTCTTGGTGTATGCATGACATAGAATTGAGATGAATGTGTGAATTCCATGCCAAGTATGATTTGTTGGATGCCATGCCAATTGCCATGTTAAATTGAGATCAAAAATGGTAAATGTGGATAATGATAAGTGAGGAAGTGGTTGTGGTGGAGGATGATGGCCGGAATGTATAGAGATACATTGCCGGATTGCCCTGGGAGATTCGGGATGCCGGAATGTGGGGGCGGAAGCCTGTCGGAGGTCTTTGCCCGAAGGGAATGCCTCGCGATGCCAGGATATGGGGTGCGGGATGCCCGGCCAGGGAGTGTAAATACCGGAAGCCCTGTCGGAGGTTTCTGCCCGAAGGGAATGTCTCGTGATGCTAGTTGGGATGCGAGATACCCGGAATGTGGGGGGCCAAATGCCCGGTGGCCATGGGATGGCTGAATGCCGGAAGCCTCAGAGGTCTTTGCCCGAGGGGATGATTAAAATTGATAATAATGATGTCATGATATGCATGATGATATGCATGATGATGATGATATGCATGATGATATGCATGAAGATGATGATGATGATGATATATGATATGGCATGATGATATGCATGATGAAGATGATGACGATGATGATGATATATGATATGGCATGATGATATGCATGATGATATATGACATGCATGATGACATGTACGATATACTGATGCCATGATGATGATGACCTATATGATATGATGATGCATGATAGTATATGCATGGCTTCAAGGTAAGTAACGTCTGCAATGCATGTATGATTTGCATGATGCATTGAGTTGTTATTGGATTCCTTTACCTGCTGAGTGGTTGTACTCACCCCTTTTGGGAACCAACATTTCAGATTAGTAGATGGTTTAAGCGGTTGGATATGACCGCGAGGAGAAGGATAGCAAAGGAGGAAACCTTTGGACGCCGACACTAGTGGATGGACCTTAAGCATACGATTGTGGGAGGAGATGTCGGTTATCTTTTGAAGTATAGCCGAGTATAGAAGATTGCGGCATTTTGATGTACCGATGAATAATGTCCATCTGGGTTAAGTGAATAAAAGTGTACGGCTTTTACTTATAATTGTTTAGTAGGTGTGCATCGATTTCTGAATGTAGGGAAGGGAATTGTTGGATATGCTTCCGTTATGTAAATTGCGCAAGGGACCGTTAATAAAAGATGTAAACCCCCATGGTTGTATGGACCCGCTGCAACTCAGAATGATATCAGAGTGACTTGTTATTTGGGAAAGAAAAAGGTAAGCGAACTGTGGGGACCCTAGCGGATCGGGGGCCGTTCGAGGGGTGCCACATCCTTTGTTGGTATCAGAGCTATGGTCTATTTGGAGTGATAAGGTGCCTCAGATGGAAATGAGGATAGAAAGATGCACACCATAGGATATAAAACGGAATAATTGAATAACGGGTGATGAGTATTCTCTCGTAGATCCCTTATAACTAGTGTAGTGTTGCTTTTGTGTGCTAGTAAATTTTTATGTTACTTATATGACTTTAGTAACGTATGAACGTTACTTCTCCTTCTTAGCTAATTTGTGACACTGAGTCGCAAATTGTTCCTGAAGTGAAACTTTCTGAGCTGTCTATAGTCTAGGTATGCCCCTAGATTGATAGAGGATTAGGAGGAAAAGGTTAAGAGATTCCTTAAGGGCCTGAGGACAGGTAGTAGGAGACGACTAGTGCTCCTGAACGTGAGGGATTATAATGAAGTTTATGAAAGGGCCCAGCTTGGAGAGCAAGAGATGTTAAGAGAATGAATGGAATCAATGAGACAAGTGACATTGAGTGATGCGCAATAAGGTAAGAGACTCTATTCAAATGAAGAGCTACCTGAGATAGTGCTTGCCCATGCGCCAAGGATGAAACCATGAGGCCTACTATGGGATAGGCCAAAACGGATAATATCTCTGTAAGTTAATCCCTATTGAAACGAGACCCTTCAGTAGATGTGTAGTTTGGGTTCGAACCAAGCGAAAGCTAGTGTACCTGTAACGTCCCGGTTTGATGAGAGCGAGGAGTGGACGCCGAGGTTAGAGGACCTGAACAAGGAGCGGCTCCTGGCAAGCTTCTAGGATGGCAAAAGGGGGCAAGAATGAACCGAACTATGAACTGAACTGGAAAGGTAGTGTTTCTGGGATAATTTTATCAGAGTGGCGCAGCGGAAGCATGGTTAAGTTTGTAGAACTCTTGGTTGTGAAAAAGAAGGGCAGGTAGATGCGTTTGTGCTTTAATTACAGGCAGTCGAATCATGTAATTGTTAAGATTAAGTACTCATTACCTAAAATTGATGACCTATTTGACCAACTGCAAGGAAGTTCGGTCTTCTCTAAGATTGACTTGAGGTCGGGATACCATCAGTTAAGGATTAAGAAAGAAGGCATTTCTAAGACCGTGTTTAGGACTCGCTATGGACACTATGAGTTCCTAGTTAGCTATATGGATTGACGAATGCCTTAGCTGCATTCATGGACTTAATGAATAGGATATTTAAGCCTTATTTGGATCAAATTGTGATTGTCTTCACTTGATGATATCCTGATAAGGACTTGAAGATCATGCGCAGCATCTAAGCGTAGTGCTGCAAGCAAAGCTTAAGAAGTGAATTATTGAGAGTGAGTTATGAATTTGAGGATTAAGTTATGATCATTTGAGCTAAGTAGTGGCTTCCTATTAGAGGATCTCATTGGAAGTCTTGATGCATTACATGGAGGTATTTAGTATGTATAGATTGATCTTGGAAGTCATGAGTTTGAGTGGTCATATGAGACATGAAAATTATTTGTGGTTTATATGTTGGAATAATAGGTTTAATTGACGATGATCAACTTTTAATTTTAGGTGATGATCTTAATTTGAAAAAGGTTTGGTGGAATTAGTGAATATGATCATTTGTGGTTATAGTCTTTCCAAGGTGAAATGGTGAAAGTTCAAGTTGTGGATTTAATGAGTGATTAGTCTAAGTGATGATTCTTTAGGATGAGATATGAGATATATTCGGTGGAAACTAGACAAGTTTTATTTTGGTGGATTGTCGATCTTTGAATTAAATAAGTCTTGGTGGACTATAGATATTTGAATCGAAGGAATGATGCTATATTTTAGGCTTGAATCTATGTTGCGGTGACTGCATAGTGAATGTCTTTGTTGGACTGAACCAAATGAGTTATTGGTGGTATCGATTTTGATGGTTCTAGGCTTGAATTGGTGGTGACAAAGGTATAGGAATAATTTGGCTAAATGGCGTGTTCGATTGAGTCGAGAAGGGGGAATTCTGTAAATTTGAATCTCATTGATAGTTGCACTTAGAATAGAGCTTGAAATAGATGTTTTCACAAAAGGAATCGAGTATGAGACAGAGGAGGTGGATGGAATTATTAAAAGGTTTTGACTATTACGATACCACTCAGGAAAGGTGAATAAGGTGACAAACGCCCTTAGTCGAAAGTCAGCTACGAACATGGCTAATCTATGGATAACAGAGTGGAATCTATTAAAGTCAATAGCAGATTCAGACTTTAAGTTGGAAGTAGACCACGTCAACGGTATGCTTACTGCATTAAGGATTGAACCTGAAAATATTCAGAAAGTTAAGATTCTGTAAGAATCTAATTCGGAAATTGTGAAGATACGAAATGCTGTGTCTTTAGGGAAAAGACCAGAGTTCCGAGTCTCTGAAGATGGAGTAATAAGATATCAAGGACGACTCTTGTTGGAGAAATCTTCTTGAAGTGTTTTGAAGCTGACAAAATGTTTCCTTCAGTCTAGTCTGAAGGTTTGCAAACTCTGCTATTTAAAGTCTAAAGACCTCCGGACAGCCAGACTCAAGTCTCAAAGTCTATCCTCGTTGACAGTCTCTAATCCGTTGAAGAAAGGTTATTCAGATCTGGATGATTCGTTAAGGGGATGACCTTATCAACTGGAGAAGATCTCATGGCTGGAGAAAGCATATCGGAATCCATTTTAATTGATTGAGATTGACTCGATGATTGGAAATCCAATGATTGACTAAATATACTTGGAAGGTTCTACTTATGGAAACCGAGATCCTGATTGTATGGGCGAACATGATTGATGGGCTATCGACACGTTCCTTTAATAGCTTGAATAATCTTCTTAAATTGATTCCGTCCAACGGGTAGATTGGAGGAATTCCTTTGGTAAGTGCCAACGGGTATGATGGCATGAAGGAGTATATAAGGAAGACGTTCTAAGTTGTTTAAGAAGTGCGCGATAGAAAAATTCCAAAGTCTGAAAGCTTCCTATTGTTTAGACAATTTCTTTGAGCGAATCATTATATTCAAAAGAGAGTCTATATTTGTAAGAGACCTTGAGGAGGTGTAGTAAAACATCTACACTGTGAAATCAAGGAAGAGCTGTGGTATAACTTCTCTTTTGTTCATAGTGGAATCCAGCCAGTGGGCTGTTAGTGCGGAAGAGTGGACGTAGGCTTGGAATAAGCCGAACCACTATAAACCTCGTGTTCAATTTTCTCTTCCTTACTTTCTTTACTTTGATCGTATTTCATTTTGTTAATCAAGAAAGAATTTCCCTTTTATCGTTTGCCAAATATCGCTTCCGTATCTCGATAAATTGTTTATGCACCTATTCACCCCCCTCTAGGTGCTTATACTAGCTATCTCAACTCTGTGATCCCGACAATGAAGAAGTAAACAAGGGAAATCCTGTCGGAAGCACATAGGTGTAATTATGGTGTTCATCTGGACAGTACAAAGATGTATAGAAATTACACCAACAGTTTTGGTGGAATGGCATGAAGGCGGATGTAGCTAAACACGTTTCCTAGTGTTTAACATGCCAACAAGTGAAAGTCTACTAACCTATATAATGCATTGCCATTGTTGTCTGATGTAGTGCAGTTAGATTGGAAATACTTGAGTTTGGATGTTTTCAAAGCTCTAAGGATTTTACATGTAAACTACTTTGAAAACCTTAAGGTCGAAACTGAGTTTGATGACTCGCCGATGCGTTGATTTCAGTATTTCAAGAAAGGCTTAGGATTTTGGTATCTCGAAGCTTTTAGTTTCAAAAATCTTTACGACGGGACCAATATTATCGACTTGCTGAACTATGATTTTCAATACTTCAAGAAATGCTTATGGTTTTTGGAGAAAATTATCACCTGTACATCCCAAGTTTTGAACTTCAATCGAAAAGCAGATTTTGATTGTGAACTATTGTAGAAAATCTCTTGATTTTCATCAAAATTTATGAGTACTGTGACACCGTACCCAAATGTTTTAAGAAATGTTTCCTATTTCAAAGAATTCTGAACTTTTTATAGAAAACATTCCAACCCATTGGAGTTGGGATTGAGATTGGAAATTTTTCCAACGTACCGACTCAAATTTACTAAGGTTTTTGATAAAGTATTTTATTTCACATCATGATGCAAGTGTGACTCAAGGCTTTACGTGTGGATCCCGAAAAACATTTGAAATTTAAACGTGATCATGGATTTTATGGAATTGGTATCATGCTTTGATTTTGTGAATTGGTTTCAACGATATGAGATTTACCTATTTTCAAAGACTATTACTGTTATATTCTTTGTGTCTTTGAAATCCCTGTTTTGCATTATTTGATATCATGAGGTGGAATTTTCAAGAACTCAGAGGATTTTCCACAGTGGTGATTTGAAAACGTTTTGACATGGAAATGACTAATGATTTCAAAGCTTGCTGTTGTTGTTGAATGCTTTTGAAAACCTCAGTTTGTATTGTTTGATTTCATGAAAGAAGATTCTCAAACATTTAAAAGAAATTTCAGATGTGGTTATTGTTTTAAAACTGTTTATGATGTTGAGATAAATTAAGATATGTTAAGAGCTTGCATCCTTAACTTAAGAGGAAGTATCAGCCCGATCTAGGACACATATTCGATCATGAAGCCATCAAAATGGATGAGAAAGTGAGGTATATCGAAGAGCCTATGCTGATATTGGATCGGAAGGAACAAATTCTCAGGACCAAGAGAATTCCATTGGTTAAGGTATTATGGCGATATCATGATATGGAAGAAGCCACATGGGAGAGTAAAAAGTGAGATGAGGGAAATGTACCCTCACTTGTTTAAGGAGACATAGGAAATGTCTAATTTCGAGGACGAAATTCTCTAAGGAGGGGAGAATTGTGTCCCAAAATTCATGGCAACCTCTAGTTACATTAAAATCTATGAATAGGTGATGGAAGTACCATCAAGCAATTTTATGGCCATTTAATCCATAATTTGCAATAAGATATATGGCCAAGCTTTTAAGGGATAATTATGTGATAGAAAAGAAAATCCTATCATTGGCCATGTGTTTTATAAATTGGAATTTATGGAATTATGATTTCAAGATTTTGGCCATGTGGAATTTAGTAATTAAATTCTTAAAAGAAAGAATTAAAGATGAAAAATTGAAAGGGAAATTGTGGGTTTAATTAGGTTGGGCCTTAGGCCCAAGAGTATGGATTTTGGAGGGCCAAATGGTCGGCCCGTTGGAGCCAAGGAGGGGCTGTCGACCAGCCCATTTGCTGGCCCAAGATTGGCCCAAGAAGAAGGCCCATTAACCTTTCATGTCGTCCAACACTTGTTATCTCCTTTTCGCCACTTGTTCTCCTCATGAGAACACTTGTCCCCCATGCAAAGAGGGGATACATGCAATATAAAAGCAACCAAAGAGAGAGAGAGAAAGGGAGAGAGAGAGTGGCATTCGGCCAAGCCAAGTGAGAGAGAGTGAGTTGCGAGAGAGAAGAGGGAGGCCGAGAGAGGAGGAGAAGGAACCGTCGCCGCCCGCACGCCGTTCGTCCGTCGCCGGTGTGCCGCCGTTCGTGTGGTCTAGAGGCAAGTGGGAGTCCTCTAGCTTCTCTTGCATGCTTGTATGTTGTTTGCATGTTGGATTCTTGAGTGTTAGATGAGAAAAACCGAAGCATGGATGAGTTGTGTGTGAATGGTGTGACTGTTCGTGCTCGGATCATGTGAGTCAGAAACTTGTTTGAGCTTGCATGTGTGTTTGGAGTCCGATTTTGGCTTCTATTTCTTCATGAAAGATGTAGCTAACATCTTCTACTATAACATACTAAACTTTCATGGAAAATGATGGAGATTTGTGGGGCTAAAGTCCTATTCTACGGAGACCCCATATCTGTAAAGTTTTTACTGACCTCTTGCTGGATTCTTGATTGCATGTTGGTTTTTGTTGAAGATCTCACTTCGATGTCTTCATGAAATTTTTAGGGGACACATTAAAATACAACATACTCAAATTTGAAGATAAATGAACAAGTATAGCCTAGTAAATCGGCTAGATCTTGGAGACGATGATTCTGGTGATGTGTTCCGAGACACCCGAGACTTCAAGGACCTAAATGGTGACCATACGTTGGTTATTTGACCTAGATCTCTTCATGAAAATTGTATAGGATATCTTGATGCATAACATATCCAAATTTCAGAGAAAAAGAAAGAGAATACGTAGGTTAAATCTCAATATTTCGGAGATGTGTACACTGGACGATGCGGTAATGGATCCAGAAGCTTCGTGAGGTTGAATAAATTAATCTATAAGGAATATGACTTGGAGTTCTGCATGAAAGTTGTACGAAATTGTCTTGGCTATAACCCAGTAAAATTTCATAATTTTGGGAGGCCATATGAGTGTTTTAATTAAATTTATTCGGAAACCGTGCATTATGGTTTAATCCGAGAATAATATGATGTTTTGGGAAAATTGTGAGATTTAGTAAAAATTCAATTTGGCCATGAATTTTGTATGTAATTATCATCCTATCGGTTTGTTTAAATGATTTCTTGAATTTTGATAATTTTGGGAATTTATTGATATTAAATAAATAAATAAATAAAATAGATTTTTATTTGGCCATGGGTTCAAATTAATTTATGTGGCATGTGTGATGAGGTGTTGGTACATGTATTGAATCAAGATGTATGTATGATAAAGTCTTAGTGTATGTATGACATTGAATTGAGATGCATGTGTGAATTCCATGCCAAGTATGATTTGTTTGATGCCATGCCAATTGCCATGTTAAATTGAGATCAAAAATGGTAAATGTGGATAATGATAAGTGAGGAAGTGGTTGTGGTGGAGGATGATGGCCCGAATGTATAGAGATACATTGCCGAATTGCCCTGGGAGATTCAGGATGCCCGGAATGTGGGGGGCCGGAAGCCCTGTCGGAGGTCTTTGCCCGAAGGGAATGCCTCGCAATGCTAGGATATGGGGTGCGGGATGCCCGGCCGGGGAGTGTAAATCCCGGAAGCCCTGTCGGAGGTTTCTAGCCGAAGGGAATGCCTCGTGATGCTAGTTGAGATGCGAGATGCCCGGAATGTGGGGAGCCGGATGCCCGGTGGCCATGGGATGGCTGAATGCCGGAAGCCTCGGAGGTCTTTGCCCGAGGGGATGATTTAAATTGATAATAATGATGCCATGATATGCATGATGATATGCATGATGATATGCATGATGATGATGATGATGATGATAGATGACATGCATGATGACATGTACGATATACTGATGCCATGATGATGATGACCTGTATGATATGATGATGCATGATAGTATACGCATGGCTTCAAGGTAAGTAACATCTGCATTGCATGTATGATTTGCATGATGCATTGAGTTGTTATTGGATTCCTTTACCTACTGAGTGGTTGTACTCACCCCTTTTGGGGACCAACATTTCAGATTAGTAGATGGTTTAAGCGGTTGGATATGACCGCGAGGAGAAGGATAGCAAAGGAGGAAACCTTTGGACGCCGACACTAGTTGATGGACCTTAAGCATACAATTGTGGGAGGAGATGTCGGTTATCTTTTGAAGTATAGCCGAGTATAGAAGATTGCGGCATTTTGATGTACCGATGAATAATGTCCATCTGGGTTAAGTGAATAAAAGTGCACGGCTTTTACTTATAAATGTTTAGTAGGGTTGCATCGATTTCTGAATGTAGGGAAGGGAATTGTTGGATATGCTTCAGTTGTGTAAATTGCGCAAGGGACCGTTAATAAAAGATGTAAACCCCCATGGTTGTATGGACCTGCTGCAACTTAAAATGATATCAGAGTGACATGTTATTTGGGAAAGAAAAAGGTAAGTGAACTGTGGCGACCCTAGCGGATCGGGGGCCGTTCGAGGGGTGCCACACCACCGGGCATCCCAACACTCCCGGGGCCATCCGGCAATGCATCTCTATACATTCCAGGCATTATCCTCCACCACAACCACCTCCTCACTTAACATTATCCACATTTACCATTATTTTGATTTCAATTTAACATGGCATATGGCGTGACGTCAAACAAGTCATACTTGGCATAGAATTCACACATGCATTTCAATTCAATGTCATACATACACCAAAACTTTATCACACATGCAACATGATAAATTTAATGGAATTTATGGCCAATAAAATAATCTATTTTATTTTATTTATTATTATTATTATTATTATTATTATTATTTTATTTATTTATTATTATTTTTAATTTAATACCTATAGATTCCCAAAATTATAAAAATTCAAGCAATTATTAAACAAACCAATAGGATGATAATTACATGCAAAATTCATGGCCAAATTGAATTTTTTTACAAAATCTCACAATTTTCACAAAACATCCTATGATTCTCGGATGAAACCAGAATGCACGGTTTCCGAAGAAATTCAATTAAAATATTCATATAGCCTCCAAAAATTATGAAATTTTACTGGGTTATAGCCAAGACATTTTCGTACAACTCTCATGAATAACTCCAAGCTATATTCGTTTTATATTATTTTATACAGTCTCACGAAGATTCTGAATCCATTACCGCATCGTCCAGTGTACACATCTCCGAAATATTGAGATTTCACCTACCTATTCTCTTTTGTTTTCTCTTAAATTTGGATATGTTATACATCAATGTGTCCTATACAAGTTTCATGAAGAGATATAAGTCAAATAACCAGAGTATAGTCATCTTTTAAGTCCATGAAATCTCGGGTGTCTCGGAATACATCACCAGAATCACCGTCTTCAAGATCTAGTCGATTTACTAAGCTATACTTGTTCACTTCACTTCAAATTTGAGTATGTTGTATTTTAAGGTGTCCCCTACAACTTTTATGAAGAAATCAAAGTGAGATTCTCATCACAAACCAACATCCAATCACGAATCCAGCAAGAGGTCAGTAAAAACTTTCCAGATCTGAGGTCTCCGTAGGATGAGACTTTAACCCCTCAAATCTCCGTAATTTTCCACGAAATTTTAGTATGTTATAGTACAAGATGTTAGCTACAACTTTAATGAATAAATCGAAGCCAAAATCGGACTCTAAACACACATACAAGCTCAAACAAGTTTCTGACTCACACGGTCCGAGCAAGAACAGTCATGCGATTAAAAAATAAGCCAACCATACCTCGGTTTTTCTCACTTAAACACCCAAAATTTAACATGCAAACAACATACAAGTATGCAAGAGAAGCTAGAGGACTCCCACTTGCCTCTAGACCACACGAACGGCGGCACAAGGCGGCGAGCACGGCGGTCGGACAGGCGAGCTCCTCCTCTCTCGGCCTCCCTCTCTCTCGCATCCTCCTCTCCCTTTGGCCGAATTCTCCACCAGCCACTCTCTCTCTCTCTCTCTCTCTCTCTCTCTCTCTCTCTCTCTCTTTTTGGTTGTATTTATATTGCATGCATTCTTATCTTGCATGAGGGACAAGTGTTCTCATGAGGAGAACAAGTGGTGAAAAGGAGAGAACAAGTGTTGGAGGACATGCAAGGTTAATGGGCCTTCTTCTTGGGCCTATCTTGGGCCAGCAAATGGGCTGGTCGATAGCCCCTCCTTGGCTCCAATGGGCCGACCATTTGGCCCTCCAAAATCCATACTCTTGGGCCTAAGGCCCAACCTAATTAAACCCACAATTTTCCTTTCAATTATTCATCTTTAATTCTTTCTTTTAAGAATTTAATTACTAAATTCTACATGGCCAAAATCTTGAAATCATAATTCCATAAATTCCAATTTATAAAACACATGGCCAATGATAGGATTTTCTTTCCTATCAAATAATTATCCATTAAAAGCTTGGCCATAAATCTTATTGCAAATTATGGATTAAATGGCCATAAAATAACTTGATGGTACTTCTATCACCTATTCATAGAATTTAATGTAGCTAGAGGTCGTCAAGAATTTTGGGATGCCACAGTGCCCTCACTAGATCTGGCGAGGTAGGTCCTTGCCTGACGTCGACGAGGGTTGCCCTCACTTGTGTCAGGCGAGGACGGCCCTCATCCGACGTTGACGAGGGCGACCCTCGCCGGACGTTGACTTCCCTCCGCCATGGCTGGCAAAGGGAAGAGAGAAGAAAAAAGAAAAAAAAATATATATTAAAAAGTAAAAAGACCAAAATGCCCTATTCTGTTAACTTTAACTAACGGAAGGATGACATTGGTCAATTTTCAAATAGTCAGGGACTAGATCGGACATTTATCGATAATTCAGGGACTAAATTGAACAAATTAAAAATCTAGGGATGGGATTGCACATTAAGTAGAAGTTTAGGGACTGTTTGTGACATTTTCCCCAACATCTTTCCAAAAAATTGGTTTTTCAAACCACACAATACAAATAAAACAATTGCTTATTATGAGCAAATTTTAGTGGAGACAGAATCAACAAGGTTCACTCACTTTGCTGACAAAACTATTATAGAATACATCTTATACTCCACTATATCCATAAGCAAAGTCATACACCCCTCACAATAGGAAGCCTCACCTCATACATCCAAAAAAATCCAAGTCGAGATTACCCAAAACTTACCATACTCCTCCATATATACATACTAGGGCTGCCAACAAGCCTGGTGGAATGTCTTCTTCCGAAAAAATACAAATTTCCAACACAATTGGCTAGTATTCTTCAAAGATAACTTCCCAAGAGAAAACTTACCAAACTGGTTTGATTCCTGGTGGGATCTCCTTGGGCCTTTGGATGTAATACTACACCATACAGTCAAACAAGGATACCAAATATTCCGTGAATACTTTGTACCAACACCACATGATACAAGATTCCTATGCCTTATGCACTTCTTCATAATATTCAAAATTTCATGGGTAACAACATGGGAACTCGATTATAACACATCTCCTACCAAACCTGGTGTACCTGTACTTGTCAAAAAATACAAAACAAAATGGTGGGATGGATTCAAATACCATGAACAGGGATCCAAAGCTATGGTTAGAACTTGGCCTAATAGCCAAAATTCCCATACAACTACAGCCCCATCGAATACATCATTTTTGCGGGAGAAATCCATTGCAAGTGCAGCACATGTTGTAGTCCAAAATAGAGAGAATACTGCAATGTTCTCAGAACAATGCTCTCAAAAGTAGAAGAATCACAATGTGGATCTTCCAAATCACAAGGCAGCCAAGACGGATCCTTACAGTCACATCACAGTGGAAACTCCAATGAAGATGACTACTACAGGATCAATCTTACTCAAAATTAAAATAGGACATCACATGCCAACACTGTTACAGCGGTGGAAAGGCAATATACTGTAGCATGGCAGACGTACACTGTTCACTAAGTAATGTTCACCAAGTACTGTTCACTTTACATCATTCAGCATTATAGCACTTTCACTGTAGCACCTCTTATAAATATGCTCTCTCAACATAGAAGAGGGGCACTTGATTTTCAGATCCCATTTTTCTCTTCTTCCTCCTCACTCCCTCTTGTAAACCCTCATCCCTTCGAGCTTCAAGCTTCCTTACTTTCTACCCCTGATAACAAAGTAAGTTTGTTTTCAAATACATTTAGCATAGTTTATATAGGGTCATCAACTTGTATGATAGTTGGTTAACATTTTCTTGTAATACGGATATCAATATTCCCTGGAGTGCGAATTACCGCCCCAATGGATGACTTGGTGTTTTAATTTTTACACTTTTCAATACATGTAATTTCCAGTTTATATTATACAAGTTCATACCACCTTCATGCTTGATTTTTGTTTTTGCATACTCTTATTTTACATTTTATATGTTTCTTTTGCCCCTTATATCATATTTAATTCTTGAGATTTTATTTAGTCTTTTACATATTCGAAATTATATACAACTTCATAGTCGTACTGTTAACTATACAATTAATCTTTGATATTCCACAGACATTTATAGAACTCCTCAGAATAGTAAATTTTCTTATACTAGTAGAACTAGAACTAGAAGACATACAACCTATACCTTTCTTAGCTCTCATATCTGGATCTACCTGATATCTAATAATTAGATATAATCCAAACAAACGCACAAACAAACGTAGACGTTTAGGTTAATTTCAGAGTTTCTCGTACTCTTAGACTTGTCAATCTCATATACTTCCTTGCTCTCTTCTATAGTACTCCGATCCTAACCCCTTTATGGTATATATATAATGTGATCCCACATTTACGGACCCACATTTTCTCTTTAAAGTGATGCTTAATCCACATGTAGTTTTTCCATGCTTCATACTTATTTGTGACAATCGCCCATTTGATAACCACATTGATGGGAGACAATATATAAAAAGAACGATAATTTATTTCTTAAGGGTAATCACAAGGTCTAACACAAACTTTTTCATTTTGGAATACACCATCAATACGCACAAGGATTAGGTTAGTAGAGTGTGCCCATAATTTCGCTAAATCTCTGTAAATTTCTAACGAGCGCATTACAAACAATGTCGGGAGGTTTGTTTACAATTGATCCTGTATTTCCGCATTTGATTTTTACCTCTAACACCCCCTAGCGACGATCGTGGCCGGCTTGAGGGCGTTGTTGGGAAAAAGTTTGGGCCGGCACCAAAGTTAAGTCCATTGTTGGGCATCTCCGAGGGTCTCAAAGTGCCGGGGTGCACACGTAGCCTAATTGAGGTGAGCGATGTGGCTCACATTGGTCGTCTTTATCGCGGTTGTGAAGGGGCGTGAGTCGGGTCGAGGTTGGGTCGAGCTCAGCTGGCAGATCTGGCCGGCCCAGGTCTGTGTTGTTTATTTTCCTTTGGGCAGGCCGAGTTTGGGCCTAAACAAGGCTATTGGGCCAGTTTAGTTCAATTCTAGGTTAGGGTTTATTTCTTTTTGGGCTGGGCTTAGACAATGTAGGTTTATTTATGGTAGGCTGGATTTTGGGTAGGATTGGGCCCATACATCAAGCCCATTTCGGCTAAGGGCCTGCAATGTTGTGACTCTGGCCAACGGACTCATATCCCTATTTTTGGATTAAAAAATTCCCTTTTTCTAAAAAAGATTAAATTAAAAAATATATTTAAAAAAATGAATAATATAGAAAAGAAAATGAACATAGAAGAGTTTCAATTTAATGTGGTGCTTACGTGATTACAACAAATTAAATAAAAAAATTCCAAAAAATTGTTTTTTTTTTCTAAAAAAGGGAGAAAAGCTTAAAAATTAGATCTTAGAGTAGTTTTCTTCTAAAATGTTCAAAAGCCTTTGATCAAACGTTTTTGTGCTTAAAATTGAACAAGCTGTTAGAATCATACAATAGGGTTTCAAATGTTCTTAGAAACAAATGCTAGTTTGTTTCCGCATTTCTATTTCAATAAATTGGTCGTTGTTTTCCTTTTACCCCAGTTAAGAATAAAACCTTAAGACTCGTGAACTTCCAGTGAGAGGGCTCTTGGTATGGACTCACAGTGACCAGCCGGCAAGGGATTCTCGCCGTGGGCAAGGCTCGCCAACGGTGAGAGGGCTCTCGGTATGGACTTGTGGTGCGGCGTTAGGCATGACGATTGTCAGTGCGGCAATGGACCCAAGCAAGGAACGGCTCGCGGTGGCAGAGAGTTGGACCGCAAGGAAGACCGTTGCTTGCTGGACTTGAGGATGTGGGCGTCGGGACCTAGAGAGTTTTCCACCAATTGCACTTGGTTTTGTCTTATTGTGTATCTTAAAATTCGTCCGACCGACGGAGAAACAAAAAAGCTAGATTACTCTATCTATTTCTCCGCTGAAGTACTTTTCTACCAATTGTAGATATTTTGACCACTGCTTGACTCCTCTTGTGTGATGGATGCTCTGAACGAGAAGAAATGCCGTGGGCTGGACTGGCGCGGAATTTCACTCAGAAAGAAGGCGCCGAGATGACTTGCAAGGAAGCCGACAACCGTGACCAAGAACGGGCTAGAGCGCCACTGGGTACTCTCATCGAACTGGAGCATCACCGGGGAAGCTAACTTGAAGCAGATCTGGACGCCACTGGGAGGACCTGATCTGGTGCGTCCGAATTGGGCCAAAGCAGGTGAGACGCGGTGGTGGAGCGAGGCACCACGTCAGGACTCGGCTAAGGCTTTTGAGAACAAGGCACCGTCGGTGTTGTGATTAGGTGGGTATCGCCAGAAAACCTGTCAAAAACTTGAGGTAAAATCGTCTGGAAATTGTAGTGACTTCGTGACTGTTTTACTCGGACTGGACCCACCACCAGGGTGGAGAGGGTCGTGGAACTGTTAAATCGCGGTCGGGATGTCCTTGGACAAGAGAGAGGCTGGTCTGATGCGGCAATAGGGCTGGCCGTGTCTTCCTGACTCGCTGGACGACTACGGTTCAGACGAGAACAAATCGTGACGTCGTCTTTGTGAAGGAAACTCGGTGTAGACGACAGAGGGCGTTCCCGAGTCCCCCTCCTCTTCTCAATTCTCCAACCTTCTCAATATTGTTTATCTGTCTTTCATGCACGCCCCTCTCTTTCTCTCTCTGGGTTTTGTGACATGAATCTAAAGCAATTTATTTTCATGCAATTTTCGGCCCTAATGTATCCCGCCAGATTTTCATCGCCACGGGCAATGAGATGCCTCTCAAAACACACCCCCATCATAGGCAATAGGTGCCTCTTGAATACGCATCCCATAAGGGCAAACCGTGCCCCTTAGACACAACCCATCATGGGTGAACTGCCGAAATATAACATCTCCTACTCGAATATGATGGACTTGATAATATTTTATCAATAATATGAGGCATTCAATATTCATCTACTTTAGAAATAATTCATACTAGCAAAAAAGGCCATGGGACCAGTGAGTACACTTGTATTTGGGAGCTCTAATTATGCACTTGTTAGGAATAACATAATGGCTACAACTCAAAAAATAAAATAAAAATGATGTTTCATAGTGTCCCAAAACATATTTTGTTACATCAGTCTAAGTATACATATCCTTTAAATGGTCTACTTGATTATTCTCAAAACACCATGTATTTACAATTATATTTAAAACCATAAAAAAACAATAAAATTGGTTGACCAGTAAATACATTTGATAAATGTAAAATAACAATTGTCTTCCTTTGCACTCATGTATCTCTCCATTTTAGAACAACTGTTTTTCTAGACACATCTCATAAAACCATATGTATTTATAACCATGCTAAAGTAATAACATTAATCTACTACTTTGAGAACATATAAGGCACAAAATGAGGTAATTAATTCATTAATTATCTCAAGAACTCACACAATGAGTAAATATGGATAATTTTACTCACCTCCTTACTGGTCATATAATACACATGTAGTATGAATTATATATTATAGTGGATTTTTCTTTCTATGAAAGTTTATGTTATTTATTAAACTTATGCACTATACGGATTTTAGCCTAAACATAGTCACTTGCTTCTTATATACTTATGTTTAGCTCACAACACCTAATGAAGGGCAAAAGTACACCCTAAGTGCCAAAACTTGGCATAAGATGACACTTACGTGCGACTTTTTTAAAAAAAAATGAGACACTTAAGTGCCATCTTCGGCAAATCCCATCGGAAATCATACGTGGCAATTTTTTATTAAGTTTGCTCACCTACGTGGCTCGCTAGAGAGCTAACTTAGTAAAGAAACGCAAAAACTACGTTGTTTTGGCGGGAATTTGAATTTGAATATAAAAATTAATTAAATTTAATTATAAAAAATTTAAAAATTTTTTTAAAAAAAAGTAGGGAAATTGCAGCTAAGGGCTCAACCCTTGCCGGCACCTCCCTGTCATCGCCGGGAAGGGCTGATGACAGTGGGGGGAGGGTCAGCCAGGGTCGCTGAGCACTGGTTAGGGGCAGGCAACCCCGGCTGACCAAAGGCAGGGGCTCGCGAGCCCTCTCCTCGATATGGGGTGAAGGTTGCCAACCCTTCCTAGCAATGGCAGGAAGGCTATGGTGATGGCTGAGCCCTCGTCGCCCGCAACCTCCATTCTCTTTTTCTTTTTCTTTTTTAAATTTTAAATTGGCCCTCCCCCAATCTGGCAAGGGTCGACGGCCCTCGCCATCGGTCGGCCGAAGTCGGTAGCCCCTGGCTAGGGCTCGAAGACCCTTGCCGATCCTCCCCCACCATTGCCAGCCCTTGTCGGTAATGGGAGGGAGGCGGTGGCGGGGGCTCAGCCCTCGCCGCCCGCAACCTTCATCCTCTTTTTTTTTTTTTTTTTTTTTTTTTTTTTTTTTTTTTTTTTAAATAAATTTAGTTTTTAAGTTTAATTTAATTAAGTTTTATCTTAATTATTTACCATGTCAGTAACAAAACAACGTCATTTTTACACTTGTCTAGCTATGTCGGCGTGCAAAACAACGTCGTTTTTGCACTTGTCTAGCTACGTCGGCGTGCAAAATGATGTCGTTTTGCACTTGCCTCACCAGAAAATCACCACATTAGCATTTTAGCCGGATTTTCTCATTATTAATATTTAAGTGATCCATTTTGCTCCGATTTTTGCACTTAAGTGTCCATCCGTGCCAAGTTTTGGTACTCCAGTGTCCGACACTCCTTAATAAGTACTTGCATCCAGCATTCATTAGGCATACATGATCGTAGGATTATCATGTTTAGTTTTATCACATACAAATTACAGATCTCATCTTAATTCTAATAATGATTATAATCAAGAAGACATAAAATTAAATTATAAATATTAAATTTGCTCTTCCAACATTTATAATACATACAGTCTAATCTCAACTTGCTTATTATAGCACTTGAGGTGATTGCTCGTGTGAGTGAGTCAATCATTATTTGCTAACATACCTTTCAACAATATATGTGTATTTGTACTAGTCTCATAACAAATTTGTACTTGTTGATGATGAAAACATCAATTCATTGAAAAAAAAAGAAAAAGAAAAAGAAATGATAAGTGCGTTTGAAGTACTAAAACTTATCATGAAAGTGCAATTGAGTCCTAAAATTTTCAAAAAATACAATTAGGTCTTAAGACTTATCAAGAACGTGCAATTGTGTCTTAAAGCTTTTAAAAGTGCAATTAAGTCCTAAAATTTGTCAAATTAGTCCAATTAAGTCTTTCCGTTGAGTGCATGTTTTGAAAGTTTTAAAACTCAATTGCACTTTTGTGATAAATTTAAGGACCTGATTACACTTTTTAAAAATTTTTGGATTTGATTGCACTTTTATAACAAGTTTTAGGACTTTCATTACACTTATCAAAAAAAAAAAAGGTACAATACATACATTTACATATCCATAATTCAATGATCCTCAACAAAATCATATATCATATCTACATAACTCTAGAAACATCATGTAGGTCAAGAACACATCTCTAGGTTCATGAGTGGATCAACAACCATCCTATTGGTTGAAGTATATTGTAGTTACACTTCCTTCTGCACTATTATATCTCTATGAAGTTATTATTTGTGTCAATATGTATTGTCTTACCATAATACTTAAAGTCTTTCACATAAGCAATAGTTGCTCAACAATCACAATAAATTATTACTGGTCTTGGAACGTTAGTGACAACGGCCAAATTTTTCAAGAAACGTTTTAGCCATATTGCTCCTTACACTACAACATAGCATATAATAAATTATGCTTTCATTGTAGACAGAGCTGTACATGTCTACTTCTTACTATTTTAAGAAATTGTGCATTCATTAAGTAAGAACGCATATGCAAATGTCGATTTATGCTCATTTGAGTCTCTTCCCCAATCAACATCTAAGTGGCTTCATAAGCATAAATCATTCTCTTAAAAACAAAATCGATAGTCCATAGTACCTTTTAAGTATTTTAGAATCCTCTTAACTACTTTCCAATATACTTGACTTGGATTTGACTGGTATTGAATACACATTATAGTATACATCAAACTTTCGACTACACTAGCGTAAGAAACAATTTTCATTTAATTTCTTTTGGAGTCTTAGGATACATCTTAGAATTAAGGCCTTCACCTTACATGATAGGAATATTAATGAGATTACAATACTGCATATTGAAATGTTCAAGAATCTTCGTTATATAAGACTCTTGTGATAGAGTAAGGAATTTTTTTAATTGATCTCTCTTAATCTTTACTCTCAATATATAAGCAACTTCTCCCATGTTTATAATTTCAAAATTAGAGAACAACAATTCTTTTACAGTGATAACCAAACCTTTATCATTCTCAAATAACAGAATATTATCCACATATAGTAATAAAATCATAAATTTGACATCGAACTGTTTGATATACACACATCGATCTTCTTCGATCATTAGAAAAAAAGAAGAAGTTATGGCTAAATGAAAACAAAAATACCACTATTTAGATTATTACTCAAGGCCATATATTGATTGATTAAGCTTGCAAACTTTGTGCTCCTAACCTTCAACTATGAAACCAATTGGTTGTTTCATATTGATTTCCTCATTTAGTTCTCCATTGAGAAATGAGGTCTTAACATCCATTTGATGTAATTCTAAGTCCAAATTTGTGATAATAGCTAGGATAAGGTGTATGGAGGCAAACATTACAATCGATGAAAAGATTTCCTCATAGTTTATACTCTCTTGTTGTGTAAAGCATTTCGCTACAAGAGGAGCTTTATATTTTTTAATAGATTCATCCACCCTTTACTTGATCTTGAAAACCAATTTATTTTCAATAGTCTTGCGTTTAGGTGGTAGATCAACCAATTCCTAAACATGGTTTACTCTCATGAACTCCATTTCATCTTTCAAATCTTTTTTCCATTCTTCTTTATCAGGGAATGAGAGAGCTTCTTGGACTGTCTTAGGCTCTGTATTGTCTTGTGGAGCAATAATAAATGATTTCCTTTCAATCTCGAAACAACGACGGGGAATACTTTTGCGATTACTTTTACGTAACTGAACTTCTTATGAATTTAGTTCGTCAAGCGATTTGACAATCCCACTAAGTCTTTTATTTTGAGGTAAATCTTTATTTCTCTTAACAACATCAGTGGATGTATTATCATGATCTTCCATATCATATAATTGAAATTCCTTATCAATTTTACGTCTACTAGGAAAGTTGTTCTCCAATAATATAACATCTTATGACTCCATTTGAGTTACACTTTCATCAGCTCGTTCATCTATGAACATATATCATTTGGAGTGTTCAAAATATTTAATAAAGATACATTTATTCCCTCTATGACCTAATTTGCCATATTTATGGGGAAAATTATGAACATATGCTACACACTCCTAAGGTTGTAGAATACTTAAGTCTGGTTTTCTACCATTCCATAATTCATAAGCGTGGAAATGACTGACTTAGAAGGCACACGATTAAGTGTACAAGCAATAAATAAATAATACATCTCACTAATATGAGATAAGTAGATTTGCATGTATCATCATAGACCTAATCATTTCCAATATGATTTTATTCCTTCTTTTAGCAACCCCATTTTATAGTGGAGTACCAAAAATAGTCAAATGTCTTACAATCCCCTAAGGAATTTGAATTATTTAGATAGATACTCACGTCTGTGATCATTTTTTAATGTCTTTATTATTTTTTTCATTTAATTGCCTACCAAAACCGTATATCGTCTAAAGCAATCCAATGTTTCTAACTTATGTGAGATTAGAAAAAAAATAACTAAACCATGAAAAGTCATTTATAAAAATGATGAAATATGATACTCCATGCCTCACCTTCACATTAAATAGAATACAAACATTAGAATATATGAGTTGAAATGGAAGTTTAGCTCTGGTGTCTTTACCTAATAGTTTTCTAGTTGTTTTTCCCACGAGATAATGTTCAGATATAGGTATATCAAATCTAGCGAGTGACCTTAAAAGGTTTTCTCTAGTTAATCTTTTCTTTATTTGTAACACAATGTGACCTAATTTAGCTTGTCAAATATTTGCATCAATTTCCACATTATTAGAATATGTAATTAAAGAAAAATAACCATCAACATTGAACACATTATACTCAATGTCTAACACCGTAAATCCATTCATTACATGACCAGAATCATAATAGATTATTCCAAACATAATTTTAACATAATCACCATGAAAATTTAAACCACAACCTAAACTTAAAAGAATAGCAATAGAGACTAAGTTACACTGAATATTTGGAGTATAGAGGGCATTATGTAGGAATAGGTTTCAACCACCACATAAGTTGAATTTACATGTGCCAATATCCTTTAATTCAACTATAGAGTTATTTTCTATATATATATCTATCTTTTTTCATGTTGTATATGATGATATTCCACAAATGCTCATTGGTCTCTAGTTACGTGGTCTATTACTCCCAAATTTATAGTCCACATAGTAAGAGAATCAGTAAGCATTGCAATGCTAGAAAAAGAAAAGTATTACTAAAAGCAATAATGTAATTTGGTACCTCTTTTGGCTCAGTGCATTCATAAGTGAAGTGACCTAGATTGCCACAATTATAGTACTTCATCTTGACCTTATCTTTCTTCTCATCATCCTTTTTGCATCGAAGGATCTTAGCTCTCTTGGGTATTTGACTAGTCTCCTTCTTTTTTTGTTGAATTCATAGTTCCTCCTACACTTGAAATCCGAAACTTTGTGCGAACTACATTCAACAGCATAAGTATGTGTAGATGATTTTACAACCTCTAAACGCTCATCTTCTAATTTCAATTGACACACTATATTATAAAAAATGATAATATTTACATTGTGCATCATATTGCTTTTCATATGCTTCTAACTATCAGGAAGAAACCTTATAATAGCCTGAACATACTATTCATGAGTAAGGGTATGATCTATTGTCTTTGGCTCTCGTATCATGTTTGACATCTCCCGGAAATGTTGCATCATTATTTGATTTTAGCACTTTGGTATGTGTCAAACTTGATAGTAAACCTCCTCAATTTAGTGACAGACGTACCCTCAAACTTTTCTATCAAGATAGCGCAAATTGCTTGAGCATTATCATAACTTTCAAGCTCACACATCAGATCATCTTGCATATAACTCTACAACGTGATGCAAACAATCCTTTTTTCTTTTTCCATACTTAATAAGCTTTATGATCTCTTCTGTGCTGAGCTGAAATTTCATGCTTAGATTCATCTAATGTGTGGTTAAAGATTTCAAAAACCTCTTGTTCCTCAAGGATGTACTAAACCTTTTGATGTCAAATATCAAAATTGTTACTATTCAACTTCTCACTGTTGGTGAGATCGGCCATAATGGTCTTGGATGCCCAAGCTATGATAAAAAAGAATAACACATTGACATAGTAAATGCAAAATAAATACTAGCACACTTTCACATTAACATACATATCTAAATTACAGTAAAGATAAACTAAATTAATGATAATTTAACAAAAAACACTGAAACGAAAATGCACTATGTTTCCAAGTAACTTATGTGTACAATTGTCCCACTATTGTTAATTTATTTAATTTGCACAAATTTTAAGTTCTAGGTGAAAATTCCTTCGAATTCTATCAATTTATGAACTCCCATTTTATAAAAAAAATGATTAAAAAGACCTAGTGCAATTATCACATTCTCTCTAATAATCATAAGACATAGCATGATGTGAACCAATCTACAAACTATTCATGCATCAATTATAACCAAAAGCAGAATTCAAAATTTAAATAGAAAAACAAGAATCTCCAACCATTGTTTGATTTTACTCAAAACTAAGAAATTGTAAGCACTTTAAACTTTACGCACATGATTATTAAACCATGCTTTACATAATCTATATGTAGTCATTTACAAGTATGCTAACTTATATATTTCCCCAGCCATAGGAAAATATAGGTAAGAAGAAACAAAAAAATGCACCAACACCTAAAAAATACGTGAATTTATGGTTCCAAATGCATTTTTATACCTTTAAAAGCTCCAAATATGTAAAATAACTTTTGGTAGAGAATTTCAATACAAATGTATCTACACCAACCATGCCCTTGTTGAGAAAACTCCTACCATGTTTTGAAGTTGACAAAACTTTCTAGTTCTTGCTCTTATTTTGAAGAAAAAAATACATTTAAAGTTGCTTCTTAGATTATATCGAAGACTTTCAGCAAAGTCTATTCATTCCTAGGAGTATTTCCCACTCCGACAAAATCCAGACTGAAACCATGTCTAGAACAAGGAAGAAATTAGATTCAGACTTATTGATTTTGCGACAAGGATTCAAAATGGACTTATTAGGAATTTATTCTACAACATCTAGTTTTCTAGTGAAGGATTTCACTTTCCTTTTATAAATACATTGATGGAATCAATCACAAATTGATGAAATCAATATTGAAGACAAGTTTCTTTTTGGGAAGCATATACTTATGGACACTTAGATTATAATTTTATGGACGATCAGAATCAATGGATTTTCCATCTCTATCTTCAAACGGCTACAAGATCTTTTTAATCGATTATGTCCAACGAATTGATTAGAATAAATTCCTTCGAAAAATGTCAACAGCTAGGGTGGCATGAAGGATTATTTAATGAGATCATTTAGTCCATTTGAAATATAAGACGTGAAAATTAGAATTCCAAAGTTTGAAACTTTTCTTGACTACTTATTCTACTTCGATAGATCTTATAAATTGTGTTCAAGAGAGAAAATCACAAAAAGAGTGACTTAGTGAGTTAGAGGGATCTTCCACTGAGTGTTTGCACTAATAAATTGTATTTCTCTATTGATACTAGTGAATTCCAGCCAGAAGACTGTTAGTGTGGGAAAGTGGATGTAGGCTTAAACTAAAGCCGAACCACTATAAATGTCGTGTACAATATTTTCTTCTTTTAACTTCTTTACTTAAGTTTGTTGCACTATTATAGGTCATCGTGAAAGTCTAAATATCTACTAGAAATCTGGAGTTTCTCTAAATTGATTTAGTTTCTTATTCAGACTTTACTCGCTACTTACTTTGTTCGAAATTTGTTTGTTAAGATTTCTTTTAAACACTTATTCACCACCTTCTCGGTGTTCCTACTAGTTTTATCAATTGGTATTAGAGCCTCATGCTCATCTATTGAAGTGTTTTTACTTCTAAGCTAAAGATCTTTTATGGCTAATATTTTAGCACCAGGACTTGTGAAATGGCAAAATAACACTAGGTAACCTTATTTTGATGGAAAAGAATACAATGCGTGGAAAAATAAAATGAAGGCACTCCTGAGATCCAAAGATACTCTGAAATGGGATGTTGTAGAAAAATGAATTAATCTGAAGGCAACTTCTGCATTTGACAAGGGAAAAGTCTTAAACAAGGATGTTAAGGAAATCAATTAGACAAAAATCACCAAGAGACAAGTTCTTAATGCAAAGGGCATCTACTCTTTATATTGTGCTTTGTCACTTACTAAATATAACAGAATTTCTTCATGTGAAATAGCTAAAGAAGTCTGGAATAGACTTCATGTCACTAATGAAGGAACATATTGTGTAAAGGAGACAAAAGTAAATATTTTGCTTGGCCAATATGAATCCTTCAAGATGAAGCCTGAAGAATCTATTGGAGATATGTTCAATCAATTTATAGAAATTATAAGCAATTTAGCATATCAAAGTCATCCAATTTCTGCCACAATGAATGTCAATAAACTTCTGCGAGGACTTTCAAAGGACTGGAATGATGTGAAAACATCAATTAGGAAGACACAAAGGATTATGCCCCTCTTTGTTGATGAACTGATAGGCACTCTTCAATCTCACGGAGTGAAACAAATCAATGACGAAAAGAATCCAAAAGGTAAGAAGTCAATTGTACTTAAGTCTAATATTGATTCTAATGATACAGACACATACGATGACATGGAGGACGAGGAGCTTGCTCTCTTGATAAAGAAATTCAGGAAACTGGATAGAAAATGAAGAAAATTCAACTGAAAAAAGCAAAACAAGCAAAACTTCTAGAAATGATCAATGGAAGATGATGAATCTAGCAATGATATGATATGTTTTGAGTGCAAGAAGAAAGGACATATCAAGCCTAACTGTCCTTTGCTAAAAAAGAAGAAAGGTAAGTATGAAAAGTACAAGAAAGTTCTAAAAGCCAAAACCTAGAATGACACAGAGTGTGAGGAAAGTGAAAAGGAGTGTATAAATATCTATCTGATGGCTCACTCAGAATCAGATTCAGAATTAAAATCTGACTCAAACATAGACTCAGAATTTGATAAGGAAATCGAGGTAAGTCATTTAGAAACCCTTATTAAAGTGTCTAAATATATAAACGAGCTATGTTTAAACCTCATATCTTCTCTTAAAAGGATATTCGAATTAAAGAAGGAAAATTCTAAACTTAGACAACATGATACTTCTTGGAAAGAAAAGTTTGGGAGTTTGAAATATATTTGGTGATTTAAAGGAAAGTTCTGATTCTCTTTCCAAAGAAAAGGAAATTTTGAAAAAGGAAATTTCAGATATTACTACAAAACTCTCAAAAGACTTGAAAACTTTAGAATAAATTCTTTCAACTCAAATTTCTTATTATAACAAATTCGGTTTGGGTCTAAATAGAGAAAGTGATCGTTTGATTGATTTTTCCTAAGGTCAAGGAGAGACTTAGAGAAAGACCTCTTAAATTTGCTTACAAAATTCATTTTCAGAGAGTTTTTATAAAACCTATTGGTTGGAGTGTTCTTAAATGTTTTATGTGTGATAGCTCAGAACATTTTGAGAATGAATGTCCTAAAGTTTGGAGACCTATTAAAAAGGATTAGGCAAAAACTATCTTTATAACTAACGCTTCAGGATGCAAGAAAATTTGGATACCAAATAAAGTTTGAAATTTCTTTTTGACTGTAGGTTACTATTAAAAGGAAAAGCAAATGGTACTTGGACAGTGGTTGTTCTAGACATATGATTGGAGTTTCAAGAGTTTTCATAAAATTAGAAAAGCAAAGAGGAGGAAATGTTTCTTTCGATGGGAAAAGTAAAGGAAAAATTAAATGACATGGAACAGTGAAGATTGATAGCTTGATCATCAATAATGTTTCCTTGGTGAAAGGTTAACACTACAATTTTCTGAGCATAGCCAACTATGTGTTATAGGGTTTAGTATCAATTTCCAAGAAAATGTTTGTTATGGAGTCAGCCGGGACTTCTTTCAAACTTTTACCAGTTAAAGACATGACAACATTTATCTTCTGGACATAAATTCAAAGAATTCTCAACGTCTTATCTCAATTCAAGATGAAGCAAATATTTAGCACCGCAAGTTAGGATAGTTAGCATGAAATAGATTGCTAAATTGTCTACTAAGAAGCTGGTCCAAAAGTCTGCGTTGTGTGCTCCATGTATCTTGGGAAACTAAGTCAGAAGTTCATTTAAATTCATAAATCACGTTTCTACTAATCGCGTCATGCAGTTTCTTCACATGGACCTTTTTGAGTCGACTAGAACTCAAAGTATTAATGGTAAGAAATGCTGTTTGGTAGTTGTAGACGACTACTCGAGATTTACTTGGGTTTTCTTCTTGGCAAATAAAGCACAGACCTTTTCATATTTTTCAAAGTTTGCTAAAAAGGTTAAAAATTAGAAAATGTTATTCCATTTCGAATATTAAGACTGATCATGGGGGAGAATTTGAATATCAAAATTTTACAAGTTTTTGTTATGAAAATGGTTTTCAACATGTTTTCTCATCTCCTTACATTCTAAAACAAAATGAAGTTGTAGAAAGGAAAAATTGGTCTTTACACAAGAGATTGCTAGAACTCTGTTAATTAAAAGTAGGGTCTCTTCTCACTTTTGGATAGAAGCAATCTCCACTACTTGTTATGTAATTAACAGAGTATTTTTAAGGCACATCATAGAGAAAACCCCCTATGAAGTTTACAAAGAGGAAAAGCTAAATATTTCTTATTTTCATGTGTTTGTTTGCAAGTGCTTTATTTTGAAAAATGGAAATGATTGTTTGGGCAAGTTTGAAGATATATTAGATAAAGGGATATTTCTTGGATATTTCACTACAAAAAAAGCTTATAGGGTCTTCAACAAGAATACACAGATTGTCAAAGAATCAATGAATGTCAGGTTTCAGGAAGTTGACCAAAACCAACAAGATCAAACTCAACTTGAAGAATATGAGTTAGTTTCAGACTTAATGAAGTTCGAGTCTCTTAAACAAACTCCACCTTCTAGTGAACAAAGCCAAGTTGAAGATAAATTAGAAGATTCAAAGCAAACAGAGGCTTAACAAATTCTTGAAGATAATGACAGATTCAATAATAATTGGAAGTACAAGTCAAGTCATCTTAAAGATCTCAATATTGGTAATATAGAAGAAGGGATTAGTACCATATCCAAGGTCAGAGGAGACTCAAGTGCTCTAGCTCTCATTTTTGAAATAGAACCAAAGGGAGTAGAAGAAACCTTAACTGATGAAAGCTAGATAAAGGCAATGTAAAAAGAACTTAGGCAACTCAAAATCAATGATATTTGAGAGTTGGTTCTAAAACTATAAGGAAAATCTGTAATTGGAACAAAGTGGGTGTTCAGGAACAAGATGGATTAAAAAGGACAAAGTGGCTAGAAACAAAGCAAAACTTGTAGCAAAAGGATATACGCAAGAGGAAGGAATAGTCTATAATGAGACATATGCACTGGTAGCTAGGTTAGAAGCTATAAAACTATTACTTGCATATGCATGTTTCCATAATTTCAGGTTATTCCAGATGGATATTAAAAGTGCCTTCCTAAATGGCTTAATCCAAGAAGAAGTATATGTGGAACAACCACCAAGATTCAAAGACCCTAGAAAAATAGACTTTGTCTACAGACTGAAGAAAGTTTTGTACCGTCTGAAGCAAGCATCTCGAGCTTGGTATAAGAGACTAAGTTTCTGATAAGTAATGGTTTCAAGAAATGTATGGTTGACACCAATCTGTTTATCAAAAAGGAAGAAAAAGACTTCCTACCCATTCAAATACATGTAGACGATATCATTTTTCATTCTTCTAATGAAATTATGTGCAAGAAATTTTCAAATCTATGCAAGAAAACTTCGAAATGAGCATGATGGGTGAATTAACATTCTTTTTAGGTTTACAAGTCAGACAATCAAATGAAATAACCTTTATCTATCAAGAGAAATATGCCAAAGATTTCATCAAGAAGTTTGGAATTGAAAACTATAAGAAGACTGAAACTCTTATGTCAAGTTATTCTAAAGTCAACAAGGATAAAGATGGAAAGAAAGTAGACCAAAAGATATACAGAAGCATAATTGGTTCTCTTCTCTATCATACTACTTCACGGCCTAATATTTTATTTAGTGTGTATATGTGTGCTAGATTCCAAGCTGATCCTAGAGAATCACATTTCAGTGCTGTTAAATGTATTATCAAGTATATTACAACAAATCCAAAGTTAAGTCTGTGATATTCAAGAGGAGGAGACTTTACCCTACTTGGATACTCAAACGTTGATCTAGCTGGTTGTAAAGTTGATAGGAAAAGTACATTTGGTACATGCCAACTCTTGGGACAAATGTTAGTGTCTTGGTTTTCTAAGAAGCAAAACACTGTGGCACTCTCAACGGCAGAAACAGAATATGTTGCTCTTGATAGTTGTTGTTCTTAAATTCTTTGGATCAGGCAACAACTAAGAGACTTTGGAATAGAAGAACCTTGCACTGAAATCAGATGTGACAACACAAGTGCAATCAATCTCACCAAAAATCTTATTCTTCATTCATTAACAAAGCATATTGATATCCGTCATCACTTTATAAGAGACCATGTACAAAATGGTGAAATCAATGTTCAATTCATCGATTCAAAGAATCAACTGGTAGACATTTTCACCAAGCTACTAGAGAAAGGATCATTTGAATTCATTTGTAAAGCAGACTCATCCGACCAACTTTCTGGAAGATACATCCATCCGAAAGCTCTTATAAACTTAGGTAGTTATATTTCAAATTTTGGTGTAAAAGTTTCTTTCCTTCTCGAACAAGTATGAATATTTTATTCAAATTTTTACTTGCCTTTTATATTTTTGGAAATTGTTATATTTTATTTATGATTTTTTGGAGTCAATATTTCAAAAATTATTTATTATTATTCTTTTGTAAACTTTCAAAATGAAAGTTATTTTTCTTTTCTTGTGTCCATTTGGTTGCCTTGGTTCAATTACTTTGAATGGGCCTTCAAATTTTCCCGATCACTAAAGCATTCACAAACCTTAATCTCTTACATCCCTCGTTTCTCTTGTTATTGATTCCTTCTCTCTTTCTCGGCAAATCTCACTATTGTTCACTCGCAATCATGTCCTCAAAATCCTCCAAATCTATCTCGATGTTTTTCAACGGAGGTCTTCTTGCATCGCCAGTTGTAGGCCTCATTTCGTGCCTGATACTCAGACGCATTTTGATCTCACTAGAGATGAATCACCGAGGAGCATGAATCGACCATCTGTGGAGGAGGAGATCACTTAAGATGCAACTCCTCTCTCGATAAGAAAACCCGAAATTCTTCTTAAGCACCATGAGTTTCTGAAAAAGGAAGAAAGTCCCATGGATTTTATAACCATTTTCTTGAAAGAAAATGGCTATGGGAACAAAATCTTGTTTTTGAAAGCCATGGAAAAGCTAGGGCTAGTAAAATCTAGGAGAGTAGAGGAGGAATTTACCGTCTTTCTTGTTGATCCTTGTTTCAGAACGGAGGGTTTGACTGAAGGGAAAAAGGAAGATGATGATGAGAGAATGTTTAAGAATTTCTAATCCAAAATAAATGTTGCTGCAAAAATTGCTAGGACTAAAGAGAAACTATCTTGGTCAAAAGAACACAAGAAGGTTTATGCGCAAATGGTAAACAATGGAGTCATCAACCCTCGAACGGTAGACGTCGATTTTCTAGATTCAATCAAAGTACATTTCAGAGAGAAATTTGCCAAACTTCAAATGGAAAAGTTTTGTGTGGAGTCGTCTGATGCCTATCCTGAATTGACTGCCTATTTTTATTCCAACTTGTCAATTCTGAATCTCATTCACATTCAATTTACTATATGTGAGAAAGTCTTTGATGTTGATGTTGATTTGTTGGCTAATATTCTAGGAGTGGAACGAAGTGGATTAATGCCATAAATGTCTCGAATGATGAGGTTATTAAGTTCTGGTGAAGGAAAAAATTCCTAGGGGAAGTATTACTTATTCCAGGCTGTCCACTTCTAACATTTTGCTCCACAAGATTTTTATCAACTGCATCAGACCCAAGGCTGCTTCCAAGACTGACGTTTCAAAATTTGAAGCCAAAATGATGTGGGCTATCTGCAATGAAGTTGCTTTCTCCCTTCCTCACACCATTCTACTACACATGTACAGAATAGTAATGAAGGAGAAAGGTCAACTTCCTTACACAACCTTGGTGACTAGACTCTTTCAACACTTTCAAATTCCACCTCTTTCTAGCTTTTGCTCTAGCAACATCCTTCCTATGCAAATTTGACTTAAAATGATCTCCAAAGTAAGATTAAAGGATCTCTCTAGTGCTCTAAAACTTATAAAAAAGGAATCTGCTAGTATGGCTAAAAGAGGATCTACGACTGAGAAAAAGAGGAAAGGAAAAAGTGTCATCTCGCGTACTCCAAAGAGGAAAAGACCTATCTTTTTGCTACAAGATGATTAAAGAGGAAGATGATGAAAACGAGACTATTTCTGACATTGTGGCAAATATTTCCATGAGAGACCATGTTGCATGAATAGCTGATTCTGAAGAAGAGGTAGAAGAAAGCGGGAAAGATCTAGAAGAAGAAAGTGAAGGAGAAGATAATAGGGAAAATGAAGATGAGTAGGATGACGTAGATAAAGGAGAGGAATATGCAAAACTAAATAAGGAACAAGAACATTCTGATAAGGAAGGAGATGATGCAAGGGAACATGACGAAGGTGATGCTGGAGAAAAGAACAAGGGAAATAATCAACCAATTAGCGTTGGAAAAGAAGGAATTTTGGAAGGTGAAGATATTCTTCCTCAGATTAAAGCCATTAAGATAGGGGGAGTAGGTGAGAAAAATCCTCTTCAGGACCTAATTGCAGAACCAACCATAATTGATAGTGTCAGTCGAACTCCACCCAATGCAAATGAAATTTATGCATCTCATTTCCTTAAGGTATCTCCTAGCAAACAGGATAATGTTCAGGGGGAGCAAGATACCTCCAATGTTCAGATCAATCTTCCTTCAATTGTGGATACCCCTCTAGTTCAACTTGCAGAAGCTAATGCCCAAACGGAACTAGAATCAAACTACCATCAGATAGTCGAGCTCCTTCTAGAGATTAAGGCACAATAGTATGGGATGGAGGTTGAAATCCAAAAGTTGCATGTTGCTTTCGGTACTACCTTAGAATCTCTTAATGGCAATGTACCGTCTCTTGATGACAAAATTCAAACTATTAATTGGCAAGCCACTCCGAATTTGGCTAAGGTCAAGACTGTCTTTAATTAGTGCCTAACAATGCCTAAGGAGACTATGCATAATTTGGAGGATTTTTGTCTTTTTCATGTTCCAAGAAACCGCTTATCCTTTTCTAAACAACATCTCTATTTTCTGTTCTTGTTTGCTTTTCTCCTCTTTGTTGTTGACAAAAAAAAGGGGGAGACTTTTGCATATTTGGTTTGCAGATTGTGTTTTTTATGCTTTGTTAAATGATGTGCTTTGTTAGTGTGGTGTGCTTTTTATGCAGACTTTAGAAAATGTTTATTCATATAATGCTTATCTAAAGTATGCTTGCTCGAAAACTCTTTATCTTATGCTGCTAAAGTATTGTTTTGTAGGGTAACATAAATATTATGTTTAAATCTGCATGAAAGTTTTGTCACCCTAAAAAATGGGAAGATTGTTGAGAAATCCTACCAAGTTTTGAAGTTAATAAAACTTTATGGTTTTGACTCTTATTTTGAAGAACAAAATGCATTTAAAGTTGCTTCCGATGTTATATCGAAGACTTTTACTAAAATCTATTCATTCTTAGAAGTATTTCCCACTCTAACAAAATCTGGACTAAAACTGTGTCTAGAACGAGGAAAAAATTAGATTCAGACTCATTGATTTTGTGACAAGGATTCAAAATGAACTTATTAGGAATTTATTCTATAACATCTAATTCTTTGGCGAAGGATTTTACTTTCCTGTTGTAAATACATTGATGGAATCAATCACAAATTGATGAAATCAATCTTGAAGATAAGTTTCTTTTTGGGAAGTATCTACTTATGGAAACCTAGATTCTGATTGTATGGGCGATCAAAATCAGTGGATTTTTCATCTCTATTTTCAAATGGCTACAAGATCTTTTTAATTGATTCTATCCAACGGGTTAATTGGAAGAAATTCCTCTAGAAAATGTCAACGGCTAGTGTGGAGTGCAGGAGAATTTAAGGAGGTCATTCAGTCCATTTGAAGTATGGGACGTAAAAATTAGAATTCCAAAGTCTGAAACTTTTCTCGACTACTTGTTCTTCATTAGTGGACCTTATAAATTGTATTCAAGAGAAAAAATCACAAAAAGAGTGACTTAATGAGTTAGAGGGATCTTCCACTAAGTGTTTGCACTCATAAATTGTATTTCTCTGTCAATACTATAGTGAATTCCAACTATAAGGTTGTCAATGTGGGAGAGTAGACGTAGGCTTAAACTAAAGCCGAACCACTATAAATTTCATGTGCAATATTTTCTTCCCTTAAGTTCTTTACTAAATTTTCTTGCACTATTATAGGTCATCGTGAAGGTCTGAATGTCTATCAGAAATCTGGAGTTTCTCAAAACTGATTTTGTTTCTTATTCAAACTTTACTCGCCACTTACTTTGTTCCGAATTTGGTTGTTAAGATTTCTTTTAAACACCTAATCACCCTCTCTAGGTCTTCTTACTAGCTTTATTAGCTCCAATCAGAGCTCTCACACGCCTACACGCACCACCAAAGTGCACGGTGTATATGGCACATGCGCTCAGGTAAATCTGGTTCTAACACCAATTTGACTGGTTGACTGGTCAGACCAGTTAGACTAATCCGACCTGATGATCAATCAACGAGTCGGGTTCTCAAGTCAGGTTGTTGACGTCATTAATGACGTTAGCCCTAGATGCCCACTCACACGAGCCACGCCGCGTACAGCTCACACATTGGGCAATGGCCGTGTGTAGGGCACGTGGCCAATGAAGCAGCAGCTTGCGGCCACACGTGGGGGCGTGTATGGTGTTCTCCAAAAGCGTGCAACCCATGTTCTGCTCATCTTGACGAGATCATTCATCCCTTATGATCAAAATCAATTTTCGCCAAAAAAAAATATTTTGAGGATAAGCTAAACAGAACGTTCATCTTTAACCTCCAAACCTATTTTCCACACCTGGTTCGTTTTGACTATTCATATAGCAATTTCAGTGTAGTAAACATTCAAAAGATACGAAGTTCAATTCCTAATGATCTTCATATCAAACAACAATGGCAAACTCGATGGAAAAACAAGGCAAAGATTATAAACGCAGGCTTTGATAGCAATATTGGATGAAAGTCAGGGAAAAATAAACTAACCTCTTGATGCACAACAAGCAAATTACCTAGAAATATACGTCGAATCACTAGTGAGTAAATGATGAATCTACAACTTCATGATGATCCAAATACATTCACAAGGAAGGTATTCTCATTTCACAGCATTAATGTTGATCGTTTTCTCAAAGTAATGATGAAGATCTTTTTGTGTCATTCTGATAGAGAGAAGAATGTTCTTTTTAACTCATTCTTTTCAACATACGTTCTTTTCTATATTAACAGCTATCTCCTGAAGTTATTTTAACTTCCCTTAAAGATAACCACTCATACCTCCTCATAAGGTGCCTCTCAAAACACGCCCCATCATAGGCCATAGGTGCCTCTTGGACACACATCCTATTAGGGCAACCATGTCCTTTGGACACACCCCATCATGGGTGAACTACCAGAATATAACTTAATATGTTTCGCTGCCTAATTCATAAAATTACAATCTTGTTTGAATGTTTGGTCAATATTGTCATACATAAACTTTTGAATGCTAGTGAATTCGGAAATTTTCCTAACTTCACAACGTGCATATGGTGTACAATCCGATTTCATGCTTGAAATACGACTCACAATCGCACAGAAAATCGGCCAATCCAATCCTCATGCCATATGATATGAGTCATCAATCTATTTCTAAATCTAAATGAATATCTTGGGTGATGGATGTTAACTTTTGTTTGATTTTATTTTATTTTATATTATCCAAAAAAAAAAATCACAAAACAAATGTAGATAGCATTAGTGTTCAGATAACACGAACATTATGATAAGATTACATGTTCAATTTGATTATAGATATTTTCTTTAAAATCAATTAGGATAGGATTTAGAATCTTCTTTTTAGATAGTTCACATTCTAGGTTAGGGTTTATCTAGTCAAAATAAATTTCCAATTTAAATTAGAATTTGGCCTAGTTTAATTCCTAAAATGTGTTGGATAATATCTTAATCTAGATGGCTTATTTTCACTCTTGTCTAATTCCAATTTTTAATCAAAGCTACAAAAAAAAAAAAAAATTCTTCTTAGCGTAAATTATATATATAGAAAAGATAGATTGCATGCTTAAAATAGGGTATTCAATTAATTTTGAATTTCATGAAAAATACAAAAATGTTATGTGCATGTCATAAAGAATTAGGTTCATAACATGCACGTCATTTAGTAGTTGCATGCTAGGTCATTAGATTAATTAGCATGTCATACTAGACTAGTTTCATGTCAATTTTGCCCATCATTAGAAATTGCATGTCATGTTAGAATAGTCCATTTAATGGTCATTAGAAATGGGACCTTTTGGCAAGATATATGCTGCAAGTTATGTTAGATTGATAGTGCGCATTGTACGTACCTTACTTTCCATTAAATAAAAGAAAACCCAAAAAAAAGATTTGGTTGGAATTGTTTGTTAATTAGGAATCTTGTTGAGGTTGAGAATATTCTTCTAATTAACCTCGTAGATTCTTACGTTGCTTCAAGGTAAGTAAGGGAGTGCATGGAAATGTTCCAAAAAAACGTTTCTGGAACACTTCTGTACGGATTTTGTTCCCGGGAACAAAAAAAAAGAAACGCGTTTGGTTGCGTTTCTGTTCTTTTTTGTTTTTTTTGTTCCCGAACGAAATAGGAACAAAAAAAAAAGAAACAACAAATTGTTGTTTCTTGTTCCAGAAACAAAAATGAAGAAACGTTTCTCTTCTCTCTCTTCTCCTTCTTCTTCTTTTCTTCTTCTTTTTTTTCTTCTTTTTTCTTTCGCCGGTCGCCGGCCTCGACCATGGCCGGCGACCGGCCGTCGAGGGCCGGCGACGCCGTCGAGGGTCGGCGACCTCGCAGCCCCCGGCGAGGCCGATGGCCCCGTTGGCCGAGTCGCCGAGGCCGGGGACCGGCCGAAAAGAAAAATAAAAAGAAAGGAAAAATGAAAAATAAAATAAAAATGTTTAAAAAATTAAAAGAAATAAAAAAAGAATAAAATTTACCAAACGTGTTTCTATTCATATTTTATTCCCGAACAAACGTTACCAAACGCGTTCTTTTGTTCAAAAATGTTCCCCTAACATAAACACTTTTTTTTTTTTTTCGTTCCCCGGAACAAAAAAAAAACAAAACGTTACCATTCGCACCCTAAGTAAATTCCTTTCTTACCCTCGCAATTTATTCATTGCTTTTATTTTGGGTGTTACATTAATTGTTGTGCACCGGCGTGATCACTTCACATTTTAGTGTGTGAGTTTAAAATCAATTCAAGCTATCTACCAAATATTTTTTGAATATGAAAAGAAGAGGTATCGAAATGGCGTTAGAGTAATATAACGTAATCAAGATCCTGAACTCATAATCTCTAGTTTGTAGGAGTAAAGTAAGTCTCCCAATGCTTTACTTGGGTTTCTAATTGATTTACTAAATATTAAATTAATGACGACTTCCAATTGAAATAATATTGTATGTAAAGAACTTAAACCTAAGTCACAAATTAATATGGCCTTGAAAGAGCCTGAGCTAAATTTAGGTTTAGTAATTCAATAGCAAAACCCTAGATGGTGCACCCCATTCGGGTAAGTCCAGACAATGCACATCGACTTTTGTAGAAGAAAGAATCTTAGATGCACTTGGTGAACGTGAGCCCATCTCATATTACCGTTGGATGAAGTGTACCCCATATGGAACCTACTTGATCTAACCAGCGATATAAGCTGGATTCACCAATACATCTTGAATGTAGAAGTTATTGCAGACAAAATTCTAGTGTGTTTAGGAAAAGAAACATGTCTGAAGCCACACCCTTAACATAGAATGTGACATCCCAGATTTTCAACCCTGTCTTCTACTGAGTAAATCGGGCATTTCATTGACGCGTCTATAGGGCTATTCTCAGAGCCGATTACTCTTGAGATAACTAGGCTAGCTAAGGAAGCTATTAAAGACTTTAAAGCAAATAGACTTGAGAACTTGACTAGGAATTGGCTTTTCGACCGTGCTTATCTTTAGAGGCCATTACGGCACAGTTAAAAATCGATTTGACATTAGAGATAGGTCTGTTCGACTGAGATGTGTGGCCGATCGTGGGTGACTCCACTAAATTGGAAAATTCTCGTCGATCGATACTAATCGGATTTTACTGTCGTTTTGGTACCGTGTGTTCGTAATTGAATCATCGAGATTTTCACGACAATCGAGAGTCACCATTGAGTCGAGTGGGTTCATAGTGGTTCGAAGAAAATCGACCACGGGTTATTTGCCTTAAAAAGTTCTGAAAACTACCCGGTAGTCTAGGTCACGCTAAAAACGCGCCGAATGAAAATTAACCGCCAATTCAAGTCCGATTTCAAAAATTGAAGATTCTGTCATATTACAATAAATTTTAGGAGTGTTAACTCAATCTCAGGAGATTTTTTTTGACAACTGACACTTTTTGGGAAAAAGTCGTCGCCAGGTCATTTTTGTACATAAAATTTTGAAGATGGTCTTTGGTTGCAAAATTGAGAAGCATGATGGATTTTGGGATGATGAAAATTATCAATTGAGGCATTCAGAGGTCAAGTGATTTTGTTGAGGTCATTCAAGATTAATTCAAGAGAGAATTTGAGTTCATTTAAGCCAATCCTCCCCCAAATTCGTGTACCCCCACCTAGCCACAACCTTTGGTCCATTTCTAGAACTAGAAGAGGTGCATGTGTGTTCATTATGAGCCAAGGATTTATGCTTGGCCTAGAATGAACCTTGGGGATCAAGTTTGGAAAATATCAAGCAAAAAAGGACCCTCTATCCCTCCTCATCTTTATCCTCTCTTCTTATTTTCTTCCCACCGAACTAATCTTCCTCTCCTCTCTCCATTTTGGGCGACCATTGGCAATCGGAAGAAAACCCACCGAAGCTGCTTCCTTCTTGCCATTTGTTGACCGAAGATTTTCGATTAGAGGAAGGCTTCACGTGCGACGTCTCCTCCCGTTGCCTCGTTCAGCACCGAAGGAAGCCTCCTGCCGAGCCTTCTTCTTTTGCCAAGAGGGCCACCCATCACCGAATTGGATTTTCACCGAACCCCTTGCAGAGCCACGCGTCCACGTACCCACTTGGTCAACCGAAGAAGCATTTCCCAGCCGTTTGTTGACTCCGTAAGTCGCTCCACACGTCCGCCAGCGAACTCTCCTCCACCGTCTTCTCCAACGAGCTGCCACGTTCGGTCAATCGTGGAGTCTCTCCACCAGTTGGTTGACCCCAACAAATTCCACGCCTCCTCCAGCCCATTGAAGACCAAAGCTGCTGCCGCTCGTCCAGCAAACCGAAACCCTCCCACATTGATCGCCAGGCGTCCACCAAATCCACACGCCAGCAACGAAGACCGCAGCTCGCGTTTTCCGTCAGCTCACGTCCGCGTCTTCAGCTCGAGCAAGCAGCCCACGCCAGCTCATCGTGTTGACCCTCCCTCCAGCAGAGAAGACCGAGCAATCCAGCGCACCTTCGTGGCCCAGCTCGCAAGAAGCGAGCCCGTGATTCCAACAACTTTGACCCAATTCTGAGCCCAAGCCCGCAAAGCCAAGCCCAGGCCCAATAGCGAGCCCAGTCCAGTCCACCTCAGCCCACTTCAGTTCAACGTGCAGTCCATTTCAGTTCTTCAAGCCCACAACTTGAAGCCCATCTTCAGCAGGCCCAACCCAACTTGGGTCCAGCCCAATTCAAGAACAAATCTCAGTTGGCTGAGATTTGTTGGGCCCGTTCTAGGCCCGGCCCGAGTGATCGTCGACGTTGCCGAAAATTCGGATTTCGACCGTTGTCGCACCGTCGCGGTATTCTGGTCTTTGCTTTGCCAAGTGAGTAATCTCACTAATCCTTGCTTAGTAAACTAATGATGCTTAAGGGTTGATTAGATTTAATTAAGTGCAATTAGGTGGTTAGATTAGAACGGACTAGTGATTATTAGTTAATTGCATTGCATATTAGTTAGGTGGTCAGTGTACTTAGCTAGAGAACTGCCTATCCTATTTATTGAATGCATCTCGGGATTTGTCCCGACCCTTATCGGGCTTCAATTAGGCATTACGGGCCTAAATTGGATTTTTAGTATTTGTTTATTAATTTTTTAAATTAATTAATTATTTTCCGGAAATTAGGCTGCGATAGGCGACAACCGGAATTTTGTGCTGATTACAGTGGTACTCTCTGTTTATTTAATTGAGTATCTGGTTGTGCAAATTGAGTGCAAATAGTAATTGTGGGTATTTATTTCAAAAATTGAATAACTTTGGTAATTTAGTGGAAAATTACCGGGCGTCGGTCTACAGCGTCAAAAATCTATTTTTGTACTGCTGAAAGGAGTGGGTGAATAAAAATGAAATTATTGTATTTTGGCTAAGGCTGATCGTGTACCCACACACGTGTACTTTTATCAAATATGATGAAAATGATAAAATTGATTGTGTCTTCGGAACAAAAAAATACTATAACAGCTCAATGATTCGTATGTCATCTGAAGAATGGACGTTATACTATTACAGCTCGATGACTCTCATGTCATTTTGAGAAAGAATTGCTTGTATACCGGCTCGATGACCCTATAGGCCACCTTGGAGAATGAACGATATTAAAGGTCGGCTCGGTGATTCTATAGATCATCTTGAAGAATGGATGACATGCCATAACGGCTCGGTGACTCAACATGTCATCTTGGAGAATGTACGTTATGATGAATATACTCGGTGACTCTATATGTTATTTCGGAGAATGAATATTATAATATACTAGCTCGGTAACTCAATAGGTTATCTTGGAGAATGAATAGTATGTTATAGTGACTTGGTGACTTAGTGTGTCATCTCGGAGATTGAATCGTATAAAATACTGGCTTGATAACCCGATGGGTTATTTTAGAGAATTGATAGTATTGATTGAAATGACCTTGGAATGGTCTGATTATCAAGTAATCGACTAGGTCGATTGATCGAGATGTCGATCTGTGATGTGATTGCTTGGATGCCTATTGAACTGTACTAATATGCAGGTGGAATCTGAGGCCAAGGTAAGTCCTTTGACTTGTGCGTGCATAGGCAGCCCGATTAGCGTATTGGTTTCCTAATTGAGTCTTAGTGGGGTAGAACTTGCTGAGACGTAATCTCATCCCGGTTGTGGGACAACATTTCAGGCCTGTAGATGAGCCTATGAAGAAGGAACCCGAAGAGGACGATGAGCCAGTAAAAGATGAAGAGCTTGAAGGATGTGAGCTTAGGGAAGAAGAGTCAGAAGAGGATCAGGATGATCCTGAGTATGACCCAAATGAGGATTGAGATCCCATCCTCTTTTGTGAACCTTGTGTCGTGTATATAGAGTGTGACTAGAATGTTATGAATAGTTTTGTGAATAGACTTTGAGTTATGCCATGTATAAAGGTTTGGTTGTGGATTTCAATATGAAAAATATGGCCTTGCTTTTATATCACATTGTGTTATTGTCTGGGGATTTATAATTGCTTCTGCATGTGCTTAAAAAACGAAAGGGTCAGCGATACTTAATCCTGGGATATCGCATTATAAAATCGACCAAATAGAAGGATGTGTTCGTGTCCGAGGATCGAGACGTGACATAGAAATTTGCGCATGACACCATGACACCCATCATGACAATCCTCCTCAATCAAGTCATGCATAGAAAAGTTTGCGTAAGTGAATCGGTCCACTTGGCCTTGTACCATACCAAACATAACGTGCCAGTATGACGTGCCAAGACTAGTTAATGCTTTGATTGGGTCAAACACACGACGGTACATGAGCCATCGTTATATGGAAGCGGCGCCGAATGTCAGTATATCCCTATGTAGAAGGATCCCGATTCAACTGTAATCACATCTATAATGAGTGGATGACAAGCATGATAGCTCTCAAGGAATTGACGAAGCAATATACTATTATTCATCTAGTCAAAATTCGACAGAGAGGAAGGCATTTTGCTCCGTAGTCCAAACAGAATAACAAGTCACAAAGCACTAATAATTAGTCTCCACTTGAGCGACTCACTTCAACACACAAACCGAAAACAACCTTACAAGAAAAGTCCATGCAAAAGCCATTAGTGGCGAGCATATAAGCCGAATCATTATTCTCCTTTTTTTTCATTTTTTTAAGAGGCTTGAAAAGGTGATGTTTTTCAATGGATGGTATCTCTACTAAAATGAAATTAGCCAATTAGCTAGTGCCACCAAGAGCACCTTTAAGCTTCTTAACTTGAGCATCATCAAGGAAAATGGTGGCCTCCACCAACTCAGAAGGAAAATTATTAGCGAGCAGAGCAAAGTCCAAGACTTGAAGCCCAGGGCTCGGACTGCTAAAGCTGACTATGGCAAGTGCTGGACCTTTACTAGCATTCAATTGGAAGTGCAATAGCCCCTGAGGAAAAATCATGCTATCCCCTTTGTCGAGGGTCTTCAAGTAGACAGTGTTCGCTGATGATGAGATGAACCCGGCACAAATCAACCCTTGGAGGACAAGAAGGACCTCTGAGCCACCCCGGTGCGTGTGCAATGGGATGACCCCACCAGGGGCTATGTCCAGGCGGGCCAAGGAGATGCCGAGCCCATTCAGGCCAGGGAACTGGTTTACAAATGCCGGGGTTACCGCAGCCTTGATGAGGTTAGAGGTGTTCCCAGCCACGCCGAGGCCTGAAAGGACAAAGTCATTCACGGTGACTGCTGAGACCTTCTTGCAGGAGTAGCCCGCAGGACCCTCGAGGCCCGAGAGGTCTCCAACGCAGAAGTCCTGGACCGCCGCGTGGGAGGCGGAGAGGAGGAAGGAGAACAGAATTAGAGGAGGAAGGAGAACAGAATTAAGGTTTGGAGTATTGACATCTTTATGCCAACTCTTTAATTTTTTGGGAGAAGGATTTCCTTTGGAATGTGTGTTTGAGGGATTCTCGGGGAGATATATATAGAGCGGCATATTGTGGGATGTTCTGAGGCATTGGTGATTGGCCGAGAGGATAAGAGACCCCATGCAGGGTTTCACGTGCATGGCAATGCAAGAAACGGGTGCCTTGGAAGCAGACAGATTGCGACCCGTGACACCTGTCGGACACTCTTCGAAAAAAGAACAAGGAGGTTCTTTTAGTTTGGAAATAGAGGACCATGAGAAAATATCTTTAGATATTTTTGGGCTTCGTAAAAGAATATTCGTCTCTTTAAAGAATATGAACTCCAAATACATTTCCAATTGGAAAAACTCAATAAGAAGTTCAAAACTTGCTATTTTCGCTAGAAGTACCGTATTATCTTAAAAGTGGCACATAATGATCAATCTATACTAGATTGTTTATAAGTGTATCTTAGCTTAGAATTTTTAGTTGTTGCACCTATTTGGTTAGAATTTTACTCAACTAAAATAGAGAACTACACCACCAATAGACCATCAAGTACAAGAATACTGTACTTGTCACTCAATTAAAACTTGGATTAACACAAATAAAATACCTTTCTCTCGTTATGGATTTTGTGCTTGTTTAACTTACAAGCAGGTTCTATTTAGACATGTAATCCAGTAATCAAAGACGGGTTAGATGAAGTTCCCAGCTATTAGAGATTGAAGAAAACATGACTCTTACAACTTTTGGATAACTAATTGTGCATTTGGTGTAACTCTAGGAACTATATAATTTCTAGGACAAATAAACCACACTGCTCATCACAAAGGGGCGAAATTTGCTCTACATTATTGGAGTACTTTTAAGTTTCTTTTAACAAAGTTTATTTAAATGGAAAAAAGAAGAAGAGGAATTAGAATTATATGATGTTATAGAGGGAGCGTCCGAAAATAATAATCTTAAGAGAATCAAGAAGGTGTTCCCCAAGCTCATGGGAGGAGAGAAATGATGGCATAAGAGGGGGAGAATTACCAAAAAAGTCCTAAACCTATTGCAATTGTGCCAGTTCAGTCCTAAACTTTTTGTTTTTTTTTTGCCAATTTAGTTCTAAACCTTTTACAATTGTGCCAATTTAGTCCATCCAGCTAAAATTGGCCAGTCGACACTAACATGGACACCAACCAGGGACGGCTGGGCGGCGAACGCCGATGTGGCAATTTCTTAAACAAAAAAATTCTCAAAATTTTTTAATTTTTTTAATTTTTAATTTTTTTCTTTTTATCCCAACTTTCTTCTTCCATTGGCGAGGCTCGCCCCCGCCGGCCACCGCAAAGGCGAGCCTCGCCCGGTGACGGCGAGGCCGCCGTCGCCACATTTGGCGAGGCTCGGCCTCACCCAACCATGGCAAGGTCAAGCCTCGCCGTCCTTGGGTGAGGAGCCTCCCCGGCCATTGGCAAGGTCAATCCTCGCCTTGGCTGGGCGAGGCGTTCCCCTCCATCTCCTCCGCTCCGTTCGCTTGCATATAAAGGCACATGCATCGGGCTGTCGGATTCGTTTGAATTGGAGAGAAAACCATAATCGCATAACAGTAGAGAGAGACAAAGAGAGAGGTAGAGAGAGAGGGTGGTCGTGCTCGTGAGAAAGAGAGAGAGAGAGAGAGAGAGAGAGAGAGAGAGAGAGTAGAGAGAGAATGTGTACGACGGGCGGTGGTGGGAGTAGTCAGGAGGAGGACAAGACGAGGCTCGACCTCGCCTAGGGATGGCGAGGCTCGACCTCACCATGGCTGGGCGAGGCCCAGCCTCACTAGATGTGGCGATGGCGGCCTTGTCGTCGCTAGGCGAGGCTCGCCTTCGCCAGTGGTTGGCGGGGGTAGCCTTGCCAGTGGCCAGCCAGGTTGACCTCGCCGGCTAGAGGAAGAAGAAAGTGCGGAAAAAAATTAAAAATTAAAAAAATAAATAAATATTCGAAAAAAATAAAAATAAACAAAAAATTGCCACATTAGCGTTTGCCGGCCGGCTGTCCCTGGTCTGCGTCCACGTCAGCATCGGGCCGGCCAATTTTGGCCGGATGGATCGAATTTGTACAATTGTAAAAGGTTTAGGACTAAATTAGCCCAAAAAAAAAAAGTTTAGGATTGAATTGACACAATTGCAATAGGTTTAGAACCTTTTTGGTAATTCTCCCGCATAAGAGAACATACAAGACAGCTAAAAGTGTAGCTCCTGCAGACTGCAAAGCCTTGGTTTCCCTAAGCACATGGCCTCTATCCTTGTGGCTTTATTCGCAATACTACAGCTTCCCTTGCTATTCCAAATTGTTCAATCCACTCATGGATCCAGCATCTTTCATGCCGAGGGCATTTGGGATGGAGTCAATTATATTGAACAAGATTAATGATTGACGAATTTGATTTGAGGGTATATGTCTTCATTACAGTTGGTTGGTTGTAGCGGGGCCAATGCAATACGATTCTATTTCCTCAAAGTATTTGAACAATTACTATGCATTACGTTTCCCTACCTTGTTATGAAAGCTCTATTTATAAAATGATCCAATCATTTTAAAATTTCAGCCTATGGATACTTCAAAATTGAATCTGCACATACATAAACAATTTTTTTTTTTTTTTTAACATTCGGTACCAAAGTATGCTCAATCTTGGAATATAACTTTTTTGAAAATTAGTTTTTCTAGCCTTTTGTTTTATAATTTAGATTCAGAATTTTTTTCTTTCAGCTTAAACATTCAGCCCCTAGGTATTTCAAAAAATAATCTATTATAAAAAATTAACTTCAACGTTTATTACCAAAATACACGCTATCATGTAATTTATTTTTCATCATGGAGTGAAAGATGAAAGATTATATATAGAAAAAATCTATAGATAAGAATTTCAGTGGTAAGAACAATACCAAAATGTAGACTTTATTCTTGTGAATTAATTGGAATCATACCAGTTATGATACTTTGTTTGTATCAATTGTGAAGTAGATGGAATAAAACCTACCATAAATCTTTGCCCCAATGATCACTGTTGACATCTAAAATTTGATTAAATATTTAGATATTTATTACATAAAAAATTAGACAACAATTTGGTCTTGGAAAAGCAATACTCACTGTCAAGGCAATTAGAGATAGCTCCGGCTCCTTGGCGACAATTCGTTGCTTCAATAAGCAATTCCGATTCCTAAAAAAGCAGCTCCCCCACGTCATCAAGTAAGATGATACCCTGGTACCTACTAAAAACTTGGGGTCACGCCCCATATCATTTATTACAGATAAGTAACTATAGGTACATTATTATGTCTTAATATGTATTATATTATATTGCCATTTTTGCATAAGACACCTAGTCTCAAACAAGATATTATCTACGACATACGCATGGACAAAATTTAGGGATCAATTCTTCTTTAAATGCAACCTTTGCAAGCTCAACTTCAAAGAAATGCAACGATTGATACCTAAATATTGTATAAATATATAGATATTTATTGAATAGAAAATTGGGGACAAATTTGGCCCCAATAAAAATGATTTTGACATCACCTAGACATTAATATTATTTGCATCTACAAAGATTTATTTTTATTTTAGTCCCCTTTATTTTACCCTATAGATATAAAACTATATTAAAAAAAAAATGGAGGGAAAAGGGCGAAAAGGCTTTAAGCCTAGCCCCCCTTTTTCTTTTCGCTTGTCTTCACCCAGGACCGGGCCTAGCTTCCCCCTCATGGCCCGGCCCGGCCCAACCCCTCCTTCCTCTTTCTTCCTTCCTCCTTCCTTCTCCCTCCCTACAACTCACGTGGGCGGCTCTCCCTTCTCCCCTTTTCTTCTTTCTTTCTCACGTAACGAGGACAGCGTGTTGTGGAAATGAAGGAGCAGAGTAGGCAAAAGTGACGACTAATGGGACATCGGTTTGGCCGAGGGAGGCCGATCTGTAAGAATTTTCCTAATTTAGGCCACATTAATTAAGATTATAATTATCCGTTTTACGGAGTTGATATAATAAAGTGGGATATAAAGTTTATTAACAATCAAATATGGGCCTAGCTTGTGTGGGCCGAATTAGGCCCGACCCGTGATGAGAGGGCCCATCCAAATTCTATATATAGGCTAAGGTCCCTCCTCTAGCCCTCATGATTGCAATTAAAACACACATACACCCACTCTCTCACATAAGGAACCAAGTGAGAGGCGATCTCATCGAGCCAGGGTATCGAGGGTAATAGAGGAGGAGATCTTCAGCGTCAAAAGCTTGGATTGCTGTCGTTTCGCTCCAAGAACCATGGATTCAAAATCAGGTACACGAATCTTTGTCTTCTCCTTTAGGATGTTCAAGTTTCTAGCTATGTTGAGCTTGGGGAGCCATTCCGTCGGCCTACATTTGGCATCAGAGCCTGCATAAACTAGAACTCGAACATAGGGAGTTCGCCCATTTTGAAGAATTTATCCGCATGAAACTTGATTTTGATTGTATATTCAGATTAATATTGTCGAGTCAAGTGCTTTAGTATGTGTTATGCCTCTCGTCGAGGCCAAACCAGCTGCCTATGGCCATTTCGGACTTGACCTGAGCTTGAAAGGTTTTGCTTGTTTTTCATGATTTTTGGTCCAATGAAAGTGAATTTTTATTGTTCAAATAGATTCTACTCTTCCATACAAGCATTTTGGTGGGTAGAACATTATCGAACGATGCCGGAAACGGCCTCACGCGCCACCACACGCCAAGGCGGCGCTGGGAGTCGGCATCACACACTACCGCGTGACCTCGCACGCGTGCACGTGCGTGCCAACGTGTGATGCAACGCATGGACCGCCTTAGCTGTCATTACGTCATCCGTGACGTCATCCCACCGCCTTCGCCACTGCCATGGACAGCTGTCCGTGATGACGTCACGTAAACCGCCTTACGTGTGACAGCCACGTGGTATATGATGTCAGCGATGACATCACCATGGACTTGACCTGGTGTTGACTGGGTCGACATGACCCGGTTGATCGGTTTGACCCGACCCGGGTTGACCGGTTTGACCCGACCTGATTGACCAGTTCGACTGTTGACCAATCGGACTGGCTTCAGGCTAGTTTCTAGGTGCCAGCGCGTGCAACTCACGTGCTGCACACTCTATCAGTGCGTGAGGGCGCGTGTGACATCCGTTTGGTGCGTGGTTGATATGGACACACTCGTATGTGAATTTCCTACCTTGTGGTGTATTTATTTGCATTTTTTGATGCCTTTAAGGATATAAAATTGTGCGTGAAACCATAAAGACATGATTTTTGGTGTAATTTTGGAATATTTCTACATGGTTTGGGAAATACAATTGCACACTTATGATTATATCATCACTTAAGGAATATGTATAGTGTTGATTTATTAGTAGTGTGTATTAGTGGATGGAGCAATGCAATTAGCATGACTTGTGATTTTAGTGACAAACAGCCCCTGTCATCAAGTCTAAAATCACTTGTGAAAGGTGAATGTGAGTCATAAAGTTATATCCCTAATATGAGAGAATTTTGATGATTTAGTTGGGTTGTGACCACCAAAGTGGCACACTTGATTGGATTTGAGAAATATCGGTCTCACATTGTAATAGGATATCTCCTGTTCTGATGCATGACTATACTCCCAAAGGAGGTGATTGCGCGTTAGTTTATGGAGGGATACATGTACAGCATATGGTTGAAAAGTGACTAACCTTAGTGGTTCATACACCCAAAGGTGATGAATTCGTGAAAGGTTAGAGTATATTTTCATGGACCGCTGTCATGTGGAGAGTATACAATTGTATGACATGTATTCTGCCCAAAGGTGTTTATATGATGATATATGTAGCTCTTGAGATGTGTGTTTAGTACTCACATGATGCTAATTACATGTATTGCTTACAAAATCAGTTATATTCTCTATAAATGGCAATTCCATTGCGATTGGGGTTCTTACTAAATCAAACTTCAAGAGATGGAAAGAGGATTTTCAGTTTGGGATGGAGTTGGCAAATGTTCATGTTGCTCTTACTGAGAATAGGCCGGCAGACCTTACTAATGCCAGTATAGAAGTCCAAAAAGTACATTTTGCTGCGTGGGAAAAGAGTAATAGAATTTGCTTGTTCATTATGAAACGGTCAATTTAGGAACATTTGATGAGTGGCTTGCCAATTGATTGTACTGTTAAGGATATGATGGAAGCCTTGGAGGCTAGGTATCATGTCTCTTCCAATACTGAGATAGGTACACTTATGCAATCACTTTTCAATATGAAGTATGATGGTTTGACTGGAGTTAGAGATTATGTGCTTAGAATGGTAGATTTTCAGTCAAAACTCTGAAATCTTCAGGTTGATATCCCTGAAACTTGCATTGTGCATCAAGCATTAAACACTCTTCCTCCTGATTTTGGAATTATCAAGACGAACTATAGTTCGCAAAATGAGGCTTGCTCAATCAATGACCTTATAGTTAAAGTGGTGGTAGAGGAAGAGAAACTGAAGAAAGAAAGAGGGCATCTTGCCTTGTATGCCTCTGGTTCTGCTAGCAGAAATGGTAAATGGATTGCACATCATAGAGGAAATCCTAAAGCCATAGTCGCTTATAACAATATAGCTCATAAGAGAGGAAATCCTAAAGCTGCTGGTCTCTCCACCACTATGACTCCTAGAAAGGCACATTTTAAAAGGGAGGGTGTCATTTGCTACTTTTGTAGGAAGATAGGACAAATAAAGAAACACTGCGATAAATATAAAACTTGGTTGTCTAAAAATGAGCATAAAGGTAATGGTTCTTTGGCACTTGTCTGTGAATCCAACCTATCTAAAGCCCCATCCAGTTCTTGGTGGCTCGATAGTGATGCAACTAATCATGTTGCATTCACCATACAGGGATTCACAAACAGAAGGATTCCGAATCAGGATGAATCAAAGCTCACTGTGGGAAACGATGATAAGATCGACATTGAGTTCTTGGGAGATGTCATTTTGATTTTAAATACTGGTCTTAATATGATATTAAGAAACACTTTTTATGTACCTTCCTTTAGACGGAACTTAGTCTCCATATCATGTTTGGATATGTGTGGTTACTCTTTTGAAATAAAGAACAATACTATATCTATGTTCTTTAACTCAAATAAGGTTGGGTGCTGCAATATGTTCAATGGATTGTACAGATTGTGTTTATCTCCCAATGATATATACATCGCTAATATAGTTGAAAATGTAGTTCCCAAAAGACATCTACCCAAGGAACATTTATATATTGAATCATGTTCCTACCAAAGCTGTTACATCGACTCATTTTAAGTTATGGACTGGACGCAAACCAAGTTTGAATCATTTCAAGATTTGGGGATGTCCTGCAGAAGTAATATTGTATAATCCAACATTGGGTAAGTTGGAGGCTAAAACGACTCGATGCTACTTTGCATCTTACTCAGAAAATTCAAAGGGATATCATTTTTATAATCCAAGTGGAGGAACATGGATTGTGGAATCACAAATGGCCAAGTTTCTGGAATTTGATGTAGCCGAATAGTATGATTGCTCACAAATTAGTGAACATGACAACATGACGAGACCTGCTAAGTCTTTCTCCTTACCTATGCAGACGATTATGGAGCCTACTGTGCCACAAACTGAACTTGTTATCATTGAGAATCCTATAGATGAAATGGCCACAGATGAAATCCTTCAAGTTCCTCAAGCTCAAAATGAGCTTACAGTGGCTCCACTTAGGAGGTTTGCTAGGGAAAGGCGTTTAGCTATACCACATGACTATATAGTCTTTTTAGGAGAACATGATTACGATATATGTTGCATTACAGATCCAGTGACTTATATGAACGTTGTTTCCTGTCCTCAATCAAATTTGTGGTTGGATGCAATGAGAGATGAGATGCAATCTATGAAATATAATGGTGTTCGGGAACTTGTTGAATTATCGGAAGGTTGTAAATCCATAAGTTGTGTAAGTGGGTTTATAAGACTAAAAGAGATTCAAAAGGAAAGATTGAGAAATTTAATGTGGCACCCCTGATTCGCTTGAGGTCGCTACAGGTGATCTCTCTTAATTACTCGATCTCATATAACTTCACAGACCAATACACTTTGACTAGAGATTTTTTTTTTGAAAGCGGTCCCAGCGCAGCTTATTAGTAGAAGCATAAACAAGTCTCACCATCCCTTACTCCAATAACCACAATGCAATGCATACCAACTACGCACCATAAGAAAAGATAAAGCCGATTCACTCTTATTTATATTTTCATGATGGGCATCAAGGTCGATACAACAAAAAGGCCAAGATTTTTTTAACTATACTTGGCTACCATTCAAAAAGATTCGACCCTACATCGAACATGTACAACCCTCCATCAACAAGCGTCGGCTATCTCCAAAAAGTGTCGGCTCCCATCAGCTATACGTGCCATCACACCCAATCCGATGCATTGGGCGGCGGCGGCGGTAACATTCCTAACATCACTCCATCATATCGGACATGGACAAACAAAAAATCCTGGATAACCGGGCCATCAGCTCGACCCACATCGTACATCACCAGGACACGGACTCGAACAAACACTAAACCAGGGGCACCGACACAGACATGCTTCGTATACTCCACATCAACATCAGTAGGTATGCCATAGTAAGTACCGCGTGCAACTGGCAGCAAAGGCATCTTTCTAATCTGAAATGTTAATCCCCAAAAGGGGTGAGTACAACCACTTAGCAGTAAAGATTCACCAAACTACTCAATGCATCAAACAGAACAATCAATAATAAAACACATATCATTCATGCATTCAAGCATACTTTACCTTACAGCCATGCATATTATCATGCAACATGCATAAATCACCATGCACTTGTACTTATACATGTATCATCAAGTAGCCATTGCATATCATCATTATACAGCGTGCATATTCCACCATGCACTCATCATTAACAGTCATGCATATATCATTATGCAATGTGCACATTCCACCATGCACTCATCATTAAACAACCATGCATATATCATTATGCAATGTGCATATTTCACCATGCACTCATCATTAAATAGCCATGCATGTACCACCATGCCATATGCACACATCCATGCGCATGATTCAATTCTCGATCTTTATATTTCAATTAGATCACATCATTTTCTTCCTAGGGACCAATGTTTGCATCCCACAATTTATCGCTCGCATCCCACCTACCATCGCGAGAAACCTCCGGCACACACCTCCGGGCATCCGGCACACACACTTCGGGCATCTCGTACCCCAACTAGCATCACGAGGTATCCTCCCAGCACACACCTCCGAGGCTTCTGCTACACACCTCCGGGCATCCTAACACCCCCAGGGCATCCGGCACACACAGTCCAGGCATCCCGACACTCCTAGGGCATCGTTGGCTCACACCTCCGATGGTCTCGTTATTTTCTCAATTTATATTCACACGTGTATCTCAATCTCAACATGGCATTTGATGCAATAATATCAAGGGTCTCAACCAACTTTTCATGCCATATAACATGCCATATGTCATCACATATGCAGCAAAATCAACCACTCAAAGTATTACATCACATGGATGAATTCATTTATTTTTCAAAACACGTCAATTTTTCGGATAAATCAGAATGCATTCCTCTAGTTAAAACTCTAGAAAAATTAGTAAATGGTATTAATAAATTCTGAAAACTTGAAAAATTATAGATGAGACCTAAAGGTAGATATCTCATGAATAACACCATACCATAAGAATCTCACAAAGAACAGTACGGTCCATGCATCACAGTTTCCAAAACTTCGATATTTCAGCTTGCACAGTTTCGGAAGTAATTTAAATTAAATAACCAAATGAACTCCAAAAATTCTGAAATTTTGACATTTTATAGAAAAGTCCTAATGGTAAATATCTCATGAAGAAATTGAAACCCAAATCGTTCTATATTAATAGATATAGACGATCAATTCCCCCTGTTCTCGGTGTCGTCTTTTCCCAGATTATCATCTTTCAAAAGAAACTCATTTCACTAACCTAAATATGTTCGTTTATTCTAAATTTTCAGTATGTTATTCCTCAAAATATTACCTACAACTTTCATTAAGGACATACGATCAAATTTTAACTGTATGATTTTATAAAAAATCACGAAATCATACTAGGTCGAGGTAGCGTTTTTCCCAGATCCAGTTTCTTCAAAGAACAACGATTTCACCGACATCTTTTTGTTCATTTCCTCTAAATTTTTGATATTTTCTACCTTAAGAAGTACATTACAACTTTTATTAAGAGATCAAAGTGAGATTTTCACAAGAAAGTTACTTTACAGACCACGAAATCTCTAAAGGTCAGCACAACGAATTCCAGATCTAATTTCTCCAAGGAAAAATCATTTCACTAACCATTACTTGTTCGTTTTCCCTCAAATTTTAGTATGTTGTTCCTCAAGATGTTATCTACAACTTTCATGAAGAAATTGAAACAAGATTCAACTAAAAAGTCGCATGCAGCACACAAACTCATGGATGGTCGGACTGGTTTATCCAGAAACAGCATGCTTGGCCAATGAATTTCTCCCCATAACTTCGACCTTTCATCACATCTACCACAACCAAAATTCACCATCTTCTACACACACATCACAGCAATGCAAAGGGTAGGTTTTAGGACTCTACTTGCCTCAAACTTAAGCACAAATAGCAACAAAGATGGCGGGCAAAGAAGCGAACGAACGGCGGCGAGCTAGGCGGACGATTGACAGACGGTCCTCCTCCTTCGTGTCGCACACACGGCCTCTCCTTTCTCTCTTCCTTTCTTCCTTTCCTTTCGTTTCTCTCTTTCTCTCCTCTCTCTCTCGGACGACACCCTCTCTTTCTCTCCCTTTCCTCGCCTAATCTGCCCACTATTTCCCCCTAATTTCTTCCCTTCAATCATTAGCAATCATTTGATTGCATGCAGCCGCCCAAAGGAGCCAATGGGGGCAGCCACACTTGGCTCAACCTCTTTGCCACTTGGCAACTCACATGCAAGGGTTGATGGGCTTCAATGTTGGGCCGGTCTTGGGCCTTCATGAGCCAGTCGAATAGGGGGGCTGCGTGGGCTGGTTGGACGGTCTTTGGGCCTAAAAATCAGCCCACCCTCTCCTATTCCTATTCCATTTAATCCTCTTTTAAATAAACACCTAATTTCAACTTATAAGCCCACAAAACTTCGTAATTTAAATCAATAAAATTCAACTTATAAAGTGCACCACCAAGAATAAGATTTCTATATCAATTTGCACCTTAATAAAATCCTTGGGTGACTTGTAAACACATCTCCATCCAAACAATTGTCCATGACGATGCTCGGCCTTAAATTAATTGAAATTCATTGATTCAATGGCTAATACAAAATTTAATGGCACTTCCATTACCTAATCATGGTTCATGGTACTCCAGAGGTTGTCATGAGATTTTAGGATGCCATATTTAAAGCTAGACTTGTGGCCAAGGGCTTCACTTAAAGAGAAGGGATAGACTATGAAGAAACATTTTCTCCAATTTCTTCTAAAGACTTGTGGCCAAGGGCTTCATGGCATTAGTAGCTCATTTTGACATGGAATTACACCAGATGGACGTTAAGACTACTTTTCTAAAAGGAGATCTTGATGAGGAGATTTATATGGTGCAACCCGAAGGTTTTACAGCAAATGATTCAGATAAGTTTGTATGTAAACTGAAGAAGGCTATTTATGGTCTCAAACAAGCTTCTAGACAATGGTACTTGAAGTTTCACAATGTTGTTACTTCTTTTGGTTTTGTTGAGAACAAAGTAGATCAATGCATATACAACAAGGTCAGCGGGAGGATATTTATTTTTCTTATACTTTATGTGGATGACATTTTGCTTGCAAGTAGCGATATTGGATTGCTACATGAAACAAAAAAAATGTTGTCAAAGAATTTTTACATGAAAGACCTAGGTGAGGCATCCTTCGTTCTTGGCATTGAAATCCACAGGGATCGTTCTCGTCGTGTGTTAGGTTTATCTCAAAAGGGATATGTTGATCGTATTTTGGAGAGATTCAACATGCAGGATTGCAAGCTAGGAACCGTTCCTGTAGTTAAGGGTGACAAGCTGAGTCTCTCACAATGTCCTCAATTAGATTTTAAGAAAAACCAAATGAAGGATGTGCCTTATGCTAATGCACTTGGAAGTATCATGTATGCTCAAGTTTGCACTAGACCAAATATCACCTTTGTAACAGGGCTTTTGGGCAGATATCAGTCGAATCCAAGACACGATCATTAGATTGCTGCCAAAAAGGTCTTGAGATACTTAAAAAGAACAAGAGATTATATGTTGATTTATAGATATGTCCATGATTTGCGATTGTTGGCATATTCGGATGCAGACTTTGCTGGTTGAGAGGATGATAGGAAGTCAACAACAGGATATATATTCATGTTAGCAGGAGGCGCAATATTGTGGAAAAGTGAGAAACAGAAATCTATATCTTCCTCTACCATGCAAGTGAAGTTTATAGCATGTTTTTCAGCTACTACTCAAGCAATTTGGCTTCGGAACCTCATTAGGGAATTGACCGTATTTGATTTTGTGGATAGACCCATGTAGTTATGTTGTGATAACAATTTTACTGTGTTATTTGTTAATAACAACAAAAGTCTCAAAGGGTGTAAGCATATGGAGGTCAAGTTTTTGACCATAAAGGAAATGGTACAAATGGTGACATTATAGTAGAGCATATTCCCACAGACGATATGTTGGCAGATCCACTAACTAAAGTCCTATGCCCTTGTGTATTTGAGCGACATGTCATGAATATGGGCTTGGGAGAATCGGTGGATACTATCGTTTAGTGGGAGCTATTTCAGGTTTGCTCTAATAAAGTTTACATCTACATTTTGTAACTTTTTGAAACATTTCGATATATGTCAACTCCTTTTGTATAAATTGTTATTGAATTGTATACATATATCTAAGGAAAATCTCAAGGTACTATGTAAATCGTGAGTAAAGGCTAGGGGCATCCAGTTGCTAGCCTTGTACATATGTCTCAATTACACATAAAGAAAGGTTAACCATAAAGATAAAACATATGTGGGTTCATTAGAACCATAAAGATATTCTCTAGTGTCACATCCGGTTTTCTGTGACACTTAAGGTCAGAGAATAGTGATTGACAAATGGGATAACACATAAGGTAAAACTCTTTATGAGGTGTTATCGATTTGCCACACAACCATATTAAATCCATATCAGTAAAGTTGATAGCATTTGTGACCATGGAAGGCTCTGTATATGCATATGCAGTTATCGCCATGATTCGGTGTTGGAGACTTCATGGGATCGGATTCATTGCTAAGGATTATCTCTAGATCAACATAAAGCTGTGCACATACAGTATGATCTCAATTAATATAACCCAAGTGGGAGAATGTAAGAATTTTCCTGATTTGGGCCACATTAATTAAGATTATAATTATCCGTTTTACGAAGTTGATCTAATAAAGTGGGATATAAAGTTTCTTAACAGTCAAATATGAGCCTGACTTGTGTGGGTCGAATTGGGCTCGGCCCGTGATGAGAGGACCCGTCCAAATTCTATATATAGGCTAAGGTCCCTCCTCTAGCCCTCACGATTGCGATTAGAACACGCATACACCCACTCTCTCACATAAGGAACCAAGTGAGAGGCGGTCTCATCAAGCTAGGGTATCAAGGGTAATAGAGGAGAAGATCTTCAGCGTCAAAAGCTTGGTTGTTGTTGTTTCGCTCCAAGAACCATGGATTCAAAATCAGGTACACAAATATTTGTCTTCTCCTTTAGGATGTTCATGTTTCTAGCTATGTTGAGCTTGGGGAGCCGTTTCGTCGACCTACACGGTCGGCGTGCCAAGGACCGGTGGCCGAAGCCTCCGTTGACCAGCCTCCTCGGCCTATAAATAGGACAGCGGGAGCTCAGTAGAAGGGGGAGCCAAAGAGAGAGAAAAGAAGGGTGGAGGAGAGAGAGCGGACGGGTTTCTTCAGAGAGACATCCGAGAAGCCCCAGAGACTAAGCAGAGGGGGAGAAGGTAGAGGGAGAGCATCGAGAGGGTGGAGGTCGAGAAGAGAGAGAGAGAGAGAGAGAGTCCTCTCTCGGCCAAGCCGCGGAGACCCTTGCCACACGAGACCTCCTCCGTGTCGCTACCACCTGGTGCCACCTGTCGCTGCCGCGGCATCGCCTGATGCGCCCAAATCAAGTCACACTATCGTTGTACCCGACAGTCGTTGCTGGCACGACACTGCTGCTTGCTGCTTCGCCGATCTGCCCCCGATCCTGCTCGCTGTACCACTGCAACCAAGAAGTCTGGGCCAGCCGCCGTCGCTCGTCGCAGCCGTCTCCGTCGAGGTTCGCGGTGGGGGAGCAGAGGAGGCTAGGAACCGGGTTGGGCGTGGGTCATATTCGGGTAGGGTTTCGGTTGTCCAAGCCGGCTGGGTCTGGGTGTTCATAAGCTTGCAAGGTTGGGGGCCTCGCTTTTCTTTCAAGTGAAATTTGGGCCTGATAAGAATTAATTCGAACTGGGCTCTTGATAGAGCCCGATCCGGCCAAACTCAGGCCCAAGATAAGACTCCTCCATCCGCTTTGTCTAGCTTCTGTGCGTATGGATGACCTCCATATCTCTGGGGGAGGAGTGCATGATGTCTATTCTGTTGGATGAAGCTCAGGGTATTATTGATTTTGAAGCTTAAATGGGTTGGGCATATTATATCTAAGTCATAATCCCTAATTTTGTGAATTAATTTTTATCGGCAAAATTCATGTTAAGTTGTCGGAGAAAACTTCCTTATTTGTTTTGAAGCTTACAAAACGTTTCCATCAGTCTAGTCTGAAGACTTGCAGACTCTTTTGTCACAGTTTGAAGACCGCCAGACCGCCAAACTCAAGATTTAAAATCTGCCCTCATTGACAGTATCTAGACTGACGAAGAAAACTTATCCAGAATCGAGTATTTCTTTAATGATTTGATTCGAGCGACTAAAGAAGATCTCACGATTGGAGATAGCATCTCAAGATCTATTATTCGTTATGAAATTAATTCGAGTAATTTGGATCCATTGATTAGCGAAGTATACTTGGAAGGTTCTACTTATGGAAACCTAGATCCTGATTGTATGGGCGAGTAGGATTGGTGGGCTATTATCACATTCCTTAAGTAACTTGAGATCTCCCTAATTGATTCTATCTAACGGGTAGATTGGAAGAACTCCCTTAGAAGGTGCCTACAGTTATGAAGGCATGGAGGAGTATATAAGAAAGACGCTTTAGTTATTCATGTGTGCACGATAGATAAATTTCAAAGTCTGAAGCTCCTTGTTCTTTGCCGATTCAATTGTTGAGCATAAATTTGTACTCAAAAGAGAGTCTTGATATTTGTGAGGCCTTGAGAAAGTGTAGCAGAGTCTCTACACTGTGGAATCAAGGACGTGATACTGTAACGACTCTTTTGATTCATAGTGAAATCTAGCCGGTGGGCTATCAGTGCGGGAGAGTGGACGTAGGCTTGGATTGAGCCGAACCACTATAAACCTTGTGTTCTTATTCTCTTCCCTAAACTCTTTTATTTTGTTCGTAACTTTATTTAATTGTTAAAGTCTAATTTCCTCTTCAAATTCTACTGTTAACCAGACTCAAGTTAAAAGTAAAGTTTTTTTTGGTAACGACAAGTTAAAAGTAACGTTCTACACTATATTTTGCAAAATTTGTTTTCGCACCTATTCATCCCCCCTCTAGATGCGTGTACTAGCACTTTCAATTGGTATCATAGCTTGTGTACTCATTTAAATTGAAGTGTTTATACTTCAGAGTTAACGATCTATGGCTAGTATGTTGGCTCCAGGTTTGGTTGAAGGGCAAAGCAACACCAGACTGCCTTTTTTTGATGGAAAGGAATACAGCATATGGAAAAATAAGATGAAAGCATTCCTAAGATCGAAAGATCCTCTGGAATTGGATGTGGTAGACAAAAGAATCATTCCTAAAGCTACAACGGTCTCAGAAAGGGGAAAAAAGTTGCAGATGCTAGCGAAATGACTCAAGAAGAGATAACCAAGAGACAAGCTCTTGATGCAAAAGAAATTTACTCCTTATATTGTGCATTATCTCCTACTAAATATAACAGAATATCTTCTTGTGAAATAGCTAAAGAAGTCTAGGATAGGCTGCACATCACCTATGAAGGAACCAATCGAGTGAAAGAAACCAGAATCAATATTCTGCTCGGTCAATATGAAGCCTTCAAGATGAAACCAGGAGAATCTGTCACTGACGTGTTTAGTCATTTTACAGAAATTGTGAATAGTTTTGAGTATCAAAGTCAACCAATCTCCGGACCCATGAAAGTTAACAAATTTCTGCGTGGACTTTCCAAAGATTAGAATCACATAAAGACCTCAATAAGAGAAACACAAAGGATCATGCCACTCTCCGTTGACGAATTGGTTGGCACTCTTCAGTCTTATGAAGTGAAGCAAATCAATGAAGATGAATACCCCAAAGGTAAAAAAATCTATTGTTTTAAAACCTAATGATGATTCTGACGTTCCATATTCTAAAGACGATATGGACGATGAAGAGCTTGCTCTCATGATAAGAATGTTTAGAAAACTAAACAAAAAGGAAGAAAATTCAATTGGAAGAAACAAAGTTCTCAAAAGTTTCAAAATAAATCAGGGCGAGGACGATGAATCCAATAAAGATGTGATTTGTTTTAATGCAAGAAAAATGGACACATCGACCCAACTATCCTTGTTGAAGAAAAAAAAAAGAAAAAGAAAGAAAGGAAAAGCTGAGAAATACAGAAAGGTACTCAAAGTAGAAACTTGGAGTGATACCGAATGCGAAGAGAGTGATGATGATTATGCTAATATTTGTCTAATGGCACAATCAGAATCAAATTCAGACTCTGAGACAAATACAGACTCAAACTCAGACAGTGAAATCGAGGTAAATAATTTAAAAATTCCTACTAAAGTCTCTAAATATATTGATGAACTGTCTCTTAGTCTCAAAACCTCTCTCAAGAGGATTTCCAAGCTAAAAAGGGAAAATTCTGCAATGAAGCTACATGAGATTGTTTAGAAAGAAAATGTCGAAAATTTAGATAAAAGTTTTATTACTTTGAAAGAAAATGCAGACTCTTTTTCAAAAGAAAACACACTTTTGAAAAATGATATCTCAAGTATTTCAAAAAGGTTTTCTATAGGATCTGAAAATTGGAAAAGATTATTTTAGCACAAAGACCTTACTTTAACAAATCAGGATTAAGAATGACTTCTGAAACCATTCCTCTAATTGATTTTTCCAAAGGTAAATGAAAGAATCAAACAAAGACCCACAAAAGACTTTTATAGAAATCATTTTCAAAAAATCTTTGTAAAATCTGTTGGCCGTAGTGCTATTAAATGTTCTAAGTGCAACAACTCAAAACACTTTGAGAAGAATGTCTCATGATTTGGAAACTTGTTAAGAAGGATTTGGCAAAGACCGTATATTGCACTAACTCTATTGGACCCAAGAAAATGTTGGTACCAAAGAATGCTTGAGTTTCTTTTTTAAATGCAGGTCACCATCAAGAAAAATGTCAAATAGTACTTTGATAGTGGATGCTCAAGACATATGATAGGAGACTCAAGTTGTTTCATAAAGCTTATGCAAGTTAATAGTGGAAAAGTTTCTTTTGGTAGAAATAGCAAATGAAGAATTGTTGGATGCGGAACAGTAAAGATTGGAAGTCTCACAATCAACAACGTTGCCTTAGTGGAATGACTTAACTATAACTTGCTAAGTATCAGCCAACTGTGCGACACAGGTTTCCAAATCAATTTTCAAGAAGGAATATGTTCGGGAACCAATAAAGACTTCTCTCAGACCTTCACAGGGCAAAGACATGGGAACATCTATCTTTTAGACATCAAACCAGAAAAATCTCAATGTTTAATTTCAATTCAAGAGGAAGCTAATCTCTGGCATAGAAAACTTGGCCATATCAACATGAAGTAAATAGCCAAGATCTTTACAAATAAGCTTGTTCGTGGACTACCCAACCTGACATACCAAAAATCTGAATTATGCACACCATGCGTATTGGAAAAACAAGTTAGAAGTTCTTTCAAACCAATAAATCAAGTTTCCACTAATCGTGTGCTGCAGCGCCTACACATGGATCTCTTTGGACCAACTAGGACTCAGAGCATTGGTGGAAAGAAATATTGCCTAGTAATAGTGGATGATTATTCACGATTTTTCCTAGGGTATATTTCTTGACTTTTTCTTATTTTACAAAGTTTGCTAAAAAGTCAGAATGAGAAATGATATCTTATCTCAAGTATATGGATATTCAAAATCAAGATTTTGCTAAATTCGTGATGAATCTAGTTTTCAGCATGTGTTCTCCTCTCCATACACTCCATAAGAGAATGGAGTTGTGAAAAAAATAGATTCAAGAAATTGCTAGAACACTTTTAGTTGAAGAATTGATATTATTAAATGAAAATTTCAAGACCAAGAAGCCAATTGTTTCCTATTTTCTGTGTTTAGTTGCAAATGTTTTATATTGAAAATGGAAATGATTGAACTAGTAAGTTTGAAGAAAAATTGATGTATGTCAAATTTCAAGACCTTATACAAAATCAATCGATCCAAACTCAACCTTATAGAAATCAATTGATTCAGACTTAACCTAAAGAATTTGAACCTGCTCCAGACTCTACAAAGTCTAAATCCCCAAAAGCAACTTAGACTTCAGAAGGTCAACAACGAACGATCGATGAAGAATCAAATGAAGAAAAATATCAGTAGTCTGTCAAACCAACCAGCAACTGGAAGCACAAGTCCAATCATCCCAAAGAACTCATTATTGGTGACATTGATGAAGGGATTCATACAAGATCCAAAAGGCATGAAGAGTCTAGTACTGTGGCTCTTATTTATGAAATAAAACCCAAAAGCATAGAAGAAGCTTTATCTAATGAAGCTGGATTGAAGCTATGCAAGAAGAACTCAGGCAATTTACTATTGATGATGTCTGCAAATTAACTCCTAAACCAAAAGGTAAATCTGTTATTGGAGCTAAATGGGTTTTTAGAAACATGATGGATGAGAAAGGAAAAGTTATAAGGAACAAAGCAAGACTTGTAACCAAAGGATATACGCAAGAAGAATGGATAGACTATGATGAGACTTACACACCAGTGGCAAAGTTAGAAGCAATTAGATTATTACTTACTTTTGCTTGTTATAAGAATTTCAGGTTATTCCAAATGGACGTCAAAAGTGCATTCCTAAATAGATTTATCCAAGAGGAAGTCTATGTGGAACAACCTCCCGGTTTCGAAGACCCAATGAAACCAGACTCTATATTTAAACTGAAAAATGCACTATATGGTTTAAAGCAAGCACCTCGAGCTTGGTACAATATGTTAAGTAAGTCTTTAATTCAAAATGGCCGTGTTAAAGGTAAGGTAGACACTACATTGTTTATTAAAAGAGAAAGTAAAAACTTTTAGTTGTTCAAATTTATGTTGATGATATTATTTTTGGATCACATAATGAAAGATTGTGCAAGAAATTTTCTAAGTCTATGCAGGATGAATTTGAGATGAGCATGATGGGTGAACTATCTTTCTTTCTCGGACTACAAGTAAAACAATTGAAGAAAGGGACTTTCATTCACCAAGAAAATATGCTAAAGAACTTGTTAAAAAGTTCGGTTTGGAGAATTGCAAAAAGACTGATATACCAATGTCAAGTTCTTCGAAACTGGACAAAGTTGAAGGAGGAAAGAAAGTTAACCAGAAGTTGTACAGGAGTATCATTGGTTCACTTATTTATCTTACTGCTTTTAGACCTGACATTTTGTTTAGTATTTGTATTTGTGTCAGATTTCAATCAGATCCCAAAGAATCGCATCTAAGTGCTGCGAAACGCATCATCAAATACGAAGCAACAACCTCTAAGTTAGGTCTATGGTATCCTAAAGAAGCAGACTTTACTCTCCTTGGATACTCAGACGTAGATCTAGCAGGATGTAGAGTTGATAGAAAGAGCACCTCGGGCACTTGTCAATTGCTTGGTAACAGGACAGTATCTTGGTTTTCAAGAAAGTAAAATACTGTAGCCCTCTCAACAGTAGAAGCAGAGTATGTGGCTCTTGCAAGTTGTTGTTCTCAAATCTTTTGGATAAAACAATAACTAAGAGACTTTGGAATCGAAGACTCATGCACTAAGATCAAATGTGACAACACCAGCGCGATTAATCTCACCAAGAATCCAATTCTTCATTCAAGAGCAAAGCATATAGAGATTCGACATCACTTTATTAGAGACCATGTTCAGAATGGAGAAGTCTTGATTCAATTCGTTGACTCAAAGAATCAGCTGGCGGACATTTTTACAAAGCCACTGGAGAAAAGTCAATTTGAGTGTATTCGATCCAGACTTAATATCTTAAAGTCTGAAGAAGTTCAGACTAAGGGATAAAAGTCTAAAGATGCTCAGACTCAGAAGATCAAGAATCACGACTGTAAGTTATTTCGATTTAAAAAAATTATTTTTCGGATAAAAACTCAAAAAGATATGATTGTCTATTAATCTGCAATTGATTGATGTTATCTTCCCAAGTTTTTGTAATTATAGCAATCATTCCTTTTCAGAAAAAGAAGTTATCTTTTTGAAATGACAATTATCTATTTTTAAAAAGGTAGTTAATTTTTGAAAATGCATTTTCTATTTTCCTTTTACGACGATCCGCATATCCTGTTTCAATTGCCTTATATATCTTTCTTCTTCATTTTTACTCACAAACCCTAGAAGCAAAGAACTTCACTTTCTTACTTTTTCTCTCTAGTTTAATCCTTAAAGTTTTCATCTTTCTCGCGAATCAAGTTCGGAAACTCTTTCAAAGACTGTGATTATGTCTTCCCAAAGAAAGTCCTCAAGGATTGCAAGCAGGGGACCACAGGATATGCGTGAGGGTCCTACGCATTTTGACCTCACCGAGGAAGAAGAATCTCCAAGGCAACAGCAGAATCCACAACAATTTCAACCGCGCCATTCTGCTCAGGCTAGACCAACGAATGTTCAGCAACAACAAGTGAAGGAAGAAATTATTGAGGATGCGAACCTGTAAGGACTCTTAAGCTCGCTTTTACCTTCAAGCTCTACTCTGCTTTAAAGGACGGAGGTTCTCCATTGAACTTTATTGATGAATTTTTGAAAGAAAAGGGTTACCGGTAAGGGTGTTGATGGATGGCTCAACTGCTCTTTTACTAATCTGATTAGGTTTACTGACGGCGACCGAAGCCCCAGTGAACAGCGGCCGTACTTTTCCTTTTAAATCAATGAGATACTGATATTTCTACCTATGCTGCTCCACTTCCATTTCCACTTTCCGTAAACGGGCACCTCTGCTTTTCTTGTGGGGAGAGATTAACTAACGATGGATATAGTGTAAAGAGTAAAGCCAGGGAAAGTATTCTTATTCCCAAAATCAATAACACCTTTTTTTCTTGTCATTTGAGATATTATGTGAATGAATCTACTCCTGAATTTAATGAGTAAAAATGAAAAATCTTTCTCATTATCACAGCGGATCCTAAAAAAAAAAAAGAGTACGGGGTCGGGTAATTTCTTGGTCCTCCGCCGGTACTTGTGGATTCAATGGTATACGATAACTCCACTGATCTAGTTGTTGAATCAGAATGAAACCCATTTTTTAAGAACGATGGAACGTTTGGGAATTGCTCCTGCGAGCTTGGCAGAAAGAGCTTTTGCAAATATCCCAAGTGATCCACGTGTTCGAGGACTTTGTCAACCTGATGGAAATGATGATGAAAAGATATTCACTCATTTTAAGCCTAGAATGGGTGTTGCTGCAAATATTCAAGGAAAAAGGACAAATCTGTTTTGTTCTGAGGAACATAAGCGACTTTACTCTAAGTTGCTGAAGCAAGGGGTGATGAATCCAAGGAGTGTGGATTTTTATTTTCTCGACTCTCTGAACGTGAAGTTGCGAGAGAAATTTACTTTACTTCAACATGAACGATTTTGCTCAAAGACAACAGTGGCTCATCTAGAACTTACTGCATATTTTTATTCCAATCTAAGCTTTTTGGATGCGAATAGATTTTCTTTCAGTGTTAGAGACCTAGATTATGTGGTTGATATGGACACTCTGGCTGATTTGATTGGAGTAGAGAGAGATAAATGTTTCAATCAATTAGTGTGTCGATTGGTCGTGCGACTATGGAGCTTGTTCGGAATGGAATGGTAGAAAGTCAAATTTCGTACTTGAGGATGAATGCCTCAAATGTCTTGCTTCACAAGATTGTGATTAACTGTCTTAGACCCAAATTCACATCAAAGACTGACGTCTCCAATTTAGAAGCGAAGCTGATGTATGCTATCAATGCTGGTAAAAAGTTCTCTCTGCCACATACTATCATGTTTCACATGTATAGATCAATGGTGAAGGACAAGGGTCAACTTCTTTATTCAGCACTTGTTACTCAGTTATTCAGACATTTTAAAATTCAGTCTCCCAAAATTTTGTGTGTTCAAACTTGTGATCAAATGGTGGTGGGACTGAAGATGGTTTAAAAAATGCGTCTGAAGGAGCTAAACAAGGCTTTAGAGAGATTTAAGGAGAAGACCCTTGTTAAGACTCGTCAAGACTCTGTGGTTGCAAAACGGAAAGGCAAGGAGCCCACGACAGCTTCATCTAAGAAAAGGAGAGCACTCATCTTGCAGGATGAAGAAGATGAGGAATATATCACCATTTCTGCTCTTGCCTTAAGGAACTTACAGTGTTTTGTTCCAAAGACAGAGGAGAAGGAGGACCAAGACAGAGAAGAAATAGAGCAGAGGAGTGAAGAGAGGGAAACGATGATGAAAGAAGCAGAGGAAGAAAGAATTGCAGAAGAAGAGGAAAGAGGAGAACAAGGTCATCATGTCACTAAAGAAGGGATAGAGCATGAAGAATACTTCTCTCCACCTGAAGGCACTGAAACAGGGGGAGCTGCTGAGAAAAGAGGTACTTCTTCACTTGCTTTTACTAGTGATGATGTTAGTCATTCTCCTATCGATCCAGAAGATGTATATGCCTCTCAATTTCTTGAAGAAGGTAATGAGGTTTCATCTCCGAGTTTGGGTGCTCATGCTGAAATGCCATCATCTGCCAATACTCCACAAACTGATCATGCTAAAGCAAGCACTCAAACTGACAACTCAGCAGACTTTAGAAGATTGCTTGATGTTCTTATAGAGATGAGAGGTCAGATTTATGCTTTGGGATGTGAATTTCAGAATATGTAGAATGTCAGTCAAGCCACTACAGTTTCTTTGTACAATCAAGTTCAAGCCCTTAATCTTCAAGTTCAAGCAACTGCCAAGGGTGAGGAAGTAGCACAACTGAAGGAGGATCTGAGAAAGCTGGAGAAGACTGTCAAGTCGATGGGAGATTTCCAACTCGTTCGCATTCCAAAACAATCTTAACTTTATCCAATTCTCTTTTTTCGTCTCTACCTTTTTAATGTTGACAAAAATGGGGAGAAGAGGGTGCAGATTTGATTTGATTTGACTTTAATTCTTGTTTGGTTGTGACTGGTTTGGACTATGTTTTTGGTTTGGATTGTTAGATTGTTTAATGCTTGCAGTATCTTAAGCGTTGTTGATATTCATGGCAAAGATAGTTGTTTTCACATGACTAACTCATTTCCTGTGGATACAGATTTGATACTATCTTTATCCTAATCCATTTATCTTTTATGAGATATCTCCGTTTGCTTGAGTATTGTCTTATAGGTCAAAAGTATCCAAATTTGTAGGAAAGTTTTGTCACCATAAAAAATGGGGAGATTGTTGGAAAAAACTTCCTTATTTGTTTTGAAGCTAACAAAACATTTCCATCATTCTAGTCTGAAGACTTGCAGACTCTTTCGTCAAAGTCTGAAGACCGCCAAACTCAAGATTAAAAATCTGCCATCATTGACAGTTTCTTGACTGACGAAGAAGACTTATCCAGAATCGAGTATTTCTTTAAGAATTTGATTCGAGCGGCTAAAGAAGATCTCACAGTTGGAGATAGCATCGCAAGATCTATTATTCGTTTTGAAATTAATTTGAATAATTTGGATATGTTGATTGGGGAAGTATACTTGGAAGGTTCTACTTATGGAAACTTAGATCCTAATTGTATGGACGAGCATGATTGGTGGGCTATCATCACATTCCTTAAGTAACTCGAGATCTCCCTAATTGATTCTGTCCAACATGTAGATTGGAAGAACTCTTTTGGAAGGTGCCAACGGTTATGAAGGCATGTAGGAGTATATAAGGAAGACGCTCTAGTTATTCGAGTGTATGTGCAATAGATAAATTCCAAAATCTGAAGCTCCTTGTTCTTTACTAATTCAATTGTTGAGCATAAATTTGTACTCAAAAGAGAGTCTTGATATTTGTGAGGCCTTGAGGAAGTATAGCAGAGTCTCTACACTGTGAATTCAAGGACGTGATACTGTAACGACTCTTTTGATTCATAGTGAAATCCAGCCGGTGGGCTGTTAATGCGGGAGAGTGGACATAGGCTTGGAATAAGCTAAACCACTATAAACCTTGTATTCTTATTCTCTTCCCTAAATTCTTTTATTTTGTTCGTAACTCTATTTAATTGTTAGAGTCTAATTTCCTCTTCAAAGTCTACTGTTAACCAAACTCAGGTTAAAAGTAAAGTTCTACACTATATTTTGCAAAATTTATTTTCACACCTATTCACCCCTCCAAAGTGCGTGTACTAGCACTTTCATAAGTAAATCAATTGATAAAATCGGAAAGTTTAGGTTTGAATTGGCATAATAAGTTTAGGACTGACTTGATAATTTCCCTAAATAACTTATTTCAATATTTCTTCTAAATTAGTAATAATTCATTATTAAAATTAAATTTTAGATATTTGCTAGAATTAGACATCGGTTCAAATTATAGATTTGCTAACTAACGTCAAAAGCAAATCAGTTCATCGAGCTCGTGTGAGAGTGTGCTACGTGAGTCATCATCGTGCGAGTTTGACCCACTTTTATATCCTTTGACAGATAGATAGAGATTGAAATGATAGCATCATTTCCTTGAATTACATCATCTCACCCCGGAACTTCGTGAGCACCTAAGTTCATTGTAAGCTTTCCAACAGGATATCATTTGGCCGACACCCTAGTTGGTCTCAAATCAGATAGCCACCTTTTCGAGGAAAACACATGATCAAATAAATAGCCAAGGTTCTAAATCAAACAATACTTACACCTAACAATAGTGAGTTGACCTTTCTGGCAGCATTAGAGTTGTAGGAATCCAAAAATAGATTTAAAAAAAGAAAAAAATTGTTTTGAAATTTTATGAAGTAATGGTTAAGCAACTAATCAAATGCCACACCTCAACGCTTTTAAGGCAGAATGAGTACTCTAGAAGAAAAAAAATTCTTAGATGCCCTCAGTGCATGTAAGCTCATCTCACATGTACCATTGGATGAAGTGGGCCCATGTAGAACCCACTAATCTAACAATAGCATGAGCTAGGTTCACATGATCCTAATGCATACATTACTGGCCTATTCTACAAATGATCACGACAAGATTCTAGTGTATTTAGAAAAAAATGAAACAAATCCAAAGCTAGGCTCTAAAATAGAATCTGCATCCATAATTAAGTCGTGTAGAAAAGTCCGCATCAAAGAATTGGTCCACTTGGCCTTGGACAATACTAAATGAACATATTGAAAGTGTTGGCATGACGCGCCATTACTAAATAATGCTTTGATCGGCATGACATGAGCCGTCATTATATGAATGCAACACCAAATGTTAGTTTATCCCTCTGTAGATAGGATCCAAATTCTACTATAATCTCATCTATAATGGGTTAATGATATTACTGCATCACTTGATTTATTAAGCACGTTTTCCCAGATGAACATTAGCTCTCAAGGAATTGACGAAGCAACATACCTTTATTCATCTACTCAAAATTCGACGAAGAAAGGGAGGCATTTTGCTCCACAGTCCGAACATAACAACAAGTCAGAAAGCACTAATAATCAAATCTCCACTCCAACGACTCACTTCAACACACTAGCAAACCAAATACAACTCAACAAGAAAAATCCATATAAAGCCATTGATGACGAGCATATAAGCTGAATTATTATTTTCTTTCATTTTTTTGAAGAGGCTTGAAAATGTGGTGATTCTTAATGGATGGATTCTTGACAAAAATGAAATTAGCCACTTAGCTAGTGCCACCAAGAACGCCCTTGAGCTTCTTGACCTGAGCATCATCAAGGAAAGTGGTGGCCTCCACCAACTCAGAAGGAAAATTATTAGCAAACAGAGCAAAGTCCAAAATTTGAAGCCTAGGGCTCGGACTGCTGAAGCTGACTATGGCAAGTGCTGGACCTTTACCAGCATTTAATTGGAAGTGCAATAGCCCTTGAGGGAAAGTCATGCTATCCCCTTTGTTGAGGGTCTTCAAGTGGACGGTGTTCGCTGATGATGAGATGAACCCGGCACAAATCGACCCTTGGAGGACAAGAAGGACCTCCGAGCCACCTGGGTGCGTGTGCAATGGAATGACCCCACCAGGGGCTATGTCCAGGCGGGCCAAGGAGATGCTGAACCCATTCAGGCCTGGGAACTCATTTACAAATGCCGTGGTCACCGCAGCCTTGATGAGGTTAGAGGTGTTCCCAGCCATGCCGAGGCCTGAGAAGACAAAGTCATTCACAGTGACTGCCGAGACCTTCTTGCGGGAGTAGCCCGCGGGGCCTCGGGGCCGAGAGGTCTGCAACACGAAGTCTGGACCGCCGCGTGGGAGGCGGAGAGGAGGAAGGAGAACAGAATTAAGGTTTGGAGTATTGACATCTTTATGCCAACTCTTTAATTTCTTAGGAGAAGGATTTCCTTTCGAATGTGTGTTTGAGGGATTCTCGGGGAGGTATATATAGAGCGGCACATTGTGGGATGTTCTGAGGCATTGGTGATTGGCTGAGAGGATAAAAGACCCCATGCAGGGTTTCACGGAGAAAATATTGGGTGAAACTGGAGTTCGGAAGAAGAGAACTCAGCTGACAATGACCACAACACGCTTCACGCAGTTTCCTACGGAGTGGGTCACTGGCGATACCCTCTGTAGTATCATGTAAGAGACCTGCACAAATTCAACAATTAAGGTTGGTATTTCCCCATTAAAAAGTGCTATTGAAGACCTGCATGACTGAAAAACAATCAGTTCCTTCTCGTGCATGTACTTCATTGTTCTTGCGGGCACGAACACTATGCGCATTAGTGCAAATATTGTGGCATATCAAAATTAATCCGAAGCAGACGGTTATCCAATTCTATAGACATGTAAACAGACAACATTATAGAGTTTGCTGGTCCAATAAGAAGATCAACAATATCAAGGGATAATTGATCGGATGCGAGATGAGTTGAAAATCACTAAATCACTATTGCCCCGCAGTGATTTTCAACTGATGTCACAATGATGGAGACAAAGCTGTTTCGTTTCTCAAAAGTTCCAAAAAAATTTCACTAGTGATGTCACAAATTGATCCTTTCGATTTTCTGCCATCCCGTAAATTTGCTTATCTAAACTCGATGTCCTATAGAGAAGACTCAAGGGGTTCTGAGTGCCTAAAGTAATAGGTCACAGCTATAGATTTGAAAATGAATGCCAAAAGCAATTATGAATGACGCACACAACATAGCTAAAGATTTAGATCGTCAAAGAAATGTGTGGCCCATGACCCAAAAATAATGAAAATATTGCATTGGGCAAAAAGCCTCACCTGCTGGTATACATGGAAGCACAACGCTGCAAGGAAGGACCCGGTTAATACCTGCTGGACATTTAATCCCTGTTGCGCCTGTTGTTAAGATGAGAATAAAAGGCATATCAGAAAAACTTCCATATACAGAACCCTTTTGAGCAATTATTAAAGTTTGAAAGAACACTCACTGCGGCTTGTAGGGATGCAGGAGTGAACTTGAGACCTTCCGTGAAAAAAGTCACAGGGAATAATAAAACAAATGACATCATGGTTATAATCGAAAAGAGAGTTATATTGTCCAAGGATTCTTGTACATAAGCAAATTCAATTGCAAAAATAAGAGAACAATCACATAATGTAGCTTCAAATACTTAACAGTCTGAAGATGAAGACAAAACGATTCATGATACCTCCTTATTGACCATGACTTTCTTGCTAAGTACATTACGAGATTGATTACTCAGATTCGAGACCATTGCGCTCCAAAACCCAGCCCTTAGAAACCATAAAAGCCAAAGTCATGCACACCGAACAAAAATAAAAGACCTTGTTGGATTTCAAGTCGGCGGAAGACAACTTACCTTTATCCGATGCGCAAACAACAATTAGCCCTGGAACGAACATTGAATTGCCGATGAAACACGAACAACACTGCCTCACGTTGGTCTAAGTGCAATCACGAGGAAAGCAACCGATTTCCACAGCATAAATGCCGATTGTTATTGTAAAATTGAAATGGAATGCCTTCTTCTTCTTTCATGGAAATGGAGAGAAATTTGGTGCGTATGTTCCGCCAACCGTTCCAACGGTTGTCTACAAAGGACTTATATACAACACCATTCATACCCTTTCAAAAGGGTGTCTTTCCATCGTAGCATATCAAGTCCAAACGGTGTTGTTCAATCGCACCCCATCATGAACGTACTAACTAAAGTATAGTATAACATCTCCCACTCGGACATGATGGGCTTGATAGCGCTCTATTAAGAATATAAGGCATTCAACATTCATCATCTTTACAAAACAATTCATACTGGCAAATAAGCCATGTGACCAGTGACTATGTCACGCCCCGATCCTCGAGCACGCAGACATCCTTCTACATGGTCGATTTTAGAATGCGATATCCCAGGATTGTGTATGGCCGACCCTTTCATTTAATATGCGCAAGCGGAAGTATAAAGAAATCCCCAGATAATAAAACAATAGGATAGAAAAGCAAGCCATATTTTTCATATTGAAACTTATAACCAAACTTTTATACAAAACACGAACCATAGTACTTCACAACTATTCACAACTTTCTGGTCTCACACTATTCATGTTTAGACAGGATTCACAAAAGAGGATGGGATCATAGTCCTCATCCGGGTCGTACTCGGATCATCATCGGGGTTCTCCTCCAGGTACTCCTCTTTGGTTTCTTTCTCCTCAGGCTCCTCATTAGGGTCCTGAAATGTTGTCCCACAACCGGGATGAGACTACGTCTCAGCGAGTTCTACCCCACTAAGACTCAATTAGGGAACCAATATACTACTCGGTTGCCTAAGCACAGCACGAGTCAGAAAACTTACCTTGGCCTCAGTCTCAACCTGCAATTCAAGGTTTTATACAAACACTTCATAAATCATAACGAACAATCAATCAAATCATGATAATCTGATCAAATCATCGATCAATCGAACTAGTCGATTACATGTCAGACGGACCATTCTAGGTCATTGATTCCACACCATATAACCTCCCATCGAGCACTCGGTCACAGAGCCACATCAATGCTCTTGGGCGTCAAGTTCGCCAAGGTGACCTATCCACTAGACAATTGCGTGCATTCATTAAGGCGCCATTTTCGCTAGTGACATGCTTAGTCACTGAACCATGCATGCCTATAACCATGTACTCAATAGACAATTGTGTGCGTTCTTTAAAGCGCCATTTTCGCCAGTGATGTCCTTAATCACCGAACCACACATGCCTATGACAATGTGTTTAATAGACAAGTGCATACATTCTTTAAGGCGCCGTTTTCCCCAGTGATGTCCTTAATCACCGAACCATACATGCCTATAACAATATGAGTACTAGACTGATACGTGCGTTCTTTAAGGTGCCGTTTTCGCCAGTGATATCCCAATCACCGAACCACGTAGGTCCACAATAATGTATGTACTAGACCGATATGTGCGTTCTTTAATGCGCCGTTTGCGCCAGTGATATCCCAAATCACCGAACCACGTAGGCCCATACACCGTGTCTAATCGGTTCAAGCCCAAAGTATTTCCGATTCACTCTCACGATTCTACTCACTTTATAACTCAACCAAGCATTATAAATGCTAAATAAACATACTCGGCCAACTACTATTAAATCAATCAATCCCACTCAATTTCAAACAATTTAGGGTAAATCCCTAAAATATCATAATTTATTTAATTCCATACAACGTAGAGCTCAATTAAATAAACGGACTGCGCCACGACAATCGGCACGAGATTTCGGTCGTCAGCCATTTCAACCTTAATTTCCAAAAAATAATTAATTCATTAATTCATTAATTTCGAAAATTAAATAATTAATATTAAAAATTCAATTTAGCTCAAAATAAAGCCCGATTAAATAAACAGACTTCACCATGGTCATCAGCGTAATATTCTGGTCACTGCCATCCCAGTTGAATTTTCGGAAAATAATTAATTAATTAATTTAATTCCGAAAAATAATATTTAAATACCAAAAATTCCACTTAGGCCCGAATTGTCAAATTGAAGCCCGACAAAGGGTCGGAAAAATCCCGGGCTACCCTCAATAAATAGTAGACCATGTCTACTTGCTAAATACACATTCAATTTGCCTAATTTGCATCACAACTAACTAATAAACACTAATCTAACCACCTAAACCTAATTAAATAAAACTAAACAACCATTAAGTATAATTAGCCCACTAAGCAAGGATTAGTGAGATTACTCACCATTAAGTATAATTAGCCCACTAAACAACCATGATTAGGTAATGAAATTTCCTATGGTTTATGCTTTAGCCATTGGTTTTCTTTTAAGACCAAGTGTTATATATTTGTATTCATGAGTTATTAAAATTAGTATTATAGGATAAATTAATGAGAAGGATTTATTCTTGGCTATGCACCTCATAGATTTAATCCCTATAGATTAAATGTTACAAGATTATGGCCATATGAAATTTAAAATTTGAAATCTATAATAGAGATAATTAAAGATGAATAATTAAAAGTAATATTGGGGTTTATTAGGGTTAAACCTTAGGCCCAAGAGTATGGACCTTTAATGGGCCAAAAAGCCGGCCCATGAAGCCCATGGAGAGGGCTACCGTCGACCAAGGAGAGGGGGAGAGGCCGGCCCACTTACAAGCCCATTATGCATGGGTCTTGCCAAGTGGCAAAAAGGAGACTCTATGCATTGGCCATTGTGGGTGGCTTCTCATGATTGCAAATGATGGCTTTGTAGGGGAAATAAAAGGGAGAGAGAGTGGCTGGTTGAGGGGCTGTCGCCCAAGCCAAGTGAGAGAGAGAGAGGGTTGCAAGAGAGGGAGAAACCGAGAGAGAGGAGGAAGGAGCCGCTCGCCCGCCCATCGCCCATCCGTCTGCTCGTCCATCGCCATCTGTGTGCCGTTGTTCTCTCGATTTTGGAGGCAAGTTGGGATCCATATTCTACTCTTGCATGTGTGCCTTGCATGTGTGTTTGAAGTAGTGGTAAATCTCGGATGTTTAGGGTGTGAGAAACCGAAGCTAGAATGTGTTGTCCTTGAAAATGTATTCTGTTTTCGTCTATACCGCCTGACCCCGAACGTTGTAGAGGCTTGCATGTGGGTTTTCAGTTGGATTTTAGCTTCGACTTCTTCACGAAAATTGTAGACAACATTTCAAAGTATAACATACTAAAATTTGAGATAAAACGGTTGAGGTTTGAGGGGTGAAACCCTCCCTCTACGAAAAGGCTAGATCTGAAACTGTTTCATCAACCTCTTGGTGGTTTTGTGTGTTGCATGTCACTTTTTACTAAGAATTTCACTTCGACTTATTCACTAAAGTTATAGAGAACATCCTGATGATTAACATATTAAAATTTGAGGTAAAACGAGTAATTTTAGCCTAGTGAAATGATTTTCTTTTGAAGACGGTAGATCTGGAAGTACGGTACTGGACTCCCCAGACTTCGTGGACTAAACGGTGACTATCCTTTGAGAATCTCACCTAGATACCTCAATGAAAGTTGTAGTGGACCTCTTGAAGCAAAACATATCAAAATTTTAGAGGAAATGAGGAAAGATAAGTGGGCGAAACCTCGATTTTTCGGAGACAGCTATACTGGACTGTTCGGTACTAGGAACAGTAGCTTCGTCCGGCCATATTAAATTATCTAGGACGAATTTGGCCTAGATGTCTTCATAAAAAATCTACCTTAGGGTCTTGACTATAATCTGGTAAAATTTCATAATTTTTGGAAGTCATTCAGGTATTTTGATCGAAATGTTTCAAGAACTGCACGATCTGACTTTATCCGAATTTTGCATGCTGTATTGTGTGAGCCATACCTTGTTGTGTGAAACTCTTTTGGGCACGTATTCTGCATGAAATTGCTACCATTATGTCTTGTCTATCACATGCTCTGATTTTATGATTTTTGAAGATCATATGGATATTTAATTTACATGTTTTCTGAAACTGTGCAAGCTGGAATTTGCTAAATCTCAAAAGTCATGATGTATGGATCATTTTAAGTTGCATGGACCCCATGGATTGTATCTTGCTGCATGTATGATGATGATTGGAAATGCATATAAGAATCAAATGATAAAAATGATCTTGTTTGCCATCAAATCATATGCCATGTTGAAATTGAGCTATAACTGAAAGTGAAAACTAAGATAAGTGAGAAGGCCATCGGAGGTGTGAGCCGACGATGCCCCGGGAGTGTCGGGATGCCTGGCTAGAAGGGTAAAGGCCGGATGACTGGTGGCCTTAAATGGCTGAATGCCGGAGGATCCTCGGGAGTTTCGAGATGCCCGGAGCGTGGGGAGCCGGAAGCCCGGCAGGTATTGTGCCGGGGGATGCCTCGTGATGCCGGTTGGGGTACGAGATGCCCGGGTGTATTGTGCCGGATGCCCGGAGGTTTGTGTCGAGGGGTTCCTCGCGATGCTAGGTGGGGTGCGAGCGATAAATGTGGGATGCAAACATTGGTCCTGGGAAAGAGAAATGTTGCGGCCAAAATGAAAGAATAAAATTGGGAAATTGAAATTGAAATATGCATGAAATGGTACATGTGACATGGTGATGATGAGTGCATGGATGTATGTACACCTATGGCATGATGGTACATGTGACATGATGATGAGCGCATGGATGTATGTGCACCTATGGCATGATGGTACATTGACATGATGATGAGTGCATGGATGTATGTACACCTATGGCATGATGGTACATTGACATGATGATGGTAAGTGCATGGATGTATGTGCATCTTTGACATGATGGTATATGTGACATGATAAAGGTAAGTGTATGACATGATGGTGATGATTATATGAGGATGTATGTACATGCGGTATGATGACATATGCATGGTATTAAGGTAAATTTGCATGGATGCTTGAATGACATGTGTTATGCTATGATTGTATTGTGTGATGCATTGAGTAGTTTATTGGTCCTTTGCCTGCTGAGTGGTTGTACTTACCCCTTCGGGGACTAACATTTCAGATTAGAAAGATGCCGCTCCCTGCTGTCACGCGGGGCGTCTTTTACTGCCTTCCTTCGGATGTGGAGGTTGAGTGTGTAGAGATCGACTGTCCCACCATCCCTGGTCTGACATTCATTCAGGTTCGCGCCTTAGTGATGTATGACGTGGGTCTGGCTAAGGGCCCTGTCATTCAGGAGTTCATATCCGTTCAAGTTCTTCGAGACAGAGTGATGCGGGGGATATTGCCGCCGCCACCGCCTGATGCACCGGGATGAGTGTGAGGGCCCATGCATGAGAAGTAGGAGCTGCAACTTTTGGACAATAGCCGACACTAGTTGATGGAGGGATTTGCACTATTGTTATAGAGGGTCGAGTTATCTCTTGTGGGGTTATGGCCGAGTGTAGTGAGAAGTCTTGGCCTTTTTTTCGTTGTACCGACCCGAGAAAATCCATCTTAAAAATATGTAAATAAAAGTGTCATGGCTTTATCTTTTCTTATGATATTTAGTGGTGTGCAATTGTATCATGGTTGTTGGAGGGAGAATTGGTAGGACTTGATTATGCTTCCGCAAATAAGATGCGCTGGGACCATTATAAAAAAAAAAAATGCCTAGGAACTAAGGTTCTTCTTTGGTAAGATGTGGTGACCTTGGGCACTTCAGGGTGCCACAATTTGTTTCTTGCTATTCCAAGAAATTGCACCTCTATTGAGCAAGAACACATATCCAGAAATCGATTTACGCTCATCCAGGTCTCCACCCCAATCGGCATTTGAATAACCCAATAGCCGTAAATCATTCCCTTGGTAACAAAGTTGATAGTCCATGGTGCCCTTCAAGTATCTCAGGATCCTCTTTACTGCTTTCCAATGTGCTTGACCAGGATTTGATTGATATCAACTCACCAATCCCATGGCATAACATATGTCGGGTCTAGTACACATCATAGAATACATCAAACTTCCGACTGCACTAGCATAAGGAACAGCTTCCATCATTTTAATTTCTTATGGAGTCTTAGAACACATCTCAGTACTTAGGCCTTCACCTTGCATAATAGGGGTATCAATGAAATTACAATGTTGCATATTGAAACATTCAATAATCTTCATTATATAAGACTCTTGTGATAAAGTAAGGAGTTTCCTTGATCGATCTCTTTCGATCTTAACTCCTAATATATAAGCAACTTCTCCCATGTCCTTCATTTCAAAATTGGAGGACAACTATTCTTTTATGGTGATAATCAAAACCTTGTCATTTCCAGCGAATAGAATATCGTCCACATAAAATGATAAAATCACAAATTTACCTTTGGACCGCTTGACATATATGTAGTGATCTTCTTCAATCATCGTGAAACCAAAAGTGGTTATGGCTCGATAAAAATGAAGATACCACTATCTAGATGATTGCTTAAGGCCATATATTGAGCAATGAAGCTTGCAAACTTTATACTCTTAACCTTTAGCTATGAAACCTATTGGTTGTTTCATATAGATTTCATCATCTAGTTCTCTACCGAGAAATGCCATCTTTACATCCATTTGATGTAATTCAAGGTTCAAATGTGCAACAATGGCTAGAATAAGGCGTATTGAGGCAAACCTTACAACTGGTGAAAATGTTTCCTCATAGTCTATACCCTCTTGTTGAGTATATCCTTTCACCACAAGGCAAGCCTTATACTTTTCAATGGATCTATCCGCCCTTCGCTTAATCTTGAAGACCCATTGGTTTCCAATGGCCTTACGATTAGGTGGTACATCAACCAAGTCCCAAACATGATTTGCCCTCATTGACTCAATTTCATCTTCCAAAGTTTTTCTCCATTCTTCCTTATCAGAGGATGAGAGAGCCTCTTGAACATTCTTAGGCTCGGTATCGTCTTTTTGAGCAATCATAAATGCTTCCTCTTTAATCTCAAAACGATGACAGGGAATACTTTTACGATTACTTTTACGCAATTGAATTTCTCTTGAATTCAATTCGTCATGCGATACAACACTCTCACTAGGTCTTGCATGTTGAAGTAAATTTTCATTTCCCTCTACAATATTAGTAGGTGTGTCATCAGATCTTCCATCTCATATAATTGGAAATCTTTATAAGTCTCACATTTACTAGGAAAATCGTTCTCCAATAACGTGACATCTCGTGACTCCATTTCGGTCACACTTCCATCAGCTTGTTCACCTATGAACATGTACCCTTTGGAGTGTTCAAAATATCTTATAAAGATACATTTCTTCCCTCTAGGACCTAATTTTGCCATATTTATGGGAAGAATCATGAACATAAGCTGCACATCCCTGTGGATGTAGACTACTCAAGTCTGGTTTCCTACTAGTCCATAATTCATAAAGGGTGGAAGTGACCGATTTTAAGGGCACTCGGTTAAGTACATAGGCAGCAGTTAATAACGCATCTCCCCAATAGGAGATAGGTAAATTTGCTTGTGCCATCATAGACCTAACCATTTCTAATAGGGTTATATTCCTTCTCTCAGCTACCCTATTTTGTTGTGGAGTACCAGGAATAGTCAATTGTCGTACAATTCCCTTTTCATCACAAAGTGCCTTGAATTGCTCAGATAGATACTCACGTTGCGATCGGTTTTCAATGCCTTTATTGTTTTGTTCAACTAATTCTCTACTATTGATATATATCGTGTAAAGCAGTCTAATGCTTCTGACTTATGGGAGATCAGAATGACATAACCGAAATGCATGAAGTCATTTATGAAAGTAATGAAATATGAGGCCCCATGCCTCGCCCTCACATTCAAAGGATCACAAATGTCAGAATGTATGAGTTGTAATGGAAATTCGGCTCTAATCCCTTTACGGAATGGTTTTCTAGTTGCTTTTCCCGCTAGACAATATTCACATACAGGTAAATCAACATTAGTGAGTGACCCTAAAAAGGCATTCTCTAGCTAATCTTTGCATTCTTTGCAACCCAATGTGACCTAATCTAGCTTGCCAAGTACTTGCATCAATCTCAACATTATTAGAAGATGCAATTAAAGAAAAACAACCATCGATATTAACATTGTACTAATTATAGTCAATGTCTAACACCATAAAACCATTCGATACATGACCAGAGCCATAATAAACTGTTCCATATAAAATGTCAACACAATCACCATGGAAATTCAATACATAACCTAAGCTAAGAAGAACAACTACAAAGATCAAGTTCATCGAATATCTAAAGCATAAAGGACATCATGCAGGAACAGGTTTTGACTACCACGTAAGATTAATGTACATGTGCCGATACCCTTCACTTCAACTCTTGAGTTATTCCCAACATATATCCATCTTCTTCCAGGCGGTATCCGACGATACTCCACAAATGCTTCTCGATTTCTAGCTACATAGTCTGTTGCTCCTAAGTCTACAGTCCACATTGGATGAGATTCAGCAAGCATTACAGTGCTAGAAACAAAAGCATTATTTAAAGTAATTGAGTAATAGGGTACCTCTTTCAGCTCAGTGTATTCACGAGTAAAGTGACCCATCTTGCCACAATTGTAGCACTTCATCTTGGCCTTGTCCTTCTTCCCACCACGGTTCTTGCATTGGAAGGTCTTAGCTCTCTTAGTTGTCTGATCAGTCTTCTTTCATTTGTTGTTGAATTGAGAATTCCTTTTGCGCTTGAAGCCCAAAGCCTTGCGTGAACTCGATTCAGCAACATAAGCATGAGTAGAGGATCTTGCAGCCTCTAGGCGCTCATCCTCTAATTCCAAATAACGCGCTATATCATCAAAAGTGACAATATTCTCATTATGCGTCATATTGATTTTTATATGCTCTCAATTGTTAGGAAGAGACCTTATAACAGCCTGAACTTGCTATTCATCAGTAAAGGAGTGACCTGCCGACTTCAGCTCATGAATCATGTTTGACATCTCCTGAAGATGTTGCCTCATTATTACATTTGGGCGCTTGCGGAATGTGTCAAACTTGATGGTGAGTCTCCTCAGCTTAGTGGCAGATGTACCCACAAACTTATTTTTCAAGGCAACCCACATAGCTTGAGCTTTATCATAACTTTCAAACTCAGACATAAGATCATCTTGCATACAGCTCAGCAACGTGATGCGAGCAATGCTATTTTTCTTTTTCCAAGCTTGATAAGCTTTTAAAGATCTCTTGTGTTGAGCTAAAATTACATGCTCAGGTTCATCCATGGTATGGTTGAGGGTTTCCAAAACCTCTTGCTCCTCAAGGATGTACTGAACCTTTCGGTGCGAAATATCATAATTGTCACCGTTCGCTTCTCACCCTTATTGAGGTCAGCCACAATGGTCTTAGATGCTGAAACCATAATCAATTGCTATAACACATTGACATAATACACGCAGAATCAATACTAGCACACTTTTCAGAGTAACACACATATTTTAATTTGCAGTAAAGACAAGCTAAATTGATGATAATTCAACAAAAGACACAGAAGCAAAAGTTTACTATGTTCCCAATCAACTTCTATGTACAATTGTTTTATTATCATTAATTAGTTTAATTTACGCAAATTTTAAATTCTAGGTGAGAACTCCTTCGAATTCTACCAACCTACGAACTCCCACTAGGAAAAATAATTAAATGACCTCATGTAATTTCTACATTTTTCCACTAACATAAAAACATAGCATGATATGAACTAACATACAAAAAAACAATCATGCTGCAACTAGAATCAATATCGCAATTCAACATGTAATCGAAAAACAAGGATTTCCTACCATTGTTCGAATTTTCTTTGAACTAGAAAATTACAAGTATATTAAACCATATACATGATACCATCGAACCAAGCTCTACACAGTATATATAACATCATTTGTACACAAGTTAGCTACTGTATTTCCTAAACCACAAGAAAATACAAATTACAAATGAATAAACTATGCATTAAACCCCAAAAAATAGGCGTACTTAGGGTTTCCTACGCATTTTCATACATTTATAAAATTCAAAAGTATAAAATAATTATACCACAGTATAGAGTGCATTCATACAAACCAAACGCCATCAACCACGCTTCAATCTGACCTCACACGCGCCCACATGCGCCGTCTGAGTGCGCGGTGCATGTGACGCACGCACCAGCGAGCCTAAAGGCTCCTGGCCAGTCCGACCGGTCCGATCGGTCAAGCGGTGACCGGTCTAACCGGTTTGACCGCCGGTCTAGTTGACCGATCTGATCGTTCACCGGTCAACGATCGGGTCGGTCACGAGTCGAGTCGGGTCACGGGTCAGGTTGCCAGTCGGCCAACCTTCGCTGTCGGCCGTGACATCACCATGACATCACCCTACGAACGTCATTACGCGCCGGTTCGCCGATCAATGCATGACACACATGTGCCGATTCACTGACCGGCGCGTGTTGCACACACGCTGGCATTCCCAACTCTTCAGGCGCGTGGAGCCCATGCGTAACAGCTTCTGGCCACGCGTGTGGGCACGTCCGACGTCCTCCGGCGACGCTCGACCCATCGTCAAACTCATCTTGACTAGTACTTTCACCATGTATATTTAAAAATTTATTTTGGCCGAAAAATATATCGAAAAATGGCCAAAAGCTCACGGGTGTATGTGACCCTGAACCCGTTCTTCGCTTTGGTTCTATTTCGAGTATTCAGATTGCAATTCCGATCGATAAACATCCAAAACATAATAGAATTCAATCTCTAGATCTCAATATAATGTGGTTAATGAGAAAATTCAATGAAAATAAGGCATAAATCACAACCGGGCTCTGATACCAATATTGGATTTCAAGTCGGCGGAAGACGACTTACCTTTATCCGATGCGCAAACAACAATTAACCCTGGAACAAACATTAAATTGCCGATGAAACACGAACAACACTGCCTCACGTTGGTCTGAGTGCAATCACGAGGAAAGCACCCGATTTCGACAGCTTAAATGCCGATTGTTCTTGTAAAACTGAAATGGAATGCCTTCTTCTTCTTTGATGGAAAGGGAGAGAAATTTGGTGTGTATGTTATGCCAACCGTTCCAACAGTTGTCTACAAAGGACTTATATATGACACCATTCATACCCTTTCAAAAGGGTGTCTTTCCATCGTAGCATATCAAGTCCAAACGGTGCTGTTCAATCGCACCCCATCATGGACATACTAGCTAAAGTATAGTATAACAGACCTAAAACTCTTTGACCGATGAGCTAGTTAGAATACACATCTGAAATCAAACATAAAGTTAGGCTATATCCATTTTTCTACTCCTATATCTTTAGCATTTTACTAAAGTTTCTCACCAGTTAAAGGAAGCCTCTGTCATTGATGCAAGTGCAACTCCACGAACGATTGGTAAAAGAGAAGAGACAACCCAGATGGTCGGAAAATGTAGGGGCCAAAAATGACAAAAAAGTTAAAATGGGAGGCGGATATTAAATGCTACACCATGAATATCATTAGTCTTTTGAGATCATCAGATTATTAAGAAACATGAACATTACATGTTAAGTTCAACAGGTAACCATTTTTACTTAGCAAACTAAATGGTTGCAAAAAATGATGAGCTTTACAACAACTCACAATAAAATGGTGCATCATTTAGTAACCGAAAAACTACATCAGAAGCGAAAGTTGGAAATAAAGGGCAAGATCTATAAGTATTTGCACCTCCCCAAGAAACATAGACGATAGAAGGACAGAGAAAAATGGCTCCATGTCAACGGATTCTCCAAACTCGGGGTCTAGAGGCCTTTTGCCTACGATGAGCTCCAACAGTACGACACCAAAGCTGTATATGTCTATCTTTTCGTCAACCTTAATGGTGTATCCGTACTCTGTCGGCGAACATCAAAAAATTGCAACATTGTTAGCTAAGGAAAGGTGATGAGTGGACTAGAGGTCACGAGAGGGAGGCGGAGGGGCGTCGGCATCAAAGTCGGGTTCAAGGGAGGAGGCGGCGTCAATGTCGGCGTTGGAGTCGAGGGCGATGGAGTCAACCGGCGGAGGTGGAGGTGGAGGGCTGTCGGCATCGCGTTTCGCTAGAAGAGAGGCACGACTTCGCAGAGGGGGGAGAGAGAGAGAGCGGAGCGGACGTTTTGAGAGAGAGGCGGAGGAGTGTCGGCAATGCTGGCGGTATCGGCGTTAGGGTGGGGGGCGATGGAAGCAACTAATGGAGGCGGAGGGGCTCAACCTTTCTTCTCCAGCAACCTCGCCTCCGAGCCTTACGTGTGTGGGGGTCTCGCTCGGTGGGCAACGCTCGCCGACGTTGAGGGGAGCTCGAAGAGGCCTGCTTCTCCTCTGCGTGCTGCATCTGCGATCCCGGGAAAGCCGGAACGAACAACGGAGTAGCAACGAGCCCGAAGAGAGAAGCGAGCGAGCACCGGAGTAGGGGCGGCCATAATGTTGTTCGTCGATGACGGCAGGGGAACAGCCGCTTAACGCACGGTGGAGCAACAACGAGCGCAGAGAGAGGAAAATTTCAGATTCAAAATTTCAAAAGGAAAGAAATGGAGAGGGACAGAGGAACGTGCATCTCTTTCCTTCATTTGAGAAAGAAAGAGAAAAGTTTAAGCCGCAATAAATGCGCTGCACAAGAGAGAGAGTGTGCAGGCTAGGAGGAGAGAGGGTGTCGGTAGGCTAGGAAGAGGAGGGAGAGGGGAAGAAGGCAGAAAACACCAAGTGGGCCCATCCCTCCACATGGCACCTTGTGAGTGGCCAGGGACCACATTGACATGGCGCTCCCGGACCACCCAATATTTTCTCCATACAAGACAGCTAAATGTGTAGCTCCTGCAGACTGCAAAGTCTTGGTTTCCGTTGTCTGAGTTTTGGCCATGAATTTGAGTGGACATTGCGAATTCCCTATCTTTTAGGGTTTCCCGGATTTCAGGTAGCAACGTAAAAGAAAAGGTTTTCCCTAATTTCATGCATGACATTTGACATGATTGTCTCATTTGACTTTTTTGGGGGATTTGATGCTTCGATATTTGTCATTTGGTATCTTCCTCACAGATAAATTGACCAATTCAATCACAATTGTGTGATAAAACCATAATTCCATGGAGAGACGTGGCGATAATTCTCACATTAATGTAATGTACATGAGGTGTATAAAACTTTAATTGGGACTACTTGTCTATCTAATGTTACACTATATTGCAGAAAATTTCCCCATTATACATACTATAAAGATATAATTAATGGAAAATACAATAATCATCAATCAATCCTACGATTTACAACGATGACTTTCTTTCAGTCAGCCCCAGTGGCCGAACGCATGTGATCAAGCTACATTAGACTCAATTAATGATTGTGTTCAGCTTATCCAAGTGTATGTTTGAGTAAAGATTGGACTTAGCTATCTCATTTTGCAGCCTAATTCAAATTGTCGGGAGTACGCCGAATGAGTAATCCCTAATGTAAGCACAATACCCTCTCTTTCCTAGCTCGTCCTTGCAAAATTATGCTTCCTTTATGCGCTAATCTCAACCCGAGGGGATCGAATCGACCATCACTAGAACAAAAAGTTAGAAGATGCAGCCAAAATGCATTAAAAATGGTCCACTCCCTCTACCAGTCCAGCAGTGAACAGAATAAAGGCCATTTTTTTTTATGGCAGTCAAGATATTTCCAAAGATCACTGAAAGAAAAACTTCATATGTCCTACTGCTTGTCTATTGGCCACGTACTTTTGTTGTATACTGAGGACTGAAGTGTGAACTGATAACGGCATTGTTAACCTTTTCTTTCTAAAGCCCATTCTAATTCCTGTCCCTCCCCTCTTTCAAAGGTCAGTTGAAGATATTTGCCGGCAATCACGCGGAGAATTTTAATGTGGAATATGCGACGTAATGTTGATCAGAATTCTAAAACTAAAAGATATATAGCGGGTAAAAGGAGTTCTCTTTAGATGTAATAGGTAAATCAGCTATTTTATTTATAAAAAAAAGTCCTACCCAACGGAAACTTGATTATAAGCAGCTAATGGGGATGCACATTTGCAAAAAGGATAGCACTAACCTTGATATCATGTTAGAAAATCCAAACCAATAACTTAAGTTGATAGCTAGAGGGACACCACGTAAATATAAAGAGTATAAAGGATCCGTTGTCAAGTAATATGAGATAATATTTTAATACACTTTGTGTTTGAGTTTCACTCTGTTAAACATTCATTTTGGTGATTTTACTATTCATCTGTTAAAAAAAAAGTTCGTCAAATTGCCCGACAACATGTTGATAATTAGCTGACACATATATAAAATTTCCAATTTTTTTACAATTTACAAATTACCATTTTTTTTTTAATCTTTGGCCAACTTTTATTTGCATATTTTACTGCTACATTAAATTTGCCGGTCCTTGTATAAATTTACCAATCTTCATTCAAGCAAATCATCAATCCTTTACGAACTACTTTTTGTTTACAACTCTTGTTTGATTTATTTGCCAATATTTTTTTTATAATTAATCAAATTTTTATTGTTTATCAACTTTTTTTATTCTTTTGATGACCCACGGACGATAGCATAGATGCCTAGCCACCTAAGGGATCATGAAACATAATGTAATAAGCCATTTTTTTTTTGGCAGTCCTACTCTATTCCTACTCTACACTCACTCTCAGACTTTTGCCCTGCCTCTTGCAGGGTGTGGGAGTCGAAACCCACTCCTGAAACTTACGCGTCCCCATCCCATCCCCCGAGAAGGTGGGGATTTGAACCCCTCACCTCCCCCTTTCATGTTGGAAGGGTGGCCACTGGGGCGAACCCCCAGTGGTTATGTAATAAGCCATTAAGTGCTCAGTTATTCTAATTTAGAAATTTTCTATTGAGTTAACAGCCCATTAAATTTACCAACCTTTTTTTTAGAAATCACCGATTTATATTTCGATAGATACTAACATTTCTCTGACTAAATTATTAACTTTTGCAATACCGACTCTTACTTGAGTTAGTCATCAATGTTTGTTTAGCTTTTTTTCTTAATTACCAACTTCTCTTGTCTATGACAAAAGAAAACTTATCTTATTTTTAACAATTAATATTTAATTTATCAATTACCATATGAAAGTATTGAATTTTATTTAAGTGATTTACCAAATTTTCTCCGATTGAGTTACTATCTTTTGCTTTACCAACTTTGGTTTATTCTTAAATTTAACTGTCAATTTTTTGCATTTCATTCTCTCTAGCCTCCACACACACCCCAGTAAAATAGAATTTTATACGCTGCAAAATGTTCATACGTGACCGCAGCAAAGTTTGATTTCCACTTTAATGACATGAACTGCAATAGTCAAATTTTCCCTATTGAAGGCAATAAATCGAGAAAATATTTGGACCCACCAGCTCGAACGAAGTCCATAGCAACCTTTCGAAATTGCTCGACAACCTGCGATGCTTCGAATGTGTCCGTAGCTCGAGCTTTTGACGATATGTCGTCAGTCCCGCCAGGCATAAGATTTTTCCACTTCTCCAATTTGAACTAGTTGGTGGATGAGATTGATGTACCTTGACCGGGTCGATAGACTAAACTAAAATTTAAAATTTAAAATGTCAATCAGTGATACCTTTGTACTAGCTGAGTTCACTCTCCTATGAAGGAAGGCCAAGGAATTGCAAGCCCAAAAGAGCTCTAGCCCATATGATAAGTTATATGGAGAAATAAGGTTTTTTACTATCTTTTAAGTAGTGGCTGCAAAGAAATTAGTAGAAACCAATGACGAAAGAAAAAGAGTAAGCAGAAAATCTGAGATTTGAAAATCAGTATGATTTATATCAAGCTGGCATTGGAGGTCAATTTGTAATCCGATTGAGCTGAAATTTTGTAAACGTTTTTGTGGCGCACTCTTCTCGAATCTGGATGGTTTGATTTTCGTTTGAAGCTCCCTATACCAAGTATTTCGTGGATTAATCAAAACTTGCATTTTTGGTCAGATTTATTCTTGATCTCTTGTGAAATTTATGCATTTTGCCAAGAATGATGCTCTTGAGGCCTTTGTTGCTATGTACCTCTAGTATTTATTAGACAAGAACTTTGTTCACGCGATTTTGTTGATAGTGAAGATTTTTGGGTGGACTTCATTCCTGTGATTTTTAATCTCCTCACTCTGAGGAGGTTTTCCACGTAAAAATTTGCCTTGTGTTTCCGTGCTTGACCACGGCCTAATCTCTGTTCCCCTCCCTCCGCCTCAGGAAGAAACGGCCCTCCCTCCTTCTCCAGTCGGTTATGGCCTTAATGTGCTTTGTTGGCGACAACGGGGGAACAGCTGCTTGACAAACGACGGAGCAGCAACGAGCACGGAAAGCAAGTAGTGCCGAAGCAAGGGCATATGCTTCGTCGACGACAGCGAGGGAACGGCCGCTCCACGAACGCCAAAGCAGCAACAAGGGCAATGAGAGAAGAGAGTAAGCACCGAAGCAAGGGCACTTCCTTCATTGGCTCAAACGGGGAACGGCCATTTCACGAATGCCGGAACGAACGTCGGAGTAGCAACGAGCACTAAGAGAGAAGCGAGCGAGCGCTAGTGCAAGGGCGCTCGTACTATGGTTCGTTGGCGACAGTGGGGGTTACGGCCGCTTGATACACGGCTTAGCAGTAATGAGCACGGAGAGAATTTGGGATTCAAAATTTTGAACCCTTCGTGAGGAGAAAGAAATGGGGTTCGCAGCTACTGGAGAGGAACGAAAATTGTTTGCTTCTCTCTCTTTCTTCCATGCCGTAATAAATGCATTGTAGAGGAGATGTGCAGGCTAAGAAGAGAGAAATCATGTGCAGGCTAGGAGAGGGGAAAGAAGGCTAGGCTAAGGATCGGAGGGAAGGAGGAGAGAGAGGAAGAAGACAGAAGAATTAAGTGGGCCCACGCTTCCACGTGGCATAGCGTGAGTAGTTGGGGACCACGCTGACATAGCACTCTCGGACCATCCAATATTTTCTCATTTCCCTCCCCCACCACTTGACAGGCTGTCACTTCCCCCTCCCTCCAAATGAAAAATCATTCCAAGTCCTTTTCTCTTTTTATTCTTTTTGAGTTTCCTTCTCAAAAATCCTAGCAGCACCCTCCTTCTCCTCCTCCTCCTTATCATGGCACGACCCCTTCCTCTCCTCTTCTTCTCGATCTCTGCTTGCTCTCAATCCTCATCATAATAGTTCACCGCCTTGCCTCTGGCCCTTCCTCCCTTGCAGTTGCAGCCTTGTCACCAATCCATCGCAACATCACAGAGTGGTGGCCCTCGCCTCAGTCTCTACTCTTTCTCTGGCCGTCTCTCGCCGTCACGGGCTCACCATCGCTCACGGCCTCATCTCTGCTCCCTCGCCCTTGCCTCCACCCTCCATCGTCTTTTGGACACACTTGTCGAAACGTGTCGAAAAAAGTTGACCACGTGTCGGAAAGTCCATGCTTCATAGATGATGATGCAAGCAAGTGAAGAACAAGCAACTTCGATTCATGCAGAACCACCAGCAGGTACATGTTCAACTTCCAACCCAGAAAAGATGTGGTACAACCGTTGTGTTCTTAAAACATGCTGCAATTTGTATTTTCGTATGTTTCTTTTTGTTTGCTTTATCATCAAACAAAAATAATGCTAACGGTGGCTAGGAAAAAGAAGGAAAAAAGAACAATATGAAAATGATTTTGTGCTCCCTCTTTCTCCTACAGATATTGAAGATGTTCGTCCAATCATTGAATCAACTTCTTCTTAATTTAGAGGTGCTCCAGGTGTGTTGTTCCTCGAAAGAGTTATTTTATTGTGAAATTAATATTTGGGGCAGATCTAAATAATTTTTTTCTTTTCTAGGACACCTTTTGTCACGCCCCGAACCTCGAGCGCGCGCACAACCCTCGGTGGTCGATAGAATTTTGCGACGTTCCCAGGACTCGTCGCCGACCCTTTTCATTTTATTGCACATGCGAAAGCGAATTAACTAATCCCCTAACAACGACAAACATGGGATAGAAAAGCAGGACAACCAACTTCAAATCAAATACACCGTTATAAACACTTCAAGCTTATATAAAAGGTCTATGTCATAAAGAATTACTAAGCCACCTATGCTCCTGACCCTTCCGCTTTAAGCTCCTGACTCTTCACACTAATGACCTAAAAATGGTTATTCAATAACCAGTGAGATATAAATCTCAGCGAGTTCCACCCCTAAGCCCCGATTAGTAAACCAACTCAACTCGGGGTATCTATCCAAAACTACCCCACCACAAGCAACAACCAACAGTCGATTCACATACAACCTTACCTAGTATGCCATACCCTGCACAATATCACTCAGCATGATACACACAAAGCACATGGCCTTTAGATGATACATTTCATCAATCACATACGAGTCACATCGCAAACAATCTCACCTGGCCATTACCACACCTTGCATGTTATCCATTCATGCGTGCATGCCATAGACAATGTGCTTAACTCATGCATGACCGAAATCGCAGATGCCATGATTCTCATGCGTTATTGCACATTATCACAGTTCAGAAACACAATGCATATACTCAATGCATACAACAATTGAAACGCCTTATCCACTCAATTAATCACAAGGGTCTCAACCCAATCAATCACATGGGTCCCAATTATAAGGCCAAACCATCTCAACCCTTATGCATATTCTAGTTACTAATGACCTACCGGTCATAGCTAACTTTCCAATTGGTGCTCATCTACCTCAACACTCATGCGTGCTCCAACTAATAATGACCTCCCTGCCATGGCTAACTTCCCAGTCAACACTCATCCGACTCCCGCCGAGCTACCAATAAAAAGATCAGGCTTCGTCTCGCCCCATCGGGCACGGCTACGTCTCGAACTCCCGTTCAGATGGTTTCCCAAAAAGGGACATTGGTCTAGAGTCTACTGCGACCGGCTTCCGACTCCCATCAAGTATCACCCCCAAACTCCCGTTCGGTGGCGTTCCAATTCAATCACACAAGCACACCACTATAACTCCCTTTTTTCTCATAATAACGGTCCACTTCCAAGGTCCCTCGAACAATCCATTTTCCCCTCTGTGGAAAACATAAAATTTATGCGGATGTTTATGCAATAACACATCCAATCACTTCATAGAATCAATATACATGAATTTTAGACAATTTTCGCATTCTGGATGAACACACATGAATAGTGCACGCGAACAGTACTCGGTGAACAATGCACGTGAACAGTATTTTGTGAATAGTGTTGCGTGAACAGTAAATTTCCAGAATTCAATAAATAATAAATTATATTCAGAATTCACTAAACAATGATTAAATTAAGGAAACCAATCAATTAAGATAAACAAGCTTAATTATCCACATATGCATCATTAAGCTAATGAAGTAAAATTAAGCTAAACTAATCTTAGCCATTAATCTAACCACCTATCTTGGGGCTAATACAACTTAATTAAATCACTTAAACTAGAATTAAATCTAACTAAACCAACTCTAAGCAAGTTTAGGCACTAATCAAAATATTAGGAGCTAAACTCACCCGTTAAGTGGGCCGGGAACACCGACGCAGTGGCGACGGCGGAGGCGACACTCCAGGACCTCAACAACGACGATCCAAGGTGGTCCCAAGCTCAACACAGCAACCACAGCTCAGATTCCCTCTGAAATTCTGGAAAAACAGTACTACTAGGGAAGAAATTGAGTTGAACGGCTTGGTCGAAGCTCTAGTGAGGAGTTTGGGTGGCAACTGGTGACTCCCGGGGGTATTGGGGATCTTGTGGGTGGTTGGGATGGGCGGAGGAAGGACCGGAATGGGAGAAAAATGGCCAAAAACGCGAGCGGACCAACGGACCAGCGACCAGTTCCTTCATGGCGGCGCCCAGGCTGGACAGCGGCTCCGTTCGACGTGAATTCAGGCCCATTTGAACGGTTTGGATGTGCTGAAGAGAATGGTGGTTGTTTTGTGAGTTGATTCACACGGGAAGACCACTTTTGACTCGATTCTTCACTGAAGGGTCAGCTGGAGCAGAAACTGGAGAAGAAGAAAATGGAGGAGAGAGAAGCTCCGTTCGAGATGGGGACCGAATGAGGGAGAGAGAGGGTGATGGGAGAGCTGTTTTACTCCTCATTAAAGCCATTAAATGGCCACTTCAATTCCCCATGCAAGATGACATCACATTCTCTCTCTTCTCTAGCCTTTTTCTCCCTACAACTAGGGGTATTTTGGTCATTTCACCTTACACAATTACCATTCTGTCCTTGGGCTAAATTGGTGGATGGGCCTAAGATTGGGCTTGGCCATGAATAGGAATGGGCTTGGGAATTGGTTGGGCTTGAAATGGCCAAGAATGGGCCCATGGACTTAAAGATGAATAGTGGATTGGGCCCAATGGGCTCACTTGCTTGCTTTGGGCCCATCATGGGCTGTCCCACCTTGGGCCTAAGGCCCATACTGGCTTGGTTCCTCGGTCTGAAAATCCCTTTTTTCTAATTGCTCGGCTTTTTCTAATTGCTCGGCTTCACTGGTTCTATCAATTGTTTGATGTAACTTCATCCAAAGTCTGTCCCGAACATTCCCGATAATTCGAAGTCCAATCCTAAGTTCTCTTGCCATGTCAATTTCGCCAAGTGCTATTGAATATTTTCAAAATACAATCAGCAAATGTCCTCCAAGATAAATCTAATAAAATCTAATATTTATATGGCGAGAACAATCTTTATGGACCCCAATACAAAAGACAAAAGATGCCTCAATGTCACTACTTGTAAACAAAATATCATGTACATAGTGTACGAGAAAAATAAATTTCCTCCCACTGACCTTGCAGTATATTGAATCACTTTGTTCCCAATTGAACAAAATAACAATACTATGAAACTTTAATAATAGTATCTAGAAACTTGCTTAAGAACTATGGATAAAACTTTTCAGTTTACACACAAGTTTACTTGAATCTGTTGCAAATTCCTCCAGTTGTACTATATAGATTTTGTATCTATTTAATATAACTCCAAATCAAAAAGAGCTATTAATGCCACGTTCACTCTGAAAGAATATTTAAAGAAATAATTATTTCTTCACTATAAACTATCTACCTCTCTTTCAGAGTGAAAACTTTATCATCTTTTATGGCATCTAATCACATACTTGATTGGAGATAAGAAACAACATTTATTTATGTCACTAAATTAACCATGTAGTGAATATTGCAGTCATGCTCTCACAAATAGACTATATAGTCTAATGGAATAACCGATCATCTTTTTCTAACAAATCTCATGAGTAAAGTTACAACCACTTCATTCTATATTTGAGAGGTTTGAAAAAATTTCATCATAACTATATCAAGAATAGTATCTTGAACCTAAACAAGTTTAGTTTATGGTATAGGAGATTCCACAATTGTCTGTATAGGCAAAAACAAAGACACAGTGATCTTCCATCGCACTATTATCATTAATAGTCTGAGAGCTGCTATCATCTACAATTACATCAAACTGTAGAAACTTTATAATATGTGATTTCATAATTTTTGTACCTTCTTTAGGATCATAAAATTAATACCCCTTCAAACAATCTGAGTAAGATACAAAATAATTTCAAGTGGATCTAAATTCCAACACACTTAATATTGAATTAGATAACCTCACTTCTGCATGACACCTCTAAATTTAATATGATTCAAGTAATTTATGTCTAGTCTATAACTCAAAAGAAGTTTATGAAATAATTTTGATAAGAAACACCTTTTGTATGTGAAAAGGTTGCTTTCAAAATATCAGCCCACAGAAAACTGGATAAATTAGTTTTACTAATTATACACATCACCATGTTTAATATGGTGCATTTATGCCTTTCGGCCATATCTTTTTGTCAGGATTTTCAAACATAGTAATTAAGTTACCACCCCGGAATCTACCAAGTATTTGACAAATGACCCTTTAAGCTATTTCGCATTGTCATACTTGCCAAAATACTCACGGCCACTATTAAGCCTGACAACCTTTTAAGACTAATTGTAATTGTTTTATTCTTTATATCTGTAATTTTACTTCCACAATAATCTATAGAAGTCTTTAGATAACTGTTAAGAGTAGACAGAATATCAACATTGTCAATTTTTCTACTCTTTCTTTAGACACGTGTGAGATTATTCCTTAAATAGAAAATTTTTGGAAACAACCTCTTCAACCATATACGAGATATATATACCATTAGAACTTAAACACAATCTTTGCAGATGTGTTTTAATTTCGGTATTAGATCAAACATAACTTCAAGCTATTAAAGCTTTCATCATCTTTTAGTAGTGCAATCAGTAGACAAGCCACTTTTCAAGTGTTCCTGAATGGAACGCTTCATGGACAGTAAGCAAATTTTATTGCTTTTTTCCCCAGCAACAAATCATATATCCACTATTTAAAATTTGAAGCAGTAAAAAGCTCAATTAATTACAGAAAATGTGACTAAAAAACAAGTAATATATATAATTAGCATTATGTGAGCACCGTGTAACTTGACGTACAAGTACACATCCAAAGAGTTACATGCATAATGATATAATCACCTTTGGGCAGAATACATGACATGCAGTTATACACTCCTCACATGATAGCGGTTATGAGAATATATTCCAATCTACGTGAATTCACCACCTTTAGGCATACGAACCACTAAGATCAGTCACTCCTCCACCACACCTTTAGGCATATGACCACGCATTAGACCAGGAGACATCCTAATCAGCATATGAGACCGAAATTTCTCAAACCCAATCAAGCATGCCACTTTGGTGGTCACTACTCAATTGAATCCTTGAAACTCTCTCATACCAGGGATATAAACTTTACTTCTCAAATACACCATATATATGTGATTTTAACTTTAGTGATAGGGGCAGTAAATCACTAAAATCACATTTCATACTAATTACATTGCTTTATTCATTAATAAAAATTAATCATACATATATATAAATATATATATATATATATATAGCGAACCTAAAAGACAGATTTCAATGAGATCACCGATCACAGCAACACAAGAAACTTCTCATAACAGAGAATAAAGTATCTCTTATATACCCCGATTACAGATTACCAAAATAACATAAAAAGAATGCTAATCTAGAAGATCTCTTACAAATTAACATCAATAGTAATACAGGGTACAGCAAATCGACAAACCTGATAGTTGATCCATTATCACTCACGAGTTTCATAAGGCAAAAAATGACTCCAAGGCCAACACCTGATTTATTAGCCAATTTTTAAGTAACAAATTATCACTGTAATCTTTACCAAAAAAAAAAATTATCACTGTAATCAATTAGTGGCCTATTAATTGAGTCAAACCAGATAATCAAATATCTAAACTTTAACAGTAGATACTATTGCTTTGCGTAAATGTTGTCATACTCCTTAACCATAAAAAAATGTTCAACTTGATGGACATTAACAAGTAACTAGATGAGTTTAAATACAATATGCAATAACTTAACTGACATGCATTACCCACTTTTAGCAGATGTATTAATTAGTACAATTAATTTGGTCACAGGTTCTTAAGACGTCCATCATTCAAAAGTTACTAGCATGTAAAGGAGTATGCATGAGCAACAAAAGTTTCATAACCTTTTACTGTTTCTCATCACCTCAATACATAGTTCAATTACTATCCCATAATGGTTGTATCTCATTAAGCCAGCTTCAGTTCACAATAAATTTTAATTTTTATTAATGAATCACACCATTATAATGTTTATGTGATAACATGCCTGTAACCCAACTCTTGTATTTCTAAAATTACAGAAAATACAAGAAAAATATGCAAAAAATATACTAAAAATACACGTATTTAGGGCTTTGTATGTATTTTCACATTTATAAAATCATCAAACATATAAAATAAATATATCACAAGATAGAGAAATATCATACAAATCCAACGCCACAAACCACGCGCCCACACGCGCCACCTGAGTGCGAGGCGCGTGGAGCTCACGCGCGGGGCGTGTTTGAAGCCCAGGCGACGCGTGGCCATGCGTGGGGGCGCGTGCAGCCTCCTCCAGCGAAGCGCCGCCTATAGTTCTTCTCGTCTTGTCGAGCCCGATCCGAATATATAATTTAATTTTATTTTTATTGAATGAAAAATCTCAAAAATCTCAAATTATAGCAAAATCCTATGCATTCGAGTTCTAAGGTTATGGAGGCTCTGATACCACATGTTGGATGCAAATTGCGTAATCCCAAGATTTCCATAACTAGAACAAGGACATGCATAATTAAGTAGAAAGATTAACGCACCTATTTTAAGATCCATCGAACATAAAGTGGAAGCAGAAAAAGGATTACTCACTCATCAAGGGGATCCACGCATCAAGTCCTTCTCCTCTATTGCCCTCTGTATCGCTAGCTCAATGAGACGACCCCCTCACGTTTAGCGTTAGGTAAAAGCTCCTTAGGTGAGGATACATGTGAGAATTAGGGTTAAAGGAAAAACTTGAGCACTATTTATAGAGTTTCCAACCAAGCCCCCTTATTACAGGCCAGGCTCAACTCGGACCACACTAGCCAGTCCTATATTAGACTAATTAAGAAACCTTATATCTCACCTTAGACCAACCCTGTTTTACGATAGCCGTAAAAATAGTCAATTACAATATCAATTAATGTAGTCCACATTAGGAAAACTCTTACAATTTTTGCCAACTTCCTGAATAACTGTAAACGGTGGCTTTTGTCTTTTGTGGAATTTCCTTAAGGAGCAAGTTGGTCTACAATCATGGAGCAATCGACGTAGAGACGTGAGAGGAAAGTAAAGAGGCCAGAGAAAGCTTCAAGATTTAGAGTCTCGCAGATATAGAGATGGGAATCAGTCCGTGAATGTAAGGAAAATAAAAAGAGTTGAGTATTTGTAGGAGTCGATGTACTCCGAGCATTGTAGGAGGTAGTTTGCTCCAAGTGTTGTATTGTGGTGTGAGAAAAATATTGCAAGAGGAAAGTGAGTTTTTGTGATTTATACTTGTATCACATTTCCACAAATTCAACATCCACAAAACAGAGCCTCTCCATCGAACTCGCCGGTGCCAACACGAGCGATTGCTTGAAGTCGAGTAGGTGTCGGCAATGGTGGCGACATTGTTCTGGCAACTCAGCTGGTGTTATAGTGAGGGAGCCTAGAGAGGTGAGGGAGAAGAATCATGAGAGCTCCCTGATGCTGCCGCAGAGCTCGAGAGTGTTGGGGACAACGGGCAACAATTTATCAAGAGCTAAACCCAATCCAAGATTAATTTTTCCGCAGACACTAAATTGACAGAAAACAACCTAGCTCTAGTAACAACTAGAGATGGCAAAATGGGTCACTTGTTTTTTGACAAAAAGTAGTTTAATGGATTTAACAATTAAAGATTTTGATAGGTGGATTTTAAATGAGTCTTAAATGGGTTGGATTTAGAACACATTTTCAATCAAAACCTCACAATCTCTCTCTTCCCTCTTTAACTTTACAAAAATATTTTTTATAAGAACCAAAATTATAATTATTTTTTATTATAATTTTCTTTTCTTTTCTTTCCTTTTTTTTTCTTCTTCCTCCGATGGCCGGCATGTTGATGGCTGGCGGGCTAGGTGAGCCTCAAGCTTGCCGGATCTCGGCGAGGTGGAGGCCTTGTCAACACCTGGTGAGGCTCAAGCCTCACCGATCTGGCAAGACTCGAAACTCACCAATGTCGAGCGAGGCTTGAAACTCGCAAGATCCGGCGAGGGGCGAGCTCGAGCTCACTCGACGCCGATGAGCCTCAAGCTTACCGGATCTCGGCGAGACAGAGGCCTCGCCGATCGGGCGAGGCTTGACGCTCGCTTGTGGCCAGCCACCGGCCGTCGTCGTGGCCACCCGCCCGCCAAAGAAGAAGAAGAGCAAAAAATAAAAAAATAAAAATTATATTCTTAAAAATAATTAAAATTAGATTTTTTAAAATAATTATTTTAAAAATTATAAAAATTATCCATTAAATTTGTGTTGTATAAAACTATTTTAACAGTACCATTTTTAAAAAATAATAGTTGACACCTAAATTTTTGCATAACTTTTGGGGTTAATTTTTACAAAAATAAAAAAATAAAAAAAAAAAACACATGGCATATAGTTTAGAATCATTTTATTTTTATTTTTATTTTGTTTTATTTTAGACCGCCGGTGAGGGGAGGACTTTTCATTAAGATTTTTCACATATACACCGAGGATGTATTTTGTGCAAAAGGGGAATTCTTTTGGATGGAATATGCGAAAAATACAAAAGGGGAATATTGCGCGGGGTGTGCATATTTCAACGATATATTTAGGGGTATCGTGCGCGAACAAAAAAAGGAAAAGATATATCGCGAAGATATAGTTTTTTGGACCTATAAAATGCATTGCGTGCAAAGTAAATGAGGGGGTTCTTTTGGTCTCGGGTGAAAAAAGAACCAAAAAAAAAAAAAAGTGAAAAGTGAGTGAGGTGAGAGAGAAAAAACCAAAAAAAAAAAAAAAAGGAAAACCCTAGCTCGGCAATTGTTCATCTTCTTCGGAGGCCCCCCGGCCGCACTGGTGGTGCCACGCCGTCCGTTGTGCCGGCACTGCTCCGCTCGCCACCACCGCTCCATCGGTTCTGTCTCCGAGCGCCTTCGCTGTTGAAGCCCATCCCATCGCTCGTCGTCTCTAAACCGTCACTCCCCTGACACTGGCAGATCCCAAGCCGATCGCAACCCGTTTGCCTCTCCGTCATCGCCATCGCAGCAAGTTGCCCCCTCCAATCGTGCCTCAGCCCTCACTGATCGAGATCCCCCGCGACCCAGCGCTCGACGTTCCCCGTTCCAACCGTGACCCAAACGTCCTTGCTCCGCCTCTGCCATCGCCGATCTGTAGCACCAGAAGTCTCGGTGCCCCTGCTTGCCTCTGCCCGACGCTCAGCCGCTGTCGTGCCACCTGTCCTGCCGCAACCCGACGCCGGAGCCTACACCGCCGCTTGCTCGCCTCTCCGCGGTGCCCGATAGCAAGCATCGTGCCCACACCGCCGCTGCTCGCCTTGGCCCGCCCGCCGACTCCCTCTTACGGAGCTCGGACACCCGAACACGCCCCTTCTGCTCACGCCGGATGCACCTCGCCGTGCCTTCGCCGGAACCCTCACCAGCAACTCCCCTCACCGAAGCTCCTAACCGGCGGCCAAGACTTGTTTTTTTTTTTTAATAATCAAATTAGGTATATTTGCTTTACTTTATTAGGCAATTTTATCTTCTTCTTTTTTAATTTTATTTCTTGTTTACTTATTTGAAATATTTCTCTATGCATAATTGAAAATTCGACATACTACGATTCGCAACCGCACCGGGGTTTTTTATTTCATCTATAAGGATTTAGATTAAATAATTAATCAAGTGGGAATAAAAATTGATATTTTGATCTTTAAGGCTTAATATCAATTTATCGATTTTATTAGCGAAAAAATTATCCCTTGATCTGAACGATGTGTGATATTTTGATGATTTTTAATGAGTTGTCTCATCTTGATTGCTTTATTTATCTTGAGATGTGTTTGAGTTAGAATATTGCATGTTTTAGGGTTCACATATTTAGAATATGAATTTTATTTCGAATCTTAAAAAAATAAAAATAAAAAAATCAGAAAAAACAAAAATCAAATCAATTAATTTAGGATGCTAGACTTTTAACTTGGATTGCATGTTTAATTATTTGGCAATTATTAATTTCGAATTTTTTTAAAAAAGGAAAAAAGGAAAAACGACAAAAAAAAATCATCATGCATATGTCATTTAGAATTAGGGCATCTTTTGTACGTCATTGTTCATTAGGATAAAATTGCATATTTCATTTTAAGTTTAGATTGATTTAGATAGACTGCATCTTAGCTTAGAGATTGCTATGTTAAGATAATATCTTGGTTTAAATTAGGGTTTAGCCTTGACCTAGTCCTTAATATAAGTTGGATAGAATCTTAATTTAGTTAGATAATTTTCACATTTTTCTAATTTCGAATTTCATAAAAAATACAAAAAAAATGTCTTTAAATAAATTAGTTTCAATCTCTAGGATAGATTGCATTATTTTAAGAAAAAAAAGAAAATAAAAAAGGTCATGCGCATGTCATTACGATTAGATTCATGAAATGCATGCCATTTAGTGATTGTTGCTAGGTCTATTTAATTAAAAATTGCTTGTCATTAGAATTAGGTCATTTAGTTAATATTGCATTGCATATTGCATAAATTTCATTAATTAAGTGAAAATAAAAAAGAATAAATTGCGTGTTAATTATAAATCATATTTAGGGTTGTTTGATATAGATTCTAATTTAACATTGCAGATGCTTTTGTTGCTTTGAGGTAAGTTTTGCAATTTATTCATTGCTTTCTTGGGTGTTAAATTGGTGGTTTGCGCGCCCGTATAATCGACTCACATGTTAGGGAAATAAATTTAAAATCAATTCAAGTTACCTGCAAAAATATTTTTGAAAATAAAAGAATGGTACCGAAAGGGCATTAGAGAAATCTAATGTAATCAAGTCCCCGTATCCATAGTCTTTGGTTCGTAGAAGTAAAGTAAATCTCTCGTTACTTTACTTGGGTTTTTAATCGACCCACAAAAATAGATTAGTGGCGACTTCTAGTTAAAAATCAATTGCATATTAAGAACTTGAACCTAAGTCGTGAATTGGTATGGGCTTGGGAGAGCTCGAGTTAAGTCTAGGCTTAACAATCCATTAGCCAAATCCTAGGTGGTTCACACCCGAAAAATTGGTCGCGACAATAATATATATAATAAGCTTTCTTAAGTTTAATTAAATGAGTCGGGTATGGGTCGGGTCGAATATTGGTAAAAAAATTTGTATTGCAATAAATGGTTCATAAACAGGTTAAATGGGTCGAACCATTTATGACCCGACCAAACCCACCCGTTTAACGAGTCTAGTAACAACCAATCATCACAACCTTACAATAAGCAAGTCTAATGCCGAAATGATAAGACAAAATCAATAACAACATCATGGTTTATGTGGAAATCCAATGTGGAAAAAACCACGGACCACCCAAAAACTTCCATTAATCATCAAGAAGGATATATGAAGTGTTCTTTTGTAATCACACACTAGAGACTTAATATTAATAATACAATGATATTTCCCCACCATAAATGTTGATTAACATAACTGAAGTAAAAAAACTCTAACTGTAATTGAAAATTTTGGAGGGGGTTCTCAACAAACGAAACCGACCAACGCGTGGCCCTCAATCGCACGAATAATATATTTAAATTTGAGTTAATTCCGTCAAAGTTTGGCCATGGAATCCAGACAGCAAAGTAGCAGCCCTCTTTTCCCTTCTTCTTCAAGCTCTTTCGGTGCCCCCCTCTCGGTGTACTCTCCGTTTTTCTCTCTCCTCTTCTCTCGGGCTCGCCCACGCACGAAGCAACTCTTTTCGTTCGTTCTTTTTCCTTTTTCACTTTTGATTCCTTCTCTTTTCTTTTATTAATGTTAGCTGGGCCCACAAGAGACGGACCCAGCCCATAGAGAGATAAAAAAAGCCACGGAGAGACTGTTGGCATGTGTAGAGGAATCCAGGGGCGAGGAAGGCGGAGCTCAGGAGAGGGAGAGAACCGGTCTCCACGAGTGATTCAATCCTCGTCCCATCCGCCCCCCCTCTCTCTCTCTCTCTCTCTCTCTCTCTGCAGGAAGGTGTGTGCCTCATCTCTGTAGGTGCTCCGGAGTGCCAGTCGTGAGAGGGAGCTTCAGAAAGAAGATTTTTGACGAAAATAGGTTGGATCGACTACATTAGAATTTTATGAATATTTATAACTAAATTGGCAAAATAAACATCTGGACCATAGATTTAGGACATATTAGACAAATTCCCCCAAAATGTTTAGTTCACAAAAATTTTCTAATGAAATCTGCTTTTTGTTTACATTTTCTATTATCTTGATAATATGTTTGGTGAGTAAAAAAGCAAGAGTTTTCAACAAGAATGAAAATCATGAAATTTTTTTTTGGTGTACTGTACAGAAAAGGTCAATTTTGGTTGTTTTCGGTTTTAAGGTTCAAAGTTGAGAAAACTAAGCAACCAAAAATTTTTACCAAACGTATTTCCTTGAGAATTTCGGAGATGAAAGCTAGAAAATGGAAAATTTCCATTGCATAACTAATTTTGGTCAAAAACTGTATCTTTAGAAAGATTCTGCCTTAAATCAAATTGAAGTTCTTTACTCTATGGAATAGAAAGTTTGAAAATTCGTCATCAACGCTTTCTAACTTCTCTGAAGATACGAACTAGTATTGCTTTGGGGCTTGACGAAAGTGAGATGCCCATTTTGCCGAGAGCTTTATATGGCTAAAGGCTTTCAAATTAAATCTTTCTTTCATAGCTTTTTGGAGTTCAAGAAAAGAAGCAACTTAGCTTGGTAGGGACTCAACTTGATCATGGGGTAAAGGGAATGAATGAACTTTATTGTAACAAAGAGTGACGAAGTCACCTTAAAGTAAAGGTTCCATCACTAGGAATTGAACCTAATGATTTGTGGCACGAAAGCATGAGGTTGCTTGCCCACCAATATAGGACTAGTCTATATTCCTGGGGATAAATTAATCCAACCGCTATAAAGTGGGAAAAAAGAAGAAAAAAAAAAGATGTGGTTGCTGGCTGTAATTGTAGAGGCTCACCTTTACTTTAAGGGAGGTCCTTGCATAAAAGGAAGGAATCAACATCCTATGGAGAGTAAAACTCTTTGATAACTGAATATCTCACTCATTTTTGCATTCTTCGTTTACTTTGTTGTTGAAAGACTCTAACCAGGAGCACAAACCTGTGATGGCGCAACCAATTGAAATACAAGGAAATTCGAATCAAGCAAAACCACCGGCAGGTATAATCGATGTGGTCTTCAAATATGCTGGAATTTGTATTTTCTCATGGTTCTATTTCTTGACTTTATCATCGAACAAACATAACCCTGACCTTTTTTTTTTTTTTTTTGGGTCAGAAATATAGCTGGCATTACTTAATTAATGTCCGAAAAACACAAATTCTCAACGTCAGAACATAAAATTAACATAAGAGAGTGCGGGGGATAGGTAATCCAGTCAGGCGGGAGATCTGCGGCTTTGTGCGCCTTTGCGACCCAGTCGGCTGCTCAATTAGCTTCTCTGGGCTCATGAGCCAAGTTGACGCAAGGCATTTGATTTAGGAGTAAACGGCAGTCTTCAATGATGGAACGGGCCGCCCATGAGATTTCAGTTTGGCCCAAGATGCTTTGCACGGCTTCGAGATTGTCTGAGCAGATCTGGAACTATTGTTCACTTCTAAAGTACTCGCCCATTCGTGTGTTACGATCTCTATCCCGGTCGTTCAACCAGAGTAACGGCTCCTTTATCGCTAGGGTTTCGGCTATTGAGGTCGCACGAATTGACTTCGTGAATCCATCAGTGAGAAGACCTCTGCTGTTCCGAACAATCCCCGCCACTGAGCCCTTCGTCATGGAGCAGCACCAGGCACTATCAACGTTGATTTTACAGGTAAGGGATTTGTGGGTTTTGCTGTTCATCGGAGCTGGGTGGTTTATGGGTGGTTTCGGGTTCTTATACAGGAGCATCATGAAGGTTGCATCTTCAAGTGCCCGCCTGGGGTTTGGTCGACGGCCTTGGAAGATAAAGGCGTTTCGTTCTTTCCAAACCCGCCATAGTGTGCCGGCAACAAGAGCTTTGGCCTGAGGTGCTACCACCGAGGTAAGAATATCCCGGATCCATTTGTCGGTAATCCTCGTCGGGGAAGTGTTAATTTGTAGTCTTGGGTCTGACCAAATTGCCTTTGTCCAACTGCATAAGGCGAACAGGTGCTCCACTGTTTCTGGGTGTTGCTGACAAATCATACATCTCGGATTAGGTATCATCTTCCGCCTGAATAGGTTTTCTTTGGTGGGTAGGGCGTTGTTACACATGCTCCACAATAAGAATCTGACTTTGGGGCCAATCGGGAGCTTCCAAATTTCATGCCATAATGATTTTAGAGTCTGATAGGAAGTAGAAGGTTGAGTTGTGGCTGAATGCTCTGTTTTTTGTCTGAGCCGATTATAGCTACTTTTGACCGTGTAGAAGCCAAATATGTTTGCCATCCAAATTAGCTTATCAGGGTTTGGAATTAAACTGAGAGGATTCGCTAAAGATTTCACTGGCCACCTCTTGACCGAATAGCATATTCACTTTCTGCTCGTTCCACTCTCTGTTTGTTTGGTCCATCAATTCAACCACTCTTTGTGGATCGTTTCTATTTGATGGGCCCCCAATCTTTCCCAAGGTTAACCATCGATCTTATCTTATCCTGATAGTCTCGACATCTCCTACCTCCCATTTAATTGCTGGTTCGATCACCTCCCTAGCCATTAAGAGGCTTTGCCATCCCCAAGATGAGCGATAACCTTTTTGTGCACTCCTAAAAGTATCTCTTGGAAAGTATAAACTCTTTAATGTTCTGCTCCATAAGGCATCCGGTTTGAGCTAGCCTCCATAAGATCTCTGAATCCAAGGCCTCTGCCATCCTTTCGTGTTTTCAAAAAGTCCCAATTCTTCCAATGAACTGCTTTCTTGGCTGAGTTTTGTTTCCACCAGAAGTTTGATGCGCCTTGCTCTATTGCTCGACAAATAGAGATTGGGATTTTGAAGAGAGACATGGCATATTGTGGCAAAGCTTGGACCACTGTCTTGATAACTATCTCTTTCCCCGCCTTAGAGATTAATTTTTCCTTCCAGCCTTCCAATTTCTTTTCTACTCGAGCAAGGATCCAAGAGAACATCTGTTTTAGGAACCTATTTTTTCCATGATAAGGACTCTTAATTCAGATGCTAGGTTTGTTTTCAAGAGTTGAGGATAGCCATTTCCCAAGAAAAGTCCTTGACTTGTTGAGATTGATGGCTTAACCCGAGGCAAAATAGTATTGGTGAAGGATGTTGGTTAGGTTTTGTGCTTTAGTAATTGTACCTTTAAGGAAGAAAATAGCATCATTAGCAAATAGTAGGTGGGACAATGTGGGGCAGGTAGAGTTTAGTTGGATGCCTTTGATGGTTTGGTCTTCAATGGCTTTGTTTATGAGGGTTGATAAGGCATTGGCCATGAGAATAAAGAGATATGGGGAGAGTGGATCCCCTTGACGGATACCTCGAGATGGCTTGAAAGGAGTGCATAGATCTCCATTTACTTGTACACCATAAGAGACTGATGAGATGCATTGTCAAATGAGGCCTACCCATTTTGCACTAAAACCCAATTTTAGTAGATAATCACATAGGAAATCCCACTCCACCCTATCAGGCTGTTTGCATGTCAAGTTTAAGAACTGCCTGAAAATGTCTTGTCCTTTTCCTCACCCTTAGCTGATGAAGGACCTCTTGAACTATAATAATGTTGTCTTGGATTTGGCGGCCGCTAACAAATGCACTTTGTTCTTGGGAGATTAGGTTCGGGAGAAGGGGTTTTAATCTATTGGCCAGAACCTCGGCAATGATTTCATAACTGAAATTGCAAAGATTGATGAGCCTGTATTGAGTTATACTTTCAGGGTTTGCTACTTTAGGAATAAGAGTGATATGGGTCTTATTTAGCTCAAGATCGAGAGTACCTTGGCTAAAGAAGGAGTCCACCATTTTAAATATATCTTCTCTTACCACTGGCCATTGGCTTTGATAAAATAAGCCGTTAAGTCCATCCGATCCCGGGGCTTTAGTGGCTCCCATTTGGAAGACTACCTCTCGAACTTCTTCTTCTGAGATAGATTTGGTTAGGCCCTCATTCATTTCAGCTGTGACCAGCTGTGTGCACTGATCAAGAATTGGCTGATAATTCCTTTCCCCAACTGTAGTATATAATGTTTGATAAAAGGCCCTTATATGATGCTTTATGGTTGTAGGCTCACGACTCCATGTAGTGTCATATAACTGTAGCATAGAGATTTTGTTTATGATTCTTCTTTGAACCATTGTGGCATGGAAAAAAATTTTGTTTTGATCGCCCCATCTCATCCATGTGATTCGTGATCGTAGGCACCAATACATTTCCTCTTGTCTCCAAAGGTCTTCTATTTTTCTGACCACATTTCGGGACTCTTCTCTGTTTGAGGACTCTTCATCCTGATTAGTCAAGTCTATTAGTCTTCTTCTGACTGCTTCAATTTGTCGAGATGCATGCTGGAATGTTCTTCTACTCCATTTTAACTAGGTCAGCCGCAACTTGCTTTATTTTTCCAGCAATATCTACTTGGTGGTTGCTGACTTTCCCCCATGCCTCTTGGATTACCTCTATACATTATGTTTTTTCAAGCTAATATGCCTCGAATCTGAATGCTTTCTTTCTTTTCAATGTAGGTGGTTCCAGAGTAAGGAGTAAGGGACTGTGGTTCGATCGTATCGCTGGTAAGGCAAATACTTCTGCGCTCGGGAATTGTATTCTCCATGGCCAATTACACAATACTCTATCTAGCTTCTTCTTCACCAGGTCAGCTCCTTCTCGATTATTAGACCATGTGAATTTGCAGCCCTTACTGTCCAAATCCATTAAAGAGCATGAGTCTAGGAAGTTACAAAAAGCCACCATTCTATGTCTGTCTACCTCTCTTTTGCCCGCTTTTTCCCAGAGGTAGAGAACTTTATTAAAATCTCCCATACAAAGCCAAGGGAGGGTGTTAGATGAATTAGTTGAGCTGAGTAGTTGCCAAAGGTTTAATCTCTCCTAGAAAGAAGTAGGTGCATGTAAAAAGGAGATTCTCATTAAATCACCATAGCTGTGAATTTTGCACTTGACATCAATGAGTTCCCCATAGCTGGCTAGAATTTCAACATGAACTTGATCATCCCACATAAGAATTAGACCCCCTGCAATTCCGACTGGATTGATGATAATAGAGTTTCGAAAGTTCAGACTCTTCCTTACCTTGTCAACCTTGCTTTCTTTATTTTTGGTTTCCATAAGGAACACCAAGTTAGGCATTTCATGAGCCACGAGGGCTCTAAGGTGCTGAACTGTCAAGGGAGAGCCCAGACCTTGACAATTCCAGCAGAGGATCTTCATGTATAACCCGGTGGCTTATTAGGGCTAGCCGCCAAAGCCCGTTTGGAGACCCATTCCAGCTCTTGGATAGGGGCATCTAATAAGTTTTCCTTTTCTACAAGCTGAATTGAGGAGGATCTTTTCTCATAAGGGTTAACTCTCTTCTGTTTTTTTGTCACTGGGGTTTTAAGCATGTTCTTGTTTTTTTTTTCAGATTTTCCAGCCCATGGTCATCCTTAACCCAGGGGAGAAGCAGGGGCTGGGTTTGCTAAGGTCTTTTCCCCTTATTTGGGGAATGGAGGTCAGCCATTCTTGTGTCTTCTTCTGGGTCATTGACTAGAACAGTGGGCAAGATTCTGGTTAAGGCAGTTGGTTCAACAGTAGCAAAAGGGTCTGTTCTAGGAGCTGAAGTAGTAGATGGCATGGGGGTTTCAGGTTCCATTTCTTCTTCTTCGAGTTGTTTATCCAGTTGTCCATAAAAGGTTTTCCAACAGGGGCTTAATTCTCGCACTTTTGCTTTCATCCATGAGCCAAATTTTCCTAGTTTGTCTTGGTCCATCCCTGTCTCCTCATAGGGTATTTCAGGACAATAATTGGCGTAATGTCCAATGCAGCCACAGGAGAAGCAGAAATGAGGTAGTCTTTCATATTTGAAGTCTAGCCACCACTTGGTCCCTCCTAAATTAACCACTGTTCCTATTTTTAGGGGGTAGGACAGATTTAGGCTGACTTTAGCCTTGCCGATTTTTTGCCCATTGTTGCTGCAGGCTTCTAATTTCACCTCTTCAACTTTGCCGAGCTTTGAGGCAATGCTACGAGCCCTCGGTAACCCCAAAATATGCACCCAAAAGGCATTATATGTAAAATCATAGCAATGTTCAGGGATATTGGGATCCCATTCCAAGAGAACTAGTAAGTTAGTTGAAAATGACCATGGTCCATTTTCCACAAGTCGTTGCTTATCCGCTATCGAATCAAATATAAATAAGAAAAAACCAAGTTCAATGACTTCACATTTAACAGAATCAGTCTTCCATGCCCTCTTCATTGTGCTGATGAATGCCGGGAAATTAACATTCGGCTTGGACTACAATTTTCCATACAGGGTTAGATCACTTTCCTATTTATCTTTTTCAGGTATGTGGGCATTGAGCTCCGTGACTTCCTCTTCGGACCAAAGATCCCCCATTCTTCTGCATAGTGTGGCCAGATGGAGCTGATTTTCTGTGGTTTTGTCCATCGAAGGCTAGGGTTTGATGTTACTGGCTTATGGTTTGGGATTTCTGTATAGAGTGGAATGAAGGGAGCTCAATGGGTGAAGAAAGGTGTATCGCAGGTTATTTGGTGGTATGATGAAGGTATGGTTTGGAGCTAGGGTTTTTGGGTGATGGGTGTTAACAGGGCAAGGTTTCGATGATTGGAGAGTGTAAGGCTAGAGATCAATTACCTTTGGAGGTTTCAGAGTGCGCACTCCACGATTGATGGATTGCTTGAACAACATGGAGGATGCTGTGATTCGAGCCACTTTGTGCTCCATCGTGAGGAAGGATGCAGCGATGGGTGGGCGAAAGTTGGCCGTTGTTAGGGAGCTAATCAGGTGGGTAGAGTGTGAGAATGGCCATTGAGAGGTGGAAAACAAGGGGGTTCAGGGTTTGAGCTATCAACAGGGATAGGGAGGGATCTCACGCCATTGATGAGGGAAGAGCGCCGTGGAAGCGCAAAGGGAATCTCCAACATAACCCTGACCTTGGCTAGCAATAAAAAAGATTAAAAATAATCAGTATAAGAAGGATTTTGTGCTCACTCTGTCTCCTGCATTTATTGAAGATGTTCGGGTACGGCGTTGGATCAGTTCCTTCTCAATCCAGAGGCAGTCCGGGTGCGTTATCTTTCAAAATTGTTATTGCATCGTGAAATTAACATCTAAGGCGGAGCTTCGTCAAATTGTTCTTTTCTGGGACACTTCTCAATGTCTGAGAGGAAAACGTATTAACAAAATGGCCTGAAAAGTTCACATCCATTGCAGAAATATCAAAAAAGGTCCGGGTGTGGGCTGCAACGCTCTTGCGGTCGCCGCCAAGGGCATCAAGGGAGGCTTGGCAAGCCCCCGCCGGCCACAACGAGGGCCATGAGCCCTCATTAGCTCTCAATCCAAAAAACCAAAAAAAGTAAAGAAAACGACAAAAAATGGAAAAAAACCTAAAAAATATTAACAAGATTAAAAAATTACAAAAATTGTAATTAAAAAAAATCCATGTTAGCTTCCGTCATGCTAAATAGGGCGGCCGGTGTCTACGTCAGTAATTTCTAATTAAAATTAGTCAAATGAACTCAATTGGCAAAACGTGAAAATGTTTAAAACTTGATTAACATGATTAAAAATTTTAGGCTTGAATTGGCACAAATAAAAGATTTAAGACTATTTTGGTATTTTTCTCATTAAAATTCTATGGCTTACTTGTTTTTCACTTATTTTATAAGTAGAAAAAAAAGCTCCTACTTAATTCTTTGCCATTATTAGGAAAAGAACTTGTGTTAGGCCCACTGCCAGTATTGAAAAAGAAAACCGTTGCAATTTATCAGTGGATGAGTAACATGTGTGTTAAAGTTTGTTTAGTAATTCAATTTTTTCACATCTCTATAACTAAGTTATATAGATTTCATGTGCTAATATTCTTAAATTTTGAAAGGCTTTTGATATTGACCAAATTCTAATTGCAAGAGTCGTGAAATTGTAAACTGAGACGAGATTTGATGATAACCTAAATATTATTTTCTTGGACTGCTACTTCATCTCTATACAGCACAGAAGAATACGCTGAGCGGGTGCAGAAATTGAGCATGGGACTGAGGGCAAGCCTCTAGCGTCATTGACTCTAACATAGGTTGCAACATATGATTGCATGGGTTTACCATTTAATCGCAATAAATATAGTAAATTTACACTTTTATTTGGCAATAATTTGATTGGGAGAGCTTGGTTTAGAAGAATATTTTAGTGAGAGCGATTTTTGTGGGTCCCAATAAAATCGCATGGGTTGCAATAGATGATCGCATGGGTTTACCATTTAATCGCATTAAACATAGTAAATTTACCCTTTTATTTTGCAATAATTTGTTTGGGAGAGCTTTGTTTAGCAGAATATTTTAGTGTGAGTGAATTTTGTGGGTCCATTAAATTGTCCATCCCATAATTCGAACCCAATTTATATATCCTATGCCAATAAGCTATTGATTAGATAATAAAGGAGTCTTCTCCTCTTCTTATAATCCTGTAATCCAGATTTGTTGGAAGCACTTAAGAAAATAAGATCCTAAATACATTAGGCCAATATGTGACGCTTTTAAGATCAGTCAAGAAGGTGGACTACTGGAAGTGCACAAAATCAGCCCAAACACCTCCTGACCGCTAAAAGAAGTCCTTTAGTCCCAAAAACTTTTCACAACTTTTGCCCATAGTTGCATTTGTCATCTTCACCTAACTTTTGTATGCACGTGTAATACCCTTTATCCTTGCCCCTAATTCTTCTATTTTTGTCAAAGAACGAAAAGAAAAAAGAAGCATAAAGTGTTGCGTATTTTTATCAGATTGAAAGTGATTTTAAAATAGTCAATTTTAACTCTATTCGCTATGCCATTGGGGTGTAACAAGTAAACTCAAACATCACTTTCCATTATGTGACCTCATGTGGAAATTTTGATTTTGTTAGAGACAATAGAATGGAGAAAGAAAAAGTTTTTGCTCCTGCTGAGCATAAATAACTATACATTGTATTGCACGAATAATATAATACTCCATGAAGAAATGGTCTTCCTAATCAGGCCAAGTTAAATACGTTGAGAATGAATGACTTGCTGCTCCGACCATGGAGCTCTCTCCCTACCGCCTGAGTAGAATTCCTCTCCCGTTTGGGTAGATCTCGCTCTGCAACTTTCGAAAACTCCCAAATCATCATCCATCCTCATCTTCCAACCTTCGAATCCTCCCAAATCATCATCCATCCTCATCTTCCCCCACTCCAGGCCCGACAAACCCTAAAACCCTAAACCCATCCCTCACTCCCTCGGTCACACTAAACCCTAAAATCCATTATCCTCCCCCAATTTATCACCTCCACTCCCCACACTCCCCCTTCAGTCCTCTCCGCAGATTTAGAGCTCCCTTCATCCACTAGCTGAGTCTCGAGGAATCACGCCCGGTCTTTCTCCAAGTTCCCGATAGTGCTGGTGTTCTCCGACAGATGGCAAACCGATATGATGAAGAGCAAAGGTTGGCTGCCCTCTGCAAAAGTCTAGGAAATCTTTGGTCCGAGGAAGATGTGGTCGACATCCCAGGTGAAATCCCTGAGGAAAACCTGCTAGCATGTCGGAAAACGTTATATGGGAAATTTTTTAACAAGCCAAATGTGCATTTTCCTGCATTCATCACCACAATGAAAAAAGTATAGCGAAATGAAAATGTTACATGTGCTGTAATAGAGCCTGGATACTACTCATTTTCCTTCCAATCGGAGGCTGAAAAACAGCGAATCTTAGATTCAGGGCCATGGTCTTTCTCTAACAATTTATTGGTGTTAAAGCAGTGTGATCTCGATACCCCTAATATTTGCTATGAATTTGACCACTGTGAATTCTGGGTTAATCTATTTGGCCTCCCTTTTGGGCGAGTTACATATGAGGTAGTTACGGAAATAGCATCAAAAATCGGAGATGTTGTGGAGGTAAAATTGGAAGCGAAAGGGAACAGTGCTCACAAGGTGGGTAGGGCCAAAATTAAGTTGAATTTGGAAAACCCTCTTAAAACTAGAGTTCTTGTGAATCTTGACAACAAGAGTTTGTGGGTGGAATTCAAGTATGAAAGGCTACCGCATTATTGCTACACATGCGGGATAATTGGCCATTATGCGACGTATTGCAAAGAAATACCATACGAGGAAACAGGGCTAGCCAAGAACCTACCAGGCCACTTTAGACATTGGCTAAGAGTAGAAGCACGCGAGCTGAGTCCTTATGGGAAAATATTTTATGGCAAACTAGAGTATCAACAGGAAGAAGAGGAGAGTGTGCCCGAAACCCCCATTTCACCGGTCCCTGCAACAAACCCGCAGCAACAAGATCAATATCTGCAGCAAACTCAACAACTTGGCCCACTGAAGAATGCAGAATACTCTGGTTCCAAAGAATGCAATCATCATCTTCCTTCTCAAGCACTAATTATCTTTGAAGAGAAGGGCCCTCAAAAAAGAGGAAGCAGTTGCCTTGATGAGGAATCTGTCATGGTGCTATATGAGGAACAGGGGAAGGAGATTGAAGCAGAAATGATTGACAATTTTGCAGGGAAAGGACCAAACAAAGGAAAAACTAAAAGTGCCAAACTATCTTCTTCAAAAAAGGGAAAACGATTCTGTCCTTATGGTGCTCAACCATCCAAGACAGCAGAGGTGAACAACACACAGCGAGTGGAAACCCCTATCCAAGTGGCAAATACGTCTGACAAATGGGCTTTGGTGGCTAGCCCTAATAAGCCACCAACTCACCCATAAAGATTTTAAGCTGGAATTGTCAAGGGCTGGGCAATCCCTTGACAATTCAAGCTCTGAGAGTCCTAGTGACTCAGGAAAGGCCCAACATTGTCTTCATTATGGAGACAAAAAATCAGGAGCAAAAGGTGCAAAGATTACGGCGGCGACTCAACTTCCAGCACTACTTCTTAATGAATCCATAAGGTATAGCAGGGGGTTTAACAATCTTTTGGGACGACTAGGTACTACTGTCCATTGACTCTTTCACAACAAATGTAATCTTCACTCAATGCCAAGTAAAGACTAATAACTAGCGAATGCACATCACGTTCACACATGCTCCAAATCAGTTTCAGGAGAGAACTAGATTATGGGAAAATATTCATCAGAAAAGTCTACATTATCGGTTCCCTTGGTTATGTATGGGTGACTTTAATGAGATTTTATACCATTGGGAGAAAGTGGGCAAGAAAAGAGCAGAAACCTACCGGCTGACAGCTTTCAGAGATTTCTTGTACAACTGTTCTCTACTAGATCTGGAGTGTAAGGGGTGCGCCTTTACCTGGACCAACAACAGAGAGGGAGATAATCTGGTCAAGAAGCATTTAGACAAAGTATTATGTAGTTCAAAATGGCGAATTAACTATCCCACAGCTGAATGCATTGCCTTACCTGCCATTGGTTCCGATCACTCCCCACTTATCCTTTCGACAAGCCCTCTGAGGAAAAGAAAGGGGAAGAGCTTTAAATACGGAGCTTTCTGGGCAAAGGAGGAGGAATGCGTGTCTCTCGTTAAGGAAACTTGGGCTAAATCGGCCTTCCAACGGCTTAGCGTGGTGGAGAAACTGCAGATAGTGTCAAAAAAGTTGTCAAAATGGAGCCATAACAGATTCACCAATGCTAAAAAGAGGATCACATGGCTGAATAAAGAGCTACAACACTTAATGAACAGCACAGGAGCTTCCAATGAAAGCAAGGCAGCAAAGGAATTAACAAACGAAATTGATCAGTTGTGGAGACAAGAAGAAATGTATTGGGCCATGCGGTCAAGAATCAACCGGATAAAATGGGAGGATAAAAATACAAAATTCTTCCATGCAACCACCATTCAGAGGAGAATCAGAAACTAGATATTAGTGTTGAAAAATGCAGACGATGTTTGGGTGCGTGAGGAACAGCAGCTAAAAGAGATGACCGGTACATACTTTCAAAAGCTATATGAGTCAGTGGGGCCTCGAAACTTTCAGCCCATTTTACAACAGATTCCAGCTTTGGTGGATGGAACAATGAATCAACGATTAGTCAAATCAGTTAGTATGGAGGAAATCATGACAACTATGAAGCAGTTAGGAGCCAACAAAGCTCCTGGTCCAGATGGTATGCATGGTCTTTTCTTTAGAAATCACTGGCCAGATATTTGCGAAGACATTTTTACAGAAATACGGCACTTTTTCACCACCGGTTATCTCAATCCTGATCTGAACAAAACACTTATAACCCTCATTCCTAAGACCCCACACCCAGAGAAGTTGGAACAGTATCGCCCCATCAGCCTCTGCAATTTTGCATATAAAATCATCTCAAAAGTGCTGTCTAACAAATTAAAACCTCTTCTACCCCTACTTATTACAGAAGAACAGAGCGCCTTTGTGGGGGGACGGCAAATACAAGACAACATATTGATAGTACAAGAGGTTCTTCACAGATTATGAACTCGGGAGAGGAAAAAGAAGTTTCAAGCAGTATTAAAGTTAGATATGCAGAAGGCATATGATCGGATTGAATGGGACTTCCTAAGAGCATGTTTAACTAAAATGGGATTCAGCGATTAGTGGGTGCAATGGTGATGCAATGTGTCTCCACAGTTACATTTAGTGTAAATTTCAATGGGGAGGCTCTCCCTTCTTTCAGGCCAACTAGAGGCATTCGCCAAGGTGATCCACTCTCACCCTATCTCTTCATATTAGTAGCTAATGTTCTATCAATGATAATGAGAAAAGTAGTGGATGACGGCACACTCAGAGGAATTAAACTGAACACTAGCTGCCCTACCCTTTCACACTTGTTGTTTGCGAATGACTCTATCTTTTTCCTCAACGGCACAACCCTAGAATGTCAAAATTTGGCGATGATACTACATGAATATTGCTTTGCTTCTGGTCAAGCCATTAACCTTAATAAATCAGGTATATACTTCAGCAAATTCTGCCCTATTACATTGAGGAGGAATATGGCCACAGCATTACGAGTCCCAGAGATAGAGAAAACAGGGAAATATCTAGGAATTCCCTCGGATTGGGGTTCTTTAAAGAAAGAAATGTTCGCATGGATCCTAACGCGAGTGAATAGCAAGCTAGAAAGCTGGAAGGAAAGCTTGTTATCTAAAGCGGGAAAGGAAATCTTAATAAAATCAGTGGTTCAGGCCATCCCTCAGTATGCTATGTCCATTTTCAGAATCCCTGTCTCCATTTGCAGAGCTATTGAGAAGAGAATCGCAAATTTCTGGTGGAAAACGAACAGTAGACATGCTGGTATACATTGGAAGAAATGGGAATCCTTGAAACTCAAAAAGGATGAAGGGGGTATGGGTTTTAAAGATCTTATAGCTTTCAACACAGCTATGCTGGGGAAACAAGCGTGGCAAATCTCACAAAATTCTCAGTCCCTGCTAAGTAAACTAATGAAGGGTCTGTATTATCCACAGGGTGATTTCTGGAAAGCTGGAAAAGGTTATCGTTCGTCATGGGGTTGGCAAAGTATCACTCGGGAAAGAGATTTTATCACGCCACATATAATGTACCAAGTCGGGAATGGAAAAGAACTCTCAATTCGCGAAGATAGATGGCTGAAGAGTGGCCCTATAGGCGGGCTAGCAACAAGAAATGAACCACTTCTAGTGGCAAACTTAATAGAACAAGACATGGGAAAGTGGAATACTGAGAAGGTGGAAGCGAAGTTTGGCAAAGGAATTGTGCAAGAGATACTCGCTACCCCTATTGGTGTGCCCAATTCAAAAGACAAACAGGTCTGGTTGCACACTAAATCTGGTATTTACTTAGCAAAAAGTGGCTATTTTTCAGCAAGAGAAAACCCAACCAATCATCATACCACAGCAGCAACCTCATCACATCAAACAAATCCAGACCTCTGGAAACACATTTGGCATTCTCAAACCCTACCCAAAATCAAACTATTCCTTTGGCAAGCATGTCACAACGCACTACCTACAAGGGATAACCTTTACCGGAGAAAGATCGTACCTGATCCTGTATGTGTCATCTGCAATATGGAAGCTGAAACTACAGAACATATCATCTTACTCTGCCCATGGACCGCTCCAATTTGGAACGATGCACCCCTGCACATCAAGATTTCCAGATTAGGGTTAACACGGTTCGATGACTAGCTCTTCCAGCTGAAACAAAACCCGATGCTCACCAAACAGTTCGACCTAGTTGCTGCTTGTCTATGGAGTATCTGGAAGGACCGAAACCAGCACCTATTCAGCCAACGTCCCCTGTCACAGCAGCACACTTTACTCCAGGCGAATACTCTGTTTGAAAATATCAAAGCTTTGACCCATATCCCAGAAACTAGACAGAAGGAAGCCACGGTACTTGATCGATGGAGACCTCCCCCCCACGGCGCCCTCAAAATCAACGTTGACGCATCCTTCGTTGAACTGGACGAAGCGGAAACAGAGACCACAAAAGACTCAAGCCCGACCACGAACAGAGCAGCGGTCGCATGTCTGTGCAGAGATCCCCGCGGTTGTCTCGTTGATGGCTTCGCAAGAATCATCGACGCTTCCTCGGCCATTTCAAGCGGAAGCCCTAGCTCTCCTTCAAACCCTAGATCTGTTCTCCAATCGAACGGAACTTCAACTGGAAGTACAAACTGACTGTCTTCCCCTCGTGCAAGCGGTCGTGTCTTCAAAAGAGATAAACTGGCAAGTGAAGCCTCTCCTGGACCGGGCCCAAAGCCAACTGAAGAAGCTCCAGCATATTTCTGTGGCCCATTGCTCCAGAAACACCAACAGATCTGCGGATTGGCTGGCCAAAGCATGTCGTCTAAATTATCTTCCTACTAATTGGTTGTATAATCTCCCCCCCACTAGATCTTTTAAGCACGATGCTCTTGATGTATTTCCTCAAAACTTTAAGAAGTAAATCCAAGAATCGCATTTCAGATCAAAAAAAAAAAAAAATCAGGCCAAGTTAGGACTTCGATAGTCCGGATATTGCAATATTACACGTTACACGGAATTGAGCTAGAGTCTAATGAACAAATGGTTTCTTCAAGATGACTATATCTAATGGGTGAAGGCTTGGTTGTCGTAGCTTAAAGTGCGTTATGACTCTGTTTGGCAATTGGGAAAAATGGGGGGAAAGATAATTGGAGTGGAAATTTTGGAAAATTTTCTTTTTGGTGAGTAGAAAGAGGGGGGAAATTTAAAATTGTTAGATTTTTCTTCTTCTTTTTTTGTTCATTTTTCATGCGCGCATTAGGAGTGTGCAACCGGACCGAGTATACCCAGTTCCCAAACCAGCCCACCCAGAAAACAGGGTCGGGAACCGGTTCCCATTGAAACCGGTCCAGGAACCGGTTCCCAAAATTCGAAACTGGTTTAAACCTGTCCGGGAACAAGTTTCGAGTGATTACCCACTTGGAAACCTGTTCCTGGACCCAATTTGGAACTGATTCTCGGACTGGTTTTGTAAGTAGAGATTCAAAGCCCTTTTTTTTTTTTCCTCTCGGTTTCTATTCTTACTCCCGCAATCACACGATATTTTTCCTCTTGGCTCTCTCAAACATGCACAGCACTCATTCTTTGTCATTCCTCTTCCTCACTTGCTTCCCTCCCTCACCGGCTCCCTCTCACACCGTATGATAGATGGACAGTCTTTGTCGCCGCAAAATTTTGTGTATCACATGGATTAGCTCGCTTAATTTCTCTTTTGTATGAGGAGTTAGGTTTGCATAAATGAGTAACTTCATGTAGTAATTTATGGGAATAAGACTAATATTAGACCTATGTTTGTTACTAATTCTTTGCCTTATGATTTTATTTATTATAATCACTCCTATGGATCTTTAATTTTTCGTTTAGTCAAAAAGTTCATATATTAATTTATTACTAGTGCTTAATGTTTCAATATAAATTAGGAGGATTACGTTATTTTCTCGCTTATTAATATAAAATTCGAAAACTTATAGAATATTGGGAAATTGCAAAACAGGTTCCAGTAGAAATAGGGTTGACCCTGAAACTGGATCGAAAAAACAAAATGGGTCGGGTACAGGGTCCAATACAAACAGGGTCGGGTATAGGGTCCAGAAAAGGGGAACCAGTTATAACAGGGTTGGGTATAGGGTCCAGGTCTAGACCCTACTCACCTTGGACCCGATCACCCCTAGCGCATGCTTCCAACAATAGTGTGAGGCACTCACCACAATGGTATGTGTTAATGAAATCAGGAGCAGGACATTTGAGGTGTGGTCGAGGCGTTAATGAAGATAAAACACCATTGTTGTTTATCCACGATTATCTTTCGTTTGTTACTTTTTGCAGATTAACATGCTGGAATATAGGCAGAAGAGATTGGATCTGGAACCTAACGTATCTCCCACCAACAAGGAAGGACCTGCACTCCTTGGATTTTCGGCGGGATTTTCGGCAATGGAGTTTTGGATGACAAAATCAATATTTGTGGCTCCACGTTCCCGAAGCATTTCAGATGACCCCGAAAGGTAATCATTCTTCTTCTGATCAATATTTGTGGGTCCACGTTCATCGGTTTTTTTTTTTTTCTCCTCAAACATAAATGATCATGCCCCATTCGTTACGCAAAACATTTTTTGAGAAAATATTTTTCTCATTTCTAGCATTTGGTTTGCTTAAAAAAATAAGTCAACCAAAAATATTTTCTTAATTAACAAAAAAAAAACTATGATTAAATTCAGGAAAATAATTTCCTTTTTTGAAAAACTGAAAAACATTTTCCAAATATATGATTAAGCATTGGCGATTGGACCTAAAATTATATGCTTGGGCACGAAAATTGTAGTGTTGATCCCCAAGTCTCGGCATTCAAGACCAAGTCTCCAATGGCTGGGCCCAGGCCCCCAACGCCCACGCTCGAATCCGTCGAGGCTGGGCCCAAACCTATACTACGTGTCCCCAATTCCTCGACACTTGAGCTTGGGCCCATAAAGGACATGCTCGGGTCCCTGATACTTGAGCTCTGGTCCACAAAGGTCATGCAAGGGTTCATTTTTAGATTTTAGCCAAACACCAGAAATATTATCATTTTTTTGGAAAATGTCTTTTTGAAAAACATTCTCTAAAATTGTCACATTTTTTATGAAAGGAATGGAGTATTGTAGTGTTTTCTAGACATTAACTTTGCTAGCATTTGAGCTACTTGTTTTTCAAAATAGTTTCAAAAACGAGTCCGTCGCTTGATAAGGCTATTTGCCTCATGGTGGATAGAACGTTAAGTGATCGTTGATCGTGCTGTTTTATTTGGACGTTTCGGTTCTAATGTTTAAAGTTTAGAAAACACAACAAAAAAAATTTCTACCAAACGTATTTTGTTGGAAGATATGCCTGAAGATCCGGAAGATATGCCAGGAATTTGATTCTGATCTGATTTGATTATAGCATCAATTAGGGATTAGATAGAAATATTAAATTGATTTGTAAAATATTTTATTGCCTTTTCTTCATGTACATCTTGTACTATAATTACTCAATGCTGTACATTCATTACAAGTGAAGGAATACAAAAAAAATTCTCCCTAAGCTTCGTCCGCTTCTTGCTTCCTTTTGCTTTCTTTCATATTTCTTTGAGAATTTTGGAGATGAAATGAAAAATTAGAGAATTTACATGGTATAACTATATTTTGCATGAAAACTGTCTCTTTAGAAATATTCTACCTTATATTAAATTGAAGGTCTCTGCTTTTGCTTGCGGGTTTATGACAAAAGTTAGGTGCTCATTTTGCTTATAGCTATATATGACTAAAGGCTCAACTTGATCATGGTGTAAAGGGAAGGAATGATCTATATAATAAGAAAGAGGGATGGAATTATATTAAAGTAATGGTTCCATTACTGAGGACTAAAACCTAATGATCTGTGACACTAGGGCCTAAGGCTACTTGCCCATTAGTAAAGGTCTAGTTTATATTCCCAAGGATAAACTATCATACACTAAACTAATCCAACCGCTATGAAGTGGAAAAAAGGATATGCTTGCTTGTTGTAATTGTAGATGCTTGCTTGTTGCTATAAAGGGAATTACTTATACATAAGAAAGGAATGAACTCCACCTACGGAGACTAAAACTCTTAACCTTACCCGTTGTTGAAAGACTCTAACCTGGAGAGCAACCCAATGGCAACGCAACCAAGTGAAAAACAAGGAAATTTGAGTCATGCAAAACAACCTGCAGGTAAATGTTCATGTTCCAACCGAGAAAAAGTTAGATATGAGCCATCTTAAGATATGCTGGAACTTACATTTTCTCATGGTTCTTTTTCTTTGCTTTATCATTGAACAAACATAACCCTGACCTTGGCTAAGAAAAATAGGAGACAAAATATTCAGTATGGGAAGAATTTTGTGCTCACTCTTTCTCCTACACATATTACAGATGTTCATTTAAGCGTTGTATCAGCTCCTCAATCTATCGATGCTCCAGGTGCGTTATCCCTCAAAGGAGTTATTTCATTGTGAAGTTAATATATGGGGCAGATCTTCATGAAATTGTTCTTTTCTGGGACACTTCTCAATGTCTAAAGGGGAAACGTATAAACAAAATGGCCTGAAAAGTCTGCATCTATTGTAGGCACACGCTATTACCGACTGTTGACACCTAAATTTTGGCGATTTAGTTTATTTAATGCGTAAGAAATTAGGGGTTAATTTTATTAATTGCATAGCATATAGATTTGTATTGCATTTATTCTGTTATTTGCATATTTTGGACCGATGGCGGATGAGTTCGAATTAGATGGATCAGGCCCACGAAGCAAGCAGGTTGGCCCAAGCCCACGTTTTTTAATAATTAAAAATTATCTCATGGGAATATAATATTTTGAAATTATTCCGGGATATGAATCTTTTTAGATAGGGCGATGGTAAAAAATATTGCGATTTGTCTTTAAAAGATTTGGATTTAGAAAAATTTCATCTTGATCTCGAATCCTTATCAATATGAGATGAATTTTGTTAAAAAGATTTGCGAAGATTGATTCGAGGAAGAATTTGAAAATCCAATTCCCTTCCCTATAAAAGGCCGTGCGTGCGAGGGTTTGCGAGGGGGCTCTTTTCTTTGGTGAAAAAAATGTCAAAATCCACATAAGGGGAAAAGAGTGTTCGTGCTTTGGGGGCTTCTTTTCGATAAAAGAGAGCAAAAAGCGAAGCAAAAAGTACAAGTCTGCAGAGGAGAGGAGAGAGAAGACACGGTAAAAAGCAAATTTACTGTGCTTCTTCTCCGTGGAATTGTCCTCACCGGCGCACCACCGTGCTCGCACCTCCACCGGCCGCGCCGCATCGCTCAGCCCGCACCGATCGCCGACCCTCGGCGCCGCACCGCCGGACCCCCCTCGGCCTCCGTCCCCGCACTCGCTCGGAACCCGATCTGCCGCTCCGCTCCACCAAAGCTCTGCCGAGACCGGACTCGAGCCAGATCTGCCCATCACCGCCCGTCGCTCCACCCGCGGCGACGCGACACCAGCAATCGACGATCGCCTCCTCGCGACGACCCGAGCTCGAGTCGAGCCGCTCCTCCAGGCAGACCCGCGACGCCCTGTTCGACTCCGGACGCCACCCGCACGCAAATCGCCAGAACAGGACTCAAGCCTTCCTAATTCTGCCCCTGCAGCTGCCACCGCCTCGCTTTGGCCGCTCGTCAACCCTGCGTCCACGACGACCGCTCCTGTGACACCGCGAGCCCGCGACACTAGCAACCCGCGAAGGCGCTACCGACTCGCGCCCCCGGTCCCTCTGCTGCTCGCGGCTGCGCCACCACCCAGGGCTCCTTCCGCCCGCAAGCTCGCACCGCCGCCCAGCCGTGGTGCTCGCGCCAACCCGACGATCCGCTGCTGCTGCTGTATCTTCGTCGGCCACCTCCGTCCGCGGGCACCCGCAACGACCACCGACTCCACTGAGCAACCCCCCGCTCGCTCGTCCGTCACCAGCGCGACGACTCCGCCTCCGCCGTCGTCGATTTGCGGCGCCCGAGCTCCCCGTGCGGCCGCGACCCGAGAGCCCTTGCTCGCCACCGCAGCCGCCGACCCGCGGCGCCGAAGCCCCGACGCCCTCGCTCCGCCGGCCCGCCGCAACCCGAGCCTCTGCCCGGCCTGCTGGTCCCCCTCGCCGGGCTCCGACGCCCGCCGCCCCCTCACCGGACCTTTGGCGGACCACCACGTTGCTGCCTGTCTTATTTTGAAAAAAAGGCAAAATCAATTTAGGTAGTTTTTTATTTATTATTTTTGTTATTTTGTTTGTTCTTTTATTCCTTAGTGTAAGGATGAGATGTTTAAGGATGAAATGTTCGACATGAAATTGCCTCTGAAGCAAGGGATTGACATAAATCCGATTTTCGTGCCCGAAATCCGACTCACAATCCCTTATAAAAATCGACAATCCAATCTCAAGCCCGAGATTTGATTCGCGATTTAATTTGAAATTGGCCAACCCGATCTCATGCGCGAGATATGGTTCGTCAATTTTTAGATATCAATCTTATCCTTGTTTGATTTGCTGTTGGTTGAATCAATATTATTTTCGTAAAAGAAAAATCAAAAAATATTTGAGTTAGGATTAGATTTGCTGTTTTAGGTTTAAAATTTGCAATCTGATTTCGAATTTTTAAATAAAAAATCAAAAAGAAAAATCCGAATAAAGATTAGGTTTGTTTTGTTATCTTGCATGTTAGGATTGCAATCTTGTTATGAATTTTTAAATAAAAAAAAATCAAAAGGAAGAGCACATTCATAGGATGTTAGTTTTAAATTTGAATTGCATGTTTTATCATGTGAAAATTTTAATTTCGAAATTAATAAAAGAAAACAAAAAAATCATCATGCATATATCATGTTGAATTAAGGTGTTCTTTGCACGTCATCGCATATTAGATAAATTGCATGGTAGATTAAGATAATATTTTAGTTTAAATTAGGATTTAATATGACTTGATCCTTAGTTTAAATCAGATAGAATTTTAATCTAGTTAGATCATTTTTGCATTTTTAAAAAGAAATATCAAATGCACGTCATTTAGTTCTTATTAGGTTCATTTAATTAGAACTTCCTCGTCATTAGACTAAGTCATTTAATAAATGTCGCATGACATATAACTCGCATACTAAATTGTATGTTGCGTGTCATTTTAGTATGTCATTGCATCGCATTACTGTCATCATTTGATTAATTTAGATTGCATTTAATTATTGCATTTCTTCATGTCATATAGTTTAGGTCATGCTGCTATGTCATATTAGATTACATACATTGCATAAGTCATGATTTTCATTAAATAAAGTGAAAATAAAAATTGAAATTGCGTGTTAATTAGAAATCATATCTAGGGCTGCTGATGTGAATTCTGATTTAACAATGCAGATGCTTTCGTTGCTCCTAGGTATGTTTTGCAATATTTAATTGCTTTCTTGAGTGTTAAATTGGTGGTATGCGCACATGTATGATCACCTCACATGTTAGGAAGTTAAATTAAAATCAATTCAACTGCCAAGCATTTTTCAAAAAATAAAAAGAAAGGTACCGAAAGGGCGTTAGAGAAATCTAACGTAACCAAGTCCCCCGTACCCTTAGTCTCTCGGTTCGTAGGAGTAAAGTAATTCTCCCGTTATTTTACTTGGGTTTCTAATCGACCCACCAAAAATAGATTAGTAGCGACTCCTAATTGAAAATTAATTGCATATTAAGAATTTGAACCTAAGTCGCGAATTGGTATGGGCTTGGGAGAGCCCGAGTTAAGTCTAGGCTTAACAATCCATTAGCCAAACCCTGGGTGGTCCAAACCCCGAAAAATTTGGTCGCGACAGCTTGGCGACTCCGCTGGGGACTTGAGTTGAAACTCTTAGTGGACTTAGGCCAATTTTCTTTTTTGAAAAATGCTTTTGTTTGGCAGCGAGGATTCCAGGTACGTCCCTAACATTTAGGTGTTAAATGTTCTTGCAGATTGGGAGGTATAAGAGGAAGTGTTTGCTAACCTTTGTTATGCAGGAGGTGTAGGAATGTATGGTTTACTTTCAGATATGAAGTGCTGCTTGATATAAACTGCTATGCATGATTTGCATTTATCACTACACTTTGCACACACAACCTGCCACTGGACCTGGGCCGCATAGGATCATTTAGGATGGTATTGAGATGGATACCACTCCGACCGCATGCTCGCGGTACGAGTCGCCCATCTCAATCCCGAAGTTTCTTTCATGGTGTCAAGAGTACCTACCTTGGTCCGCATGCCCGCGACCCGGGTCGGCTCTTTGACCAAGCCGGAGTCATGAGGACCCGACATAGTCCACAAGCTTGTGGCTAGTCTGATCATCCTTGTGGCTTCACTTTGATAAGCCTTATAGATTAGAAATCAAGCCACTTATCATGCGCATGTCTATGTGATTGCCGTCGATTTTTCTTGGTAAAGTAAGTTTTCTATCCCTATACCATGCAATTTATTTTGTCATGCTAGGATAGTCATTTGATCTAATTCCTTTCAAGAATGAAATGAGGAAATTGCCATACAATAAATCATTTGGAAAATAAAAAAAAACTCAAATGTTGAGATGTTGCAATCAGTGGAGTTGTAATGTTAAGAAAATCATCGACGATGGGGAGGAAAATTGTTGGAAATGTCAAGATGATCACCAACTTTAACCCCGTAAACACTTTTTGAGCCAAATGATCCTTTCGTTTCTCAACCCATGAACCCAACCTACGTTACGTCCCTTACAAAGTCTCTTCAGATTAGGGCACTTGAATTAACGTAAAAGTTCATATGTTTGGAAGCATCGCTTGAAGAAGTGCGAGTAAGATAATTTCTGCTTCATTTCTCATGTTTCTTGGCTTGTAAACCCCAAGATGATTGTGAAATATCACTCATTTTTCAATAGCCTCGACTCAAAGAGTCTCCTTTGCTAAGCTATTGACCAAGCCCGCATTACAGTCCCTGTTAAAGACCTCTCAGATGGGTAAGTCCATACCACTTGCGAGATTACTTGGACCCTTGTTTGGCATGATGACAATGAGATAGAGAGTCTATTAAAAATCCTGCATCAAAGGTCAGGATGAAATGGCCATTTTAATCAGGGAGTGAAAAGTCCTTTCTGATCGAAAGATCTCTCATTTGACACATCCATGACACTCATGTATTCACATTGGAATATTCTTTTGAAATGTCTCCAATGGAAATTTGAGTGATGCAAATGTCATTATGCATGAACCCCAATTGAATTGATAAAAAAACTTCAATAGATTTTGAAGTGTGCATTCCAGAATAGCCGTAATTACTTATTTATTTGGTAAATGCATTTTTGCTCTAAATCGTGTCTCAAAGACCCAAGAGCTCTTGACATTCAGGCTCCTTTCAAGAAGAGAAACCCTCACGAATATTCAAGGTGCATCCTTGATTTATTTCTATTGAGGGGTGAGAGACTTCCACAAGATATCTGAATTCCAGAAGACATATCCCCAAGGATCAGAGATATCATCAGGTGAGTATATCTCTACCCATTATAGACACTTGACTCGGTCAAGCTGTCTCTCTATATTGATCTGGCGTGCTTTTGTAGCCCAGAATCATTTTCATTGACCCGGCTGCTTTCGTAGCCCGGTGTCCTTTATATTGACCTGGTGTGCTTTCGTAGCCCAGAGTCTCCTTCATTCACCCGGTGTGCTTCCGTAGCCTGGAGTTCCTGACCTGGCGTGCTTTCGTAGCCCAGAGTCCCTTTTTATTGACTCGGCGTGCTTTCGTAGCCCGATGTCCATTTATACCAAATCGGCGTGCTTCCGTAGCCCGTATTTCTTTTATCGACCTGGCGTGCTTTTGTAGCCCAGAGTCCCTTTTAATCGACACTCGACTGAGTTGTCCCCCAAAGATTTTCCCCCGGATTCAATCTAATTAAGGCGACCGAAGAATGGTTCGGGCCCTGGTCGGATGATTCCTGTCACAAGGCTGGGCGACCGAAGAATGGTTCGAGTCCTAGCCAAGCAAAACCTCAGTCTAGGTGACCGTAGAATAGAACGGGTCCTAGACAACATCTATTTCCCTATTCAGGCGACCGTAGAATGGTACGGGTCCTGGAAGGTAAACCCTCGTTTAGGTGACCGTAGAATAGAACGGGTCCTAAACAAAACCTATTTCCCTATTTAGGCGACCGTAGAATGGTACGGGTCCTGGAAGGTAAATCCCCGTTTAGGTGACCGTAGAATAGAACGGGTCCTAGACAAAACCTATTTCCCTATTCAGGCGACCGTAGAATGGTACGGGTCTTGAAAGGTAAATCCCCGTTTAGGCGACCGTAGAATGGTACGAGTCCTAGACACAACCAAACACTGTCATACTGGGCGACCGTAGAATGGTACGGGTCCTAGGAAAGTAGTCTCTTTGCAAAGTCATGTTACTATTCAGGCGACCGTAGAATGGTACGGGTCCTGGATATGTAACTCCAACTATCTTGAATCACTCTATCCTCCTTGAAGGTAAGATATTCCAGGTAGGTTCCTTTACCATTTACATACAAATTGCATTCTGAAATTTTGACATCTCAGTCTGGATCTGGATGTCTCAATTCTCTTCGTTAAACATTTCACTCTGGATGTGAATGTTTTTTCGACCTTTCTCGTTATACCTTAGTTTGGATCTAGGTATTGCGAGTTCAAAATCTTGACATCTCTGTCCTGGACCGGATGTCTTGATCATTTTCGTTAGAGCATTTCACTCTGGATGTGAATGTTCTTCGATCTTCCTTGTTATACCTTAGTCTGGATCTAGGTATTTTGAATTCAGAACTCTTGACATCTCAGTCTGGACCTGGATGTCTTGATTATTTTCATTCAAACATTTCACTCTGGATGTGAATGTTTGTCAATCATTCTCATTATACCTTAGTCTCGATCTAGGTATTTTGAGATTTTCAAAAATCTTGACATCTCAGTCTGGATCTAGATGTCTCATTTTTCTTCCGTTGAACATTTCACTCTGGATGTGAATGTTCTTACCTGTTACACTTTTCAAGGAACCTGAGTGAGAGTTGGGTACTTGTGGAGTAAATAGGGATTTATCATGTACCTCAAGATGTTTTACCGCACTGACTGGTAAGAAATTGCAGGTACATCTTTTCCTTTCACATCATGCATTTGCATTAGCATTTTCATGCATCATATTAATTGCATTTTAAAATGGAATTCATTTTCCGAAAAAAAATCAAAAATCAAAAATCAAAAATAAAAAAAAAATAAAAAATAAAAAATGAAGTCATTCAATGCGTGTGCATGGTCAAAATTTAGGTTTCAATTTGTCTTTGAATGCAACCTCTACGAGCTCACATTCAAAGAGGGGCAGCTGTTGACACCTAAATTTTGACGATTTAGTTTATTTATTGCGTAAGAAATTAGGGGTTAATTTTATTAATTGCATAGCATATAGATTTGTATTGCATTTATTCTGTTATTTGCATATTTTGGACCGATGGCGGATGAGTTCGAATTAGATGGATCAGGCCCACGAAGCAAGCAGGTTGGCCCAAGCCCACGTTTTTTGATAATTAAAAATTATCTCATGGGAATATAATATTTTAAAATTTTTCCGAGATATGAATCTTTTTTAGATAGGGCAGATGGTAAAAAATATTGCGATTTGTCTTTAAAAGATTTGGATTTAGAAAAATTTCATCTTGATCTCGAATCCTTATCAATATGAGATGAATTTTGTTAAAAAGATTTGCGAAGATTGATTCGAGGAAGAATTTGAAAATCCAATTCCCTTCCCTATAAAAGGCCGTGCGTGCGAGGGGTTTGCGAGGGGGGCTCTTTTCTTTGGTGAAAAAAAATGTCAAAATCCACATAAGGGGAAAAGAGTGTTCGTGCTTTGGGGGGCTTCTTTTCGATAAAAAGAGAGAGCAAAAAGCAGAAGCAAAAAGTACAAGTCTGCAGAGGAGAGGAGAGAGAAGACACAAAAAAGCAAATTTACTTGTGCTTCTTCTCCGTGGAATTGTCCTCACCGGCGCACCACCGTGCTCGCACCTCCACCGGCCGCGCCGCATCGCTCGGCCCGCACCGATCGCCGACCCTCGGCGCCGCACCGCCGACCCCCTCGGCCTCCGTCCCCGCACTCGCTCGGAACCCGATCCGCCGCTCCGCTCCACCAAAGCTCTGCGAGACCGGACTCGAGCGATCTGCCCATCACCGCCCGTCGCTCCACCCGCGGCGACGCGACACCAGCAATCGACGATCGCCTCCTCGCGACGACCCGAGCTCGAGCCGAGCCGCTCCTCCCGAGCACCCGCGACGCCCGTTCGACTCCGGACGCCACCCGCACGCAAATCGCCGAACAGGACTCAAGCCTTCCTAATTCGCCCCCCCCGCACCGCCACCGCCTCGCTTTGGCCGCTCGTCAACCCCGCGTCCACGACGACCGCTCCGTGACACCGCGAGCCCGCGACACTAGCAACCCGCGAAGGCGCTACCGACTCGCGCCCCAGTCCTCTGCTGCTCGCGCTGCGCCACCACCAGGGCTCCTTCCGCCCGCAAGCTCGCACCGCCGCCCAGCCGTGCTGCTCGCGCCAACCCGACGATCCGCTGCTGCTGCTGTATCTTCGTCGGCCACCTCCGTCCGCGGGCACCCGCAACGACCACCGACTCCACTGAGCAACCCCCCTGCTCGCTCGTCCGTCACCAGCGACGACTCCGCCTCCGCCGTCGTCGATTTGCGGCGCCCGAGCTCCCCTGTAGCAGCCGCGACCCGAGAGCCCTTGCTCCACCGCAGCCGCCGACCCGCGGCGCGCCAGAAGCCCCGACGCCCCGCTCCGCCTCGGCCCGCTGCAACCCGAGCCTCTGCCGGCCTGCTGGTCCCCCTCGCCGGGGCTCCGACGCCCGCCGCCGCCCCTCACCGGACCTTTGGCGGACCACCACGTTGCTGCCTGTCTTATTTTGAAAAAAAAGGCAAAATCAATTTAGGTAGTTTTTTATTTATTATTTTTGTTATTTTGTTTGTTCTTTTATTCCTTAGTGTAAGGATGAGATGTTTAAGGATGAAATGTTCGACATGAAATTGCCTCTGAAGCAAGGGATTGACAGTCCGATTTTCGTGCCCGAAATCCGACTCACAATCCCTTATAAAAATCGACAATCCAATCTCAAGCCCGAGATTTGATTCGCGATTTAATTTGAAATTGGCCAACCCGATCTCATGCGCGAGATATGGTTCGTCAATTTTTAGATATCAATCTTATCCTTGTTTGATTTGCTGTTGGTTGAATCAATATTATTTTCGTAAAAGAAAAATCAAAAAATATTTGAGTTAGGATTAGATTTGCTGTTTTAGGTTTAAAATTTGCAATCTGATTTCGAATTTTTAAATAAAAAATCAAAAAGAAAAATCCGAATAAAGATTAGGTTTGTTTTGTTATCTTGCATGTTAGGATTGCAATCTTGTTATGAATTTTTAAATAAAAAAAAATCAAAAGGAAGAGCACATTCATAGGATGTTAGTTTTAAATTTGAATTGCATGTTTTATCATGTGAAAATTTTAATTTCGAAATTAATAAAAGAAAACAAAAAAAATCATCATGCATATATCATGTTGAATTAAGGTGTTCTTTGCACGTCATCGCATATTAGATAAATTGCATGGTAGATTAAGATAATATTTTAGTTTAAATTAGGATTTAATATGACTTGATCCTTAGTTTAAATCAGATAGAATTTTAATCTAGTTAGATCATTTTTGCATTTTTAAAAAGAAATATCAAATGCACGTCATTTAGTTCTTATTAGGTTCATTTAATTAGAACTTCCTCGTCATTAGACTAAGTCATTTAATAAATGTCGCATGACATATAACTCGCATACTAAATTGTATGTTGCGTGTCATTTTAGTATGTCATTGCATCGCATTACCTGTCATCATTTGATTAATTTAGATTGCATTTAATTATTGCATTTCTTCATGTCATATAGTTTAGGTCATGCTGCTATGTCATATTAGATTACATACATTGCATAAGTCATGATTTTCATTAAATAAAGTGAAAATAAAAATTGAAATTGCGTGTTAATTAGAAATCATATCTAGGGCTGCTGATGTGAATTCTGATTTAACAATGCAGATGCTTTCGTTGCTCCTAGGTATGTTTTGCAATATTTAATTGCTTTCTTGAGTGTTAAATTGGTGGTATGCGCACATGTATGATCACCTCACACGTTAGGGAAATAGATTTAAAATCAATTCAACTGCCAAGCATTTTTCAAAATAAAAAGAAAGGTACCGAAAGGGCGTTAGAGAAATCTAACGTAACCAAGTCCCCGTACCCTTAGTCTCTGGTTCGTAGGAGTAAAGTAATTCTCCCGTTATTTTACTTGGGTTTCTAATCGACCCACCAAAAATAGATTAGTAGCGACTCCTAATTGAAAATTAATTGCATATTAAGAATTTGAACCTAAGTCGCGAATTGGTATGGGCTTGGGAGAGCCCGAGTTAAGTCTAGGCTTAACAATCCATTAGCCAAACCCTGGGTGGTCCAAACCCCGAAAAATTTGGTCGCGACACCGACCATTGTTGGAAGCCGCATACAAGGGTGATTGGGAAGCTGCTAAATCATTTTTCGAACGAGATTCTGCTTCAAAGACGGCCAAAATAACAAGCAGATTTGAAACAACACTTCACATAGCCGCTTTAAGTGCACAAGACCAATTTGTTGAAAACCTGGTTGAGCTCTTGTCTCAACATTCGGACGCGCTTGAAATGGTTGATTGTGTTGGCCGCACAGCCCTCCACTATGCTGTCCTGAGTCTAAGGATAAGGATGGTCAAGGCATTAGTTACAAGTAAACCTAAGTTGACGCAACTTGTAGATAATGAAGGACGTGTTCCTTTGGAAGTATCTGCTCGGGAAGCTTCTATGCATAAGGAGATTCCCTGGTTTCTGGCGAAAAGCACAACAGACGATGGGCCAGCTCACCCCTTCAGCAGTCCCTCTGCGATTGATTTCATTTTGGATCTCACTTACGCCAGTCATCATGGTAAAATCACCATAACTCTTTATCTCAATACCATCTGTTTATTCCTTTATTCTAGACTTAGCTAATTTTCCCGATCAACTTTGATGGTGAATTCGGACAGATATCGTCCTTTATCTAGTCGGGCAGTATCCTATGTTAATGACCATGATCAGTACAAAGCATGAAGGCAAAAATATATTGTACTTGTTGGCATCAATGCAGTCTCACTTTCCCAGCGGAACCAGGTTCAGTGTTTTGGAAGCATTGATATACAAATGTATGTACTCGCATCCCTTCGTTACTGATTCCCTTCAAGATGATCACAGCTGGTTCATCACCTGCTCTTTTGTTTCTGAACTGAAGGTATTCCGGGGGACTTGAACTACACACCAGCAAACAAAAATTCTGATCCGGGTGGGCATGCATACTTGCTGTTGGGTATATTACCTTAGGAACTTTCATGATTGTGAACTTTAAGTCAATTTTCTTGGGTTGATTCTCTCCGTACTAGCAAAAGAATGATGATTGTTTATTTTTAGGATATGTTCTGGTTCTTTGACCTAGTTTTACTCGAACGATGGCCTGAAATCGAACTAGTTTATGGACTAGCTATCCATTGGGAACCATATATGATTCAACCAAGTAAATAAGTATTGTATAACTTAATTAATCCGACAATGTAACTAACTAATATTGAGGTCTTATAGTGATTTCTATCTAGTGACCATGTTCTTTGTGTAATATGATTGTAGCACTTCAATGTCTTACAAGATCTCTATGGAATGCCTCCAAAATTTTAGGTACGCTTTCATGTTATTAAGATACTGTCATTAATAACGACAAGTTATCTCTCTCCCTCTCTCTCCAACTAAAAGTCTATGGCTTGTTTGCTTTTTACTTCTTTATAAGTAGAAAAAAGCTGCCGCCCAATTCTTTGCCATAATTTGGAATAGAACTCGTGTTAGGCATCCTGCTTGCGTGAAAGAACCATTACATATTCATCATTGGATGAGTGCACTGTGTGTTAGTTTTGTAATTAATTTTCCATGGGTCAACCATCCAATATTGAATATGTAACATATTCTTTATAACGTGATGCACCTAATAATAGTCCTTTGAAAAATTATTCAAACTCAAACATAGTTATACATAATTTTCTAGGTTAACATTTTTATATTTTAAAGATTTTGGATATTCTCCAAATTTTAATTGCAAGAGCCGCACAATTTTTTTTTTTTTTTAAAAGGGAAAAAAGAATACTTGAAACTGCAAATTGAGGCGAGATTTGATGTTAACCTAGGAATTTCTTGCTTTTGGCTAAATGCTCTAAGCAGATGATATGGCATAAGAGTGACGTAAACCTAGGATTTCTCCTTCAATCTTGATTAGTGAAATCATGTTCGTGTCATCATCTCTATCAAGCATGTAAATCTTTCTGGAAAAATAAGAACAATGACCCATATGTATTTTCGTATGTGCTTAAAGCCTAAATATTATTTTCTTTGACTACTACTTCATCTCAATACAACACGAAGGAATACATGGGACCGGGCGCAAGCTCCCAGCGTCATTCTCTATGAAATAAGGTTGCAACAGAAGAAGGCATGGGTTTATCATTTAATCACATTTAACATGGTAAATTTACACTTTTATTGGCAACTTTAAAATGGCGTGAAGAATAGAAAAAGGAGCAGGTATAGGAAAAATCAAAATAATTTGTTTGGGAGGGCTTGGAATAGAAGAATATTTCAATGGGAGCAAATTTCGTGGGTCCCAACAAAATCGTGCATCCCAGAATTTCATCCCAATAATATATACTTTGCCAATAAGCTGTTGGTTAGATAATGAAGGTGTTTTCTCCTTTTCTTATAATCCAGCATTTTAGAAAAAGGTTTGGCTCTTGTGCTGAGCATAAATAACAATACAGTGGATTGCATGATTAATATGTTTTTTTATATTGCTAGTTGCTAGGCATATTTGAAAAATACTATCCAAAATAATTTTATATATGCAAAGATTATTGTGATTTACTCTGGCTAGATATATGTTATTAGCGTGGTTATTTTCAAAGTGTCCTATCGGCTTAAGTCTTATAATTATATTCTCTTGATAATGATTAACATTATAAAGCCTCGTTTGAACTTCAGGCAAAATCACTACCCTTCAATCACTTCTACTTTTTTCACATCCATTTTATTTTCATCCATACATGATATAAACCTTTTCTTGGAAAATGCCAGAAATAATTTTATACCGTTTTTGTACTCTGCATCAGCAATTGCTAAAACTCACTGTCTGCATTTGAGGACTGAATCCCAAAGGAGGAAAGAAAATCGAAATAGCTTTCCTTAACAGATTTGTTTTCTTCAAAGAATGAGATCGTTCTCCAAGCCACCCGCCAACCCAAGCTCTGAATGAGCGAAATCGTGACAATTAGTAAGATGTTTGGTAGATGAAATTTGGTGTCTGAAAAAAAAAAAAAAAAAATTTGGGACCCGGAGCTGGAGAAATTTTTTCTTAATCCAATTGCCGCCCCTTCGTTTTACATTTTCTTTTTTCCTTTTTTTGACATTTTGTAGTTCCTATAATCAAGAGAGTACATGAGGTGAAGCTGAGACACAAAGCGGCAACTGAGTTGACAAAACAAGTTTGCACTAATATCTCTGTTATGAAATCTACCAAGATCATCCAATTTCTTCTAGAGGACTTGTTGGATCGAGCTACAGGAAACGGAATCAGTGAAGTCGTGAAGTTATGTATTCAGCTTATTTGGCGTCACAGGGGGGTTTCACGTCATAGTAAGAAGTTGATAACACTTGCTGTGAAGCGTCGCCAAGAAAGGACTCTCAGCCTCTTTTTGAAGCCAAACTCAACTAACGAGTTGTTATTAGTCCGAGCGCCTACACCGGAAGATTCGAAGGAAATGATGATCGCAGCAGTAGAGTACGCAGCAGAAGGGTACTACCCTAATCTCAACACACTAAATAATGTCGCGGGAGCAGTTTTTCAAATGCAAAGAGAACTCCAGTGGTTTGAGGTATGTCTTTCATTTCATATATGTAATAAGCGCGCTTAATGATAAATATTTTATCTTCTTGATGAGTTTCTTAAAATATGATAGCTAGAACTTTATTTAGATAGTCTTGAGAATATACATAAAAACTTTTTTATTTTTTTAATAATGGTTGGGCGATATCCAGTCAAGATTTTGCGCACCACGAGGTCTACCTTCTTGGGTGATTTTAAGGGCGGACTGCGCCATATTGTTCAGGTGCATCCAGAACTGTATTCCTGAAATGCTTCCCATGTGACTTGAATCCAAGACCACAATGACAAGAAGAAAATCGTTTGTCATCTAAGCCAACACTTTGTTGGTACATAGAACTTTTAAATTCCGCATGCTAAACATAAATTGATAGGGTACGTTGAGAAGCAACATTACATCCTTAAAACAATTTATTGAAAATAAGGGAGACTAATTAGAGAAATTGGGGCAATGAAAACCGATTGAGACTAATCATAATTAAATTGCATTTCAATTTTACTAATATAACTATGATAGTTATACAATTGATTCGATTTGAAACGCTAAATTTCAGTTTCTAAGTTGGAAATTCCCTACTTTCTAATCAATTGTGTTAATCCTTTCATAGAGGATGTTATTTAATTTACTTTTGAACAAATAATTAAGTAATATGAAGACATAACTCCCACTAGCAATGCACTTGATTACCATCCGTTGGATGCTCAAAACGAGCGTGTGCGCTACAAATTAATGCGAAGATGATAAGGGATAAATAAAGAGATTGATAGGATTAGTTCAAATGTATGAAACAGGAGAACTGACAGCTTCCCAATCAATGACATCAATCAATCCAAGAATTAAGAAGGACAGATTTGCAGATTTTAGAAGAATGCAAAATACATATAATCCTACGAGAGAAGTGAAACAAGAGAAATATGGACGAGGGAAATTGCCCAATGAATCTTAGATCATCATAGTGATGTCATCCTAAATTTCTCAATTTTTTCAATTTCATCTTAAACCTCTGTGTGAAATTTTAATGTAGTTCTTACAGTCAATTTTCGTCTAAAATTGATAACGTAGCAATGTGCCACAAAGGACGGCTAAAAATAACTAGATTGCCACATTAGCAATTTTTTATGAAATTAACTGAAAGAACTACATTAGAATTTTATGCAAAAATTTATGACTAAATTGGTAAAATTAAAAAGTTTAGAATTGAATTGATATTCATATAATAGATTGAGAATAAATTGGTTAATTTTTCTGGTATGATTATGAATCAAGTACCATAGTTGAACAAAGCATCCCAACTGGAGAAACATTGCTCCTTTCTTCTCTCAACATGTCCCAAGTCAATAGATGAAGTCTTTTTGAGACATCGAATTTGACATCGAAATCAAAAGAATGATCATTCCTTTGACGATGGCACTTTGACGATGGCACAATGAAGCCTCTTCACTAGTTGCATTTAACAGACATCTCGGAAGAGGTAATATCCTCTTCATTGTCTTTTTCTTCAGGGTCATAACGGTAATCATCATGTCGGAACACTGAAATTTCTCCGATTGTTCTTGGGGTTGTGTATTTGTCTACTGGAATCTTCTAGTTCACTATCATGATGGTCGCCACTGAGTCCACGATGAAGACAACCAGCCATAGCCTAGATTTTGATACCAACTCAGACTAGAGGGTCCGAGATTTAGAAAATAACACAAGTGCGATCAGAGAAATGCTTACCACCTAAAGAATCTCCTCAAGATACTGGGCATATGATAGGATAGATGCTCACCATCTAAGGAATCCTCTTGAGAATATAAGGCATATAAAGAGTAGATGCTCACTTCCCTAGGAGTCCGCCTCAAGATATAAGATATGTAATTCACCACTCAATGGAATCTACCAAAGAGATATAGAGTCAGCGAAACTCTAATCCAAATGTTTAATTCCAGAAATTCAGAAAACTTTCACTCACCATTAATCGAGCCTGAGAGGGGTTTGTCTATGTTTATAACTTCAAACGACCTTCTAATTATAGGCAAATTCTAAGACATGTTATTTTTATTTCCAAGAGGAGGCCAATAACCGTAGACAAATCATAAATAATATCATTCGACTTTTGACTCAAATGACTCTAGAAACAAAGCACATGTTCAATAAAGCACGTATCCGAACAGATTTTTTTTAATTAAAAATTAAAATAAAAATAAAAAATAAAAAGCACGTAGAAGTACTAAAAGTCTCATTCTGAGATTTCTTGACTAGCTCTTAATATATTTCTCCATATATTATTCTAGAAGACTCCAAATTCCATAAATCTTGATTTATTAGAAAGGACTTTGTTAACATAACAGTTTTGGGCTATCATGAGAATAACAAGTTATTATGAGCCACATATTTTTTTTAGGAGTAAACCCCACAACAATTTATAATCACTTGTTATTTGGTTTCTTATAATCTAGAGCGGACTATTATTCTTAAAGTAAATTAAAAACTATCATCTAATCATTTCTCTATTAGAAAGTAGAAACATTGTGCTTTCCATGTATATATTATTTGACTAAAATGAAGCACAAAATCATCATGGTAGCTCATAAGAAAGCGACGCTTGAAATTCTGCTAGCAAAGATGGACTTGAACTCCAAGCAATATTGCATCTAAGTGCTGGATAAGTCTTAATCTCCTTGAGATGTTCCCTCCTTAGTCTTTTGGAAAATTTTCATTACTTTATCCACCTATTGAAACTCTTATTTGTGAGTTTTATATGTAGGCTGTGGAAAGCTGGATTATCCCTGGCATGAGAAACGAATACCACGAGGGGAAAACATTTTGGAATATATTCGTGGAGAATCACAACACGTTGCTTGAAAATGCAAAGAAGTGGGTGAAGGACACAGCAAATTCATGTATGATTGTCTCAACTCTAATTGTCACTGTGTTGTTCGCTGCCGCTTTTACTGTGCCCGGAGGGAATGATGACAAAACTGGAGTCCCATTGTTATTAGGAAAGGACTCTCTCCTGATTTTCGCAATTTCGAATGCTTTAGGTTTGTTCTCATCCATGACGGCCATCTTGCTATTCCTAGCCATTTTAACTTCGCGGTACGAGGCACAAGATTTTCTATACTCGTTGCCTAAGAAGATCATAGCGGGCCTTGGTTTTCTCTTCCTTTCCTTGGCTTTCATGCTGGTGGCCTTCGCTGCAACTCTCACAATTGTGCTGGATAAGAGAGTGGAGTGGGTTCTCATTCCCATCACTTTGCTGGCCTTTCTCCTTGTGGCTTTATTCGTTGTATTACAGCTTCCCCTACTACTCCAAATGTTTAGATCCACTTATGGGCGGAGCATCTTTAGTGCCGAGGACATTTGGAAGTGAGACATAATCATCGAACGAGATCACCTGATTGACGAATTTGATTTGAGGGTATGGGTTTTCGTTATGGTTGATTGTGGCCGGGCCAATATGATGATGTGGGCAATTCCTTAAAGTGTGTGGGCAATTTCTATGCAAAATTATGTTTCCCTACTTTTTATACCAGATATCTATTTATAAGATGATATGATTAATTTGAAATTTCGTCCTATGGATATAACATTCAGTACCTAAATATGCTCAATTCATGGAATATAACTTTCAAAAAGATAGTTCTTTTAGTTTTGTTTTTATAATTTAGATGCAAGAATTTCTTCTCTCAACTTAAGGGCATGAATGATAATCATTCTATTTCCTAGTACTATTTTGGTTGGAAATAGATTTTTTATTTTATTTTAATTCCCTGGACAAGTTTTTGAGATAAATATGTGTTTGAAAATGACACAAAATTTTTGTTCTCGGAACAAAAAAAATTTCGATAGACTTTCTTAAATATTTCCCTCTCGAGTGACCTAGCAGCGAGAGGCAGCAGATAATAGGTGGCAGTAGGAGGCGGGTAGTGGGCGGTAGGTCAATGGCCAGCTGGCAATGAGAATAAGCAATGATAAGAATTTTTATTTCTCATTTATGTTCCCAAAATAGGAAGGTAGAAAATTTCTACTTTTCATTTATGTTCTAAACCTATTTCTTAGCTAAATATTTGTCCCGAAAATAGAAAAATGAAATTATATTACCAAACAGATTTCTATTCCAGACTTGCTCTTGAGAACAAAAAAATAGAATAGTAGAGAAATAGAATGGTAATCATTCGCAAATACCCGGCCTATAGGTATTTCCAAATAGAATCTAAATATTATATAAACAATTATTTTGAACATCTATTACCAAAAAATGCACAATCCTGAAAAATAACATTTCAGACATTTAATTTTTCTTGTTATAGCTTAGATGGATGAATTGTTCCATCAACTTAATAGTTTAACCTCAAAATCAGTCTTTTTTATTTATTTTTTATTTTATAGAAGCTTAAATGAAAAACATAAGCAATTATTTCAAATGATTGACTATCCAAATAGGCGCAATCGTGAAATATAACTTTTATTATAGAAATAAACTTTTAAATATTTAATTTTTCTATATAGGTGCTCTCAAGATGAACAATTTGACAATAGAAAAAAAAATGTCACAAAAATCTTAAATTATGTTCACCATAACACATTTACTCAATTCTTTTTTACTTCAAAAGGCCCAAATTTGTATTGTGTGACGAATTTACCCTTTCATGGACAACGGTGATGATGTGCTGTCGCAGGATTTAAGTGAAAGTGAAACACTATTTTGATCATGAAATTATTTGAATTGGCTGAAGTTACGAGAACAACGCCATTCACCTGAGTTTCTCTGAATCGATTTTGGGGCTTTAGGGTTCTTTTCATATTGATCTCCGTAATTCTGAACTAGGAAGGGTGTTTTGTTGATAGTCACTGATGTCTAATCATTAGCTAAATTGAAGGAATGATATCAAATTCATTCCATTGAAGTATTTCTTTTCACTACGGTTATCAATAGATTCAATTGGGAGTAGTAATGACGTTTGTCCATTATCGTGTAACCATGGACGATATGTCAACCTATGCACAGCTTGGACCCCCACAAATCCGGAAAGGAGGCGCTGTCGTTGGCCTTTCGTTTCCTTAAATTGTAAACAACGTTGGATCAGAAGGCCAAGATGACTAGAAGATTGTGATTGTAAGTTTGAAAACTAGTCATGGTGGCTGCTGATGATTCCTTTACCCTCTTGCTTTGCTCAGCATCGATGTGTTTCATTTTGTTTGAGTCTTAATAATACATTATGGGCGTGGGGAAAAGAAAAGGCATCGATGCCACAGGCCCACAGGGATCAAAGAAGTGCCCTTATTGTGTTTTTATGGCCTGCGAGATGATCCATCTCCTACCAAATCTGTAGTTACTTTCTCGTCCGCAATTACAGTCAAAATGAGAGAAATTAGAATCTCTCTCGTGTTGATGTTGACTTTTGTTGCTCGTCTGCTATGATCTTTTGATTTGTTCACTTCTTTGACAAGTTGGTGGTTCAAGTAATGCACTTTTAATGTTGACTATAGAATGGAGAATGGAGCGTGACGTGATACTCGAATTCTGGGATGTAGTGGAAGCTGTGTTGTCTGGTTGTACCCCCTTGTTTCAGTGGAAATTTCTTAACAATCAAGTTCTGTAGTCTTTGAAAGAGTGCTAGAAGTGTTTAGACAGGCAAAGCATGCTAATAAGCTTTGCCGGGATGGGTGTTGAAATGCCTTCAAGTTTCGCGGCTTTTAATAGTGTGCCAAATTGAGTTAGGGATGACTATGTAATAGAATTTCCAGAGAGGTCTTTTTCCTGTGACTGGATTATTGTAGTTTTTGCCTTGTACTAATAAGAATCACACAATGAAGGAAAGTGTGCTTATATTTGTTTAATGCAACGGATTTAAACAATTCATTAACATAACGAGTGCACATGACCAACTCTCATACAGCGCTATGGATGGCTATGTAACAAATGGATCTTAAATTCATAGTGTTGTTTGTCAATATCTATAACCATTTTACATCAAGTAATAATAAAATGGTAAGTTTCGCGAGAAAATATTGGGTACGGCTCGGATTCCACCATGTCAAAATCCATTTCTACTCATTGGGCAACACGTGTCGTTCGGGTCCCACCGTGCCAGAACCTCTTATAGCCTCACCCTCTCGCTTCTCTCTCTTCCCTCTCATCTTCTTTCCTTTTTTTTTGTCCGCTCTTGCTCTCTCTCTCTCTCCTCTCTCGATCACGCTTGCAATGACACCCTGCTCTCTCTCTCCCGATTATCATCAAACCAACATCAGATGAAATATAACATAAATTCACAACCAAACTTTTAAACAAGATGATTGAGAGACTATTAGTTCCCTTACTTCTTGTTTTCTCTGGTTCTTTTTGGTTCACGAAGCTTTGACCTTTCATATCCAGTTTTGAATCTCCCCGTTTTGCTTGCAATTTTTCTTGTTATGGGTTAATGATTCCTTTCTTTTTTTTTCTTTTTTTGATCGAGAAATACGATATACGATTGATTACTTAGTCACTGTTTAAGACAATTACATCAAGAGCATCGGTGCATAATAAGTCTAGAAAAGCAGGCGGGGGGTGGAACAACCAATTGGGGGGAAGAAAATTACACCGGTAGGCCTTTGCAAGCCAATCAGCGGGCCGGTTTGTTGTTCGACCATAGTGGGCCAGAGAAATGTCCCTGAATGTCTGCAATTTCGCTCGAGCCCGGTCCAGGAGAGGTTGAATACGCCAGTTCACTTCCGTTGAAGTAGTCAGTCCTTGCACGAGTGAAGAGCAGTCAATTTGTACTTCCAGAGAGAGTTCCACACGGGTTGCAAGTAGATCTAGGGTTTCAAGCAGAGCCAAAGCTTCTGCCTGTTCTGCTGATGTCGCCTCCACCACTTTCGCGAACCCATCCACCAAACATCCTCGGTAATCCCTGCAGATGCACACAACAGCGGCTCTGTTTTGCGATTTTCCTCCGGTCTCTATTTCCGCGGCGTTGGGCTCAGCGAAGGAGGCGTCTATGTTAACTTTTAGCATGTGAGGGGGCGGTGGTAGCCATCGATTAGATCTGGCGGTAAGCCCTCCTTTCTTTCTCCTGTTGTTGGGTCGCGGAACTGAGAGTCTCGTGGAGGATTTGCGCCTGAAATAGAACTTGCTGCGGGTGCAGGGGACGCCGCTCGAAGAGGAACAGATTTCACCCCTTCCAGATGCTCCAGAGAACAGCCACTACCATTTCGAACTTCTTCGCGAGGTGAGGGTTGGTTTTGCTTTAAACAAGCCAATCATCAAGGCGAGTTAACCCATATCTTGATATCTTGATCTGCAGAGGTGCGGAGTTACAAATCAGGGTTGTCCATGGACAGAGTAGGAGAAGATGTTCAATGGTTTTAGCCTCTTTGCTGCAGACGGGGCAGATGGGATCTGGTACGATCTTTCTTCTATATAAATTTTCCCATGTAGGTAGAGCATTGTGGGAAGCTTGCCAGAGAAAAAACCTGATTTTTGGGAGGGTTTTTACTTGCCAAATCAGTTTCCATAAATCTGGATTAATGTGATGCGATGAGGTTGTTGTTTGGCCTATGCTTGCTGGATGTTCTCTGACTGTGTGATAGCCACTCTTCACTAAGTAGATACTAGAGTTATTATGTATCCAGACTAGTTTGTCTGGTGAGTCAGGCCCTTCGATAGGTGTAGCAAGTATTTCCTTTGCAATTCTATCATCGAACATCGACTCCACCAACTGGGTATTCCATTTGCTATTTCGAGGTTCAATTAGAGCCGCCACATGTTCTGGTTCGTTTTTTGTTGCCGGGCCTCCAATTGGACCACTTGTTATCCATTTATCCATTCTGAATGATAGATTTTTGCTGTTCTCAACTGAGTACATAATATGTGGCCTGATAGAATCCCTACCCCGAGTTATACTTTGCTAGCCCCATGAAGGTCTGGATCCGTGGCCAGCTTTCCAGAAGTCTCCATGAGGATAATAGAGGCCTTTCATCACTCTGCTCAATAAAGACTGGGGATTTTGTGAGATGCGCCACGCTTGTTTGCCCAACATAGCTGTGTTGAAAGCAATTAGGTCTTTGAAACCTAGGCCTCCCTCCTTCTTTCTGATTTTCAAAGCTTCCCAACTCTTCCAGTGAATTCCAGCGTTTTTACTGTTTGTTTTCCACCAAAAGCTTGCAATCCTCCTCTCAATAGCTTTGCATATAGAAACAGGGATCTTGAATATGGCCATGGCATATTGAGGGATGGCCTGAACAGCTGATTTTATCAAAATTTCCTTCCCTGCTTTTGATAACAAATGTTCCTTCCAGCTTTCTAGCTTTCTATTTATCCTTGCAAGTATCCACGCAAACATGTCTTTTTCTGAGCATCCCCAATCTGTCGGGATCCCTAGATATTTCCCTGTTTTTTCAATTTCTGGAACTCTCAGTTCATTGGCCATATTGCGCCTCAAGGTTGGTGGACAGCATTTACAGAAGTATATACTAGATTTGTTTAAATTGATGGCCTGGCCAGAAGCATGACAATATTCATGTAGAATCGTAGCCAGGTTTTGACACTCTAGGATTGAACCATTGAGGAAAAAAATTGAGTCGTCTGCAAATAGTAAATGTGAGAGGGTGGGACATCTACTATTAAGCTGGATTCCTCTAAGAGTGCCATCTTCAACAGCTTTACCCATCATATAGGATAGAACATTGGCTACTAATATGAATAGATATGGTGAGAGAGGATCACCTTGTCGGATTCCACGTGTGGGCTTGAAAGATGGTAGAGGCTCCCCATTAAAATTCACACTAAAAGTAACAGTTGAGATGCATTGCATCACCCATTGTACCCACTGTGCGCAGAAACCCATTTTGGTTAGGCATGCACTAAGAAAATCCCATTCGATCCTGTCGTACGCCTTCTGCATATCTAGCTTTAAGAGTGCTTGAAACTTCTTTTTTCTCTCTCGGGTTCTTAATCTGTGAAGAACTTCCTGTACCAGCAGTATATTGTCTTGTATCAGCCTTCCTTCCACAAATGCACTCTGCTCCTCAGCAATTAGAGTTGGTAGCAGGGGTTTTAATTTGTTTGTCAGCACTTTTGAGATAATTTTGTAAATGAAATTACACAGGCTAATGGGCGAAAGTGTTCCAACTTTTCTGGATTTGGAACTTTGGGAATAAGGGTGATAAGCGTGCTGTTCAAAGCTGGATTGAGATAGCCCGTGTTAAAAAAACCCTGTATCTCTGTATAAATATTCTGAGAGATGTCTGGCCAGTGAGTTTTGAAGAAGAGACCGTGCATACCATCCGGTCCTGGAGCTTTATGGGCTCCTAATTGTTGCATAGCTCGCGTGATCTCTTCCAAAGAAGCAGGTTCTACTAGTCGTTGGTTCATTTCTGCATTCACCGAGGCTGGTATTTGTTGTAGAATGGGCTGGAAGTTGCGTGGTCCTGCTGATTCATACAACTTTTTGAAATATGTGTTTGTCATCTCTTTCAGTTGCTGTTCATTTCGCACCCATTCGTCTTCTGAATTTTTCAGCAGCGCAATCTGGTTTCTAGTGCGTCTTTGAATGGTTGTAGCATGAAGAATTTAGTGTTTTTATCTCCCCAAGCTAACCACTTAATTCTAAAACGCATTCCCCAGTACATTTCTTCTTGTTGCCACAACTGTTCGATTTCTTTTGTTAGTTCCTTGGCTGCCTTGCTTTCTTGAGGAACCCCTTCACCATTCATTAGTTTTTGTAGTTCACTATTCAGCCAAGTTAGCCTCTTCTTTGCATTAGTAAATTTTCCTTGGCTCCATTTGACCAACTGTTTTGCAACATTCTGCAGTTTCTCGACCACAATGAGCTGATGGAAAGCAGGATCAGCCCAGGTGTTTTTGACAAGGCTCTTACATTCCTCCTCCTCTGCCCAAAAGGCTTCATACTTGAAAGTCTTCCTCTTCCGTTTATTTGGTGGACAAGTGGATAGAATGATTGGAGTGTGATTAGAGCCAATTGCTGGTATGGCTATACATTCTGCATTGGGATATTTAATTCGCCAATCTGAGTTGCATAATGCTCTATCGAGACGCTCCTTGATTAGATTTTCTCCCTGTCTCTTGTTTGTCCAGGTATATGCACACCCCTTGCATTCCATATCCAGCAAAGAACAGTGGTTGAGGAAGCCCCTGAAAGCTGCAATCCGGTAATTTTCAACTCTTTTCTTGCCCACTTTTTCCCATTGATATAGAAGTTCATTGAAGTCCCTGATACACAACCATGGCATATGATAATGATTACTCTCTCTGTTTATATGCTCTCATAGCAGTATTTGCTCCTTAAAGTCGTTCGGTGCGTGTATAAAAGAGATATGCATGCGCTGGTTGCTAGTGGGCAAATGGCATTGGGTGAAAATAACATGTTCAGTGAAGGAATCTATGGTTAGGATTACCTCTTCATCCCAGAATACTGCTAAACCCCCTGCTTTTCCCTCTGGATTTACTATAAAACAATGCTGAAAACGGAGTCTCTGCCTCAAATTTAACACCTTCTGCTCTTGATTTTTAGTTTCCATAATAAAGATAATATTGGGCCTTTCTTGAGTCGATAAGACCCTTAATGCTTGAACTGTCAAGGGGGTGCCCAGCCCTTGACAGTTCCAACTCAAAATCTTCATGGATGAGTTGGTGGTTTATTAGGGCTAGCCACCAGAGCCCACTGAGCAGACTTTTTTGCCACGCGAATAGGAGTTTCAACCAACTGGGTAGTGTCGACCATTACTGATTTTCATGATTGAGCGCCATAGGGACATAATCTTTTCCCTTTTTTTGAGGAGGACAGCTTAGTACTTCTTGCTTTCTCCCTTGTTTGGCTTTTTTCCTCAGCTGTCTTCTCCACCATTTCTGCTTCAGCCTCTTTTAACTGTTCCTAATATATTACCATGACAGATTCATCATCAAGGCAGCTACTACCTCGCTTCTGGGGGCCCTTCTCTACAAAGAGGACTAATTCTTGTGAAGAGGTAGTGTGGTGGTATTCCTGTAAGCTAAAGGTTTCATTGTGGCTCAAATTGCCAAGTGGTTGGGTTTGCTGCATTGCATTCAGATGCTGTTCTGGTTCAGGGGTTGGCTGAATGGGAGTCTCAGGCACACTTTCCTCCTCCTCTAGCTGTATTTCTTGCTTGCCATAGAAAATTTTGCCATATGGACTCAGCTCGCGTGCCTCTGCGCGAAGCCAGTGCCCAAACCTGCCTGGTAAGTTCTTTGCTAGCCTTGTTTCCTCATATGGAATTTCTGGACAGTTAGTTGCATAGTGCCCGATCTTCCCACATGAATAACAATAGCTCGGGAGTCTTTCGTACTTAAATTCAACCCACAGTCTTTTTCTGTCAAAATTCACCAGTACACTTGTTTTGAGAGGGGTTTCCAGATTCAATTTTACTCTAGCCCTGCCCACTTTGTAGTTACTATTCCCTTTAGCTACTAATTTGACATCTACTACATCTCTAATTTTTGATGCTATTTCTCTGATGACTGCATCTGTTACTCTCCCGATGGGTAGACCAAATAAGTTTATCCAGAAATCACACTTGTTAAAATCATAACAGATATCAGGGGTGTCGGGATCACATTGCTTTAAGACTAGAAGGTTGTGCCCAAAAGACCACGGCCCTGAATCAAGCACTCGCTGTTTTTCATCCTCTGATTGGAACGAAAATTGGAAATAACCCGGTTCAATAGCAGCACAAGTGAAAGTTTCATTTCGCCAGGCTTTTTGCATTGTACCCATAAAACCATTGAAGTTGATGTTGGTCTTATTGAAAAACTTTCCAAATAGAGTTTTTCGGCAAGTCTGCAAGTTTTCTTCAGGAACATCACCCGTGATTTCTACTGCATCTTCATCTGACCAAAGATTGCCCAGACTCTTGCAGAGGGCAGCCACTCGCCTTTCTTCCTCATATGTATTGGCCATTTCTCGATTGCAGGAACAGGGTCACAATAGGGTTTCAGAACTAACCTGATGGGGTAGCAAAACCACCAAGAAGGAGACAGTGAATCCTTTGCGATTGAAGGGAGTTCTGGTTCGATCGACTGGGAGAACTAGAAATCAGCACCAGCTGGAAGAGATTTGCCTTAAGATCGAGATGAGGCGCGTAGAAGAGAAGCTAAGATGAGATGAGGGTAGGTTTTGGTGTAGACGGAAGAGGAATGAACTTAGGGTTTTTCGACCCATCCTCTTTAAAATGCGATTCTGAGGGACTGGGAAATATGGTGGTGGAATGCAGTAGTGATGGGTAGCGGGGAGTTGATTTAGAACTGGGAAAACCTACCCATAAGGTAGGAGGGGACTACTCAGTCGGTAGAGAGAAATCTCCATTGCAGAGAGAAGCACGGGCACCCAACTTAATTTAATGATTCCTTTTGAAAACTGTTTTTCTGCATTTCTAAATTTGGTGGGTATCTGTGGTGCATTTGGTTCTTTTACGTGGGAAGAAGAGGACTAACGACAGAAGCAATTCATAAGTTTATGTGTATTAGTTTCCAGGACTGTAGCACTTCGATGTTGAGCTAATGCAACCCTTTTGGTGCTTTTAGCAACGATTGTTTACTTCATTCCGGGTTTAACTGGCGACTGTGGATACTTCATATGTGCAGTGAAAAAGTTTCATCTTTTAAGAGTTATCGATGCTAATAAGCAGGTCTTGGAGCAATCGCTGCCATGGACGAAGATCCAGATGATCTTAGGCCAAATACTCTTGACGAGGATGGGGATACTTTTGTGAGTATCTACCAGAGAAGATGTTGGAAGTAGATGTCCTTGATTCCTCGAGGCGGAAGCGAAAGCGGAGGTGACAGACGAGGCGGGGCGGAGACGGCCGCGTGGGTCGTCGGACGAGAGAGTAGAGGGGAGAGAGAGATGGGCGTCGTCGCGGGCGTGAACGAGAGGAGACAGAGGAGAGAGAGAGCAAGAGCGGAGAAATAAAGAAAAAAAGAAGAGGGGGCAGGAGAGGAGAGAGGCAAGAGGGGGAGGGTGTCAGAAGTTTTGGAGCGGTGGGGCCCGGACGAAACGTGTTGCCAGTGAATGTATTCGGATTTTGTCATGGTAGAATCCGAGCTGTACCCAACGTTTTCTCGAGTGTCCCAAGATGTGCTAATAAAAAATTAAATTCAACTAGGTCTTTTTTCCTGAATTTTCCATATCTGCAGCTAGCAGCAAACAATTCATTGATATAATGAGTGTGCATGACTAATTATCATAGCCACAATTGAATAATAATTCATCGTTGAATCTAAAGGCATCTCGATTGTCAAAAAGGGTTGAAATTGTACACCAAGTAGAAAAACTCTTTTTTCGATTACAACTAAAAACAACAAGCAGCCGAGATTCTACCATTTTGGAATGAAAAGATGTGGCTACTGAGAATCCTATTCCCGAAAAATGAAGGACTTCTGCAACCACAAAAAATTCATATTAGTCTTGTTATATCATTCTAGATTAGTAGGCACATTCGCCATTTTACTCTCAGTCTGAAATAGCCTTAGCGATGCCCTAGTAATATCCGCAAACAATTATGAAAGATCACTATAAAGCAAAAGAGAATTGATAATAGAATGTTATTGTCAAAAGGAACTACGGCGCGCGTAAACACACAAGGAGACGAGAAGATAAAGAAAGATTGGGTTTGGAGAAAGGTGAGACATAATCAAAGGACGAATCAAGCTGGACAACATCAAATAAGTAAGTCACTCATCATTACGGCTCGTAATCAAACGTTATCTTTTCTTTTCTACTTCGATAAGTAAGATTTTATTAAGTGAAAAACACGTAAGCAAAGAGCAATCCCGTTACAAGATAAAATATACAAGCTGAGGCACTAGGAAGCCCAAGGAACTCTATCAATAAGATAAAGTTGAAGAACAAAGTGCCAGTATCTTGCTTATGTCCTTATCAGGCAAAGGGATGAGTATCATGCTTTCTGGAACCGCTGAACTTGATACTTGCACAAATTGTCCAAGTTCTGAACACAACTTAGACTATTCCAAATGTTTGGAAAGAGAGAATAAGTAGCATTGTTACGATTATTACATAGATAGCTTGCAGGAATCGATCTACTTCAACTAACGAATGCTCCTGATCAAAGGTAAGAGAAAAACATACGCATGATAATGGACATGGAAAATGGTAGTTGATTCGTCGAGAAGCCTGCTAGAGGAAATGCGAGAACTCCAAGACAAAACTATGATGTGATGACTTTGGCTAAATCAAGCTTCGGCAAGCGATTCACCTCTCATCTCTGATTCTTCTCCAACAATCGTGAACTATTCTTGAAGAAATGCCCCCCTTGCCTTATGTCCTGTTACATCTTTGCATCGACAAAATCCCTGTTCATTTGGTTCTACAAGTCATGTTCTTAAAAGATTCAGAGAATTGCCGAATTAGAATTGACCGAATGTAGCAGAAAAACCCCAAAAAAGCCGCAAATCTCCTTGGGCAAGCAAACGAGCCTCGGCCCAATCGAGCTTCCTTGACAAAGAGAGAATCGAGCAACACACTAAACCCTAATGCCCCAAATCGCCTTCAGCGAGTGAATGAGCTTCGAACAAATTGAGCTTTGGCAATGCATCAAGCTTCCTTGAGAGAGAGATTCGATCAGCATTAACCCTAAAACCCTAAATCAATTCCTATGGAGGAACAAAGAGAGACACTGGTAAATGCCCTCATCCTTGTAACTTTAGCCACGTCAGATAATTTCACGGCCAAAATGGCACCACATCACTACCGATTACCTTTCATCGTCCGCCTAAGTCGCCATGTAGAATTTTTAATGGCGTTGATTAATGGAATCACAAAATATAGGAAAAGGAAAAAAAATTAATGAAGGAAGAAGTAGAGCAAGAGAGCTCTGCAAAAAAAATCAATTTATATTGTCCGTGAATGGAAAACCTTCAATATAATTTTTGATCTACGGTAGAGATTTTTGTAATAACATAACATAAATATGTGTATACCATTTCAACCATTGCTTAAAATGCATGGTTAATATTTTGATCGGGCTTGCCTGTCTTTGCTAATCGTGCTTGGACAGCCAAAAGTCAACTTGAACCACCTCTGCCGCCTAGAAATCCAACTTCAGTAATTTTCGTACCCATAATTGACAAATTGATTTTGAGTGGAGAAATGGATCGGAATACATCAAAAAAAAAAAAAAAAAAAAAAAAGAGAGAGAGAGAAAGAGAACCGAAATTAGCGCAGGCCCTCTCTCTTTCTTCCTTTTAGAGGAATTGTAGATTAATTCATATATTAAGCATCATCATTAAAATGCACATTTAAGATATTGCATTCGGGATAATTAGACAAAAGGTGCTGAACATTTACCGATTACCTATCGTCCATTATCCTTCTTTTTTTAATCAATTGGGTTCCTAAATGTTATTTCAATTAGACTATGTAAACCAGACGCTTTAATTTCTGTACCGATTACTTGATATTGTCCTTAAATTCATTTTAATCAAATGGATTTTTAATTATGTCTTTCTTGTTCATGTTAGGTTTTGTATTCAAAGAATAAATAGAAATGCTTGAAGGGATGGTCAAATTATCATGCATGTCCGTTGGCACCCTAAGCCATTGCCGAGGGTGGTCCGGCTCACCTAGTCGCTACACGTACTCAAAAGCGTGGGCGCACAGAGAGCGACGACTGTGTACTACCAAGGAAAGTGCCCCCACCACCCCCACCCACCCCCAAAGCGATGACAATGGTCGTGAGCGAGACCCTTGCCTGCCTCTCTCTACAGTGTCTCCGCTTGAGCCTGCTGACGGATGTCGAGCCATTGCTGAAGGTTGGGCAATGACGCCACCACCATGTAGCCACGCCCGGCCCTAGTTTGCCACTCTCACCCGCGCGCACTCATAGATACAGAGTTGTAGAAGGTAAGTATCCTTTTCCCTCTCAACTATAAAATTAACGCGTAAGTAGCATGATAGATAATAATTCTGATTAGTCCTGAATTTGGTGGAAAGGAGAATGGAAGAAAAAAGAAAAACTGCATGTTGTTAGACAAAGATCGGCACTTTGGCCTTTGCACCTGGCAAACTGAAGATGGTAATTTTTGGTAATAAAAAATCCCGAAAAAATTATCTTTATATTTTCATGTTTATTAGTATTTATATTAATCCTAGAAAATCACTTTGTAACTGTGGGTTATGACCGTTGATTCGAAAAAAGGCATCATTGTTCGCATCTCCTCTTTCATAATTACTGTTTATGTTTTCAGGTGATTTTCTGAATCACTTTTCTTGTTGGTCGAAAAAAATTTCTTTCCCTTCCGCCTCGTTATTATTATTATTTTTTGGTTTTGTTTGAGAGACCATGCGAAAAAGTTTAAGAACCTTGCCGGGTGGCTTTACGTACTCCTTACTGCAGCATTTACGGTGGAGGAACGGCATTTATTCACGAACAGAATCGCAAATTTCAGTCCGAGCTTTCTTCTCTTCATCCCCAGTTCTCCTATACCAAGTGTGCGTGCACAAGAAGTGGTGACGATTCTGTAGAAATTATAAGAAATGAACTGATATACCAAGTGCTCCCACTCTCCCTGTTTTCCCTGTGCCTTTTCTTTTTCTTGTATCTTCTGATTCTCTCCATATTTGGTTTAGCTGTTGCTTTCCATCCCAGCGAATGTTCAGTTTTTGAGCAATCAGCGATGGTGGCAGGCTGGGCGTCCTATGCTCGCAACAACAGGGCGAACCAGAGCAGCGACACGGAAACAGAGCAGAACAGAGCAGAGTAATACCGTGGCTATCGAAGGCCAATTCGACGATTACGCGAGGTGCCACTGTATGTGTGAGTATCATCGGGAATAAAGGCACGACGACGAAGCACCTCCGTGAAGTGAGTCGCCAGTGGAAGACTCGAATCAAGGAAAAAGGCCGAGACAGGGATCTGTCAAGTCCGTCTCTGCAGGGGCAGTTTTAGGCTAAACTAGTGCTTCCATTCAGCCACTGAGGCGCGGGATGAGCGTCTGGAACTTCAGGACTGGATGAATAAATGTTTGAACGAGAAGAGCAAGCTTTTAAATGGCGAAAATTGAGGATCCGAAAACAGAGCCTCTCGACCAAACTCGTCCGAGCCTATGCCGGTGATCGCCTGAGGTCGAGTAGGTGTCGGCAACGGTGGAACGTTGTTCTAGAAGCTCAGCTGGTGTTACAGTGAGGGAGCTCGTTGGAATGGTGAGGTGAAGGATAAGACTCATGAGAACTCCCTGATGCCAGAGAGAGGACCCTCAGTCCTGTGGGCATATGTAGGGGAACCAGGCGTGACGAAGGTGGAGCTCAGCAGTAGAGGACTGGTCTATACTCCCAAGGATAAGCTATTTTACACTCAATTAATCCAATTGCCGTAAAAGTGGAGAAAAAAGATATGCTTGCTTGTTGTAATTGTAGAGGCTCACCATTACTTTAAGGAGGAACCTAAGGAACGAATGAACTCCTCCCTCCCCCCCAAAAAAAAAAAAAAAAAAACAGAGGCTAAAACTCTTTGATAACTGAATATCTTATCCATTTTTGCATTCTCTGCTTACTTTGTTTTTGAAAGACTCTAACCAGGAAAGCAACCCAATGGCGAGACTACCAAGTGAAGAACAAGGAAATTCAACTCATGCAGAACCACGGAAGGTACATGTTCAAGCTCTGGCCGAGAAAAAATATAACATGAGCCTCTACAATTACAGCAAAGATAACTTGCCCAAGGGATAGAATGAACCCTTAAGAAAGAGGGACAAGGGAATCAAATTGAAGTTCTTCACTTTGGCTTTCGGGCTTGACAAAGTGAGGTACGAATTTTGCTGACGAGTTATATGACTAAAGGCTTGCAAATTAAGTTGTCCAAACAGCTTTTGCAAGCCCTAGGAGCAACTTAACTTGGTAAAGACTCAACTTGATTATGGTGTCAACTGTCAAGGGATGGAATGAACTCAACAATAAGAAAGAGGGACAGTCATCAAATTCAAGATCTTTACTTTTGCTTTCGAGCTTGACAAAAGTGAGGTGCTCATTTTGCTGATGAGTTACGACTAAAGGCTTAGAAGCAATTTTGATAGAGACTCAACTTGATCATAGTGTCAACTATTCTATAGTAGAAAAGCGGGACAGAATCATCAAATTGATGTTTTTTACTTTCATTTTTGGGCTTGACAAAAGTAAGATACTCATTTTGCTAATGAGTTATGCAACTAAAGGCTTGCAAATTAAGTTGCCCAAATGGCTTTTCTAAGCCCAAGAAGCAACTTAACTTGATAAAGACTCAACTTGATCATGGAGTCAACTATCAATGGATGGAATAAACTCTATAGTACGAAAGAGAGACAAAGTCATCATATTGAAGTTCTTTACTTTTGTTTTTGAGAAGTGAGGTGCTCATTTTACTAATGAATTATATGAATGAGGGCTTGCAAATTAAGTTGCCTGAATAGCGTTTCCAAGCCCAAAAAACAATTGAACTTGGTAAAGACTCAACTTGATCATGGTGTCAACTGTTAAGGATTGAAGTTCTTTACTTTTGTTTTTAGACTTGACAAAAGTGAGGTCTTCATTTTGCTGATAAATTATACAACTAAAGGCTTGCAAATTAAGTTGCTCGAATAGCTTTCCAAGCCCAAGAAGCAACTTAACTTGGTAAAGACTCAACTTGACCATGGTGTCAACTATCAAAAGATGGAATGAACTCTATAATAAGAAAGTGGGACATAGTCATCAAATTGAAGTTATTTACTTTTGTTTTCATGCTTGACAAAAGTGAGGTGCTTATTTTGTTGAGGGAAAATTCCAAATAAGGGTATGGAGTGTATATTATTTTAAATAAAGACTTGAAGTGTTTTTTTATTTTCCTAAATAAGGGCCTAAAGTGATCATATTAGTTTAAATAAAAGGCCTGAACTCATCAATTGGTGAAGGGAAATTTCTTCTTTTAAATTTTTGAATTTTTTTCCTTTTTTTCTTTCCTTTTTCTGTATTTTCCCAAAAAACAAACTAAAAATATATATATAAAGAACACATGGGAGGGAGGGCTCCCTCTTGCCTATCACCACTGCCCCCCAAAACGATAATGGGTTGATAGCCACAAGCCGGAGAGCTCCCTCTCGCCTATATTTTAGCTTTTTTTTTAACCTTTTAAAATTTTAATCTAATTTAATTTAAATTTAAATTAAAAATGCATTTAGATGAAAATAACCTTAATCAGCCGAATATTTTGCTAGCCGACGAGCTAGCGAGATTAGGCCCTTATTTGAAACAATCATAACTATTACAGGCACTTATTTAAGAAAATAAGGGCACTTAAGGCCTTTATTTGAAACAAATTTCACTTCGGACCCTTATTTGAGAAAATAAGGATACTTCGAGCATTTATTTGGAATTTTCCTTTTTTTTTTAGATAAGTCATGAGTAAAGGCTTGAAAGCAACTTGACTTGGTAAAGACTCAACTTGATCATGGTTGGAATGAACTCTAAAGTAAGAAAGCGAGACAAAGTCATCAAATTGAAATTCTTTACTTTTGCTTTCGGGCTTGACTAAAGTGAGTTGCTTATTTTGCTGATGGATTATACGACTAAAGACTTGCAAATTAGGTTACTTGAATAGCTTTTCCAAGCCCAAGAAGCAACTTATTATGGTAAAGACTCAATTTGATCGTGGTGTCACTTGTCAAGGGTTGGAATGAATTCTATAGTAAGAAAGAGGGACAGAGTCATCAAATTCAAGTTCTTTACTTTTGCTTTCAAGCTTGACAAAAGTGAGGTGCTCATTTTGTTGATGAATTATATGACTAAAGGCTTCTAAATAGCTTTTGCAAGCCCAAGAAGCAACATAACTTGGTAAAGACTCAACTTGATCGTGGTGTCAATTGTCAAGGGATGGAATGAGCTCTATAGTAAGAAAGAGGGACAAAGTCATCAACTTCAAATTCTTTACTTTTGCATTTGAGCTTGACAAAAGTGAGGTGCACATTTTGATGATGAATTATATGACTAAAGGCTTGCAAATTAAGTTGCCCAAATAGCTTTTCCAAGCTGAAGAAGCAATTTAACTTGGTAAAGACTCAACTTGATCACGATGTCAACTGTCAAGGGATGGAATGAACTCTAAGTAAGAAAGAGGGATAGAGTCATCAAATTGAAGTTCTTTACTTTTGCTTTTAGGCTTAACAAAAGTGAAGTGCTCATTTTGTTGATAAATTATACAACTAAAGGCTTGCAAAGTAAGTTGCCCAAATAGCTTTCCCAAGCCCAAGAAGCAATTTAACTTGGTAAAGATTTAACTTGATCGTGATGTCAACTATCAAGGGATGGAATCAACTCTATAGTAAGAAAGAGAAACGGAGTCATCAAATTGAAGTTCTTCACTTTTGCTTTTAGGCTTGTCAAAAGTCAAGTGCTCATTTTGCTGATAAATTATATGACTAAAGGCTTGCAAATTAAGTTGCCCGTTAGCTTTCCCAGGCCCAAGATGCAACTTAAATTGGTAAAGGCTCAACTTGATCATGGTGTCAACTATGAATGAATAGAATGAACTCTATAGGAAGAAAGAGGGTCAGAGTCATCTTAATGTTTTGGTTTCATGACTAAGGACTGAACCTAATGGTATGTGGCACTAGAACCTGGGACTACTTGCCCACTAGTCATCTTAAAGTTAGTTATTAGCTACATTTGATATGTGAACTATTAATTTAAGTAAGGGATGTCATTGTTGAAAAATTATTAATAAATAAATGTCTTGTGTAGTAACTTTTTTTCATCAAAAGATTGAAAAATAAATAAGATGATTTATTTGTATCTACTCATCCCACCAATAAAGACATGAAGTACATCACCGAGATTTGTATGTGCTGCAAACATCTTTTGTTGACACAAACTATGTAAAGAAAGAAAGAGGTCAGTTTTTTTTTTTCTTTTTCACTTTTCATTGATAATCATGACCGAAGAAACGTGCCAAGAGTCACAGGACCATTGGCTTACGTTTATGCCCGGACTCATTATATTAGCCACACGGCTCTCGCTTTAATAGACGAGTATTAATAAGTATCTTAATAGCATTTATTTTCTACAATGTTAAAAGCATGTTTGAAATTTCTTTTCTTTATAAAACTTTCCTGTAGATGTTTAAGGAAACTCAATAAATGAAGATATTAAAAACAACCTGTAATTCTGTGACATCAATTACAAGCATATAAGCATATTTCTACTTTAATTTTCTTGTGCATTGGAAAAGGTTCATTTTGAAAGCTAAGCTAGTAAGGCAATTATATATCTACGTAATTATAGGGTAAAATTGTTGATTATGAAAACTTAACATTCATCGAGACAATACAATTAAATTGCTCATAAATCAAAATTAGACAAGAGTAATACATAAATACAAAACGTATGTATGTACGTATGTACATAGAGAAAATACCAAATAGTTGCATTATAAGTATCGCAAATATCTTTGTGGTATAGTATATTTATCTAATAATCAATCTTTTTTTTCTAAGTGCTCTATAACATAATAAAAGGTGGTAGTTGTAAATATAAAACAGATATCCAAATATTTAAAAGCATTATCTTTATTACGAAAATATATCAAAAAAAGAGAGGATGTATATCAAAACTATAAACTCCAATTCAAAGATCTCTATCATGTGGGAAACATAGGTTGTCAAAATATTTAAATATATCTGATTGTCAGCGTAAGTTTTTAAAATAAGCAGCATTGCTCCCATAAATTTTCATATGATATCAAAAGACCACATATTGAGTTCAAATCTTTTCTAAAATCTCCCTTATCATATATATACATGCTTTAATCTTATTCCAAGTCCAACTTACACTTGAGGGGAATATTAGAATGTTTAAATATTAAACAATAGCTCCTTCTATCTACATGAGCTTTTATATTTGAATAGCTGGTAGTGATTTTAGAAAATATTACAAAGGTGTAAAAAAAAGTTCATTGCAAATACAAACAAATAACATGTACATATAGATAAATAGATCGCTTTATTAAAAAAATTACTATATTAATTTTGAAGTCATGATAAAATGCTAAAAATGGAACTGGTGTATCGATTCACATTAAGTATGGCAAATTACTTACCCTCCCAAATATCCACGCTACCTCGCCCTAATTAAAGTGGATAGGGAGTTTTAAGTGGGAATGGGACGAAATTTTCTATCCGCCATGGGAGTCGGAGGAGGGACATGGATACGCTCGGGCCCAACCCACGAACAAGCCCAAAGCACGATCTATATCTAAATCGTGGAGATTTCTAGTCCTAACCTTGTTCCTTCACATAAATTGTATTATTTTAGTAATATAATGTTCCTCATTTTCAACATAGATTTCAATATGACTTAAACACTTCGAATCCCTTTTCTCATCGATTTATCATGGAAATATTCCAAACTAAACTTTATGGTAATGGATCTAAAGATTCCAAATTCATATTTTTTCCCCATATATGATTTATTCAACTTGCAAATTTTTTTGAGAAATAATATCGATATATATATATATATATATATAATTATGCTTGTTGAAGAAATTAATTTTATTTTTATTTTTATTATGGAGTGGGGCAAGCGGAACAAGGAAATCTGCGTACTTGCTACAGTTGGGCATGGAGGAAATATATATCCCCGCTCTAAACATGGTGCAGGGATAGGGCATCTCTAATAAATGTGGAGCAAGACGCTACCTCCTTACCCACCTTGCAGTCCACGCCCCGTAATTCACATGTAGTAATGTTTTCCGTTCCAATTAGTGATTCATAAATTAAAAAAATAATATTAATAGAGTAATTATATCATACACCGGTGGAGCAAAAGAAATTTCAAAATGCGGCCTTCTACAATCTTGAATTTTGATGCTTAGTAGATAGAATGAGTGGTTAAAACTCTTAAATCAAGGATGGATAAGACCATTTGTGTAAAAGTTTGTTTTTTTTTTTACACTCACACTAAATTCGACGATATTCCACATAAATTATATAATTACTTATCAAAAGAAGACAGAAAAAATCTAAGAGCACCTTATCCGCAAGTATTATTTAGCGTAAGCAACTTGGGCATTAAACCGGGCAAAGAGTGAACGTAAGGGGATAAAAAATTAGATAATATATAAATGCTCTCTGGCAAGATCCTACAGATACAAAAAGAGCGGGTGAACATGTACGATCTTATGAGTCGTCCGGATCAAATGCATTCGAGAAGAAAATTGGTAGAAAGGCTGAAATTTGCATAGCAATCTTTCCCAGAGGTTGAGCCTAGCTCCGCTGAGAAAGTAAAGACGGCATGAAAGACACTGCTCTCAATACTGATCCGTGTTCAGATGATGCGAATACTCAAGCGGCGATTCTAAACACGTAGCGATGATGAATTTTCGTGGCTCCCACTCTCCGTCTTCTTTGTGCGTTTTATTTTTTCTTGTATCTTCTGTTTCTCTCCAGATTTGGTTTAGCTGTTGCTGTCCATCCCAGCGAATGTTCAGGTTTGAGCAATCGACGATGGTGGCATGCTGGGCGTTCTATACTCGCAACAGCAGGGCCGATCACAGCAGCGACACAGAAACAGAGCAGAACAGAGCAGAGTAATACCGTGGCTATTCAAGGCCAATTCGATGATTACGGGAGGTGACGCTGTATGTGTGAGTATAATCGGGAATAAAGGCATGACGACGAAGCACCGCCGTGAAGTGGGTTGCCGGCGGAAGACTCGAATCAAGGAAAAAACGCCAAGACAGGGAGCTGTCAAGTCCGTATCTGCAAGGCAGTTTTAAGGCAAAACCATCACTTCCATGGCAGTAACTGAGGCGTGGGATGAGCGTATGGAACTTCAGGAATGGATGAATAAAGGTTTGAACGAGAAGAGCAAGTTCTTGAACAGCGAAAATTGAGGATCCGAAAATAGAGCCTCTCGGCCAAACTCATCTGAGCCGACACGGGGGATCGCTTGAGGTCGAGCAGGTGTCGGCAACTGTGGGACGTTGTTCTAGAGGCTCAGCTGGTGTAACAGTGAGAGAGCTCATTGGAATGGTGAGCTGAGGGAGAAGACTCGTGATGGTTTTATTAGTGATGGACTTAAGGCCCGTCCACCCATGTTGGGCCTAAAAGCCCAGCCTACAGAAATAGGGCCCGTGGATGGAGGGAGGTATAAAAGGGATGAGAGAGATGGAGAACGCACCTTTTGGCGCATAACGTACATACGTCTTTTTCCCTCTCCCTCTCTCTTCCAAAAAGAAAATAGTAAGCAAAAGGCACGTTTTTCTTCCATTTCAAGCGAATTGTCGTTATCGGATCGAACAGGGCCAAATTCTCTTCCTCTTATCGGCTTCGGAGTTTAATCTGTGGCTAACGAGGTACGCTCGAATCCATGGTGTGCTTTACGATCGGTGATACGTGACTATCCCGGGCTTGTCTTTCGCATTGCTTTTAGGGGTTTGATTTAGTGTCGAATCCGATTTTTGGGGATCCGTTATTACCAACATTGGTATTAGAGCCCTAGTTCACGTTTTCCCGACCCTTTTCATGTTTTTTGATTGATTTTTCGCGAAAGTAATCGGCCGGTACGGATCGGGGCAAGAAATCCCAACACCCGAGCGCTGTTCGTCCATTTTTTCGAGTTCTTGTAAGTTGAAATTGATTTCTGAAGGCCTAGGGTGAAAGGGCTCGTCGAGACGAGTCCGTCAACGGGTCGTGCGCCACCGGGTGACTCCGGACGCGCCCACACGCGCGGCCAGAAGCCGCTGCGCGTGGGCGCGACGCGCCTGAAGCGCTGGCTCGGCCAGCGCGTGCGGCACACGCGCCCGTCGGCGGACAGGTACGTGAGTGCCGCCGGTCGGCGAACCGGCGCGTGCGGCGTCACCGTGACATCACGGTAACCGCCGGGATGACGTCATCGGTGACGTCATCGCCGACGGCCGTTGGCCGGCCCGGCGGCCCGACCACGCCTGCAGATGCTAGGCGCATGCCGCGCACGTGCCGGCTGACGTCTGCGTGACGTCAGCCCACGCACGCGCGCGGCGCGTGCCGGTCGGTTCGTCCGATTAAGCTCAACCGGTTCGACCGGTTCGACCGGTTCGACGACCCAGCGACCTGACTGTTGACCGTTGACCATGGACCGTTGACCGTTGACCGACGACCGTTGACTGTTGACCGTTGACCGTTGACAAAAAAAAAAGTATGTGTTTCTTTTTCAATTAAGTTTATGTGGATTACATGTAATCCCTTATTTATTCTGCATTTGTTGCAGGAACAATGCCTCCCACGAGGTTGCGCACACCTATTCGCGCAATTACCGATGAACAAAAGGAAATGCGTAAGTTGATAGGCGAGTTGGCCGATCATCGATGAGAGAGTGGTGACTTAATTGACCACGTCCTTGAAGTCAACGGGAAAATTCAAAAGGTCATATGGAATGGTCGTCCTATGCCACAGTTAGAGATGGTGCGATTTTTCATGAACACTCTTCCACCTGAATTGCAAGATGTGTTGAATCGCATATGGGATGTCAACAGAGCTACTTCATATAAGAAAATTGTGATGGATTTTGTAAATGAATATTACTGGATTGTTACAAGGGAAAAGATCAAGAAATTGAACAAAAGATGATATTTCCCAGTTCGTGTGCTGACTTGGTGTTAGTTGTATTAGCTGATCTTTGTTAAGTGTGCTTTGTGGACATATTAAGTAATGTTTACTACCTGATTGTTGTTGATGTAGCAACCGATATCTTGGTTGTATTAGTTGAAAGCATTATTGTTTTATTGGATGTCAATTATCTGTTTGCTTTCTGTTATTGCTAGTTGCTGTGGGTAGTTTAGAAGTTTTTGTAGTTTCATAGAATTGATTTTGCATATGACAATCATATTAATGATAGTTTTAAGTTAGGATTTTTGGAGGATGATTGGAAACATAGTGATCTTTTGATTCCAGAACCTTACTTAAAATTGTTCATTAATATGATGGGTCTGTGCAAAAGGGATGCATAAATGATAGGCATTAATAATTCGTGCATATATGTCTGATGTGTTTAGATAATGGCTTCAGCCACAAAAAGCATAGTTGCCGAGCTGAACAAAGGTGAAAAGCTCAATGGTGACAACTATGAAATTTGGCAAATGAAAATCCAGTATGTGCTGGAAGAATAAGAAGCACTTGAGGCTCTTAACCTAACCATGGTAGAACCTGAAGAAGGAAGCACTGCACAGCACAAGAGAGATAAGGAAGCATTTGTTGCATGGAAAAGAAAGAACTCTCTTGCTCGCATTACGTTGCTGAGCATCATGGACAATGATGTCATGCGAGACTTTAGGCGTTTTGACAATGCCAAAGAAATGTGGGAAGCATTGGCGGCAAGATTTGGTCATACTTCGGTGACCAGACTAAGGCAGCTCACTATTAGGTTTGACTCTTATAAGAAGCCTCATGGTCAGACCATGAAACAACATCTTAGAAAGATGTCAAACATGATAAATGAGCTGAAAGATGCTGGCCATGTCCTGACAGATGAGCAGCAAGTGCAAGTAGTGATTCGTTCCTTGCCTCAGAGTTGGGAGCATATGAAGGTGCACCTGACCCATAATGATAATATCAAAACCTTTGAGGATGATATGCGTCATCTTGAGCTGGAAGAGGACCGCCTCTTGGCGGCTAAGCCAGAAGCTGAACTCTATCATGCTAGTTCTAGCTCACATGGAGCTTCGAGCTCCAAGCGCAAACATCCTAATTGGTTTGATAAAGGGAAAGGCAAGGAAGCAGGTCCTTCAGGGAAGAAACCCAAGTTTAACCAACATAAAAGAGGAAAGCGTCCTCGCATGAAGAAGCTTGCAAGGGTGAAGTGTTACAACTATGACCAGAAGGGTCACTATGCTCGCGACTGTCGTGAGCCAAAGAAGGTAAACATCCCTTGTACTTTTCAGAACTTTACTTTTGTGTCGAGTTCTGTATTCTTGACTGAGTCTAATCCTTTGTGGACTGTAGATTCAGAAGCGACAGACCATGTAACGAAGGATAGAGGATCCTTCATGGAATTTCGACGAGTACCGACTGGAACTAAGTGGGTCTATGTGGGAAACAACTCCAGAGCTGAAGTGAAAGGAATTGACACATGCTAATTGAACATGCGTGGTGGACGCACTTTATTCCTACATGATGTATTGTATGCTCCGGAGATTCGTCGGAATTTAGTGTCTGTTTCAGTGTTGGTTAGACTAGATTTTAATATGAACTTCTATAATAGAGGTGTGGATTTGTTTTTGGATACAAATTACTATGGTTGTGGTTATTTTCTGGATGGTTTCATTGTATTAGATATTGAGTATGTTAATGCAAATGTTTGTTATTCCCTTCTCACGTCTCCCAATACATATGATAATGATGTGAATGTGTGGCATGCTAGACTTGGTCACATTGGCCAACAACGTATGAATAGACTAGCCAACGAGGGCTTGTTGGGCAATATTGAAAAAGTTGATTTGCCCATATGTAAGCATTGTCTAGAAGGGAAAACAACAAGGAAACCATTTGGGAAAGGTAAAAGAGCTGAATTTCCTCTGCATTTAATCCATTCTGATGTCTGCATTTAATCGTGGTCCAATGAATGTGAGAGGAAGGCATGTGGCTGTTTATTTCATCACCTTTATTGATGATTATACTCGATTCGGATATGTCTATTTGATTTCTCATAAATCTGAAGCAATAAGTTGTTTCAAAAGGTTTATGAACCTGGTAGAAAATCAATTAGACAAGAAAATAAAAACATTGAGATCCAATCGAGATTGAGAATATTTATCTGATGAGTTCAGAAAATTATGTGATGAAAAAGGAATAGAAAGACTTTATTCCGTATACTCCTCAACAAAATGGTGTTACGGAGAGAAGAAACAGAACCTTACTGGAAATGGTTAGGTCCATGATGCCGCATGCTAACTTGCCTATCACTTTTTGGAGTGATGCGTTGTTAACTGCTGCCTATATACTTAACCGGGTGTCTTCCAAATCAGTTACTTCCACTCCATATGAGTTATGGACAGGTAGAAAACCGGACTTAAGTTTTCTTAAGCCATGGGGTTGTGCTGTCTATACACATGAGTCCTCTCACAAGTTTGGGAAATTGGGTCCCAGAGGAAAGAAGAATATTTTCATAAGATACTCGGAACACTCGAAAGGGTATGTGTTCATAGATGAGCAGGAAAGTGGGAGTATAACTGAATTTGAATTACGAGATGTCACATTCTTAGAGAATGAATTTCCTAAAAATGGCGAAATAGGGGAAGATTACTCCCTATTTGAGACCTTGGATCAATATAATGATATTAGTGGAGTTCGTCCAAGTGGGAGTAATATGAGAAGTGATGAATTGAATTCAACTCATTCTCAATTGCAATCACATGATGAGATGACGTCATCATTATCTGATCCAAGTAGGAGTATAATGGGGAATGATGTGCAAAGTGTACAATCTCCCATACGGCAAACAAGTCGCCAAAGTATTCCTCGTTGACATTTTGACATTGAAGGGGAAACTTTTATGGTTGCTCCACAAGATAAGGATGAACCAAGAAATATTAATGAGGCTCTGAATTGCCCTAGTAAGGAAAAATGGATTCATGCAATGGAAGAGGAAATGGAGTCAATGAAATCAAATCAAGTCTGGGAACTGGTTGATCTTCCAAAAGGACGCAGAGCTATTGGGAACAAGTGGGTTCTCAAAATAAAGCGAAAGGCTGATGGTTCGATAGAAATGCATAAGGCCCGCCTTGTGGCGAAGGGTATAATCAACAGGAAGGAATTGATTATGAAGATACATTTTCTCCTGTAGTGAGATTTACCTCGATTCGCATTATTCTGGCAATAGTGGCTAGTTTGGATCTTGAATTACATCAAATGGATGTAAAGACTACTTTCCTCAATGGAGAATTAGAGGAAGAAATATATATGGAACAACCTGCTGGTTTCATAGTGATAGGCCAAGAAGAAAATGTATGTTGACTTTTGAGATCGATATATGGCCTCAAGCAGTCATCAAGACAATGGTATATATGTTTTCATAATGCCATAATGGCATATGATTTTACAATGATTGATGAGAATCATTGTGTATATATAAAAAAATCCAAGGATCAATTTGTGATCATATCATTATATGTTGATGATATACTGATTACCGGAAGCAATATGAAGTTTACTAATACTGTTAAGAGTTGGTTGTCTTCCAACTTTGAGATGAAAGATATGGGTGAGGCTGCATATATTCTTGGAGTTAAGATTTCAAGAGATCGTTCGAAGAGATCGTTGTCTCTTTCGCAAGAAACATATATAAATAAGGTTCTTGAACGATTTCGTATGCAAGATTGTAAACCCATAGACACTCCTATTGCAAAAGGTGAATGATTGAGCCATAGACTGTGTCCAGGGACTCAACAAGAGAAGGAACAAATGAAACATGTTCCTTATGCTAGTGCTGTTGGGAGCTTGATGTGCGCTATAATGTGTACAAGACCCGACATATGTATTGCAGTTGGAATGGTGAGTAGATACCAATCCAATCCAGGTCCAGCACATTGGAAAGTCGTTAAGAGAATACTGAGGTATCTAAAGGGAACTGCTGATTACAAGTTGAATTACCAAGGAAAGGATCTGCGACTTGAAGGTTATTCAGATGCTGATCGGGGAGGAGATTTAGATGAAAGAAAATCTACCTCAGGATTTGCTTTCTTACTGAACAATAGCACCATATCATGGAGTAGTAAGAAGCAAACATGTATAGCCTTATCCACTATGGAAGCTGAGTTCGTGGCATTATCAGCAACAGTACAAGAAGGAGTTTGGCTTAAGAGATTTTTGGATCATTTAGGTGTTATTGAGAAAGCTGCAAATCAATTATTGGTTAGCTGTGATAGCCAAGCAGCTATAGCATACACCAAAGATCCAAAGTATCATGGCAAGACCAAACATTTGGATACCAAGTATAACTTTGTAAAAGATATGGTTGCACGAAAGGATGTGAACTTACAGTACATATCTACGCATAGAATGGTAGCAGATCCTATGACAAAGCCAATACTTAGAGATGCGTTTTGTGGTCATGTAAAATCTCTAGGATTGCGTAGAGTCTGATGTACTGGATATTGTAATTTCCCTGAGTTGTTCACATCAATGAACTTATGTTTTTTCATTGTTAATGCCTATGAATCTTTGTATGATCTTTATGCATCTTAATGCTCAGTGCATTATTTTAAGTTGAGAAGTATGTCGGACAAATATAAGATTAGCCCACTCACACGGGTAATCGCCTCTGTTTACTATGTGATAAATAGATATGAGACTGTTTTTGAGCTTATTATCTAGGTGATAATCGAGAGCTCAAGCTTAAAATACGTATGTCGCCTTAACTAAGTGTTAAGATGAGGACATAATACTAAAGATATCCAAAAGTAAAATAACCCACATATTTTACTTTATCTGTTTATGATGCCGGATGTGAGTTCTGATGAATTTTGTGAATGAGTAGATACGTGAACTCAAGTTAGACATTGGGTATGTCTGAACTATCATCTGTATGGTATTGAAAGGTGTAGACATACGCTCCATGGGAAATGAGTTAATACCGTAATACGTATTTCATACTACGTATGCATGATATGACCAATAAAAGTGGTAAAAGGTTTGATCTCAACTTTTATGATGTGTGAGACTCTTGAGGAAAAGAGTTCCTCAATTTTTTGTCCCCTCATGATTCTTACTTATTCTCAAGATTTCTATTTAGTGTTTGCTATCTTAGGATGTTGCCAATGATTATGAGATGATTCGATCTAATTTGGCATTTCTGGAAAAGCAAGCTAAACTGAAATTGAGAGTTTGAAGGAAAGAGGAAGATCGATTTTGGAGAATCACATTGTAGTTTTGTATTCACTGGATGACCAATTATGACTGTCTTTGTGATAATCATAATTGTGAATACAATATATATTCCTAGGGTATTGCATACTAAATCTACTAGGGTACTGCATACTAAATCTACTCAGAGTGTGACGCCCCTTATGAGCTGCTATATATTCCTAACAGATGTATAGCAAGGAGCTCTCAAAGTATGCTGGTCGCACGGATTATTCACCAGTATGAATGTTGAAGAGAGGTAAAGAGAATCATATTCGGCCCACCATGTCCGAGTGGGAGATGATGGTTTTATTAGTGATGGACTTAAGGCCGTCCGCCCATGTTGGGCCTAAAAGCCCAGCCCACAGAAATAGGGCCCGTGGATGGAGGGAGGTATAAAAGGGATGAGAGAGAGGGAGAACGCACCTTTTGGCGCATAACGTACGTACGTCTTTTTCCCTCTCCCTCTCTTCCAAAAAGAAAACAGTAAGCAAAAGGCACGTTTTTCTTCCCTTCTAAGCGAATTGTCGTCATCGGATCGAACAGGGCCAAATTCTCTTCCTCTTATCGGCGTCGGTGTTTAATCTGTGGCTAACGAGGTACGCTCGAATCCGTGGTGTGCTTTACGATCGGTGATATGTGATTATCCCGGGCTTGTCTTCCGCATTGCTTTTAGGGGTTCGATTTAGTGTCGAATCCGATTTTTGGGGATCCGTTATTACTAACAACTCGTGAGAGCTCCCTGGTGCCAGAGAGAGGACCCTTCGGTCCTGTGGGCGTGTGTAGAGGAATCCAGGCATGCTCAAGGTGGAGCTTACCAGTATAGGACAACTCTATATTCCCAAGGATCAACTATTTTACACTCAAGTAATCCAACTGTCGTAAAAGTGGGAAAAAGATATATGCTTGCTTGCTGTAATTGTAGAGGCTTCCCTTTACTTAAAAGGAGGTACACAAGGAAGGAATGAACTCCCTCCCAACGGAGGATAAAACTCTTTGATAACTGAATATTTTACTTTGCTTTTGAAAGACTCTAACCAGGAGAGCAACCCCATGGAGAGAATAAAATATGCTGCAACTTGTATTTTCTCACGGTTCTATTTCTTTGCTTTATCATCGAACAAAGGTAACCCTCACCTTAGGTAAGAAAAAGAGAGAATAAATTTATTATGAGAAGGATTTTGTGCTCACTCTTTCTCCTACGAGATACTGAAAATGCTTGTGTAAGCAATGGATCGCTTCTTCTCAATCCGGAGGTGCTTCGGTGTGTTATGCCTCAAAAGAGTTATTTTCAGTGTGAAATTAATATCTGGTCGGATCATCACGAAATGTTAGCAATGAAAAAGAATTGACTTAAATGGCCTGAAAAGTTCTCATCCATTGCAGAAATATTGGAAAACGTAGTGGATGAACCCCATTACGGACCATTGTTGCAAGCTGCATGCCAAAGAGTGGACCCCCTCTTGGCCTGTGTAGAGGAATTCAGGCGTGACGAAGGCGCAGCTCACCAGTTTAAGACTAGTCTATATTCCCAAGGACAAAGTATTTTACACTCAAGGAATCCAACTGCTATAAAGTGGGGAAAAAAAAGAAAAAAAAAAGATATGCCTGCTTGTGTTAATTGTAGAGGCTCACCTTTAATTTAAGGCAGGTACTTGTATATAAGGACGGACTGAACTCTTCCCCCGGGGAGACTACAACTCTTTGATAATTGAATATCTTGCCCAATTTTTGCATTAACCGTTTACTTCATTGTTGAAAGACTCTAACCAGGAGAGCAACCTCATGGCTACGCAACCAAGTGAAGAACAGGTTAATTCGAATCATGCAGAACCAGCAGCAGGTACATTGTTCATATTCCAATCGAGAAAGAATATGGTATAATCGATGGAGTCCCAAATATGCTGGAACTTGTATTTTCTCATGGTTTTTTTTTTTTTTTTTTAATCACCAAACAAACATAATGCTGACCTTGGCTAGAAAAAAAAGGGGGGAAAAAAGGTAGGCGAAGGACTTAGTGCTCACTCTTTGTCCTACAGATATTGAAAGTGTTTATCCAAGCGTTGGACTAGCTTCTTCCCAATTTGTAGGTGCTTTAGGTGCGTTCTCCCTCAAGAGTTATTTTCAGTGTGAAATTAACATCTGGGGCGGATCTTCATGATTTTTTTTTTTTCTGGAGCACTTCTCAATGTCAGCAAGGATAAAAGTATTAACTGAATGATCTGAAAAGGTTTGCGTCTGTTGCAGAAAATTCCGAAGAGGAAGTGGATGAACCCTATTACCGACCATTGTTGCGAGCTGCATTCCAGGGTGACTGGGAATCTGCTACAAGATTTTTCAAATGAGATGCTGCTTCAAAGACAGCCCAAATAACAAGCAGATCTGAAACATTGCTTCACAAAGCTGCTTTGAGTGCACGAGACCAATTTTTTGAGAACCTGGTTGAGCTCTTGTCTCCCTATCCGGAAGCACTTGAAATGGTTGATTGTGATGGCCGCACAGCCCTCCACAATGCTGTCCTGTGTGGAAGTATAAGGATGGTCGAGGCATTAGTTCGAAGTAATCCTAAGTTGACGCAACTCGCAGATAATGAAGGACGTGTTCCTTTGGGAATATCTGCTTTGGACGCTTCTATGCATAAGGAGATTGTCTGGTTCCTGGCCAAAAGTACAACAGTCGATGGGCCAGGTAATCCCTTCAGCAGTTCCTCTGCCATTGACACCACTGTAGAGCTCATCTTTTCTGCTCATCTTGGTAAGATCACCATCGATCTTTTTCTCAATTCCATCTGTTATCTCCTTCGTTCTAGACTTAGCTTATTTTCCCGATCAACATTTGCTGGTCAACTTGGATAGATATCGTCCTTTATCTCGTTGGGCGGTACCCTCAATTACTTACCATGAAAAGCACACTGTACAACAACCCATCCATACTAAAGGCGTTGGCATTGAGGCAGTCTTACTTTCTCAGTGGAACCAGGCTCAGTGTCTTGGAAGCATTGATATACCAATGTCTGTACTTTCTAACTCGCATCACTTCACTGATTCCCTTTAAGAAGATCATATCGAGTTCATCACCTGCTCTTTGGTTTCTGAACTGAAGGTATTCCGGTGGACCTGAACTACAAACCAACGGATAAAAGTTTAAATCTGGGTGGGTATGCATTTTTGCTGTTTGGCATTATCTTAGACCTTTCATGATTTTGAACTTTTAAGTCGATTTTCTTAGATTGATTCCCTCTGTACTAGCAAAAGAAAATGTAAATGAACGTTTCTTTGTAGGATATATTCTGGTTCCTTGACCTTGTTTTACTTGACTAATGGCCTGAAATCAAACTACTTTATGGATCAGCTATCCCTTGAGAACCATGTGATTCAACCAAGTGCATAAGTATCATATTACTTAATTGATTAAACAATATGACGAACCAATTATGAAGTATTACAATGATTTAATATCTAATGACCAGTTTCTCTCTGCAACCTAATTGTAGCGCTTCAATGTCTTGCAAGATCACTTTGGAATGTCGCCAAAATTGTATGCTTCCATTTTATAAAGATACCGTCATTATCTCTGTCCCTCTCTCTCCAACTAAAAGTCTATGGCTTGTTTGTTTTTGACTTCTCTTGTATGTAGAAGAAAGCTCCCACTTAATTCTTAGCCATAATCTGGAAAATAATCTGCAGTAGCCCGCTGCTTGTGTGAAAGAACTTTCAGACATTCACCATCGGATGTGATAAATGTGTTTGAAGTTAGTTTTGTATTTCATTTTTCCACAAGTCAACTGTCCATCGGTGAATGTATAATTATACCGTTAATGGACATAATAAAAATCCTTAAAAAATTATTCAAACTCAAACAAAGTTATATATAATTTTCTATGTTAATTTTTTATATTTTGAAAGATTTCAGAAATTCATCAAATTCTAATTGCAAGAGTCACGAAATTGTTAAAAAAAAAAGAAAGTGAAAAAAGAGTACCTGAAAACTGCAATTGAGGCTAGATTTGATGTTAACCTAGGAATTTCTTGCTTACTTGCTTACGGCTAAATGGTCTAAGCAGAAGATATAAAATAATGGTTACGTAAACTTAATACTTTTCCTTCAATCTTGATTGTTGAAATAATGTTCGCTTCATCATCTCTATCAAGCATGTAAATCTTTTTAGAAAAAATTAGAGCAATGAACCCATATGCATTTGTTTTCTCTCATTATGGGTGAAGTGCTTAAAGCCTAAATATCACTTTCTTTGACTACTACTTCATCTCAATACAACACGAAAGAACACTTTCAGAGGGTGCAAGAATTGGGCATGGGACCGAGGGCAAGTTCCCAGCATCATTGACTTTGAAATAAGATTGCAATAGATGATGGCATGGGTTTATCATTTGATCACATTAACATAGTAAATTTACACTTTTATTTGGCAACTTTAAAAAGGCGTGAAATTAGGAATAGGAGCATGAAAGAAAAATCAAAATAGTTTGTTTGGGAAGGCTTGGAATAGAAGAATATTAGTGGGAGCGAATTTCGTGGGTCACAACAAAATCGTCCATCTTAGAATTCCTCCCCTAGTTATATATTCTATACCAAAAGCTGTTAGATAGTAAAGGAGTTTTCTTCCCTTGTTAGAAGCATTCCAAAAAATAAAATCCCAAATACATCAGGTTGATATGGGAGCTGTGCTCTTAAGATTACCTGAGAAGGTGGATCACTCGAAGTGCATGAAAACTAACCCAAACAGCACCTAGCTGCTAAAATGATCCTATAGTTCCCAAAACCTATTCACGATTTTTACTCACAATTGCACTTGTCATCTTCACCCAAATTTTGTGTGCCCACGAAATACCCTTTAGTGTCGTCCCTAATTCTTCTATTTTTGACCAAAAAAAAAAAAAAAAAAAAGGAAACATAATAGCATCGTTGCATGTTTTTATCAAAATAAAAGTGATTTTTTTAATATAGTCAACTCCAATCACTACGTTAGGAAACATCACATACCATTATGTGACCTCATGTGGAAGCTTTGAAATTGCTAAAGACGGATAGAATGGAGGAAAAAAAAAGAAAAGATTTGTTTAACAGTACAGTGGCTTGTACGATTAATATGATTTTTTTATTACTAGCTGCCAAAAGCATATTTGAATAATATTGTCTAAAATAGTCTTATATGAGCAAAGACTATTGTAATTTACTCTAACTAGACATGCGTTATTAGCGTGGTTATCTCCAGAGCTGTTTTATCAGGTTAAGTTTTATAATTATGTTCTCTTGATTATGATTAGCATTAGAAAGCCTCGTTTGAACTTCAAGGAGGATACCGACCAAAAAAAAAAAAAAAAAGCTTCAAGGAGGATCTCTTTCTTCAGTTATCCTCTAATCACTTCTACTTTCTTCACATCCAATTAATTTTTTCCTCCAGACATGATGATATAAACTTTTTCTTTGAAAATGCCAAAACTGATTTTATACCTTTTTTGTACTTTTGCATCAGCAATCACTTAAACTCACTGTTTGCATTTGAAAATTGAATCCGAGAGAAGAACCTTTTTTTTTTTTTTTTTTCAAATCCAATTGCAAGCCCCTTGGTTTTTCATTTTCTTTTTTCGTTTGTTTTTGACATTTTGCAGTTCCTATTTTAAAGAGAGTCCACGAGGTGAAGCTGAGACACGTGATGGCAATCAAGTTGGCCAGACAAGCTTGCATTGCGATCTCTCATATGAATGCTACCGAGATCATTGATTTTTGCGATAATGGGAGCATCTTGTATGAAGCTACAAGCCACGGAATCAGTGAAATCATGAAGCTATTTATTCAGTTTTTCCCAGATGTGAAGTTGACTAGTGCTAAGGGTTTGACCGCATCTGCAGTTAATTATCGCAAAGAAAGGACTTTCAGACTGTTTTTGAAGGTAAGCTCAACTAATAAGTTGTCATTAGTTCCAGCGCCCACATGGGACGATTCGATGGCTATGATGATCGCAGCAGCAGACTACCGACCTAATTTGGGCTCCGTAACTAATGTCTCCGGAGTAGCTTTTCAAATACAAAGAGAAGTCCAGTGGTATAAGGTAAATATCTTTCTTTTCATATAATTTATAGCTGCGCTTAATGATAAATATTATATCTTCTTGACAATCTTTTAAAAATATGATAGCTAGAACTTTTATTAGATAATCTTGAGAATATACATTGAACCTTTTTTTTTTAAAGCGGTTGAGCGATATTCAGCCAAGCTTTTGCACACCACAAAGTCTACCTTCTTGGGTTATTTTAAGGGTGAACTGCCCTACATCAGTCTGTTGCATTCGAGATTTTACTCCTGAAAAGCTTCCACTATGACTTGAATCCACGACCACAATGAGAAGAAGAAACTCCTTTGCCATGTAAACCAAATTAATAAGGTAAGTTGAGAAACTACACTACATCACCAGTTGACAGAAAATAAGGGAGATTGATGAGGGAAATTGGGACATTGAAAACCGATTGAGACTAATCATAAATTGCATTTTAATTTACCAATATAACTATGATTCGCCACTTTAATCTAATCCTAGTGACTCTTTCTTAAATTCGACCGACTCTTTATATAGGTGTCTGCCATGATGCAATTAGGGGATTATTATGCATATCATTTAATGTATAACCCATTTATATTCCCATGGAGCCCAAACAAAAACATTTAAATCAGTTTTACTTATACTTCTGCGGAGCTTTGCTCGTTCCATTCTATTACATTTTGTATTAAAGATTATAATGTAGTTAAGATATAATTAAATATATGTAGGTGGTAATGACTTAATTAAAGTAATATGAATTGAATCTTGTCTGTTTTATATATATATCAAAAGGTTAGCTAAGTTCACTTATGGCCACTATTTTCATTTGTATAGCTATTAATTCAAGAGCACTTCTCATTAGTTAATTTAGCAATCAAGTAAAGTTTTACTCATGCAAACCATTGTCTAAAAAAAATGATATCATGAAGCTTTTACTATTTATTTACCTTTATTGCATTTCAACTTTCTATTCTCTATCGTGAAAAAAAAAAAAAAAAAAAACTTGGTACTATTATTTACAACAAGAATCCTAAAATTTGAGTTAATTATGCAATTGAGTCCTAAAACTTTGAATTCATGATTAATAAAGTCTTAAAACCTATCTTTGCTCTTTCTGTTAGTCCCTTCGTTTGTTCCATCTATTTTTGATGGATGGAAAATTTATTGGCATTTTTTTATTAATTTCCTTTTATTTTGCACAAGTGGAACTGATATGGCACAGAAAAGTGCCACATTACAAAAACTAAAACTAAAAATGACTAGAGTTAAAAAAAAAAAAAAAAAAGTAAAAAAATAGAGAGATCATTGAAGAGGAGCAAGGGGTCACCCCATTTGTCACTAGCAAGGTTTAGGAACTGTCACAAAGTCGCTTTGAGTGCAACAACCCTTGCCGGATTACCAACAAGGCTTGGCCGGCCTCACTCAATGGTGGCAGTGACTTAACTTGCTACTACCTGAGAAGACTCAATTGGCCCTCACATAGGTATCATCATTGCCGCCGCTGCAGACCCATGGAACACCTTTATAACCAACCTCTCAAATTAGTTAAATCCAAACATTTGGCATGTGTATATAATTGATTGGATATGAAATGCTAAATTTCAATTTCCAAATTGAAAATCCCCTGCTTTCTAGCCAGTTGTGCCAACCTTGAGAGGTTGAGTTGTGTCTTTTCCCATTACGTAGCTATCCTTTCATATAGTATCTTATTTAATTTGCTCTTGAATAATCAGTTATGCAATATGAAGACATAACTCCCATTGGCAATGCACTTGACTACCATCCGTTGGATGCTTGAAAATGAAATTTTCTTTATAAAAGAAACGAATATGTGCGCTATGAATTAATAAGAAAATGATAAGGGAGAAAAAAGGAATGATCGGTTTAGTTCTAGTGTATGAATCGGGGTGACGGAGACCATGACAACTCTCAAATCAATCACATCAATTAATCAAAGAAATAATAACATATTTGCACAGATTTTAGAAGAATGCAAAATACGTATAATTCAACTAAAGAAAAGAAACAGGAGAAATATGAATAAGGAAAATTTCAAATAATCTTTATCCTAGTATACAGATGCCATCCTAAGTTTTTCAATTTTGTCAATTTAATCTTAAATATTTACACAATTTCAACGTAATCCTTATGATTAATTTTTATCTAAAATCATTGACATGGCAGTGTGTTATGGAAGATAGTCGGCAACAATCGAACCGCCACATTAGCAATTTTCAATGTAATTAACCGAAATTACTATATTGAAATTTTGTACAAAGATTTATGATTAAGTTAACAAAATTGAAAAGTTTAGAATTAAATTGACATACATATAGTAAGTTTATGACATATTGGTTAATTTTTCCACTATGAATATGAAACAAGTACCGTGGTTGATCAAAACATCTCAAGTGGACAAACATTGTGCCCTTTTCCTTTCAACATGTCTCGAGCCAATAGATGAAGTCTTTCGAGATGTCAAATTTGACATTGAAATCATCTGAATCACCATTCCTTTAATGATGGCACAATGGAGCCTCTTCACTACTTGCGTTGGAACAGACATCACGGAAGAGGTAATCTCTTCCATGTTCTTTAGGGTCATAATGGGGATGGTCATGTCCCAACAATGAAATTTCTTTGATGGAAAAAATACATCCCAAATACTAAAGCTTAATACAGTGGGATATTTAAGTATCAAAAGTTAAGAAAGTGACACTTAAGTGCCATCTCCGGTGAACCCCAATGAAAATTTTATGTGATATTTTTTTATTAAATTTGCTTGCCTATGTAGCTCACCGAAAACCTAACTCAGCAAAAAAAAATGCAAAAAAGACGTTGTCGACAATAGTGGGGGGAGGGTCGGCCAGGGTCACTAGGCCTTAGCTAGGGGCTGGTGACCCCGACCTACTTGTGGCAAGGGCTTACTCGCCCAAATCTAGGGCGAGGGTCGTGGCCTTCTCCAACCCCCCAATGGGCAGCGACCCTTGGCCCGGCTAGGCGAGGGTTGCCAACCCTTGCCGAATCTGGGGGAGAGCTGCGACCCTTGTCACTAGTTGGCCCAGGTCGCTGGCCCTTCCTAGCAACAGTGGGGAGGCGACGACAAGGGCTGAGCCCTTCACGCCTGCAATCTCTCATTTAAAAATAAAAAATATTAATTTTTAAAAATAAAATAAATAAATTCAGTTTAAAATTTAATTTAATTAGTCTTTATATTAATTATTTATCCATGTCAACAGTAAAACGACATCATTTTTGCACTTGTCTAGCTATATTAGTGTGCAAAATAATGTTGTTTTGCACTTAATTCGCCGGAAAATCTAATTGCAAAAAGTTAGGAAAATGACACTTAAGTGTCCCTTTGTCTCAAGTTTTGGCACTCTATATATCTGATACTCTTTCTTTGATTGTCCTTGGAGTTGTCGTACTATTGGCTCTTGGCTCAAATGATTCGAGAAACAAAATAGAATGCATAGAGTTCAATAAAGCACGTAGAAGTACCAAAAGTCTCATTCTCATATTTTTGGACCAGCTCTTGATATTTTTTTCCATAAATTCTTCTAGAAGACTCCACATTTCATGAAACTTAAATCATCGCAAAGTAGAAACATGGTGCTTTGCATTTATATATTATTTGACTAAAATGAAGCACAAAATCATCATTGAAGCTCTGAAGAAAGTGGCCTATGAAATTTTGCTAGCAAAGATGGACTTGACCTCTAAGCAAGTCTTAATCTCCTTGAGATGCTCCCTCATTTGTTTGTTTGTTTGTTTGTTTTTTAAATCTTCAATACTTTATCCACTTATTGAAACTCCTAATTATGAGTTTTATGCATAGGGTGTGGAAAGCTGCATTACCCCTAAAATAAGCTATAGCCGCTTCATGGGAATGACACATTGGAATAGATTCAAGGAGGAACACAAAGGATTGTTAGAGAAAGGAGAGAAGTGGGTGAAGGACACGGCAAATTCATGTATGCTTGTCTCGACTCTAATTGCCACTGTATTGTTCGCTGCTGCATTCACTGTGCCTGGAGGCAATGACAACAATACTGGAGTACCCTTGTTGTTAGGACAGGACTCTTGCCTAGTTTTCGCAATTTCAAATGCGTTAGGTTTGGTCTCCTCTGTGACAGCCATCTTGCTATTCCTAGCCATCTTAACTTCGAGATATGAGGCGCAAGATTTTCTTGAATCATTGCCTAAGAAGATCATTTGGGGCCTTTGTTTTCTCTTCCTCTCCTTGGCCTTCATGTTGATGGCCTTTACTGCAACCCTCACAATGGTGCTGGATAACAGATTTGAGTGGGTTCTCATTCCCATTACTTTGCTGGCCTCTATCCCCGTGGCTTTATTCGCACGACTACAACTTCCCCTACTATTCCAAATGATTCAATCCACTTATGGACCAAGCATTTTTCATCCCGACTACATTTGGGATGGAGTCAATTATAATGAACAAGATCAGTGATTAATGAATTTGATTTGAGGGTGCATGTCTTCATTATAGTTGTGGTTGTAGCAAGGCCAATGTGATATTGAATGTATTTTCTCGAAGTATATGAACAATTACCATGCATTATGTTTCCCTGCCTTATTAACAAAGATCTATTTATAGAATGATTCAATCAATTTAACATTTCAGCCTATAGATACTTCAAAATTGAATCTGCATATGCATAAACATTTTTTTTTTTAACATTCAGTACCGAAATATGCTCAATCTTGGAATATAATTTTTTAAAATTAGTTTTTTTTTTTAGCCTTTTGTTTTAAAATTTAGATGCAGAAATTTTTTCTATCAGCTTAAACATCCAACCTCCAGGTATGTCAAAACATAATCTATATAAACAATTATCTCAACGTTTATTACCAAAATAAGCGCGATCATGTAATATAGCTTTCATTGTGAACTAAGAGATGAACAATCATTCATAGAAAAAAACATATACAAAATTTTGGTGATAAGAATTATACCAAATGCAGACTTTATTCTTGTGAACTATAAAGTAATTGGAATCATTACAGTTATCAGAATTTGTTGATATTAATTGTGAAATAGAGGAACTAAACCTACCATAAATCTTTTATCATTCATCAGTTATATATTGATCTTTCATAATAGAATCTAGGTATACATAAACAATTACTTTAAAACATTTATTACAAAGTTCATGCACTCATGTAATATAACTTTCATCACGGAATGACTTTTTGAACATTTGATTTTTCTTTTTAAATGTTGTTCAGGTGGAAGTTTGATAATCAAAATAATCTATATGTAAAGAGTACCGATGATAGGAGTGACAACAGTTGGAACTATATAATTGGAAATATACCAATTACAGTACTTGGTCCACACAAATTGTGAGATAAGAACAAGAAAACAGAAGATGAAATAAGACTCCTCCGTCCGCTTCGTCCAACCTCTCTGCGTACGATGGATGACCTCCTTATCTCTGGGGGAAGAGTGCTCGAAGTCTATTCCGTTGGACGAAACTCAGGGGATTATTGATTTTGAAGCTTAAATGGGTTGGGCATAACATATCTATGTCATAGTCCCTAATGTGTGAATTAAATTTTATTGGTGAAATTCCAGTGTCAAGTAACTCAATTGGTAATATCGGAAAGTTTAGGTTTGAATTGGCCTACTGACTTGATAACTGCCCTAAATAACTTATTTCAACATTTATCTTCTAAATCAGTAATAATTTATTAAACAATTCTCATAAGAATTAGATATGCAAAATTTAGATTTGCTAGAATTAGACATCTGCTAACATTATAGGTTTGCTAACCGACATCAAAAGCAAATCAGTGCATGGAGCTCACACAAGAGCGTGCCACGTGAGTCATCATCATGTGAGTTTTACCCACTTTTATGTCCATGGGTAGATAGATTGAGATTAAAATGTTAGTATCATTTCCTTGAATTGCCTCATCTCACCCCTGTCAAGACCTACCCTTTCCATCTGGAGGGAAAAAGACAAAGGTTTAGAGGTAATGCATAAAAAGCAAGTATACCACCCCCGTTTTACACACGGGCCCTCCTAAGCCCATACCTCGCGTGACGTTGAGAATTCAAATTGATGCTATAAGGATTTTCTAACGATGAGTCGCCCATTAATCTATTGGGATTGGCTAAAAACCAAGTAAGTTACATAAGTATACCTCACTTTCTATGCAACTAGAAAATTTAGAGATGGGGACTTTGTTATACTAATTAATCAAGTAATGCCCTTTCGGTATCTAATATTGTTTATTTCATAAAAAATTTTGTTAGGCAGTCCATATTGATTTTAAACATAGTCACTAATATGTGAGTTGATGATGTGGGTGTGCAATCATTAAAGTAACGACTAGCACTCAAGAAACTATTAAATCAATTGCAAAGAAACGCAGTGATCTAAGGCTAAGAAATAAGAAAAATGTCATTCTTAACTAGGCTAATGGGAAACCACGATCAAATTGAAAGCGCGCAATCCATTGATAATTTGTCTAAAAAAAATGAAACATTGAAATCTTATTGTAAAGCTTTAAGAGTTTGTTCAATTTTGCGCACAATTTTTATCAAAAGATTTTCATTTTTTTATGATAAATTACTTATAAACTAGAGTTAATACTAAAATGCAATAAACCTACTCAAAATCTAATTTCTCAACTTTTTCCATGACTTTTAGAAAAACAATTAATTTTCTTTAGATCTGGTTTTAGTCAAGACCCGACTGGGGTTGCAAAACACAAGCCGGGCTCTTGTACCAAGCTCGGTCCTACCAAAGCCCAAAACTACACCTTAACCTAAACAAGCCCAATCCAAATCTAACTAGTAAGCCTAGCGCGTACTAACTAGACTAAACAAGTCCAAGTATGGGTGATCATGGTCCAGGTTGGGTCGGTTCAACACTTAACCCAGGAATCGACCCGCATAGTGTTGGTCCCCAATTTTTGATTGAGGACCTACCCGATTGAGCCTGGGATCGAGAACCGAACCGAACCGAACTGACCCGACAGGTTCGATCAGGTTCTAGGGTCAACCTAAGACCGACCGATAATTTTTTTATTTTATTTTTTGTATTCCCTAAAAAGACCAAGCTATTATTTCAAATTACATATCCATCAATAGAGATAGTCGTCAATATCTATGGGATTCAGGATTTTAGGGATATGACAAAACTAAGGGGAAAATTTCCTTACCATGACTAAATCCTTTGAGCTTTCCAAGCAAGCTGCAAGGCAAATGGTGAGAAGTGCAAGCATTGAACGGCGAGTGTCTAGCGTCGAGCGAGGTGAGCATCACGCAACGAGTAGGGCGAGGTTGTTCACGAGCAAAAAGTTATTTCTTTCAAGTAAAAATTGAAGAAGAAGAAACAAGAAAGAATAATATAAAAAGAAAGGAGAACAAGGGTATTGGAGGAGGAGGACGTTGTTTGATGTTGTTTAAGTTAGAATTTACTCTGTCGAATATATATAAGAATTTTTTAATATATATAGTCATGATTGGTCCAGGTTGGACCAATGTTCAACTCTTAGGACTGAGGACTAATTTGCATAGTGCTAATCTAGGAATTTTAGGACCAAAGACCAACCCAGTTTTCTTGGAAACCGAATCGGGACCAATAGGATTGGGGTGATCCAGGGTCGGTCTAGGGTCAATATTGGACCAATGCTCACCCCTAAGTCCAAGTTTATCAGCCTAAGGATGTATTTGGTTAGACTTTTGATGAAAGCCTTTAGGAGTTAAAAGGATTTTCCAAAATGTAAATTATGTTTGTTAAATTGTAATTTGAAAATTCATTGTGAATTATCTTTGATCAAAATATTGTTTGGAGAGATAATATTTACAATAGACTTTTGTGATTAAAAAAAAAAAAAAAAAAAAAATTCGTCCAAAAGAAAAAGTTAGCCGATGAGGGCAAGCGATCACTAGCAATTGAAATCTATCGTCGATGGCCAACATCTGAGGTTGCAAGATCTCAGGCGGCCCCTGAAGACAATTGGCAAGAGCACCTGGGGTTGGGCGACCCCTGGAGACCACTGGCTAGGGCTACCTAGGGTTGGGTAACCCTTAGTGAGGGTCGCATGACTTAGGCAACCTCGGCAAGGGTGGCTTGGTCGCGTGACCCTTACAACCTCTCACAAGGTCGCGCGACCTAGATATAGGTCGTTGCAACTCGTCGAGGGTCACACAACCTCAACAAGGGCAGCCTAAGGTCACACGAACTCGGTGGCTCTTCATGGAGGTTGCGCAACCTAGATCTAGGTTGTTGGAGGTCGCAAGATCTCACCGTGACTCGTTAGGGGTTAAGCGACCCAAATCTAAGTCGTCGGAGGTCGCACAACCTCGGCGAGGGCCGCCTGGTCGCGCTACTTAGGCAGCCCTTCATGGAGATTACGTGACCTAGATCTAGGTTGTGGCAATGCGACTCACAAGGGGTCACTGTGATTCACCAAGGTTTGTGTGGCTTGCCAGTGACGGACACTACGGTAGTTGCAACCATGCTAGCCTCTCTCCAGCCCGTTGCCAACCCATCGCAGCCACATGCAACCACATCAGCTGACTCAATGGAAAAGAAGATGAATAGTGAATCACGAAAGGCAAAAATGGAAAAATAAAAATTGAGTGAGGATAGTTTTGGAACAAACGTTTTATACTAAACCCTAGAAAGGGCCTTTCGAAAATGTCAAAAGCCCAAGGCAAATTTAAAGGCAAACTTTCCCTCAAGTGGATTTAAAATTTTTTACCAAAACCCAATATTTGGTCAAATGAGCTTTGGATGACCAAACCTCCTTCCCAAGACCATTTCCAAACACACCCTAACCAAGCTCAAATCTACTACAACCACTTAGACTTGAGATTACTCAAACATTAAATAGGCCCATTTCTTTCTAGCCGAGTCTGCCCACTTCGAATCCCCAACATATTACTGACGTTTTCCCCTGCTGCAAGTTCATTCCTAAAGCTAAAACATTAACTCCAGAGCACGCGCGGCTCAACCATCAACGCTCTTAGACTTCAAATTGAGAATAACTTAAACATCCCCCTTGATAGCCTAGGTGTGCCACCAGACCCACGTTGCCACCACCATGCTAAAGCCATCGCCGGCCACTGGACAAATATCTGCCAGTGAGACGTCATCAACCACATCACCCTCTTCGGGTCACTACCAATCACCAGTATCTTCCGATACACATTCCACATTCACAATCGCAAGATAAAAGACTGGATAGAGCAGAGATCGGGAAAGCAAGCCAACGCGAATGACTGATACACATTCCACATGACGCTCGCGTTGCCTCCTCTGTCTCTGTACTTCGTCCTTTTTCAGTGATGCTTCCGCAAGTCGTAGAGGACAAAGGGGAGAGGGGAAAGGGGAAAGGGGAAAAGGAGTGAGCCGGGCTGGAAGAAAAAGGAAAAGAAAATGGGCTGGACCCAAACGGGAAAGAGGGAGTACAGGGAAAAGAAAGAAGCCGGGCTGGCCTGCCCTAGGCCCGGTTTTGCTTTCAATAATTTTTTTTGTAAATTATAATGATAATTTTTTTTTATTTTAATGCTAGTAATGCAAATGCACCTAAAGTCTATATGCCATGCAATTTTATGAAAATTATTTTTGCTCAATCATTAATTTTTTGTGCAATTAATGAATAATTAAACGGGTCGTCGAATGTCATAATCCCGAAACTTCTTGAGCACCTAAGTTTATTGTAAGCTTTCCAATAAGATAGCATTCACCCTACACCCTTGTTGGTCTCATCTCAAATAGCCACCTTTTAGGGAAAACACATGATCAAATAAAAACCCAAACATCTAAATTAAGCAATACTTCCACCTAACAATAGTGAGTCAAGCGTTCCGGTGGCATTAGAGTTGCAGGAATCCAAAAATGGATTTAAAAGGTACTTGTTTCGAAATTTTATTAACTTATGGTCAAACAACTAATCAAATGCCACACCTCAACACTTTTAAGGCACAACAAGTCTTATGGAAGAAAAAAATCTTAGATCCACCTGACGCATGTGAGCCCATCTCAAATGTACCATTGGATGAAGTGGGCCCCATGTGGAACCCACTGATCTAACCATAGACATGAGCTAGGTCCACATGATCCAGACGCATCCATTACTAGTTCATTATACAAAGATTGCGACAAGATTCTAGTGTATTTAGAAAAAAAAAAAAAAAAAGAACACGAAACAAGTCCAAAGCTAGAATCTAAAACAGAATCTACGTAGCTCACATGACAATCCTCCATAATTAAGTCATGTATAGAAAATTTCGCATCAATGAATTGGTCCAGTTGGCCTCGTATTATACTAAATGAACGTGTTAAATGTGTTGGCACAATGCGCCATTACTAAATAATGCTTCAATTGCATCAAGCACACAATACGGCATGAGTCGTTATTATATGAATGGAGCACCAAATGTTAGTTTATCCCTCTGTAGATAGGATCCAAATCCTACTTAATCTCATTTGTAATGGGTGGATGATATTACTACATCACTTGACTTACCAAGCACATTTCTTCCTAGATGAATATTAGCTCTCAAGGAATTGACGAAGCAACATGTTCATCTACTCAAAATTCGACAAAGAAAGGGAGGCGTTTTGCTCCATCATCCAAACAGAACAAGAAGTCAGAAAGCAGTAATGATCAAATCTCCACTCCAGCGACTCACTTCAACACACAAGCAAACCAAATACAACCTTACATGAAAAATCCATGGAAAGCCGTTGATGACAAGCATATAAGCCGAGTTATTTTTTCTTTTCATTTTTTTGAAGAGGCTTGAAATGGTAGTCATTGTTGATGGATGGATTCTCGACGAAAATGAGATTAGCCACTTGGCCAGTGCCTCCAAGAACCCCCTTTAGCTTCTTAACCCGGGCATCATCAAGGAAAGGTGGTGGCCTCCACCAACTCAGAAGGGAAATTATTAGCAAGCAGAGCAAGGTCCAAGATTTGAAGCCCTTGGCTCGGACTGCTGAAGTAGACTATGGCAAGAGCTGGAGCTGTGCCGGCATGCAATTGGAAGTGCAATAGCCCTGAGGGAAAATCATGATGTCCCCTTTGTTGATGTTCTTCAAGTAGACGGTGTTCGCTGATGATGAGATGATCCCAGCACAAATCGACCCTTGGAAGATGAGGAGGAACTTCGAGCTGCCCGGTTATGTGTGCATCAAGATGACCCTGCTGGGGGCCCTATGGAAATTAATGGTTGCAACCAATCTGTGTATGATAGGGACTATAAAGTTGCTAGGAACATTCACAACTTATGTTAAAGGTGGCAAATAATTTTTATAAGTTTTAGGGTTATCTACATTACAAATTCTAAAATTTGTCCCGAAAGTGCAATTGATGTCTAAAACTTTTAAAAAGTGCAGTCAAGTCCGAAAACTTGTCAAATTGATACTGTTGCAACCAATTTTTTGGTGTGAACCACTTAGGGTTTGGCTAATGGACTACTAAGTCTAACTTAGCTCGGGCTCTCTCAAGCCCATACCAATTTGCGACTTATGTTCAGATTCTTAACATGCAAATGATTTTTCAATTAGGAGTCGCCACTAATCGGTTTATGGTAGGTCGATTAGACTCCTAAGTAAAATAATGAGAGAATTATTTTACTCCTACGAACCAGAAACTTTGAGTATAGGGACTTGGTTACACTAGACTTCTCTAATGTCCTTTCGGTACCATTTCTTTTTATTTTCAAAAATGTTTTTTGTAGGCAGCTTGGATTGATTTTAAATCTATTTCTCTAACATATGAGATGATCATGTGGATGTGCAATCCACCAATTTAACACCCAAGAAAGCAATGAATAAATTACAAGAATTACCTTGTAGTAACGGTAGCAACAAAAGCATCTGCAATGTTAGATCAGAATTCACATCATCAATCCTAGATATGATTTCTAATTAACACACAATTTCTTTTTGTTTTCATTTAATTAATGAGAATCATGCTTTATGCAATGCAATATAACTAAATGACCTAATTCTAATGACATGCAATTTCTAATTAAATGGACCTAGCAACAATCACTAAATAACATGCATTTCATGAATCTAATCTCACATGACATGCACCTGATTTTTTGGTATTTTTTTATGAAAATTCGTAATTAAAATTGCTAAAAATAAAAACCTAACTAAAGTGAGATATTATCTATTCTAGATACATACATTTTTTTAAAAAACCAAACTAACCTATCATGCAATCAATTCTAATCCACATGGAGTGCAAATGCAATTTTTTTTTGTATTTTCGGGATAAGCAGAACAATTAAAAGATAAACACTAAATCATCAATGGTCATTAGAAATGTTATCCATCATTTGAATTGAAATCCAAACTTGACTATTTCGCTAATAAAATCGATAAATTGATCTTAAGCATTAAAGATCAAGATATCAATTTTACTCCCGCGTAAATAATTATTCTATCTAAAGCCTTATACATAGAATAAAAATCCGTGTGTGGTTGCGAATTAGGAATTAAATCCTAATTGGGAGTGCACTTATTGCACAAATTTAGGAATCATGTGATATTCTCAATCAAATTGAATAACAAAATATTCAAATTGATGGCAAACAAGATAATTACCTAAATTCAAATTATTGCGTAGATAAGTTTCCCAAATCGGGATGCCGGCTTAGAACCGTGGTCCAACGGCAAGGGGCTCACGAATGGCGGAGGCTACACGGCTCGCAATGAGGGACTCCTTGGCGTCCGGTTGGGCAAGGTTGCTCGTGATAGGGGTTCATCGATGGCCGCTTGCGGTCTTGGAGTAGCAAACCAGGAGACGTGAGCGATTTGCAGCTTCGTCGCTGGGCTGTCGGCGCACAAATCAGCCTGCAAAGTAGAGTAAAAAAAGAATCGTCACAGCTGGGCTTGAGGATTGGTGGCTGTGATGTTGGGTCAACCAAGGGCTCCGGTGAGGGCGATTGGCACGGTCGTCGGAGCTCCGGCGAAGGGCGGCAGCCAATGGACCAGCAGCGGTAGAGGGGGCGTTCGGGCAGCGGGGACAGCAAAACAGAGGCGGAAGCTCGGCGTCCGGTCTGGAACTTGCTGGTGTCGCCTGGTCACTGGGTCGAGCGGCGTGCAGGGGACCGGCGTTCGGTTTGGAACCTGTTGCAGCGAACGGAGCAGCGCCGGGTCGTTGGAGCAAAGGCGGAAGCGCGGCAGCTAACTTGGGATCTGTTGGCGGAGCGGCAAGGCAGCGGTGATGAGGCGGACGGGGTCGCGGGATCTGCAGGTTGCAGGCGAGGCGGACGGGAGCAGCGACGGTGAGCAATGGCGGTGCTCGGGTGTGCGGTGGCTCGGCGAGAGCGGCAAAGGCGGCGTCGCAGAGAGCAATGAGTGACGGTGGAGTAGAGTGGGTTGGTGCTGGGCGGTCGCGGACAGATCAGGGGCGGTAGCGGCGAAGCGGCAAGGCGAAGTTGCGGTCAACTTCGGCTCCGGGCAACGTCGGGGCAGCGAGCAGAGACCTTAGATCGCTGGATCTGCGTTGGGCGATCGTGGACAACTGGCGGAGCAGCAGTGGCTGGCGGTTCAACTGCTGGCGTTGGGTGGAGGCGCGGTAGGCGCGATGACAAGCAGAACAAGAGCCGTAGCAACGTCGCAAGGGGAACGGGCAATGGCCGGTACGGGGCGAGACCACCCACACGAAGAAGACGACACTATTCTTTTTTTCTTTTTCTTTTTTTTTTTTCTCTTTCCCTGCTGATCGACGTCTCCCTCGCCCGTTTCTCTCTCTGGCTGCTGTCACACTCCTCTGTTGTTCTTTTCAGTAGAAGCCAAAAAGGCTTTTTGACTTCTTTTTTTTTTTTTAAGCTTTCAACGAAGGAGAAATTTCTTTGCTGCTTTTTTTTTCACCTCACCCACCGGAGAAAAGACCCCTTAACGTGGCCATGTGTTCAATGTGTGGCCTCCTTTAAAACTTAGGCACTTTAACCTATTTATACTTCACGGATTAGGATTTTAATTTTTCCAAATCAATATCCACGAAAATTTCTTTTTTCAAATGCAATATTTACTTTTCCAAACGCAATATTTTCTTTTCATAACGCAATATTTGTTAAATAAATCCATAAAATCTCTCGGAGGATATGGGGCAGACCCGATTCTTTCTTTTCGTGGGCTTACTGGCAACTTATCAAATTAAAGTTTATGAAGCATCAATTCGAACCCATCCGTCACTCGCCTAATGTAAATGCAAATTAAAAATAAATGCACCTAAAACTATATGCTTATGTAATTAACTATTTTTTTAATGCAATAAATGATTAAACGGGTTGCCAAAATTTAGGTGTCAACAGATACAATCGAATTCTTCCATTAACACCTTTAATTTGTCTAACAAAAAATACTGACGTGATATTTTTCATTTAATTTAATTTTCTTACATGGCATTTTTTTTTTTTTTTCTTTAAAGCTTATTTAAATGATAGTTAAAAACTAAAAAAGCTAAATTAATTTAAGAAAATGGAAAAAAAGAATTAAAAAGGGGGGCAACATCGTGGCTGGGCGTTGCCCTTGCAGAAATCTTATTTTAGAAGTTTACTTAACTATAATTGAGCACTACATAACCAATAAACCGGTAAGCACATAGACACTTTACTTGTTTTTCTATCTCTAATTGAAGGAATCTCCTCTTAATATGTATATAATGGGTTTTCTCTCATTAATTTTACACAAAACATTTCACCATTTTGATAAAAACACAAATAAAACTTATCTCTCTCCTTGAAACTTGAATTTTTGTTGGCAAATTGAGTATTTTGTAAAAATAAGAAATATATGAAAATAACAAAAAATACTAAAATAAAATTTCAGCGCATCTCACTACAGCCTCGTGTCCACATATATGTATTTCTAACATACACGCAATCGGCAGGGTAGAATTAGGGGTGATTGGGTTCAGGATGGGTAGGGTCCAGACCTGGACCATGTACCCGACTCTGTTATAACCAGTTCCCTTTTTTTGGACCCTATACCCAACCCTGTTTGCATTGGACCCTGTACTTGACTCACTTTGTTTTTCTGGTCCGGTTCAAAGGTTAACCCTGTTTATATTAGAACATGTTTTGCATAAAAATTGCTATACAACAACCTCACAACCTGTTTTGCATACAAACCACGAGGACTAGCGATTAAAAACACTGTCAATCGAAATGCTAATGACTCTCATTTTTATCCAAAAGTTCCTAAGCATCACCATGCACGCTTTCAAACTAGTAGAACAATCGATCTCAAAGAAAACATAACTTCTCTAATCTCAAAATCAAAATACAAAGTGAATCCCAACAGAAAATCCGCCGAGGATTTACACAAACAGCTTCCATATTCCATTGCCAATCGGTAAATCAGAAGTTCCTAGGGACCTCAACCTTGTGCTTGATGCGCTTGATCTTCTTCTCCTTCTTCGGCCTTACATTCCATGTGGTACAAAATCTCTGACAAAAACCTAAAATTCATATATAAAGAAAAATCAACAAGAAACCATACTCTAGAGACATATGCAAAAGTTATGATTTAATAAAGTCTTACATGCTTATCTTGGAATTCAAATTATTTTTGGAGCACTCAAATATTAACAATGTGTTCTGTCTCATATCATTCAAAATCCAGGAATAGACTCACGGTTGACTGTAAGTCAGGGAACTGGAGACTCATCACTCTAGATGAAAACAATGAAAAATCCCCAAGAGAAATTTAACCTAAATGAAAACATCATGATAGGTCATTCAGTGGGCCAAAACCCAAAAAGGAACAACTCTTTGTTCAATCTACTTGTCAACAAAAATCATGCCAGCTATATTTAGGATGCCAATCCAGAAACTCGAAGCAAATACCTAAACCAGCTGCAGATGCAACATTACATTACATGCTATAACATGTTGAACCTAATAATAGAAGAATATAATTTCATGTCCTAAGAAATTCAATACCTTGAGCAGTGGGCGGTGCAAAAATTCAGAGTCCTCTTGACTATCCTAGTTACGATGTGTGTGCTTGTGCTTCCATCTGAAGCTACAACACCCCCAAGTCCTTCAATTACCTACAAAACAAAAGACCATTCATAGACTAAAATAGTTGTGCAAGTCCAAGTTTTTTGTACGCATCAAGTTGTATATGGCACTCAAGTTATGAGAGAAATAAAGGAAAAACAAGAAGGAAATTGAAAGGAAAGAAGAGAAAGATAAACGTCATTTCTCTTCTTGTTTGGATGAGTTTTGAAGGCTAAAAAAGTGGAGACAGATGAAGTTAGTTAACACAGTGATGGGAAGTATTGGAGCAACTGCCATGGAACTTTTGAGCCATGTCCTTTAAATTCTAAGAAGAAATTCAGATAAATTGTTTCCCTCTTATTTTACATATTCCAAACAATTTCCCTCCTCTTTTCTCTGTTTTTATTTGTTTTCACTTTGCTTCCACTTTCGTTCATCCTAAATATAGCAGTAGGCATAACTCCAATCTTAGATTCTAAACAATACCAACTCTTCCCCTAAGCAAATTTGGATTCACAACGAACATAATCTAGGCCAAGACCAATCTCCTCGCGCAATAAATGGCAGTATTAAATCGCTAAAAACATTAGGTGCCCATCTATCCTCTGACTCTCTTGGGATAAGTACACTAATGGTGCCATAAGTTGTGTACGGCGCTCACTTTGGTGCCAAAAGTTTCTGTCGGATCACTTAAGTGCCAAATCGGAGGAAAAACGCTCACTTTGGTGCCACCGGCGAAAGATTCCGGCCAAAATAATTTTTTTTTTTAAAAAAAAAATCGATAATCCTTTAAATGACGTCGTTTTCGGTCCTCCTTAAGAAAACGACGTCGTTTTGCCGTCCTACATGGATGGCTTCATGGAAACGACGCCGTTTAGCTCACATGGGGAAGAAATTAGGGTTTCGACGGGGTCGAAGCCGTGGCCGTCGTCGGGGTTGGGGTCGGAGTCGGGGTCGAAGCTGCGGCCGCCGAGTGGCCATCATCGAGGTCGGGGTCGGGGTCGGGGTCGAAGCTACGGCCGTGGAGTGGCCATCGTCGGGGTCGGGGTCGGGGTTTGAGCCGCGGCTATCGAGTGGCCATCGTCGCGGTCGGGGTCAAGGTCGGGGTCGGAGCTACGGCCGCCGAGTGGCCATCGTCGGGAGTCGGGGTTGGGGTCGAGGCGGAGCCGCTGCCGTTGAGTGGCCATCATCAGGGTTGGGGTCGAGGTCAGGGTCGAAGCCGTGGCCGCCAAGCGCAAGGACCGTCGAGGACGGCGATGGCCGGAGATTAGGGTTTTGAATTGGGGGAGACACCAAACGGCATCGTTTTGGTGTTTGGATGCTGACTCAACTCTCCGACGAGCCACGTCGGCGTCAAAAATTAAGAAAAAAAGGCCACGTCAGATTTCCAGCCAATTTCGTCGAAGTTGGCACCAAAGTGAGCGTTTTTCAAATTTTTTGGCACTTAAGTGATCCGACGGAAACTTTTGGCACCAAAGTGAGCGCCGTACACAACTTTTGGCACCATTAGTGTACTTATCCCCTCCAAAAATTAAACCCCCAACACATTGGCACCCAACTCTCCATGATAAAATTCATCCTTCAGCACCATCAGAGGCTATCGTTAAGCTCTACTTCCCCAATTTACCATGACCAATGAAGCAATTCCTCTCCCCCCACCCACGCAAACTATTTCCCCAGTTTACCATGACCAAGGAAAGCAGCCCCAGAGAAAATGAGAAGAACCCAGCTTCAATTTGAAAGAAAATTTTAGAAAAATCGAGGAAATTTGCGAGCTTACAAATGAGGAAGCCGGCGATGGATGAAATAGAGCGACGGGGAGCTGGCGATGGTGCGACTGGCGATGGCGCAACAGGGAGCTAGCGATGGCGCGACAAAGGAAAACGCTGTGAAGTCTGCAGGTGTGAGAGGTAAGGAAAGAAACAGTCGGGGGGAGCTCATCGAAGGAAAACACTGTGAACAAATTAGGGTTTTGGACTTTTGGGTTGGCTTACAAACCGGTTCTCAAACCAGTTCCCGAAACGGTCCGGTCAATCTAGTCCCAGGTGGGTAATCTCTCGGAACCCGTTCCCGGACCGATTCAAACCAGTTCCTGGATCGGTTTCAACCGGAACCAGTTTCCGGGTGCGCCGGTCCGGGAACTGGGTTTACCCAGTCCAGTTGCACACCCCTAGGTAGAATAATGCAGAGAGAACACACAAACATGGAGCTCAACAAATTCTGTCTCTCATCATCAATTTCCAAGAGCTTCTCAGTCGCGATTCCTTCTTCATACTCGGCCACCTCCAGTCCACCAGTAGCCGCTACTCATCTCCGATCGCCGACCACTGTAGAGAAGAGAGTATAGGGAAGGAATTCTCATGTTTAGTTGTGATTCTCTCTTGATTTCCTCTATGAATCCTCACCTCTCTCTTGGTCACTGATTGCCTTCGCAGGCCACTTCCCCAGCACCACCAGCTTCGTAGCCTTAGTAAGTGCTCTGTTCGCCCCTAATTCGCATTCTCTGTTTCTGCTAAAGGTAGGGGCTGAGTGCTTGATTACGCCTGTATGAAATCCAGTCGCGTTTGAGCCTCCGTGATAAGTCTAGATATGACCTCTCTCTTATTTCTGCATCAAGATCCTTTGGCCAAAATGTCTACCACCTGTTTGATAAAATTCCTGTACTAGATCAGTGCATGTTTTGATTCAGATTCTAACATTGGGCTTTCCATCGCTTAATCAATTCATTATTTTTGTCGTATGAAATTTACTTTTGTTTTGTTTCCTCTCATTTTAGAATTTAGTAGCTATACGTTTTGGGATTTGTTCTTGGATTTCTCGGATTAGACGCATAGCCAATGTGTACGCAAGATGAATTTGATACTGACCACTCCAAAACTTGGCCGAGGACCCCTTAAATGGAAATGAATTGATCCATGCACCTTTACTCCTTATACTTCACTATATGTCGTTTTGTGTTTATCGTGCCCAATTGCAAACATATTATGAAAAAATGTTGCTGGTTAGCTCACTGCACGTGTTGAAATCGCAAGTGTATTGAGCGAGTGCTACCATCTCGAATACTGGGTGCATACTGCGAGAGCATTGAGTTGCTGCTCTAGTCATTGTATGTGCATTCATTTGGATGTGCTGTGTTATTGATTAGTTCATCAGAAGTTACGCGAGAGGAAGTAAAGACCGCGACATTTCAATTAGGAGCCACACGAGCACCAAGACCTGATGGTTTGAATGGATTGTTTTACCATAGTCATTGGGACATAATACAGGACGATGTGTTCAATTCAGCTCAGAATTTCTTTGCTACAAGTGTGATGCCAGCTGATATTAACAGAACAGCCATAACTTTGATCCCCAAGATACCGAACCCTGAGAGGTTAGATCAATTTCGCCCTATCAGCCTATGTAATTTTATTTACAAGATTATTTCAAAGGTTCTGGCGAATCGCTTGAAGCATTGGCTACCGGAGCTTATTTCCAAAGAACAAAGTGCCTTTGTATCAAGTAGACAAATACAAGATAATATCCTCATAGTTCAAGAGGTTCTTCATTAGTTAAAGATCAGAAACAGGAAGAAAATTTTTTAGGGGGTCTTGAAATTGGATATGCAGAAATCCTACGATAGGGTGGAGTGAGATTTTTTGGAAGCTTATCTATGTCGTATGGGATTTCAAGAGAGGTGGGTAAATTGGCTGATGCAGTGTGTTATTACGACCTCTCTAAGTGTGAAACTCAACGGCGAACCTTTTAGTTATTTTCAACCATCGCGGGGACTCAGGCAAGGCGATCCTCTCTCCCCCTACTTATTTATTTTGTTAGTAGATATGCTGTCCACCCTCATCAGGCAAGCTGTTGACATGCGCAATCTATGGGGAATCAAACTTAATAGGTGGTGTCCTACTTTATCCCATTTATTCTTTACTGATGATTCTATCTTTTTTCCTTGATGGTACAACCCGGGAATGCCAAAACTTAGCAAACATCCTACAACAGTATTGCCTAGCTACAGGTCAAGAAATAAATGGGAGCAAATCTAGTCTGTTCCTAAGTAAGATCTGCCCTCAGCCTCTTAAGATAAACCTGGCACAAGAATTAAGGGTTCCACTGTTAAACAAAAGGGGCAAATACCTAGGCATACCTTTTGATTGGGGATCATTTAAAAAAGACATGTTTGCTTGGATTCTAGGATGAGTAAATGCTAAATTAGAGGGGTGGAAAGCAAATCTAATATCTAAAGGAGGGAAAGAGGTTATTTTGAAATCAGTGGTTTAGGCATTACTGCAGTATGCAATGACAATTCTTAAAGTTCATGTTTCTATATGCAAATCTATAGAACAAAAAATAGCAAGGTTTTGGTGGCAAAACAACAATAACAAATCTAGAATTCATTGGAAAAGCTAGGAAACTCTTAAAGAGAGAAAAGCTAGACGGGGAATCGAATTTAGAGACTTAATCTCCTTTAATAAGGCTTTATTGGGTAAGCAAGCCTAGCGTCTCTTTCAAAATCCTTCATCTCTGTGGTGTAGTGTTTTTAAGGGCTTATATTTTCCTTCTACAAATTTCTAGAATGCTGATAAGGGGTCTAGACCTTCATGGGGATGGCAGAGTGTTTTACTTGAAAGGGATTCTATTCGACATAAGCTTCAATGGTCAGTTGGTAATGGTAAAACGATCCAAGTCAAAGAGGACAAATGGCTGTCTATAGGCATTCTAGGAGGACCAGCAGCTAGAGAAGAATCGAAACTAGTAGCAGATTTTTTTATCCCTAAGCAGAATAAATGGAATGTCGAGCTTCTAAATCTAACTTTTCATAAAGACATTGTCAAGGAAATACTCACTATAAAGTTGTGGCAAGCTTCCACTGACGATAAACTTCTATGGATTGAAACTCAGGATGGACTTTACACCGTGAAGAGTGGTTATCTTTTCATCGGGCAAATAGCATCCGGACAGGTAACCTCTAGTGCATCTTCTTCTTATGAGATACCTAGCAAGCTATGGAAGCAGATTTGGAAAACAAAAAAAGCCCCAAAAATACGCATTTTCCTCTAGTCACTATGTCAAAATGCGTTACCTACAAAGGACAACCTATTTCGGCGAAAAATTACCCCTGACCCTATCTATAAACTCTGTTCATCTAATACCCCCGAGACCCCTGAACATTTATTTCTGTTTTGCCCATGGACTTATTATATATGGAGCCACCCCCAAGTGCAGATCAACATCTCACACTATAGAACACACCGCATAAATGCATGGCTAACTGATATAAGAGAACAGAAGGGGCACATACCATATTTTGAGATCATCGCCGCTCTGTTATAGCAAACCTGGAAAGCTCGGAATCAACTTGTCTTCCACCATCACCGTACCCATCCGGATCAACTAGTAGATACAGCCCTTATTCAGGCATGGATCAACCTTATAGCTCAGCAGCAGAAAACGAGCATTGGGAATACTTACCTGAACCCTAATCGAATATGGCAAGCACTAGATCTGGGCATCATAAAGGTGAATATTGATGGCGCTTTTGCTATCACAAATCAAATGGGATTGATTGCCAGCATTGCTCGTGACCACACTAGCAGAATGATTGGAGGATTTACTCAAAGCGTTCAGGCCACCTCTGCACTAGAGACGGAGATACAAGCGTTGTTATGCACACTTCAGGACCTCTTACACAAAGGTGAAACCGACGCTAACCTGGTGATTGAATCTGACAATCTCATCCTTGTGGAGACGATCAACCGGGGACAATCGCCGCCGTGGAACTGTCGTGCTCTGTTTGCTGAATGTGCAACTTTGACGACTTGTTTTCCAACCCTAATTGTGAAGCACTGTCCAAGGGACGCCAATGCCCTAGTTGATTGGGCCGCGAAGGCCCATGGACGAGGATACCTCTCCCTAAACTGGGTCAATTCACCTCCTCAAATTATGTTGGACTTGCTATGTAATGATGCCCTTGTTAAGGGTTGTTCTTTTTTCCCTACTTGAATGGAAATACCCTTTCTTTTGACCAAAAAAAAAAAAAACCTTTATGCACCGATTAAAAAAAAAAAAAAACCTTTATGCATTTTTTCATACTTTAATTTGATGTCACCAAACCCCACTCTTCAACCCAGGTCACTTTTCAACCCATGTGGATCTGTGAGAAAGTTGGTCCGTAATAATCCAAACTTTTAAATGACCAAATAATGGTCAACAAAAAGAGAAGAAAATTTTCAAATCTAACCTATGAATGCACTTGATCAATGCAGCCCAAGTCCTAAACAGTTGGAAATGGTAAATGATTTTCATTAAAAAATAATAAAACATGTGCATGCTCCCCAGCTACTTTTCTCTTGCTAAAAGCAAAAGATGGCTACTTAAAACTAGGGCTGAGCGTGGTTCCCGGGTAGAACCGGGAACTAGAGAACCGAATTGGAAGTTTCGGTTCGGTTTCTAGTTCCTTTTTTTTAGGAATTGGCGGTTAGGAACCGAAACCGGAATCGGGAACCGGATTAGGGTTTCTAAAACCTAAAAGGTAGAAACCCACTTCATAGTTCCTAGTTCCCACTTCAATCAAATTAATTTGTGCCCTTCTCTCGTTCTTTGCCCAACCCTTGTCCCCGATGCCGCTCGCCTCGTCCCCGATGCCGCTCGCCTCGTCCCTCTATCGGTCGCCGCTCATCCCGCCGCTCTGTTGGTCGTCGCTTGTCCTGCCGCTCTGCTGGTTACTGCTCCCTTTGTCGTTCTGTTGGTCGCCGCTTGTCTTGCTGCTGTCACCATTCGTCCCTCTGCTGGTCGTCGCTCATCCTGCGACTCCACTGGTCGCCACTCGTCTCGCTGCTGGATGCTGCTCGCCTTGTCCCTCTGTTGGTTGCCGCTTGTCTCGTCCTACAGCTAGTCGCCGCTTGTCCCGCCACTAGTCAACGCTCGCCTTGTCCCTCGGCTAGTCGCTGCTCGTCTCGTCCCTCCGTTGGTCGCCGCTCGACTCGTCCTGCCGCTAGTCGCCGCTTGCCTCGTCCCTCCGCTAGTCACTGCTCATCCCGCCACTGGTCACTGCTTGTCTCGCTGCTGGATGTTGCTCACCCCCCGACGACGCCCTTGACAACAACGCCTTGCCCTTACCTCCCTCGACACCGCTCGCACCGCCCTTACCAACTTGGGTAATTCGTTCTCTCTTGTTCTCTTCTTTTATTGGAAGGGGTTGTCATGGTGGTTGTTTCTATACTTCTACTGATGCGAGTTTATCTGTTCTTTTAGCTCTGATTTCAAATCAATTCGTTTCTGGTTTTGATTTTGTCAATTGTTTGAACGAAGGATTCGGTTGTCGTTCGAAATTGAAGACCCAATTTGCTCGAGTTTTCTAGGTTTTTTACGTGAAGTGCCCTGTCTTCTAGATAATTGATTATCGTAGTCCAGGACATTCTCTAAGATATAAGTCAATATGATGACTATTGTTTGGCTATTGTTTGCGATGACTCGAATTTCCTTGATTGCCGTTCATTATAAGCGCAGCAGCACTAAAAGAAGGGCTAACATTAAGGGGTCGCCATATTATTGCAGAAAATTATGATATCAGTGTAATCTCTACATTATAAGCATGGCTAGCATTAGGGTGCAAGTGCTGTTATGGTGAGATACTTCTTTCCTGCCCTGAGCTCGATTTTATTGTCATCTCAATTGCAAGATCTGTGACAAGATAGGATAACCGGATCACATATGGAGCATACTGTATTTGAATGGATTTGCAAGCCTCGATTGCGAGAGATTAGGCTTGGTATGCATTTCTGGGTCCTTTGTGTTCGTGCTCTTTGATACTTTAATTAGGGTGGATGTTTATCTGCTTTCAGTGGTCTAGGATGAGTTGGAACATGGGTGTTCAATATGTTAACATTAGCTGTCCATACAATATGTCCAAAAGTTTTATGGAGTATTTCGAGGGTCTTACACGTATGAACACGTGAATTTCATATTTTCTAGTGTTCTCATGCTCAAGTACCTCTTAGTTGATTATGTTGTTTTCCATTTCTAGAGAGGTGGCTGGTCTATATTTGTGTAGTTTTTTTCACTTCTCAGTTTTATTTTTTTTTCTTTTTTGGGAAGAGGACAATTCACAACAAGACTTGATACTCCTCTACTTTTTGTCATAATTTATACTTGCCAATCTAACTATAGGAGCATTTGTGGGCATCTTTCTAGTTTCCTATATTTTTAGATCTTAGTCTAGCACTAATTCTGTCCTTCTTATGTAGGAGTGCATATATCCACCAGTGAATACAAACCACTATAAAATGAGTCCATCAGAATATGATAGTAATTAGTAGATAATCATGGACAAGTCTATCATTAGATTAGAAGACCTATGGTTAGCTCTTCAATGACTAATAAGTAAACTCTTGCAGTAAGCAGTGGATGGGAGGGGAATACAAATAGTGGATCTTTATAGCAGGGCATCAACCTTATTGTTGATAGTGTAAAATTATTTTTTTACAAGTACTGTTTAAGATTTTATTTTTTTAACCTCATTAGAAAGTGATTAAGCATTGCCTAATTCTCATCATAAGTCACTCGCATGGTTTTTCGTGGCATATTCTCATTATTGCTGCATTCATTTCCCTTTTTTAAAACTAAAAATGAAATCGGAAAAAAAAAAAAGCCCTGTTGGAACCTGGAACCAACCCCGGAATCTGTGATAGGGTAGGTTCTAGGTTCTTGGTTCTGACGGGTAGGTTCCAAGTTCCAAAAAATGAGGAACCTGTACTCGAGGGTAGGTTCCAGATTCCAGCTGGAACCTGTGAGGAACTGGTAACCGCTCACCCCTACTTAAAACCATAACTTCTTGTTGTTGTTTTTTAAGCCATCCTAACCTTTTACGGTGGCTCAAGAAAAAGCGACTCTTTTATCATTCGTTCATAAATGACAACGAACACTTGGTTCTCCATATAGACATGATACAATATTATATACATCTACATCCATATAAACATAGACATGTATGTACACTTCAAGCCTTAATTAAATTGGACTAGAATTATCAAATCACTTAGGTTTAATAGTTTTTTGTTCTCAGTTAACTTACGATAATGCAAACGCATGGGCTGTGCTGAAAGATTATAAACGAGAGGAAACCTAATGATGAGCAAAATGGTGATGAGAGCTATCTAGACTCACTCTTCTCTGACGTCTATATATATGCGAGCACACTTCTGACTTCTAAGATTAAAGCAAAAAATAATAATAGCCATTGTTATAGTTATTATTGAATTGCTGTGAGAAAAATTACAATAATATTCATAGTTACAGTGAATAAGGTAAATTTACTATGTTTTGCTTGAAAGAGATGAGATGATCCATAAAGCCATATGGGCTACAACTCTAGTGCACGATGCAAAAAGAATTATTGTACTTGTTCAATTATGGGGACCAAAAATAAATAATTAGTCACTCTAGAATCTAGAATTTTCGAATGGAGACCTATCAACAAACCAGTTTGGTCTGTGTATACAAGCTGAGGGGCCGTATCAGCTGGATTAAAATTAGTAGTAAGAAACAAAAACAGAGTAAAATTGGGCGTAAATGGATATGACTGAGACTCAACGGTGATGGAAATGAAATTAAACAAATAAGAGCTCTACCTCCATCAAATTTGTCATGCGACTAGACATTAGTTTGGGGAGTCATCCTGGGCTACGTCTTGCTTTCAAGGAAAACCGTTGCCTCACTGGTTGTTCAAGCTTTCTTGGAGCGCTTTTTCATACTGAATATGGATGACTCGGAACTAAGTGTTTGCAAAATGCTCCATTTGTCGTGAATCTTTCTAAAACTAGAGTTAACGCAAATGGCCTTTCTGAAACTATATGTTTGTTCAATTTAGGGGGCCAAAACATAAATAGTGACTAGGATAGGGTTATTTACTTTTCCGGAAAAGCTAAAGCATTCATGTTGAACACCACTGCCTATATCTGCCTAGATCATGGGCTGGAATTTTCCGTTTACATCATGTGTGAGTAACTGACAAAGCGCATATGGTTATCCGCTCTAAGACATCCTTTTTTTTATAAATAAAATAAAATAAAAAGAGAGATTAAAATATTTTTAAATTTGGCAGGTGGATGCACTTCATCAATGCGGCCAATGTTAGAGTAGGTGAGGAAAACATAAATATTCACATCTTGACAAATTGATGCAAAGCTTAAAAAATCAAAATCGGTTAATTGGAAAAAAACAAATCTGCATCCAGTAGGAGTTGGAAAATCTATTTCTTTACTAATATTCTGATAAAATGTCAACCGTAGAAGATAAAATATTGGAATGAAACAAATTTAAACTAGGATGAGAATGAGATGAGTACATTTAATTAGCAATTTTTGCAATTTCCTGTGGAATTCCCATATGAGAGCTGCCCAGAAACATCGAAGAATATTAGCAGATGATGGGAAGGACTCTTCCACATCGGTGGGCTAGTGATGAACTATACAGGTCAAGTTGTTCAAATAAAATATATGCAGGAGACCGAATCAATATTTGGCCGGTAGCCTTTAGTTATGATCTGCAAAAGGAATCAAATTCATAACAAGTGGAGTCTCTGGCCAGAGAGAAATCAATACGGAATGTAATAATTTTTGCTAGGGAGAAGACCACAAAAAATCCCAAAGTTTGCCCAAAGTGACAAATTTACCCCAAAATTTTTTTTTGTGACATGAAAAATCCCAAATTTTGTCAACCGTAACACATTTACTCTAAACTTTTTTTCGTGACATAAAAAACCTAAACTTTTATTCGTGTGACATATTTATCCTAAATTAGAGGGCATTTTGGACTTTTACTTTGTAACATTTTTTTCTTCTTCTCTCTTCCCTCCTCCGGCCATGACGAAGCTGGCAGAGGCGAGCCAGAGTCAGCCAAGGGTTGCTCTCGTTGGCATCGGGCAAGGGTCACCCTTGCCTGAGCTAGCTAGGGCTGCCCTCTGCTAGGTCGGGCAAGGACAACCCTTGCTCGATGCTGGTGAGGGCAGCTCTCACTTGACTTCGGTGAGGGGTGCCCTCGCTTGACGCAAGCGACGACAACCCTCGCCCGACCCAGCCAAGGGCTGCCCTCACCCAACACTGGTGAGGGCGGCCCTAGCCAGCCCAGGTGAGGGCGACCCTCGCCTGATTCCGACTTCCCTCCGCCATGGCCGGCAAAGGGAAGAGAGAAGAAGAAGAAAAAAAGAAAAAAAATAAGAAAAATAAAAAAATAAAAAAAAATAAGACGAAAATGTCCTTGGTGGGGTATTTGCAAAGTTTGAGGTTTTTCATGTTACAAAAAAAAAAAAAGTTTTGGGTAAATTTGTTACTTTGTGCAAAGTTCGGGATTTTTGGTGATATTTTCCCTTTTTGTTATTGTTTATGTCTAGGGTCATCAATCACAATGCTCATTGTGAAAAGGATCCACCAGCCATGACGACTTAGTAGATAAGTACTATTGAAGTCAATAAAACAACCACATGACATGAGGCATGAGAAAAAGAACTTACCAACCACGCGCTATTTTCTTTTCGTTCATAGTGTCTTTCTTCAGCAAAAGAACGTTAACTCAGGAAAAATAACAATTCGAATTTCCTAATATTTATGAAATTTTGTGAGATAATTACCAACTGCTCTAAAAAATAGAATAGAAAAAATTTTACATGATTTCGTTGATGACCCCCATTTATGGGATAACAATAAGCACAAAGATTCACCTCTCAAAATACAACGAAAGAGAAAGAACTGTCAATACATATATACCTTGATGTTCCCGATATCTCTCACATACTCTAAAATAATATTTATATTATAACTCTAAGGCTTTCGAGAAAAACGTGATATTTTTAGAAAATGTTCTCTAAAAGTCATTTTCCAAGAAAATGATAATATTTTTCAGTGTTTGGTTGAAACCTAAAAATGATTTAGAAAATATTTTCTATTGTTTGGTACAGAAAATCTAATTTGAATGTCCTCCTTGCAATCATTTAAAAAAATTATTTTTTTTAGTGTTTGGCTGAAACTTGAAAATGGATTATAAAATATCTTTCATTGTTTGGTATAGAAAATCTGATTTGATTTTCCCCATTGTTGTCCTTTTAAATTTTTTTACTTTTTTTTAAATAGAATTTTTAATTTTTCTTTTCTTTTTCTTTTTTTATGTTCTTTCTTTTACTTTCTCCTTCTTCTTCGATCGCCATCGACAAGGCTCAAGCTTGCTGATCTTGGCAAGGCTCCACCTTGCTAGATTCAACGAGGTGGAGCTTGTGAGGCCAATGAACTCAAGCCTCGCCTAATTGGCGAGCTCAAGGCTTTGCTAGTGGTTGGCAAGTCGTGGCAAGCTTGAGGCCTCATGAGTCGTGGTGAGGTCACCTTTAGCTCGATACAATGGGCTTGACCTCACCGAATATGGTGAGGTGGAGCCTCGCCTCAAGCTAGCTTAGCTCGGCTCATTGGAATTTGGTGAGCTCGAGCCTTATCAACCTGTGGTGAGGCTCGTCCCATAGAAAATTCATGTGGGATGATTTGCTAAAGGTGGCACTCAAATTATCGATTTTACTCGGATGGGGCACTAAGAAAAAAAATTATGGCATTCAAGTTAGTGTTGTACAAAAATTACTTGTTTTGATTTCTAATAGTTTTCAATTTAATGCAAGAATTGATGATGGAAAAACGGCTTTCTCTTTCATATAATTCAAAAAAGACATACAAAAGCAAGTACATCTTTACTCTTCTTCTTGGTTTTCATTTCCTTGTTGGGTTTAACATATAAATTTAGTGCAGATTAAAGAGGAATGTCTGTTCTAAACCAAGAGGATAGTCGCTAGAGTTGATCGCACCGAGTTTTATATTTCAAGATGCGGAATTATCCTAAAGGACGATGGTTCTGGCCGGTGCACTTGATGCAGCCAAAGTCAGAAACAGCAGGAAAGCACATGTAATTCACATGTTGACAAAAGAATGTAAACATGCACATGCCCCTGATACCATTCTCAACCAGAAGATGGCTACTTTAAAATCATAATGATTTCTGTCATTATTTATTTCCAGGGATCATTAATCGCCAGCTCGGTGTGAACAGGATCCACCAGCCGTGGCCGCTCGACAGGTAATAAAAATTGAAGTCAACATAACAAACACTTGTCAAGCCCCAATGTGTCCTGATACCTCTTACATACTCTGAAGTAATACTTTTTCTAGAACCCTTAGAGGACATTCAAAAGACTTGCATAAGTCTATCCAGCAGGGCGAGATCACCTCGCACCCCCTAGCGAGTTCAACCTGGCCCTTTGCTTCCTGAATTAACCTTTTCAGGTTACAATTTGGATTGCGCATAAAAAAAATAAAAAATAATACTAGGTCACAATAACTTCATGGTATGTTCAAAAGGAATTATGCCCATCTGAACTTTGTTTGAGCAACTTCAATTCTCAAAGGAAAATCTTGTTCCCCTATTTTCCCTATAAATAAGGAAACAATAAGAGCCTGGGAAATATACTAGTTTTTATTTTTAAATCGTTTTTTATTTTTCATTGTTCATAGAGTTTTTTAAGCATTTTGAAGAGAAGACAAAAATGATGACATAATTCTTGTTTTTTGATTCAAGATGTTTAGTTTAATTTATATTATTGTTTTGTCTTCTACTATGTTCCAAGTTTCTTTTGTTAGGACTATGATGTAACCCGACCATGATGATATGAATTTCATGATTTTTATGCGTGCAAGCGATTTCATGCATATTGTGCTTAATGCTTTTAAGTGATTGGTCACCACTTAAATGATCTGATGTGCATGTTTGAGATTGACAAGTGATAATATGCAATTGTTCATTGTAATATATAGCCATGAATTAAACGTGAATAGAGATATACCTCGTTATTTGTGTAATTTTCAGTGATAAGGTAATCCAAAAAACTCATGATAAGCCGGGAATATTCATATGTTTATTTAAATTCGCATAGAGATATAGTGGATTAATAAATTAAGTAGGTTTGCTATACCTACAAATATGATAACAAATAGATTAGGAAGTTCCACTACCACATGTTTGATACCGTTCCTGTCATATCTAGTGGTTAGGGTGAAATCAAATCAAATGCTCTAACATATATGATTGATTTACTACATTTAGTCTCCAAATTTTGCTTTTAAGATTTTTAGTTTTAATGTATTTTCAATTCTATTTTGATCTGTTAGATAAAATTTAGTATTAATCTATTTTCAGTATTTAATTAGTTTATTAATCATCAATCTCCGTGAGACGATACTTTTTGTCATTATTATATTATTTGTTCGATACGTTTACTTGCATTTAAAATTTTATTAACAAATTTTTGGCGTCATTGCTAGGGATTGTTTGTTTAATACTAATTAATATCAATACTAGATAATTATAAGTTTAATCTAGCTTTCGTTTTTTTTTTTTTTTTTTAGGTGTACATCGGTTTATGACACGTAATCAACAAGAGAAACTTGCTAAGTTTGATTTAGAAATCAAACGTTCATTTAAAAGGCGACTAAGAGAACAGGGTAAGCATGCTAAGAAGATGGCAAATGGTGAGAATGAAAATCCGTGTAGGCTCTTGAGAGATTATACTACAGCGACAATTCAAGGCACCGCATCAAGCATTAGGAGACTTACAATTCAAGCAAACAACTTTGAGATTAAGCCATCGCTCATTTATATGCTTCAACAATCAGTGCAATTTAGTGGGCTACCAAGCGATGATCCAAACACTCACATCGATGCTTTGCTTGAAATCTGTGGCACCATTAAATATGATAGAGTTATAGATAATGCTATTAGATAGAGATTATTTCCGTTCTCTGAGTTGGCTTTCTCCTCTTCCTATAGGATCAATCACTAATGATATGGCTTAGAAATTTCTTGATAAGTTCTTTCCATTGCAAAGTCTGCAAAAATGCATAACGATATTACTAATTTTATGCAGATGGATAATGAATCATTATATGAAGCATGGGAAAGATTCAAGGAATTTCTTAGAAGATGTCCACATCACGGATTACCCGTATAAATCATGGTACAAACATTTTATAATGGGTCTAGTACAAATCTTCATTCTATGATTGATGTAGTTGTAGGGGAACTTTGAATGATAAAAAACTAGAAGAAGCCTACAATCTATTAGAGGAGATGGTATAGTTATTAGTGGTCTACTGAGAGGCTAGCAATGCAAAAAGTTAGCGGAGTTCATGAAGTGGATGCTTTCACTGCAATTGCTGCACAATTTGAAGCACTCAATAAAAAGCTAGATAACATAAGTGTTTTGGTCATGAAAATTTAGAATTTGACATGTGATTTTTGTGGTGAAGGACATGTTAGCACATAATCTCAATTAGGTAACCCTTTTTCACAATCTAGTGAAAATTCTAACTTTGTTGGAAATTTTAACAGGTCACGCAATAATCCCTACTACAACATGTACAATATGGGATAACACAATCATCCAAATTTGTCATGGAATGATCAAAATGTGACAAGACCACCAAGGTTCAAACAATCAGAAGAGACAAAGTCAAATTTGGAAAATATAGTCACCAAACTTACTAACACCACTCATGACTTTATCAAGAGCACAAATATGAGATTTCTAAACCAAGAGGCTTCAATCAAAAATCTGGAGATGCAAGTAGGTCAATTAGTAAGCATGATGTTAGGGGAGATAGTAGGGTTCTTTGCCTAGCAACACAGAAAAAAATCCAATTGAAAACATAAAGGCTATAACCTTAAGAAATGGTAAACAAGTGGGAGAAGAAGATGCCAAACAAGAGATTTTCAGAGACAAAGAAGAGGAGATCAATAAACAACCAAAGAAGGTAGGCAAGAGTAAACTTTTTTCAGATAATTCCAAGTCATATGTGCCAACAATTTCATTCCCTAAGCAACTCTAGCAACACAAAATAGATAAGTAATTTTCTAAATCTCTTGATGTATTTTAAAAAATTGCACATTAATGTTCATTTTGCAAATGCCTTAGTGCAAATGCGTAGTTATGCAAAAGTTTTGAAGGAGATTTTGGCAAACAAAAGGAAACTAAAGGATTATGAAACTGTGAAGTTGAACGATAAGTGTTTAGCCATCCTACAAAACTAATTACCTCTAAAATTAAAAGATCCAAGGAGTTTTACTATTCCTTGCACTATTAGGGATTCTTTCTTTGAAATAATATTGTGTGATTTAGATGCAAGCATTAATTTGATGCCTTATTCAGTTTTCAAGAAATTATGATTAGGCGAGGTAAAAGCAAGCACAGCGTCACTTTAGCTGGTTGATTGGTCAATTAAATATTCGAGGGGTATTTTGGAAGATGTTTCGGTAAAAGTCGAAAATTTTATTTTTCCTACAGTTTTCATAGTTATTGATATGGAGAAAGATTTTGAAGTACAACTTATCTTAGGTCAACCTTTTCTAGTTTCAGGAAGAGCCCTTATTGATGTACAACAAGGGAAGTTAATTCTTAGAGTTCAAGATGGTCTTGTTTCTTTTAATATTTTTAAAGCAATGAAATATTCCTTTGACAAAAATTCTTGTTTTAGAGTTGAGGCAGTTGATAAGTTGGTGAATATTCCAAAAAAATATTATTAAAGATCTACTTGAAGCATGTTTAGTTCGGCAGGACAAAGAAATTCAGAATGAAGAGGTAAAGGAATACGCAAATTTCATGGAGGCAATTCCACCATATTCAAGGCAAAATGCAATAAAATTTGAGGAGTTTGGACAACACACAACAAAGCCTAAACCATCAATCAAAAAGTATCTGATTCTTGAACTCAAACCCTTATGTTCTCATTTGAAATATGCTTAGTTAGATGGAGCTTCTTCTTTACTAGTAATTATAATTTCTTCTTTGATAGATTTCATGGATGAGAAATTGCTTAGAGTTTTGAGAGAGCATAAGGGTGCAACTAGATGAAAAATAGCTAATATAAAGAGAATTAGCCATTCACTTTGTGTGCACAAAATTTTGATGGAGAAACAATGTAAACCCACTATCCATCCTCAGAGGTGTTTGAACTCAAAGATGCAAGAAGTAGTGAAAGCTGAGGTAATTAAGCTACTTGATGCATGTATAATCTATCATATCTCTGATAGTTCTTGGGTAAGTCCTGTGCAAGTTGTGCCAAAGAAAGGGGGTTTGACTATTTAGAAAAATGATAATAATGAATTGATTCCAATTGGAATGGTTACCGGGTGGTGTGTGTGTATGGATTACAGAAAATTGAATGATGCCACTAGAAAAGATCACTTTTGTTTACCATTTATTAATAAGATATTGGAAAGACTTGTAGGACATAAGTTTTATTACTTTCTTGATGGATATTCGAGGTATAATCAGATTCTTATTGTACTAGAAGATCAAGAGAAAACTACTTTCACTTGTCTCTATGGTACTTTTGCTTTAAAAGAATGTTGTTTGTTCTTTGGAATGCACTTGCTACTTTTCAAAGATGCATGATTGCTATTTTTTTTTTTAATATGATTAAAAAATATATTGAGATTTTTATGGATGATTTTTCCATTTTTGGCTTATCATTTGATTCTTGTTTAAATAATTTGGCTTTGGTCTTACAAAAATATGAGAAAACTAACTTTGTTTTGAATTGGGAGAAGTGTCACCTTATGGCAGAAGAAGGAATATTGCTTGGGCATAAAATTTCTCGAAACAAAATAGAAGTCAATCGAGCCAAAGTGGAGGTCATTGCAAAATTGCCTTCACTAACATTTGTGAAACTTGTCAGAGGATTTTTTGGGTATGCAAGATTCTACAAGTGGTTTATAAAAGATTTTTCATAAATTGCTAAACCTCTTTCTAATCTTTTGGAAAAAGATACTCCTTTAATTTTTTTGATGAATGTGTCACAAGCCGATCGATTGGGATGGTGACCGCGCGGTGACTCGGGCAACTTTGGATCACCCAAGCCAAGCCTTGCTCGATCGAACGCTTACCCGCTCACTTACCCGGATCGTTGAGAGAGAAAGTTAGAGAGAGGAGCTCTTGGAAGGAAAGGAGCTTTGATATTTCTAAAATGGAATGGATTGATTACAACTGAAGGAGGACACCCCTTTTTATAGTTGAGGGCCTCGGATTACATCCGTTGATCTACTTTTTATCCGACGGGCGAGACCGCACCGCCTCAACTATCGACATAATGTCAACTACCGTCTACCCACATAAATAACGGAACAGAAATCTAGAATATGACTCAATGACGGTTTCACCCGCCCTTGGAAACTTCGGGTAGAAGGCTCGGTGGGAATCCGAGTGAGAGCAAGAGGTCCACGGGTGAGTTGGGGTCGACTCTGGGGAACCTCTTGGGTCGTCCATCTTTTGGCCCGTGACATTCTCCCCCACTCAATTGAGCGACATCCTCGTCGCTTTCAACTTGACGGGCAGCCTTGCGGGCTTTGGCACGAGCTTTCCTGTTCTTGTTTCTCTTTGCTCGAATGCTCATGAACAAAGGGCCACAACCTTCGATGATGAAGTCGGACTTGGCACGCGGCTCAGTCTTCGGCTTGGACGGAGCACGCGGCGCGCACTCAACCGCGGGGAAGAGCACTTGGATGGGCATGGCATGTTTTGGAGTAGGATCCAACTTGACCTTTGGCTTCACCTCGAACAGCTTGTTGATGCGCATGACAGCTTTCAAGCTCTTGTCGAGGCGTCGGATCGACGTGATGGTCTTGGTGTCGACCACCCCCTTGATCATGGGGATCATCGACGGGCATTTTTGGTCGAGGATCGTCATGCACTTGATCCTCATGTCGATCATGGCTCCCACGCTTTCAAAGAATTGCATGCCAAGAATGAGATCATAATCGTCAAGAGGGATTACCTCGAATGCCATTTTGCCTTTCCATCCGCCAATCTTGACGTCCACGTCGGGTGTTGCTCCTACATAATGGAAGTCGCCCGAATTGATGGGCTTGTACGACTTCCCGGATGGTTCCACGTGAAGTCCCAAGGCCCTTGCAACCTTGGTCGACATGAACATGTTGGATGCGCCGGTGTCGACCAAAGCGTAAAGCGTTCGGCTGCACACTTCGACCTCCACGAAGAACATGTTAGTGTTTGGTGCGATCCTTTTTTCTTTGGTTGGCGATTGGGCTTGGACCGAGTTGATCATCCTCACAGCTCCAATCCGGATCTACCGCTTATCTTCTTTGGACTCCTCCTTTTCTTCCTCGATGGCAAGGAGGGCGTTGATTTGGCCCTTCTTCGGGCACTTTTGGGTCCAGTGCGGACCTTGGCAAATGAAACAAGGAGAAGGCGGGGGTTGATCGAACTTACTCATGTAGTCCGTTGGTGGTCGACCCCTTTGGAAGGTTGGCTTGGAAGACCCTTCTCCCCATGCTTTGGCTCGGCCGCTTTGCTCATGCGCGACTCGGGGAGTGTTTCTTCCAGCTTCATCCTCGCAAGGTCGATCCGTCGTCCACTCTCTTGTTTGGCTCCTTGGTTCAGTCTTGGTGAGGTCAACGAGTGACTCGGCCACGCTTAGCGCTCGCGCAAGACTGCTCACGTCCCGTCTCTTGAGCTCGAGAAGTGCCCATGGCTTCAACCCATCCATGAACACTCCGAGAGCCTCCTCTTCGCTTAGGTTGCGAATCTGGAGTTTGAGCTCCGTGAACTCCTTCACGTACTCTCAGATTACGCCTCTTTGCTCGAGACGATGGAGCTTGCTACGGGCTTCTTGTTGAGCGAACTCGGGGAAAAAGTAGTCCCAGAACTCTCTCACGAAGTCGTCCCATGTGCACACGGGATCGGCGCCGCGTTTAACCTCATCACACCTATTGCGCCACCAAAGCATTGCCGTATCAGACAGGAACATGGAAGCGGTTCGTACCTTGGTCGTCTCGTCGTGTATGTTGACGGTGCCGAAGTATTGCTCCATGCTCCAGACGAAGTTGTCCACCTCCTTGGCGGATTGTTCGCCTTTGAACTCTTTCGGCTTTGGCACCTTAATTTTGGGCAATGCTTGGGTTGACACAGCACCATTGGTGATTCTTAGTTTGCACAGGGCAAGCTTGGTCTTGAGCTCTTGGATCTCGGCCTTCATGGCTTCGACCTCGTCCTTACGCGGAGCTTCCTCTTCGACCACTTGGACACGTCATTTCAACACATCGATTGATGCTTCAAGGGCTTCGTCCTTGTCGTGTAATGGCGCGGTAGCTTCGTTGAGGCCGATCGTGAAGTCTTCACGGAGCGAACTCTCAACCTCCATGATCCGGTCTCGCACATCGTCAAGACCTTCCCTGAGTTCGAGCACGGTGCTCCGGACCTTCCCAATCTTCTCATTGAATGCAGCTACGACGTCTATTGAGGCGTCTCTTTTCTTTCCACGGCCGCGGTTCTCCTTGACTTGTGCGGCCTCTCCATCCATGATAGCTTCTTGGCTCGACATTCCTTCGAATAGTTGGTGCTCCTTGGTCTCTTGAACGGATCTCTCTTTTGCTCTGATACCACTTGTCACGGGCCGATCGATTGGGATAGTCACCGCGCGGCGACTCGGGCAACTTTGGATCACCCAAGCCAAGCCTTGCTCGATCGAATGCTTACCCGCTCGCTTACCCGGATCGTTGAGAGAGAAAGTTAGAGAGAGGAGCTCTTGGAAGGAAAGGAGCTTTGATATTTCTGAAATGGAATGGATTAATTACAACTGAAGGAGGACACCCATTTTTATAGTTGAGGGCCTCGGATTACATCTGTTGATCTACTTTTTATCCGACGGGTGAGATCGCACCGCCTCAACTACCGACATAATGTCAACTACCGTCTACCCACATAAATAACGGAACATAAATCTAGAATATGACTCAATGACGGTTTCGCCTGCCCTTGGAAACTTCGGGTGGAAGGCTCGGTGGGAATCCGAGTGAGAGCAAGAGGTCCACGGGTGAGTTGGGGTCGACTCTGGGGAACCTCTCGGGTCATCCATCTTTTGGCCCGTGACAAATGCATGTAGGCTTTTAACACTTTCAAGGAGAAGTTAGTGTTAGCACCAATTATGGTAGCATCGGATTGGAATTTACCTTTTGAGCTTGTGTGTGACGCTAGCGATTTTGCAGTGGGAGCTATTTTAGGACAAAGGAAAAGTGGAGTTTTTCAAATTATAAATTATGACATTCGAACCTTGTCGATGTACAATTGAATTATTTAACAACAAAAAAAGGCATGAAAAACGTTCCATCTCTATTTTTCAAACATGAACTCGTTTCATTAATTAACCTTCATTCTAAATTCTTATCCTTGCCATTTTCCTAGCTTTTTCAAAGATAACATAAATTCCATATCCAATTCCTTATTTTTCTTAGAAAAAAATTTGTGATGTCAAGCTTTTGAGAATACCCACGTAAAGCTAAACGTATATAATAAATTTATTGATTGAGGGGACCGTTGTTCTAATTTTATAAGGTAAAATTATAGATGTCAATTTATCTAATTTTATAAGGTAAAATTATCCGTTAATGTTCGCATTAATATATCTGTTATTTCCTTAGTTTTTGGATATTTCGATAATAATAGGCCACTTGATGCGACCTTATTAAATGATGATTTAACCACATGACATGAGGCATGCGACAAAAACTGGACGAACGAACCGACAGGAGAATGCCACATTATTTCTCTATATTAGTAAATTAATCAATATGAAAAAGAAACCAAGGTTCAAGACATTATTCTGGAAATGGTCAACCCTGAGCTTAGTTATAAGAGGCCCTGACATTCAAGCCAATCGACATTAGCTTTCTAGGAAAGTAGAAAGCCTCCTTTGCACTCTCCGTTTACTTTGTTGTTCAAAGACTGTAACCAGGAGAGCAACCCAATGGCGACGCAGCCGAGCGAACAACATGGGAACTCGAGTCATGCAAAACCACCAGCGGGTACATGTTTAGGTTCCAACCGAGAAAAGATACGGTAGAAGCGATGTGGTCTTAAAATATGCTGGAACTTGTTTTCTCACAGTTCTTTTTCTTTGCTTTATAGTCGAACAAAGATAACCCTAATCTTGGCTAGGAAAAAGAGAAGAAAAAAATAATGAAGGATTTTGTGCTCACTCTTTCTCCTACATAAATTGAAGATGTTCATGTAAGCTTTGGATCAGCTCCTTGTCAATCCAAAGGTGCTCTAGGTGGGTTATCCCTCGAAAGAGTTTTTTCATCGAGAAATTAGTATTTAGGGCGTATCTTCATGATATTTCTTTTCTGGGACGCTACTCATTGTCTACAAGTAAAAAGTAATAACTGAATGGCCTGAATAGTTCGCATCCGTTGCAGAATCATCGGAAGACGTAGTGGGTCGACAATTGTTGCGAGCTGCATTCAAGGGTGATTGGGAGTGTGCTAAAACAATTTTGGAACATGATCCTGCTTCAAAGACGGCTAAAATAACAAGCAGATCAGAAACGGTGCTTCACATAGCCGCTTTGAGTGCACGAGACCAATTTGTTAAGAACCTGGTTGTGCTCTTGGCTCCAGACACAAAACCCTTGAAATGGTTGATTGTGATGGCTGCACAGCCCTCCACAATGCTGTCTTGTGTAGAAGGTTAACTATGGTCAAGTTATTAGTTGAAAGTAATCCTAGGTTGACGCAACTTGCGGATAATGAAGGGCGCATTCCGTCGGCATTATCTGCTCTCGAAGCTTCTGAGCATAAGGAGATCGCTTGGTTCCTGGCGAAAAGTACAACAAACGAAGGGCCAAATCGTCCCTTCAGCAGTCCCTCTGCGATTGATTTCATTTTGAGTCTCACCTACACTGGTTACCATGGTATGATCTAAAGAAAATAGAGAATGGAGTCAACGAAGCGTCGCTTTTAATAGATATATTACCACCTATAATTATGATAAAAGTTAAAGATAAAATAATAATTTTATCTACATAGAAATTGAATAAAAGACAAATAAGAAAAGATCTCCAAATAATCAGTTCTTTGATACTTGGCTTGATGTGTTATCTTCATGTTGATTTGCAAAAGACTTTGCACCTCAACCATTTTAAATTTTTCCCATTTGATTTGTCACTTCAATAAGATCTCCATCACTCTATCTCAATCTCATATGTTTTTTTTCCCCTTCATTCTAGACTTAGCTTATTTTCCTGATCAACATTGCCGGTGAATTTGGATAGATATCACCCTTCATCTAGTTGAACAATACAATCACTTGCTTACCGAGAGAAGCAAAAAATACGACAAGCGATCTATACTAGACGTGTTGGCAAGGATGGAGTCTCACTTTCCCAGCGGAACCAAGCTCAGTGTTTTGGAAGCATTTATATACAAATGTCAGTACTTTCTGCACTCGCATCCCTTCATTACCGGTTCCATTCAAGATGATCATACCTGGCTCATCATCTGCTCTTTTGTTTTTGAACTGAAGGTATTCCGGTGGACTTGAACTACAATCCAACAGATAAAAATTTGGATCGGGGTGGTATGCATTTTTGTTGTTGGGAATTATCCTAGGACCCTTCACGATTTTGAACTTTCAGTCAACTTTTTAGGTTGATTCCCTCCATGCTAGCAAAAGAAACCTGAAATGATTGCTTATTTGTAGGATATATTATGATTCCTTGACCTATTTTTACTTGAATAATGGCATGAAATCGAACTGTTATGTATCAGCTATCCCCCTGGGATAGCGAATGAATAATGAGGTCTTACAATGATTTCATATCCAGTGATTGAGTTTTCTTTGCAACTTGATTTTAGCACTTCAATGACTTACAAGATCACTTTGGGATGCTACCAAAATTTACACTTCCATTATTTCAAGACCATTTTTATCTCTGTCCATCCCTCTCCAACTAAATGTCTATGGCTTTTTTTGTTTCTGACTTCTTTTATAAGCAGAAAAAGGCATCTACTTAATTCTTTGCCATAATTTGCAAAAGAACTTCTGTTAGGCCGATATGGGAGAAGGGGCTTCTCAGATTACCCAAGAAGGTGGACCACTCGAAGTGCGCGGAAATTAGCCCAACACCACTTGATCATTTAAAAAAGTCCTAACATTCCCAAAAATTGTACATGACTTTTGCCTATAGTTGCATTTGTCATCTTCATCTAACTTTTGTGTTCACCCAAATAACCCTTTAGCCTTGCCCCTAATTCTTCTATTTTTGCTGGATTAAAAGTTATTTTAAAATAGAGTCAACTCTACACACTATATCATTAACGTGTAACAAGTAAACTCGAACCTCACATACCATTATGTGACCTCATGTGGAAGTTTTGATTTTGTTATAGATAGACAGAATTGAGAAAGAAAATTTTTTTTGCTTTTGTGCTGAGCATAAATAACAATACGATAGTTTGTACGATTAATATGATTTGTTGATTACTAGCTGCTCTGCATATTTGAATAATATTGTCTAAATTAATCTTATATATGCAAAGACTACTGTGATTTATACTCATAGTTGTTCTATCAGTTTAAGTCTTATAATTATGTTCTCTTAATTATGATTAACATTAAACAGCCTCGTTTGAACTTCAAGGAACATACCAACCAAAAAAGTAAAAAAGATCTTCAAGGAAGATCACTTTCTTCAGTTACCCTATAATTGCTTCTACTTTCTTCGCATCCAACTATTTATATCATCCAAGCGTGATATAAACTCACCCTTTGCATTAAATGAATCCCAAAGGAGAAAAAAAATTGCTTTCCTAAAAGATTAAAATAAAAAAAACAGAGAGAATGAGATCGTTTTCCCAATCACCCGCCAACCCAAGATCTAAATGTGGAAAATTATGACAATTAGTAAACTGTTGTCAGATGCAATTTGCTGTCTAAAAAATAAATTGGGACTCAGAGCTGGAGAACCTTTTTCTTAATCTAATTGCCACCCCTTCGTTTTTAATTTTTTTAATTTTTTGACATTTTGTAGCTCCTGTAATCAAGAGAGTTCACGAGATGAAGCTAAGACACGTGACAGCAGTCAAGTTGGCAGAACAAGTTTGCATTGAGATCTCTTCTACTATGAATGCTACCGAGATCACCGATTTTTTCACAGAGAGGAACTTGCTGTATCAAGCTACAATCAGGGGAATAAGTGAAATCGTGAAGCTCTGTATTAACTTTTTCCCGGAGCTTATTCGGATTTCGCCTTATGGTGAAAGGTTGACGACACATGTGTTGGAGAAATCCTGCCAGAATATTTTGAAGCTGACAAAACGTTTCTATCAGTCTAGTCTGGATTATTACAGACTTTCGGTTTAGAGTCTGAAGACAGTCGGACATCAAGACTCAAGACTCAAGACTCAAGACTCAAGACTCAAGACTCAAGACTTAAAGATATTCTCATTGACAGTTTTCTAATCCAAAGGTCGAAAGGCTATCCGTAACCTAAGTATTTGGTTAAGGAGTTAGTCCTATTCTCTGGAGAAGATATCCTGGCTGGGTTAAGCTAACGGATTCTTTCTATTCAAGATCCGATGGTTGACGAAGTAATCTTGGAAAGTTCTATTCTTGGAAACCAAGATCCTGATTGTATGGGTGAACAGGATTGATGGGCTATCGTCAAGTTCCTTTAATAGCTCGAAAGATCTCCTTAATTGATTCCGTCCAACGAGTAGATTGGAGGAATTCCTTTGGTAAGTGCCAACGGGTATGATGGCATGAAGGAGTATAAAAGGAAGTCGTTCAAGTTATTTTAGTGCATGCTCGATAGACGAATTCCGTAGTCCTGAAGTTCCTTGATATTCGATCGATTCATTCTCGAGCAAAATTGTATACACAAAAGAGTGTTTATACTTAGTGATATCTTGAGCAAGTGTGGTAGATCATCTACACCACTGAATCAAGGAAGAACAACGCTGTAACACTTCTTTATTCATAGTGGAATCCAGCCAATAGGCTGTCAGTGCAGAAGAGTGGACGTAGGCTTAAACAAAAGCCGAACCACTATAAACATTGTGTTCAATTCTCTTTTCCCTTCTCTCGCTTTCGATTGCTGTTTATATCCATCGATTGTCTAGTATTGTGTGATTTAAGTGAAAAATCGTTTTATACCTATTCACCCCCCTCTAGGTACTCGTTCTAGCTATATCAATTGGTATCAGAGCTTGTGTACTCACTTTATTTGAAGTGTTTTACTTCAGAGTAAAAGATTCATGGCTAGCATGTTAGCACCAGGGCTGGTGGAAGGGCAAAGCAATACCAGACCACCCTATTTTGATGGAAAGGATTACAACATCTGGAAGAACAAGATGAAAGCTTTTCTACGATCAAAGGATCCTCTGGAATGGGACGTTGTAGAAAAAGGAATCATTCCTAAAGTTGCAGCTGTCTTAGAAAGAGGAAAAGAAGCTGTGGAAGCTAGCGGAATGTCTCAGGAATAAATAATCAAGAGACAAACTCTTGATGCAAAAGCAATATATTCTTTATATTGTGCTTTATCACCTACTGAATATAACAGAATATCTTCTTGTGATACAGCAAAAGAAGTCTGGGATATGTTACATATCACCTACGAAGGAACCGATCGAGTGAAAGAGACCGAATCAATATTCTTCTCGGTCAATATGAAGCCTTCAAAATGAGATCTGGAGAATCAATAACGACATGTTCAAATCGTTTTACAGAAATTGTGAATGGTCTTCAAAATCAAGGTCAACCAATTTCTGATTCCATGAAGGTTAACAAGCTTCTGCGTGGTCTCTCCAAGGACTGGAATCACATAAAGACTTCAATAAGAGAGACACAAAGAATCATGCCACTATCTGTCGATGAGCTAGTTGGAACTCTTCAGTCTTATGAAGTGGAACGAATAAACGAAGACGAAAATCCAAAAGGTAAGAAATCCATTGCATTAAAATCAAATGATGATTCGATGTTACGATTCTCAAGACGATATGAACGATGAGGAGCTTGCCCTCATGATAAGAAGATTCAGAAAGTTGAATAGAAAAGGAAGAAGATTCAACTCTAAGAGACAAGGCTTTCAAAGACAAATGACCAAGACTCGTTGATGATGATGAAGCAAACAAAGATGTAGTTTGCTTTGAATGTAAGAAAAAGGGACACATCGGACTAACCGTCCTCTTCTAAAGAAGAAGAAAGGAAAGGCTGAAAAGTCTCGAAAGGCTTTCAAAGCTGAAACCCGGAGTGATACGAGTGTGAAGAAAGTGATGATGAATATGCCAACTTGTGTCCGATGGCGCAATCGGACTCGACTCAAACTCGAATCGACTCGACAAAATTTGAAGTAAGTAATTTCAAAATTCCTGTCAAGGTTTCTAAGTATATTGATGAGCTGTGTTTAAGTCTTAAGACTTCTCTTAAAAGGATTTCTGAACTTAAAAGGGAAAACTCAGTTTTAAAACAACAGGAAAAATATTTTGAAAGAAAAAGTTAAATGTTTAGACATGAATGTTTCTACTCTTAAAGAAAATGAAGAAAATCTTTTGAAAGAAAATTCTCGTTTAAAAATTGACTCATCGAATATTTCAAAGAAATTTTCAATAGGGTCTCGAGAAACTTGAAAAATTCTTTCGGTGCGAGACCTTATTTCAATAAGTCTGGTTTAGGTATGACAAAGAGAAACTATTCCCTTAATTGATTTTCCTAAAGTAAAAGAAAGAATTAAGCAAAGACCTTCAAAAGAAGCTTATAAAAATCATTTCAAAAGGTTTTTGTAAAGCCCGTAGGTCGAGATGCTCTCAGTGTTCTAAGTGCAAAAGTCCGGATCATTTTGAAAAAGAATGTCCTATGGTTTGGAAACCCGTTAAGAAAACTTGGGCTAATACTTTTGTTTATCTTACTAACACAAAAGGACCCAAGAAAATGTGGGTACCAAAGAAAGCTTGAGATTCTTCTTTGAGTGCAGGTATCTATCAAGAGAAAGGTAAAGTGGTATATGAACAGTGGATGTTCAAGACATATGACAGGAGACTCAAAATGCTTTATAAAGCTTGTTCAAGTAAATGGTGGAAAAGTCTCATTTGGAGGAAATAGCAAATGAAGAATTGTGGGTTTTGGAACTGTGAAAATTGGAAATCTCACAATAAGTAATGTTTCTCTAGTGGAAGGACTCAATTACAATCTTCTCAAAGCATCGAGTCAACTATGTGATACTTTTGGTTTTAAGATCTTCTTTCAAGAAGGAATATGTTCCGAACCGGTAAAGACTCTACTCGCCTTTCTTGGGTAGAAGGCATGGAAATATCTATTTCCGGATGTGAAACCGTAAGAATCGCAATGCTTGATTTCAATTCAAGACGAAGCAAGTCTCGTGGCACGAAAGCTTGGGTATATTAATATGAAGCAATTAGCCAAAATCTCATCAAAGCAGCTTGTTCGCGGTCTACCCAAATTGCCTTATCAAAAGACTGATCTGTGTACTCCATGTATTCTAGGAAAGCAGGTAAGAAATTCATATAAGTCTATAAATCATGTCTCAACTAATCATGTACTACAGTTACTACATATGGATCTCTTCGGACCAACCAGAACCCAGAGTATTGGAGGTAAGAAGTACTGCTTAGTAATTGTGGATGATTACTCTCGCTTTACTTGGGTATTTTTTCTAGCAAGTAAATCCGAAATCTTTTCGTATTTTGAAAAATTTGCTAAAAAGGTTCAAAATGAAAAGGGATGTGTTATTTCAAGCATAAGAACAGATCATGGTGGTGAATTTGAAAATCAAGATTTTACAAAATTCTGTGATGAATCGGCTTTAAGCATATGTTCTCTTCTTCATATACTCCTCAGCAAAATGGATTTGTGGAAAAGAAGAATAGATCTCTTCAAGAAATGGCAAGAACTCTTTTAATTGAAAGCAAAATTTCTTTTCGATTTTGGGCTGAAGCTGTTTCAACAGCTTGCTATATCATTAATAGAGTCTTTTTAAGACCTATTCTAAAGAAAACCCCTATGAATTATTCAAAGGTAAGAAGCCTATTGTTTCATATTTTCATGTGTTCGGTTGCAAATGCTTTATATTGAAAAATGCAAAAGATTATGTTGGTAAGTTTGAAGAAAGATCGGATGAAGGTATCTTCCTTGGATATTCTTCATCAAGCAAAGCCTACAGAGTCTATAACAAGAAGAGTCAGACTGTGGAGGAGTCAATGAATGTCAAATTTCAAGACTCAGTACAAGATGAATCCAATCAGACTCATCATGAAGAGTCTGATCTTGCTCAAACCTCTCCAAAGTCTTCAACACAAGAGGCGTCACAGATTCAGGAAGACCAGCATCAAGCCATTTGTGAAGATTCAAGCAAAGAAAGGGATCTCAGCCAGAAAAATCAACCAGCAACGGAAGCATAAGTCCGAGTCATCCCAAAGATCTAATTATTGGCGAACTTAATGAAGGAATTCGCACCAGATCCAAAAGGCGTGAAGAGTCTAGTGCCGTAGCCCTCATTTCTGAAATTGAACCAAAAAGCGTAGAAGAAGCTTTGTCTGATGAAAGCTGGATTGAAGCTATGCAAGATGAGCTCAGACAGTTTAACATTAATGATGTCTGGGAATTGACATCTAAACCAAAAGGTAAAACTGTTATTGGAGCCAAATGGGTGTTCGAAACAAGATGAATGAGAAAGGAAAAGTCGTACGAAACAAGGCCGGACTCGTAGCCAAAGGATATACGCAAGAAGAAGGGATAGACTATGATGAGACTTACGCACCAAGAACAAGGTTAAAAGCTATTCGATTATTGCTTGCTTTTGCTTGTTATAAAGATTTCAGTTATTCCAAATGGACGTCAAAAGTGCCTTCCCCGAATGGATTTATCCATGAGGAAGTCTATGTGGAACAACCACCTGGGTTTGAAGACCCAAAGAAGCCGGACTCGCCCTTCGACTCAAAAGGCCTTGTATGGTTTAAAGCAAGCACCTCGAGCGTGGTACGACATACTGGACTCGGTAAGTTTTTAATACATAATGGATTTGTTAAAGGTAAAGTTGATACTACTTTATTTATCAAAAAGGAAAACAAAAGTTTTTTACTTGTTCAAATATATGTGGATGACATTATTTTTGGATCATCTAATGAAAGTCTGTTCAAGAAATTTTCTAAGTCTATGCAGGATGAGTTTGAAATGAGTATGATAGGAGAGTTAACATTCTTTCTTGGACTTCAAATTAAACAATTGAAGGAAGGAACTTTCATTTATCAAGAAAAATATGCTAATGATCTTGTCAAAAGATTTGGGCTTGAAAAGTGCAAAAGACCGACATACCAATGTCTTGTTCCTTGAAGATAGACAAAGATGAAGAAGGGAAGAAAGTTGATCAAAAATTATACGGAGTATCATTGGTTCACTTCTTTATCTCACTACGCTTCTAGACCCGACATTTTGTTAAGTGTTTGCATCTGTGCTAGGTTTCAATCAGACCCTAGAGAATCTCATCTCAGTGCTGCGAAACGTATTATTAAATACGTTGCTTCATCTTCAAGCATTGGTCTCTGGTATCCTAAGAATGGAGACTTTAATCTTCTGGGATATTCAGACGCAGATCTAGCAGGTTGCAGAGTTGATAGAAAGAGTACTTCAGGTACGTGCTAGTTGCTTGGAAACAGGACAATATCTTGGTTTTCAAGGAAGCAGTACGTGGCTCTTTCAACAACGAAGCGAGTATGTGGCTCTTGGCAGCCGCCGTTCGCAAATTCCCGTGGATTAAGCAACAAATTACAAGACTTCGGAATTGAAGACTCATGCACGAAAATCAGATGCGACAGCACCAGTGCAATAAATCTCACTAAAAATCCAATTCTTCACTCAAGAGCAAAGCATATAGAGATTCGACATCACTTCATTAGAGATCATGTTCAAAATGGAGAAATCTCGATTCAATTTGTTAACTCAAAGAGTCAACTGGTGGATATATTCACAAAGCCTTTGGAAAAAAATCAATTCGATTTTATCTGCTCCAGACTCAACATTTTGAAGCTTGAGGAAGTTAAAGTCTAGAGACTCTCAGACTTTCAGACTCAGACTCAGACTCATGGCTATAAACTATAAGTTGTTATTTTATTCTGTCTCGAAAAGGTATGATTATTTAACTAATTTATAATTACCGAGAAAAAGGGAATCGTGTCTTTTCAAAAATATAACTTCTATTAAAAAATGGCAGTTATTGATTTTAAAAGAATTCGTCGGTTCACTTTCCTTCGTACCGATTGGTTTTTCCTTTTTAAAACAGAGCTATATATATACAGTTTTTCTTCTCTCCATTTTCTAAACCCTCGAAAAGCATTCTTCTCTCAATCTCGTTTCTAGTTTGTGTTTAAACTCGAGAGAGTTGTCAACTTTTCTTGGGAAAACGATTAAAGAAATCTCTCAGTGTCAAAGAAAGATGTCTTCTTCAAGGAAGTCCTCAAGAATCGCAAAGGTGGGACCACAAAGAGCAAGAGAGGGTCCTACCCATGTTGATCTCACCGAAGAAGATGAGTTATCGAGTCAAAGAACGAGCCCGATTCACTCTCCAAAGACGTGACTCTTCTCCATCTACCCCACAAAGTGCGGGTCACCATCGAGAGGATGAGATAATCGAGGATGCAGAGCCTGTAAGAATACAAAAACCCTCTTTTATCTATAAACTCTATCGTGCTTTGAAAAGCATTAGAAACAGGGGGAGGAGTTGAGCACAGGAAGACTACATCTGTTCCTGGAGAAGGAAATCCAGAAGATTTTCAGGCTTCCCAAATGCCTGGAGAAGGACATGATACATCAACATCGAAACTGCGCGATTACACAGAAGATCCATCGTCTGCGTTTACTCCATCGACCGAGCAAATGTCAGTACACGTACGGATAATTCGGCAGATTTTCGTCGCATACTTGATATCCTTCGGAAATGCGTGGTCAAATCTATGCTTTGGACTGTGAAATTCAAGTCCTGAAGAATGCTGGGAAAGCATCTTCTGTTTCCCTGCAGGATCAGATCAAAGATCTCTCCTTTCAAATTCAAGCCAATGCCAAAGGAGAAGAGATAGCTCATCTAAGGGAAGACTTGAAGAGGCTGGAAGGAATCGTTCAGTCCATGGGAGATTTTCAGATTGTTCGCATTCCCAAGCGGAATTGACTACTTTCTCGCCTTTTTAATGATGACAAAAAGGGGGAGAAATTGCCAGCTTTGAACTCTGAACTTTGAACCTTTTGAACTCTGAACTTTAAATTTTATTTCTTTTATGTGTTTGGTTTTGATTTGGGTGTGAGCTTGAACTTGAACTTGGACTGATTTAAGTGTGGATTTTGATATCCGAATGCTTGCGGTTACATCAAGTATTGTTATATGGTTTTACTTGTGAAGGACTAACCAATTTTTCGTGGATGCAGAGTCTCGGTTGTTCTTTATTAATTTTTATGAGATAGCCATATTACTTGAGTAATATTTTAAGGTCAAAGTTGTTCAAATCTACAAGAAAGTTTTGTCACCATCAAAAAGGGGGAGATTATTGGAGAAATCCTGCTAGAATATTTTGAAGCCGACAAAACGTTTCTATCGCCTAGTCCGGATTATTACGAGACTTTCGGTTTAGAGTCTGAAGACAAATCGGACATCAAGACTCAAGACTCAAGACTCAAGACTTAAAGATATTCTCATTGATGCTTTTCTAATCCAAAGTGTCGAAAGGCTATCCAGAACCTAAGTGTTTGGTTAAGGAGTTAGTCCTATTCTCTGGAGAAGATATTCTGGCTGGGTTAAGCTAACGGATTCTTTCTATTCAAGATCCGATGGTTGACGAAGTAATCTTGTAAAGTTCTATTCTTGGAAACCAAGATCCTGATTGTATGGGCGAACAGGATTGATGGGCTATCGTCAAGTTCCTTTAATAGCTCGAAAGATCTCCTTAATTGATTCCGTCCAACGGGTAGATTGGAGGAATTTCTTTGGTAAGTGCCAACGGGTATGATGGCATGAAGGAGTATAAAAGGAAGTCGTTCAAGTTATTTTAGTGCACGCTCGATAGACGAATTCCAGAGTCTGAAGTTCCTTGATGTTCAGTCGATTCATTCTGAGCAAAATTGTATACACAAAAGAGTGTTTATACTTAGTGATATCTTGAGCAAGTGTGGTAGATCATCTACACCACTAAATCAAGGAAGAACAACGCTATAACACTTCTTTGTTCATAGTGGAATCCAGCCAATAGGCTGTCAGTGCAGAAGAGTGGACGTAGGCTTAAACAAAAGCCGAACCACTATAAACATTGTGTTCAATTCTCTTTTCCCTTCTCTCAGTCTTTCGATTGCTGTTTATATCCATCGATTGTCTAGTATTGTGTGATTTAAGTGAAAAATCGTTTTATACCTATTCACCCCCCCTCTAGGTACTCGTTCTAGCTATATCAACATGCAGTGGAGTTTCGCCAAGAAAGGACTCTTAGACTCTTTCTGAAGGTAAGCTCAACCAATGAGCTGTCATTAGTTCCAGTGCCTACACTAGGAGAATCGAACAGTATCATGAAGGCAGCAGCAACGTACAAGCCTAAGTCCGATGCTGTAACTAAAATCTCCGGAGCAGCTTTTCAAATGCAGAGGGAACTCCAATGGTATAAGGTATGTATCTTTGTTTTCATATGTTTAATGACAGTGCTTAATGATAAATATTACGTCTTCTTGACAAGTTTCTTAAAATATGATAGCTAGAACTTCATTTAGATAGTCTTGAGAATATACAAAGTACAATTTTTTTTTTTTTTAAATAGCGGCTGGGAGATATCCGGCCAAGCTTTTGTGCTGCACAAGGCCTACTTTCTTAGGTGATTGTAAGGGCGAACTGCTCAATATTGGTCTGGTGCACAGGGGACTTTGCTCCTGAAATGCTTCCAATATGACTTGAACCTAAGACCACAATGAACAGTCCTCTTTTGTCATCATAGAACTTTTAAATCCCACGCTGGTAAGTTTGAGAAACGACACTTCATCCTTAAAACAATTTACGGAAAAATAAGTTGGCCTGATTAGAGAAATTGGGGCATTGAAAACTGATTGAGACTAATTATAATTAGGTTGCATTCCAATATTACTAATATAATTGTGATCCACCACTTAATCTAATCCAAGTGACTCTTTCTTAAATTCGGCCGACTCTTTACAGAGGTGTCTGCCACCATGCAATTAGGAAATTATTATGCAAATCATTTCATGCATAACCCATATATATTAACTTGGGGCCCAAAAACATTTAAATCAGTTTTGCTTATACTTTCGCAATAGCTTTGCTTGTTCCGTTGTATCATGTTTTGTATTTAAGATTAGGGTGTAGTTCATATAAAATAAAATGTGTGTAGATGGAAAATGATTTAATTAAAGTGATATGATTTGAATCTTCTCTTTTTCAATCTAAAGGTTAGCTAAGTTCATTTATGGCCACTATTTTCATCTGAATAGCTATTATGTAAAGAGCACTTCTCAATAGTTAATTTACCCATCAACTAAAATTTACTAATGCAAACCCATGTCTACAAAAAAAAAAAAAAAATTGATATTATGAAGCTTTTACTATATATTTACCTATATTTCATTTCGACTCTCTATTCCTCTTTGTCATTAAAAAAGAGCTTTGGACAATTACGTTTAGTCCTCAAGCTTTGATTTCATTTTTAGTAAGTCCTAAAGCTTGACACTATCTTTTACGTTAGTCCTTTAGTTAGCTATATGGACGGAACATCTGTGTGGAACTTTTTATTAATTTTCTTTTATGTTTTGCACTAGTGGCACTGATATGGCGCAAAGTGGGCGCCAAATCTAAAAAATTAAAAATAAAAAAAGGCTAGAGTTTAAAATTAAGGTCAATGATTAGAGAGAGAGAGAGAGAGAGAGAGAGAGCGTCAAAGAAGAACAAGAAGGGGCCACCCCTTTGTCACTGGCAAGGTTTGGGGACCCTTGTCGGGTCGCTTCGAGTGCAACGACACTCGCTGGACTGCCGAGGAGGGTCGGCCGCCCTCGCTCAAAAAACTCTAGAAACAAAATACAACGCATGGAACTCAACAAACGCATAGAAGTACTAAAAGACTCATTCTTGGATTTCTTGACTAGCTCTTAATATTTTTTCTTTCCATAAATTCCTCTAGAAGATTCCAAATCGGATGAAACTTTATTCCGTTGAAAGTAGAAACATAGCGCTTTCATACATATATTGTTTGGCTGTATTGAAGCACGAAATCATCATCGAAGCTTAGAAGGTGACACCTAAGAATTTTTCGAGCAAAGATGGATTCAACCTGCAAGCAATTTCGCATTATGTGTTGAATAAGTCTTGATTTCCTTGAGATGTTCCTTTGTAAGTTTTTTTTTTTTTTTCAGAAAATTTTCAATAATTCGTCCACTTATTGTAACTCTTGCTCGTGACTTTTGTGCGTAGGCTGTGGAAATGTGGGTTATCCCTTCTGTAAGAACCTACCAATATAATAGCTCCGACCAAAATAAAAAAATAAAAAATAATAATAGCACAACACATTGGGATAACTTCGTGGCGCAACACAAGGGATTGCTTGAGAAAGGAGAGAAGTGGATGAAGGACACGGCAAATTCATGTATGCTTGTCTCAACTCTAATTGCCACGGTATTATTCACCGCTGCTTTCACTGTGCCTGGAGGCAATGATGGCAATACTGGAGTTCCGTTGTTGTTGGGACAGGACACTTTTCTGGTTTTTGCAATTTCGGATGCATTGGATTTATTCTTCTCTGTAACGGCCATCTTGTTATTTCTAGCCATCTTAACTTCGCGGTATGAGCCACAAGATTTTCTCAAATCCTTGCCTCGGAAGATCATAATGGGGCTTTTGTCTCTCTTTATATCCTTGGCTTCCATGCTGGTGGCCTTTGCTGCAACTCTCACTATTGTACTGGAGAAGAGACTAGAGGGGGTTAGCAAACCCATTGCTTTTCTGGCCTTTATCCCCGTGGTTTTATTCCTAGTACTACAGCTTCCCCTGCTATACCAAATGGTTAAATCCACGTATTGGCCGAGCATCTTTCGTAACGAGGACATTTGGGATCGAGTCAAATATATGAACAAGATCAGGGATTGACGAATTTGATTTGAGGGTGTATGTCTTCATTATAGTTGTTTGTAGGGGGGCCAATGTGCTACTGAATGTATTTCCTTGAAGGATTTGAACAATTACTATGCATTATGTTTCCTACCTTGTTATCAAAGATCTATTTATAGAATGACTTGATCAATTCAAAATTTCTGCCTATAGATACTTCAAAATTGAATCTGCACATGCATAAATAATTTTTGTTTAGCATCCAGTACCAAAATATGCTCAAGTGTGGAATATAACTTTTTGAATATTAGTTTTTTTTAAGCCTTATGTTTTATAATTTGAAAATTAGTTTTTTTTTAGCCTTAAACATTCGGCCTCTGGGTATTTCAAATTATAATCTATATAATCAATTATCTCGGACGTTTATTACCAACATACGTGCAATCATATAATACAACTTTCATCATGGAATTAAAGATGAACAATTATTTATAGAAAAAATCTATATATACAAAATTCCATTGATGAGAGTTATACCAAATGTAGACTTCATTCTTTTGAACTATAAAGTAATTGGAATCATACCACTTATAAGACTTTGATTATATTAATCATGAAATAGATGGAATTAAACCTACCATAAATCTCTGATCATTCATTAGTTACATTTATATCTTTCATAAAAATCTAGGTATACACAAGAAATTACTTTTAAACATTTAAACAAAATACAAGCAATCATGTAATATAATTTTCATCGTGGAAAAAAAAAATTGAGCATTTGATTTTTCTTTACAGATGCTCTTCAGATGAACAGTTTGATGATCAAAGTAGTCTATATATAAAGAACACCGATGATAGACATGATACCATATTTACGACTTTATTCTTAGGAACTATAAAATGGGAAATATACCAGATACATGACTTTGTTCACATAAATTGTGAGGCACGCGGAATTATAACCTATATATAATACGTGGAATTATAACCTATCATATAACTTCAATCATTAATCTAATTATATATAGATAAATAATTAAATAGAATATATATATTATTTCTGTAAACATTTATTTTTTGCAAATGGATAGAAAATTATTATCAAAGTATGCATAAGAATTAGATATGCAGAATTAGATATTTGCTACGATTAGAGGTTTGCTAAACTGGCTATCAAAAACAAATCACTGGATAAAACCGGCACGTGAGTGTGCCATACGAATATATACACACACTAAACTCACATTGAGATTTCTATGCAAGTATAATTTCTTTGAATTAGTTCGCTCATCCCAAAACTTTCAGAGTATCTAGATTTATTGTAAGCTTTCAAATAAGACATCATTCACCCGACATCCCTGCTCGTCTCCAACGAACATAGCCACCTTTTCTAGGAAAACGCCAGGTTTAATCGAAATTCAAGGATCTAAACTAAACAAAACTTATACCTAACTACTATGAATCAAGGGCTTTCCAAAGGCAATGAGAGTTGCAGAAATTCAAGAATGGATTAAAAAGGTACTTGCATTTGAAATTTTATGAACTTCTAGTCAGACACCCTATCAAACCGCAAACCCTCGACACGTTTAATGCACATCGAGTATTGTAGAAGAAAAAATGTTTGATGTACCCGATGAATGTGAGCCATCTTTCAAGCACCGTTAGAGAAAGTGGGCTCCATATGGAATTCACATTATCTAATGGTAGATGTGAGCTCGGTTCATATGATCTTAACATGGCCAATACTTGCTAATTGTATAAGCGATCTCCGACAAAATTCTAGCGTTTCTTAAAAAAAGAAATAAGTCTAAAGCCGTATGGTATAGAATTTGCACATAACTCACATGACGATCCTCCTTCATTTTGTTATGCATAGAAAATTCGTCCCAGTAAATTGGTCCATTGGCCACACTGGCAAACCAATTACAACCTTACAAGAAAAATCCATGGAAAACCATTGACGACGAGCGTATAAGCCAAATTATATGAAAAAAATGAGCATCTGAATTTTTGTCATAAATTTTACGCACAAATTTTCATCCATTTGATAAAAACACAAATGAAAGTCCTTATTTTGTTCACATCTGAATCTTTGCCAGCAAATCGAACATGAAAATTTGTTAAGATAAGGAGTACATGAAAAAATAAAAAAATAAAAATTCAGCCCATCTCGCTTCAGCCTCGCGTCCACATTTACGTATCTTATACATATATGCATTTGGCGGGGTAGAGTAGAACAGTTATAACGCAGATACACGGAGCTCAGCAAATTCTCCCTCGCATCATTAATTTCCAGGAGCTTCTAGGTACTTGGCCACCTCCATACACCAGTAGCTGCTGCTCGTCTCGGATCGCCGACCACCATAGGCTCTTTGCATTTGAACATAAGAGAATAGAGCACAGAGCAGAGGGAAGGAACTCTCACGTTTAGTTGTGATTTTATCTCGATTTCCTCTATGAATCCTTACTCCTCTCTCTGTCACTGATTTCCGTCGCAGGCCACTTCCCCAAAACCACCAGCTTCGCAGCCACCGGAAGTGCTCTGTTCGCCCCTGTTTTCGGCCAACGTCATCAAAGTGCTGGATTCTCCTTCTCCCTACTTTAGCTGATTCCAGTCTGAAGGTAGGGACCGAGTGCTCGATTCCACCAGGGTGATATCCGGCCACGTTCGAGCCTTCGTGATGAGTCTGGATACGACCTCTCTATTATTTCTTCATCTAGATCCTTTGGCCAAAATATCTACCACCTGTTTGATAAAATTCCTGAACTAGATCAGTGGGTGTTTTGTTTCAGATTCTGAGTGAGAGCTTTCCTTTGCTTGATCGATACATTATTTTCGTTGCATAGGCTTTACATGTGTTTCGTTTCCTTTCATTTCAGATTTTACTAGCTATTCATTTTAGGATTTGTTATTGAAATTCTCGGATTAGATGCGAATCAAGTGTGTACATGAGATGAAACTGATAACTGAGTATTCCAGAACTTAGACCGAGGGCATCTTGAACGAAAATGAATTGATCCGTCCACATTTACTTCTTATGCTTCACTATATGTCGGTCCCTGTTTGTTGTTCGAATTGCAAATATATTATGAGAATGTTGCTGGTTAGTTCTCTGTACGCGTTGAAATCGCAAGCGTATTGAACGAATGCTAATATCCTGAATACCGAGTTGCTGATGTACTCACTGTGTTGTGTTCGTACCGATGTGTTGTGTTACGGATTATGTCTAATCTGTGGGCGCTTGCTGTTCGTATGTCTTGGCATGTGTAATTGTGTCATTGATGTGCTGTTCGTTGATGCCAGGTACTTACTGTCCACATTTCCTCAATTCATTTTTTTCTCTTCTAGTTTGGTGAGCCTCTAGTTTTCTCGTACAAATTAAGTTATTAGCTACATTTTATATGTGAACTGTCAATTTAAGGAAGCAAGCTATATCATTGTCCGAAAATTTTTCACTAAATAAATGTCTTGTATAGCAAAATTTTTTTGTTCAAAGAATCGAAAAAGGAATATATACTATCATTTATTCGTGTCCACTCATCTACCGATAAAGAAACGTCTTGTAGAGCAGAGTGATACGGTGGCTAGTCAAGGCCAGTTCCACGATTACGGGAGGTGCCGCTGCATGTGTGGGTATCATCGGGGATAAAGGTGCGATAACGAAGCACCTCCGTGAAGTGAGTTGCCAGCGGAAGACTCGAATCAATCTGTTTTCTCTGATGGGAGTGTATAATAGATTATATTGTCAATATCATATTAAGCTGTTTTGTAATATATAAAAAAAAAGTAGTAGCTGTAATTAGACTATAGAATCTCCAAATATTCAAGAGTAGTATCTTTATTATAAAATATAAAGAACACGAGGTTGTATATGAAACCATAAACTCCAATTTAAGGATTTCTTCCACGTGGAAACACAAGTTATTAGAATATTTAAATATTAAATGACACATTGATGTGACAGCATATGTTTTTAGAATAATTTACAATGCTCCTGCAAAATTTAATACGGTATCAAAACATGAAGTTTTGAATTCAAATTTTGAAATCCCTTATTTGCCTCCTCTAGTATATATTTTCACTCTTTAGTATTAGGGCAAAGTCTAACTTAAGTGTGAGGATAAGTATTAAAATATTAAAGGAATGCATTTATCTATCAATTTAAGTTTTTTGATTAAAATAGTTAGTAGTAGTAGTTTTACAAAATTTTATAAATGTATAAAAGAATTTGTTGCAAATATTGACTAATAACAACATACTCGTACATGTAGATAAATAAATCACTTCATTAAAAGAAATGCATATTAAGCTCGAAATACTGATTAAGTACCATGAATAGAACTAATGCCTCATTTTAGCTTTGGGATGGCAATTTTACCCCACGTACCGAATACCTGCGCTATGTCAACTAAAATGGGGTGGATAAGACCAGCAAACATGGAGATTTCTAGTATTAACCTTCTTTCTTTATATAAGTTGTATTACTTTGGTAATATAAAGTTTCTTATTTTCAACATAGATTTCAATAGAACATGAATATTTCCAATACTTCATTCCCTTTTCTCATCAATTTATCACCGAAATATTTCCAAACTAAATTATATTCTAAAGGATCTAAGAATCCCAAATTCGTTTTTTTTTTTTTTCGCATAAATGATTTTTTTTTTTTTTTTTTTCAACTTGCAAATTTTTTGAGAGGCTTGTTGAAGAAATAATTTTTACCCTTGAAGTTATTATCAAGAAGGGCAAGTGTAACGGGGAAATCCGCATTCTTGCTCGGGGTTGGGGATGGAGTATGTCCCCGTGAGGGAAATGGGCCGATGATAGGGCATCTCTAATAATAGTGGAGCCACAATGCAGTCCCGTGTATCCGCTTTGCAATTGTGCACCTGCCCAATCCTATTGCCACTCCTAATTCACATGCAGCAATATTTTCTGTTCCAGCTAATAAATTATAAGAAGAAATGTTAATATAATAATTACAGCAAACACCGGCAGAGAAAAAGAAAAAAATTTCCGCATACGGCTTTATACACAGTTGATTTTGATGGTTAGTGAAGATGGTAAGTGGTTAAAATTCTTAAATTAACGGTGGATAAGACTGTTTGTGAAAAAGAAAATTTGCACTCACGTTGTATGCACCAATATTTCATATTAATGATATACCACTTATCAAGAGAAGAGTGAAAATACCAAAGAGCACCTCATTCGCAAGTATCATTAGCGTAAGAGCGACTTAGGCGACAAACTGAGAAAAGAGTGAACCTAAGGTGATCAAAATTAGACGATATAATAATGCTCTTTGGCAAGATCCTACGTACCCAAGTCGGTATGGAGTTCGACTCCACCGGAGCACCTTCTGATAGAAAAAGAGGAGGCGGACGTGTCTGATCTTATGAGTCGTCCGTATCAAATGCATTCGAGCAGAAAATCGGTGGAAGTGCTGAAATTTGCATAGCAATCACTCCCAGAGGTTGAGCCTAGCTCCGCTGAGAAAGTGAATTGGCATAACAGACAATGCTCTCGAGAGAGACGGGGGAAGCGAACGGATCATCCCTTCCGTCATTTGTCTTCTCTATTGGCTATGCTTTCAGCCAAGGTCTCTTGATTTTGTGTTGCGTTCTCTACAGCTGAATCAAATCGTCCCCAAGTGCTCTCTGCCCATGATTCAATCCGATAACAGGAATTTATACCGCTGTTTTATCGAGTACAACTCACTGGATTTTTCAATGCACCTTTACGTGCAATTGAAAAAGATTATGATAAAAACTGCCGGCAGTTGATTAAGGAGTAAGGCGAAATCGAATATTCTCTAGGTTTCAATAGGACCTGAAGGAGGACGGGTCGGTGAGCTTAGTGTTCCGGGATTTCGACATGCACGGAAACCGAGCTGGAGATTTTCGCAGGTAGCAGCAGAAACATGGCGCTCATTTCATCATCTGTGATGTCTGGCGTTCTCTTCAACTTCTGCTAACTAGAACTGGGAAAGCATACTGAGATGAAAATCCGGACATGTGATCGACTTTGAAAATCAAACGGAAAAAAAAAAAAACAAAACAAAACAAAACAAAACGGCCTGATGGTATTGAAGCGAGTTTGATGTTGGCAACATGCCATGGAGGCCACTAAGCGATTTTAGAGGCTCTACAATAACAAGACGTGATTTGGCTCGACTGAATAACCTAATGTTATACAGTGGCAAAGAACAAACAGCGATATTATCAACGGCCGAAGAGTATTCAAGGTAGACTACTTGGATTGGAGCTTCTACAGCCACAACCAACCAACTGAGGCTCAGACAATATGGAGATTCTAGCGGGGTTTCGTAAACCCCAAGTGATGATGAATTTTCGTGGCTCCCACTCTCCCAGTTTTCTTTGTGTCATATCTCTTCCTCGTATCTTCTGTCTCTCTCCAGATTTGGTTTGGCTCTTGCTTTCCATCCCAGTGAATGTTCCGTTTTGAGCAATCAGTGATGGTGGCAAGCTGGGCGTTCATATTCTCTCAACAATAGGGCGAACCACAGCAGTAGCGACCCAGAAACAGAGCAGAAAATCAAGTCGCCAAAGGAAGACTTAAATCAAGGAAAAACGCCAAAACAGGGAGCTGTCATGTCCGTCTCGGCAAGGGCACTTTTAGGCGAAACCAGCACTTCCATGGCAGTCGCTGAGGCGTGGGACGAGCGACTGGAACTTCAGTAATGGATGAATAAAGGTTTGAACGAGAAGAGCAAGCTCTTGAACGCCGAAAATATAGGATCCGATATTTGATATTTCACCACCTCTCTCTCTCTCTAGACTTGTCCAGATTAGGAGCCATTTTTGCCGGCTTCCTGAACAGCTGTAAACGGTGGCTTTTGTCTTTTGTGGAATTTCCTTAAGGAGCAAGTTGGTCAACAATCATGGAGCAGTCGACGTAGAGACATGAGAGGAAAGTAAAGAGGCCAGAGAAAGCCTCAAGATTTAGAGAATCTCGCAGATATAGAGATGGGAATCAGTCCGTGAGTGTAAGGAAAATAAAAAGAGTCGAGTATTTGTAGGAGTCGATGTACTCCGACTCCGAGCATTGCAGGAGGTAGTTTGCTCCAAGTGTTGCATTGTGGTGTGAGAAAAATATTGCAAGAGGGAAAGTGAGTTTTTGTGATTTATACTTGTATCACGTTTCCACAAATTCAACATCCAGAAAACAGAGCCTCTCCACCGAACTCGTCAGTGCCGACAGCAGCGATTGCCTGAAGTCGAGTAGGTGTCGGCAACGGTGGCGACATTGTTCTGGCAGCTCAGCTGGTGGTACAGTGAGGGAGCCCAGAGAGGTGAGGGAGAAGAATCATGAGAGCTCCCTGATGCTGCTGGAGAGCTCGAGAGTGTTGGGGAGAACGGGCAACAATTTAGCAAGAGCTAAACCCAATCCAAGATTAATTTTCCACAAAAACTAAACTGACCCAAAACAACTTAGCTCTAGTAACAACTAGAGGTGGCAAAATGGATCTTAGACTCATATATTGGTCACTTGTTTTTTTTTTTTTTTGGTAACCCAATGAACTCCGTAAAACAACAGTTAGCAAGCAAATTCTAGGGGAGCGACTGCAAGACTCACCATCACAGTACTCTAGGTAAGAATCCCTAACGACGTGGGTCACTTGTTTTTTTTGACAAAAAGTAGTTTAATAGGTTTAACAATTAAAGACTTTGATAGGTGAGTCTTAAGTGGGTTTTAAATGAGTTGGATTTAGAATCCATTTTCAATCAAAACCTCACAATCTCTCTCTTCCCTCTTTAACTTTACAAAAATATGTCTTAAGTGGTCTTAAATGGGTTGGCTTTAGATCCATTTTCAATCAAAACCTCACAATCTATATATATTATAAAACCGAAATTATAATTATTATTTTATTTTATTTTTCTTTCCTTTTTTTATCTTTCTTCTTCCTCCGGTGGCTAGCACGGCGATAGCCGCGACCGGTCAAGCGAGCCTCGAGCTCGCTAGATCTGGCGAGGCGGAGACCTCGCCGACGCCCGTGAGGCTCGAGCCTCGCAGATCCAACGAGGGGCGAGCTTGAGCTCGCTCGACATCGGCAAGCCTCGCCGGATCTGGTGAGGGCGAGCTTGAGCTCGCCCGACACCGGCAAGCCTCACTAGATCCGGCGAGGGCGAACTCAAGCTCGCCCGACGCCGGTGAGCCTTGAGCTCACCAAATCTGGCAAGCCTCGAACTTGCCGACGTCGGCAAGCTCGCCTATGGCCGCCCGCCGGCTTTCGTCATGGCCGGCGGCGGGCCAAAGAAGAAGAATAAAAAGAAAAAAAGAAAATTAAAAATTATATTTTAAAAAATAAAATAATTAAAATTTAATTTTTAAAAAATAAGAATTATTAAAATTATATTTTTAAAGATAATTATTTTAAAAATTATAAAAATTGTTCATTAGATTTTTGTTGTATAAAACTATTTTAGTAGTACCATTTAAAAAAATAATATATATATATATATATATATATATATAAGCTTTTTTAAGTTTAGTTAAATGGGTCGGGTCGGGTATAGGTCAAAAATCTTGCATTGTAATAAATGGGTCATAAGTAAGTTAAATGGGTCGATTTTGATCGAACCATTTATGACCCGACTCAAACCTAATTAGACCCACCCGTTTAACGAGTCTAGTAACAACCAATCATCACAACCTTACAATAAGTAAGTATAATGCCGAAATGATAAGAAGACAAAATCAATAACAACATCATGGTTTACGTGGGAACCCAATGTGAAAAAAATCACCGACCATCCAAAAACTTTCATTAATCATCAAGAAGGATACATGAAGTGTTCTTTTGTAATCACACACTAGAGACTTAATATTAATAATACAATGATATTTCCTCACCATAAATGTTAATTAACATAAATGAAGTAAAAGAACTCTAACTGTAATTGAAAAATTCAGAGGAGGTTCTCAATAAACGAAACCGACCAACTTGGCCCTCGATCGCACGAATGGTATACTCAAAGTTGAGCTAATTCCGTCAAAGTTTGGCCATAGAATCCAGACAGCAAAGTAGCAGCCCTCTTTTCCCTTCTTCTTCAAGCTCTTTCGGTGCGCCCCTCTCGGTGTACTCTCCGTTTCTCTCTCTCCTCTTCTCTCGGGCTCGCCCACTCACGAAGCAACTCTTTTCTTTTGTTCTTTTTGCTTTTTGACTTTTGACTCCTTCTCTTTTCTTTTATTAATGTTAGCTGGGCCCACAAGGGGCGGACCCAGCCCATAGAGAGATGAAAAAGGCAACACAGAGACTGTTGGCATGTGTAGAGGAATCCAGGCGTGAGGAAGGTGGAGCTCAGGAGACGGAGAGAACCGGTCTCCATGAGTGATTCAATGCCCCCCCTCTCTCTCTGTGCAGGAAGGTGTGTGCCTCATCTTTGTAGGTGCTCCGGAGTGCCAGTCGCGGAAGGGAGCTTCAGAAAGAAGATTTTTAGCGAAAATAGGCTGGACCGACCACATTAGAATTTTGCGAATATTTATAACTAACTTGGCAAACTAAGCATCTATACCATCGATTTAGGACATATTAGACAATTTCCCCCAAAGTATTTGGTTCACAAAAATGTTCTAATGAAATCTGTTTTTTGTTTACATCTTCTATTATCTTTGATAATATGCTTGGTGAGTAAAAAACCAAGAGTTTTCAACGAGAATGAAAATCATAAATACTTTTTGGTGTACTGTAAAAATTAAGGTCAATTTTGGCCGTTTTCGATTTTAAGGTTCAAAGTTTAGAAAACTGTGCAACCAAAAATTTCCACCAAATGTCCTTACCAAAAAAAAAAAAAATTCCACCAAATGTATTTCAGATGAAAACTAGAAAATGGAAAATTTCCATTGCATAACTAATTTTGGTTGAAAGCTGTATTTTTAGAAAGATTCTGCCTTAAATCAAATTGAAGTTCTTTAATTTTGCTTTGGGGCTTGACGAAAGTGAGATGCCCATATTGCTAAGAGCTTTATACGGCTAAAGGCTTTCAAATTAAATTTTGCTTGCATTGCTTTTTGGAGCTCAAGAAAAGAAGCAACTTATCTTGGTAGAGACTCAACTTGATCATGGGGTAAGGGGATGGAATGAACTCTATTGTAACAAAGAGTGATGAAGTCACCTTAAAGTAATGGTTCCATCACTAGGAATTGAACCTAATGATTTGTGGCGCGAAAGCATGAGGCTGCTTGCCCACTGACATAGGACTAGTCTATAGTCCCAGGATAAACTATTTTACATTCAAGTAATCCAATTGCTATAAAGTGGGAAAAAAGGAAAAAAGATGTGCTTGCTTGCTGTAATTGTAGAGGCTTACCTTTACTTTAAGAAAGGTAGTTGTATAAAAGGAAGGAATGGACATCCTAGGGAGAGTAAAACTCTTTGATAACTGAATATCTCACTCATTTTTGCATTCTTCATTTACTTTGTTGTTGAAAGACTCTAACCAGGAGAGCAAACCAGTGACGGTGCAACCAACTGAAATACAAGGAAATTTGAATCAAGCAGAACCACCGACAGGTATAGGCGATGTGGTCTTAAAATATGTTGGAACTTGTATTTTCTCATGGTTCTATTTCTTTGCTCTATCATCGAACAAACATAACCCTGACCTTGGCTAGTGAAAGAAAAGAGAAAAAATAATCAGTATGGGAAGGATTTTTGTGCTCACTCCGCCTCCTGCATTTATTGAAGATGTTCGGGTACGGCATTGGATCAGTTCATTCTCTAACCAGAGGCGGTTCAGGTGCGTTATCTTTCAAAATTGTTATTGCATCGTAAAATTAACATTTGGGGCGGATCTTCATCAAATTGTTCTTTTCTGGGACACTTCTTAATGTCTGCAAGGAAAGCGCAGTAACAAAATGGACTGAAAAGGTTGCATCCATTGCAAAAATATTGAAAAAGGTCCCAGCGTGGGCCGCGACGCTCTTGCGATGGCTACCAAGGGCATTGGGGGAGGCCCGTCAAGCCCTTGCTGGCCACAATGAGGGCCATGGGCCTTCGCCAGCTTTCAATCCAAAAAAAAAAAAAGTAAAGAAAAGGAAAAAAACAAAATTATAATTATTATAAAAATATAATTAAAAAATGTTCATCTTAGCTTCGGCCGTGCTAGGTAGGACAGCCGGCATATACATTAGTAGTTTCTAACTAAAATTGATCAGATGGACTCAATTTGCAAAACTTGAAAACATTTAAGACTTAATTGGTATAATTAAAAGGTTTAGGCTTAAATTGGCACAAACAAAATAGACTTAAGACTACTTTGGTAATTTTCTCATTAAAAGTCTATGGCTTGTTTGTTTTTGACTTCTTTTATAAGGAGAAAAAAGCTCCTACTTAATTCTTTGCCATAATTTGGAAAAGAACTTGTGTTAGGCACATTGCCTGTATAAAAAAAAAAAAAAATCACTGCACATTTATCATTGGATGAGTAACATGCGTATAAAGTTTGTTAGTAATTCAATTTTTTCACATGTCAACCAACAGAGAATGTGTAACTAAGTTATATATGATTTCATGTGCTGATATTCTTAAATTTTGAAAGATTTTTTATATTCACGATATTCTAATTGCAAGAGTCGTGAAATTGTAAATTGAGACGAGATTTGATGATAACCTAAATATTTTCTTGGACAGATACTTCATCTCAATACAGCATAGAAGAATACGTTGAGCGGGTTGCAGAAATTGGGCATGGGACTAAGGGCAAGCCTCTAGCGTCATTGACTCTGAAATAAGGTTGCAATAGATGATCGCATGGGTTTATCATTTAATCGCATTAAACATAGTAAATTTACACTTTTATTTGGCAATAAGTTGTTTGGGAGAGCTTGGTTTAGAAGAATATTTTAGTGAGAGCGAATTTCGTGGGTCCCAATAGAATCGTCCATCCCATAATTCCAACCCAATTTAAATATCCTATGCCAATGAGCTATTGGTTAGATAATAAAGGAGTTTTCTTCTCTTCTTATAATCCCGTAATCCAGATTTGTTGGAAGCACTTAAGAAAATAAGATACTAAATACATTAGGCCGGTATGGAACGCTTGAAGATTACTCAAGAAGGTGGACCACTGGAAGCGCACCAAATTAGTCCAAACACTAACTGATCGCTAAAAAAAGTCCTTTAGTTCCCAAAATTTTTCACAACTTTTGCCCATAATTGTATTTGTCATCTTCACCCAACTTTTGTATGCACCCGAGATACCCATTAGCCTTGTCCCTGATTCTTCTATTTTTGTCTAAGAACAAAAAGAAAACAGAAGTGTAGTGTGTTGCGTATTTTTATCAGATTAAAAGTGATTTTAAAATAGAGTCAATTTTAAATCTATTCGCTATGTCATTGGGGTGTAACAAGTAAACTCAAACGTCACTTTCCATTATGTGATCTCATGTGGAAATTTTGATTTTGTTAGAGACAATAGAATGGAGAAGGAAAAAGTTTTTGCTCCTGCTGAGCATAAATAACTATACAATGTATTGCACCAATAATATAATACTCCATGAAGAAATGGTCTTCCTAATCAGGCCAAGTTAGGACTTCGATAGTCCTAATATTGCAATATTACACATTACACGGAATTGAGCTAGAGTCTAATAACAAAATGGTTTCTTCGAGACGGCTATATCTAATGGGTGAAGGCTTGGTTGTCGTAGCTTTATGTGCATTATGACTCCATTTGGCAATTGGGGAAAATTGGGGGGAAAGATAATTGGAGTGGAAAATTTGGAAAATTTTCCTTTTGGTGAGTAGAAAGAGGAGGAAAATCTAAAATTGTGAGAACTTTTTTTTTTTTTTTGGTGCATTTTCCATACGCACATGCTTCCAAGAATAGCGTAAGGCACTAACCACAATGGTATGTGTTAATGAAATCAGGAGCAGGACATATGGGGTGTGGTCGATGCGTTAATGAAGATAAAACACCAATGTTGTTTATCCACGATCATCTTTTGTTTGTTACTTAACATGCTTGAATATAGGCAGAAGAGATTGGATATGGAACCTACCGTATCTCCCACCAACAAGGAAGGACTGCACTCCCTGGAGTTTCGGAGGGATTTTCGGCAACGGAATTTTGGATGACAAAATCAATATTTGTGGGTCCACGTTCCCGAAGCATTTCAGATGACCCCGAAAGGTCATCATTCTTCTTCTAATCAATATTTGTGGGTCGACGTTCATGGTATTTTTTTTTTCCTTCCTTAAACTCAAATGATCATGCTCCATTCATTTTACGAAAAATATTTTTTGAAAAAAATATTTGTTTCACTTTCTAGAGTTTGATTTGCTTAGGAAAATGAATCAAGGGAAAATGTTTTGCCAATCCATAGAAAACCTATGATTAAAGTCAAGAAAATGATTTCCCTTTTTGAAAAATCAGAAAACATTCTCCAAAATATTACTAAGTATCGGCGATTGGACTTAAAACTATAAGCTTGGGCATGAAAGCTTTATCATTGATCCCCGAGTACTGGCATTCAAGACCAAATCTCTAACGGACTGGCCCGGGCCCCTTGCACCATGCTCGAATCCATTGAGGCCAGGCTCAAACTCCTAGTGCATGTGCCCAATTCCTTGGAACTTGAGCCGTGGTCCATAAAGGATATGCTTGGGTCATTGATACTTAAGCTTTGGTCCACAAAGGTCAAGCGTGGGTTTATTTTCAAACTTTAATCAAACACCGGAAAATATTATCATTTTATTGAAAAATGACTTTGGAAAACATTTTCCAGAATTGTCACATTTTTTTTTTTGCAAAAGGAGCAGAGTACTATAATGTTTTCTAGACATTAACTTTGCTAGCATTCGAGCTACTTGTTTTCCAGGTAGTTTCAAAACCGAGTCCATCGCTTGGTAATGCTATTTGCCTTATAGTGGATAGAGCATTAAGTGATCATCGATCGTGCTATTTCATGTGGACATTTCGATTTTAATGTTTGAGGTTTAAAAACACAACAACAAAAATTTCTATCAAACATATTTCTTTGAGAATTTTGGAGATGAAAACAAAAAATCGGAGAATTTACGTGGTATAACTATATTTTGCATGAAAATTGTGTCTAGAAATATTCCACATTACACTAAATTGAAGGTCTTTGTTTTAGCTTTTAGGCTTATGAAAAAAGTGAGGTGCTCATTTTGCTCATAGTTATACATCACTAAAGGCTAGCAAATTAAGTGCTCATTTTGCTCATAGTTATACATCACTAAAGGCTAGCAAATTAAGTTGCCCGCATAGCTTTCCCAGGCCCAAGAACCAACTTAACTCGGTAAACACTCAATGTGATCATAGTGCAAGGGAAGGAATGATCTATATAATAAAAAAGAGGGATAGAATCGTCTTAAAGTAATGGTTCCATGACCAAGGATTGAAACCTAATGATCTGAGACACTCAAGCCTAAGGCTACTTGCCCATTAGTAAAGGTCTAGTTAATATTCCCAAGGATAAACTATTTTACACTCAACTAATCCAACCACTATAAAGTGGAAACAAAGATATGCTTGCTTGTTGTAATTGTAGATGCTTACCTTTACTTTAAGAGAATTACTAGTATATAAGAAAGGAGGGCAGAAGTCCAGCACAAGTGCTATAACTTGGTACGGGGGGACACTTAAGTGCCATAACTTCAAAACGGTACACTTAAGTGCCACTTTTTTTTTTCTAGTGGGACACTTAAGTGCCACCTCCGGCGACCCTTGCCGAAAATCCTACGTGGCAATATTTTTTTGCTTACGTGGCTCATTGGAGGTCCAAATCAGCATAAAAATTAAAAAAAAAAAAAAAAACAAGAAAATTTTAAAAATTTTAATTTTAAAAAATTTTAAAATTTTTATAAAAATAAGAAAATTAAAAAAAAAAATTATAAAAATTTTAATTTTAAAAAAATTTTAAAAAAAAAAGGAGAGGTCGAACGGGCGGCCGAGGGCCGAGCCCTCACCGCCGCCGCCTCCCGCCGTCGCCGGGGAAGGGCCGGTGACGGAGGGGGGAGGGTCGGCCGGGATCGCCGGCCCCCAGCCGACTGACAGCGAGGGCTGCGAGCCCTCGCCGGCCCCGGCCGGGCCCGGCGACCCCGACCGACCCTCCCCACTCCATCGCCAGCCCTTCTCGGCGGCGACGGGGAGGCGGCGAGGGCCCGCGACCCCTCGCCAGATTTGGGCGAGGGTCGCGGCCCTCGCCCGCATCCGGCGAGGCCCCGCGAGCCCTCGCCCAAATCTGGGGCGAGGGTCGTGGCCCTCACCACGATCCGGCGAGGGCTCGCAGTCCTCGCCGTCGGTCGGCCGGGGCCGGCGACCCCGCCGACCCTCCCCCTTCGTCGCTGGCCCTTCCCGGCGACGGCGAGGAGGCGGCGGCGGCGGGGCTCGGCCCTCGGCCGCCCGTTTGACCTCCCCTTTTTTTTTTCTTAATTTTTTAAAACTTTTAAATTTTTCTTAATTTTTTAAAATTTTTAAATTTTTTTTTTTTTTTTAAAAATTTTTTTGAATACTTTATAATTTAATTAATTTTTATATTATTATTTACACGTAGACACGAAACGGCGTCGTTTTTGCGTTTTCTCCGCCACGTCAGCATGCAAAACGACGCCGTTTTGGACTAAACTCGCCGGAAAATTGTCACGTCAGCCATTTGGCCGGATTTTCGCCGAAGTGGCACTTAAGTGTCCCATTTTACTCCGATGATGGCACTTAAGTGTACCATTTTAAAGTTATGGCACTTAAGTGTCCCTCCATGCCAAGTTATGGCACTCCAGGTGTCCTCACCTCAGAAAGGAGTGAACTCCTCCTAGGAAGACTAAAACTCTTAATCTTACCCATTTTTGCATTCTTCCTTTATTTCGTTGTTGAAAGATGTTGGGAATAACGGATCCACGAAAAACGGATTCGACACTGAATCGAACCCCTAAATCAATGCGGAAGCGAAGCCGGGGAAAACAACACGTATCACCGATCGTAAAGCATACCACGGAATCGAGCGTACCTTGTTAGCCACAGATTAAACACCAATGCTGAAGATCGAGGAAGAAATTCTGATCCGATGACGTCAATTCAACTTGAATAGGGAAACGGCGTCGCCTTGAGCGTTTGAGAGAAAAAAAGAGGGAAAGGAACGTACGTTGGAATTGTTATGCCAAGAGGTGCCATCTCTCTCTCTCTCCTCCCTTTTATACCTTCCCCCATCCACGGGCCCTATTCCCGTGGGCCGGGCTTTTTGGGCCCAGCATGGGCGGACGGGCCTTAAGCCCATCACCAATTAAATCCATCATCTCCCACTCGCACATGGTGGTCCAAAACCAACATCCACGGGCCCTATTCCCGTGGGCCGGGCCTTTTGGGCCGAGCATGGGCGGACGGTCCTTAAGCCCATCTCATAAATCCATCATCTTCCACTTGCACATGGTGGTCCAAAACCAACATGGGCGGACAGGCCCTACTCATCCCCATCAGAGAAAAATCCATCATAGACTCTCACTTAACATGGTGGGCCGAACAGAATCCTCTTTTCCTCTCTTCAACACTCATACCAGTGAATAATTCGTGCGACCAGCATACTTTGAGAGCTCTTTGCCATACATCTGTTAGGAATATATAGCAGCTCATAATGGGCATTACACTCCGAGTAGATTTAGTATGCAGTACCCTAGATCGATCGATCACATTTATATTTCTCTTGATCTCTTTTAAACAATGATATATATATTGTATTCACAATTATGATTATCCCAAAGACAGTCATAATTGGTTAACCGGTGAATACAAAACTACAATGTGATTCTCCAAAATCGATCTTCGTCTTTTCTTCAAACTCTCAATTTCAGTTTAGCTTGCTTTTCTAGAAATGTCCCATTAGATCGAATCAAACTCTTGACCATTGGCAACATCCTAAGATAGCAAACACCAAATAGAAATCTTGAGAATAAGTAAAAGTCATGAGGGGACTTAAATTTTGAGGAACTCTTTTCCTCAAGAGTCTCACACGTCATAAAAGTTGAGATCAAACTTTTTGCCACTCTTATTGGTCGTCTTATGCATACGTAGTATGAAACACGTATTACGGTATTAACTCCTTTCCCATGGAGCGCATGTCTACACTATTCAATACCGTATAGATGATAATTCAGACATACCCAATGTCTAACTTGAGTTCACGTATCTACTCATTCACAAAATTCATCAGAACTCACATCTGGCATCTTAGACAGATAAAGTAAAATATGTGGAGTATTTTACTTTCGGACATCGTAAGAATTATGTCCTCATCTTAACACTCAGTTAAGGCGACATACGTGTTTTAAGCTTGAGCTCTCGATTATCACCTAGATAATAAGTTTAAAAACAGTCTCATCTCTATTTATCACACAGTAAATAGAGGCGATTACCCGTGTGAGTGGGCTAATCTTATATCTGTCCGACATACTTCTCTTAACTTAAAATAATGCACTGAGCATTAAGATGCATAAAGATCAAACAAAGATTCATAGGCATTAATGATGAAAACGCAAATTCATCAAATTGTGAACACTTAGGGAAATTACAATATTTAGTACATCAGCCTCTACACAATCCTAGAGATTTCATATAGCCACAAAACACATCTCTAGGTATTCGCTTTGTCATAGGATCTGCTACCATTCTATGTGTAGTATGTACTCTAAGTTCACATCTTTTCGTGCAATCATATCCTTGACAAGGTTATACTTGGTATCTATATGTTTGGTCTTGCCATGATATTTTGGATATTTGGTGTACACTTTTGCTGCTTGGCTATCATAGTTAACCAATAATTAATCTGCAGCAATTCCAATAACACATAAATGATCCAAAAAATCTCTTAAGTCAAACACATTCTTATACTGCTACTGATAATGCCACGAACTCAACTTTCATCGTGGACAAGGCTATACATGTTTGTTTCTTACTGCTCCAACATATGGTGCCATTATTCGGTAAGAAAACAAACCCAGAGATAGATTTTCTTTCATCTACATCTCCTCCCCAATCAGCATCTTAATAGCCTTAGAGTCGCAGATCCTTTCCTTAATGACTCATCGTATAATCAGCAGTTCCCTTTAGATACCTCAGTATACACTTAACGGCTTATCAATGTGCTTGACCTGGATTGGATTGGTAACTACTCACCATTCCAATTGTAAAACATATGTCAGGTCCTGTACACATCATAGCGTACATAAAGCTTCCTACAGCACTAGCATAAGGAACATGTTTCATTTGTTCATTCTCTTGTGGAGTCTTTGGACACAGTCTATGGCTCAATCCTTCACCTTTTGCAATAGGAGTATCTGTGGGTTTATAATCTTGAAATCTTAACTCCAAGAATGTATATAACATCACCCATGTCTTTCATCTCAAAGTTGGAAGATAACAAATTCTTCACAGTATTAACAAACTCCATATTGCTTCCGGCAATTAGTATATCATCAACATATAATGATATGATCACAAATTGATCCTTGAATCTTTTGATATATACACTATGATCCTCGTCAATCATTGTAAAATCATATGCCATTATGGTATTATGAAAACGTATATACCATTGTCTCGATGACTACTTAAGGCCATATATCGACCCCCAAAGTCGACATACCTTTTCTTCTTGGCCTTTCACTATGAAACCAGTAGGTTGTTCCATATATATTTCTTCCTCTAATTCTCCATTAAGGAAAGCAGTCTTTACATCCATCTGATGTAACTCAAGATCCATACTAACCACTATTGCCAGAACTATGCGAATCGAGGTAAATCACACTACAGGAGAAAATGTACCTTCATAATCAATTCCTTCCTGTTGATTATACCCCTTCGCCACAAGGCGAGCCTTATGCCTTTCTATCGAGCCATCAGCCTTTCGCTTTATTTTGAGAACCCACTTGTTCCCAATAGCTTTGTGTCCTTTTGGAAGATCAACCAGTTTCAAACATGGTTTGACTTCATTGACTCCATTTCCTCTTTCATTGCATAAATCCATTTTTCCTTACTAGGGCAATTCAGAGTCTCATTAATATTTCTTGGCTCATCCTTATCTTGTGGAGTAATCATAAAAGTTTCCCCTTCAATGTCAAAACGTCGACAGTGAATACTTTGGCGACTTGTTCGCCGTATAGGAGATTATACACTTAGCACATCATTTCCCATTATGCTCCCATTTGGATTAGATAATGACGATATCATCATCTTGATCCAAGGTTTCAAATAGGGAGAAATCTTCTCCTATTTCGCCATTCTTAGGAAATTCATCTACTAAGAATGTGACATCCTGTGATTCAAATTCAGTTATATTCCCACTTTCCTGCTCACCTATGAACACATACCCTTTCGAGTGTTTGGAGTATCTCATTAAAATACTCTTATTTCCTTTGGGACCTAATTTCCCGAACTTGTGAGAGGATTCATGTGTATAGGCAGCACAACCCCATGGCTTAAGAAAACTTAAGTCCGGTTTTCTACCTGTCCATAACTCATATGGAGTGGAAGTGACTGATTTGGAAGGCACCCAGTTAAGTATATAGGCAGCAGTTAACAACGCATCACTCCAAAAAGTGATAGGTAAGTTAGCATGCGCCATCATGGACCTAACCATTTCTAGTAGGGTTTTGTTTCTTCTCTCCGCAACACTATTTTGTTGAGGAGTATATGAAATAGACAACTGTCTTTCTATTCCTTTTTCATCACATAATTTTCTGAAATCATCAGATAAATATTCTCGATCTCGATCGGATCTAAATACTTTTATTTTCTTGTCTAATTGATTTTCTACCAAGTTCATAAACATTTTTGAAACAACTTATGCTTCAGATTTATGAGAAATCAAATAGACATATCCGAATCGAGTAAAATCATCTATAAAAGTGATGAAATAAACAGCCCATTGCCTTCCTCTCACATTCATTGAACCACAGACATCAAAATAGATTAAATGCAGGGGAAATTCAGCTTTTTTACCTTTTCAAATGGTTTCCTTGTTATTTTCCCTACTAGGCAATGTTCACATCTAGGCAAATCGACTTTTTCAATGTTGCCCAATAAGCCCTCTTTGGCTTGTCTATTCATATGTTGTTGGCCAATATGATCAAGTCCAGCATGCCACATAATCACATCACTATCATATGAAATAGAAGACGTGAAACAAGGGAATAACAAATATTGACATCACTACAGTCAACATATAGTACAATGAAACCATCTAGAAAGTGACCACAACCATAGTAGTTTGTATACAAATACAAATCTACACCACTATTATGGAAGTTCATATTAAAACCAAGCTTAACCAACACCAAAACAGACACTAAATTTCGACGAATCTCCGGAACATATAGGACATCATGTAGAAACAAGGTGCGTCCACCACGCATATTCAATTGGCAGGTGCCAATCCCTTTAACTTCAACTCTGAAATTATTTCCCACATAAATCCACATTGTTCTAGTTGGTATCGTCGGAATTTCACGAAGGATCCTCTATCCTTCCTTACATGGTCTGTCGTTCTTGAATCTACTGTCCACAAAGGATTGGATTCAGCCAATAATGCAGAACTCGACACATAAGCAAAGTTCTCAAATGTGCAAGAGGTGTTTATCTTCTTTGGCTCACGACAGTCGCGAGCATAGTGACCCTTTTGTCACAATTGTTACACCTCACCCTTGACATTTTCTTCACTTGAGGACATTTTCATCTCTTGTGTTGATTAACTCTTGATTTCTTGCAACAATGACTTAATCCTTTGCATTCTCACATATTGAACGAATCAATACGCTTGCGCTTAGAGCACAAAGCCCTTTCTGAGCTAGAACCAGCATTGCAAATGTCTGTTTTCGGCTCAAATGCCGTTAGGCGGTCCTCTGCTAGCTCAAGGTGGCGCACGACACCCTCAAGATCTTCCATAATATGGTCAAGAGCTTCTAGTGCTTCTTGCTTTTCCAGCACATATTGAATCTTCATATTCAATATTTCACAATTGTTGCCGTTTATATCAGCAATCACGTTCTTAGTTGCTGAAACCATCAGTCTGAACACATCAGACATACATGCACGAATATTTAATGCCTATCATTTATGCATCCCTATTTGCATAGACCCATCATATTAATGAATAATTTCAAGTAAGGTTTCAGAATCAAAAGGTCACTACGTTTCCAATCATCCTCCAAAAATCCTAACTTAAAACTATCATTAATATGATTGTCATATGCAAAATTAATTCTATGAAGTTACAAAAACTTCTATAACTACCCACAGCTAATTACCCACACAGAATCAATAATAATGAAAAGCATATAATAATTGACATCCAATAAAATAACAATGCTTTCAAATAATACAATTATACATTACACTAAGCAATATATACATAAGAAAATATCAACATGGAAAGATATATTTACACCCATAAAACATCTCATCCTAATCTAAGAAATAATTAGGGAATGTCCCTTCTAATCTATCAGTCAAAACATCTGAGAAAATTAAAGGCACATTTGCCAACCATGGAAAAAATTTTGGAGAGCTTTCATGTCGCCACCAAGGCGCATTTACTCTGCGCCATGTGGCGCACAATCTAAAGGTTGAAGTTTTGGCCAACTCAATCCTATAGTACTCTCTTACAAAAGCTTCCACTAGCTCCCTATAACCCGGGACCACGTTGACCTCCCATAACCGATCTAATACTGCTTGCCATTCAAGTGGAAGAGTGTTCATCATAGCCGGCAGCTTCTCAAAATCCGGCATAAGATAACTATTCCAGATGATTTCCTGTATCATCTGATTGACCCTGATCACATGTGACATTAAATCACCGTCATGCCACCGATAATCAGCTAACTCTTTCATCAGCCTTTTAAGTCTTGCATTTGCCTCGTCCGTTCTCGGGATTGTAGGTATCCGTGCATAACGCATCATAGTTCCTGCAACAAATGCAGAACTAAAAATAGATTACCCATAATCCATAATTTACATAAGGAAAAATACATAATTTTCCAAAAATCATGCAACAAATGCAGAATAAATAATGGATTACATATAAACCACATAGGCATACATGAAAAAAGAAACAAATTCCTTTTTTTTTTTTTTGGTCAACGGTCAACGGTCAAGTCAAGGGTCAACAGTCAACTGGTCAACGAGGGTCAACGGGTCAGCGGGCGCGGATCGTCGGACCGGGCAGACCGGTTGAGCCGGTTGGACTGGTCGCGCCGTCGGGCCGGTTCGGGCGAACGGTCGGCACGTGCTGCGCACGTGCGCGGGCTGACGTCACGCAGACGTCAGCCGGCACGCGCCGCGCGCGTGCCGGGCGTCCACGGGTCGCCGAGTCGGTCGCCGGCCGGTGACCGCCCGGCCAACCGTCACGATGCTGACGTCATCAATGACGTCACCCGAGTGGTTACCGACCGTTGGGTGATGTCATGCCGACGTCAGCACGCGTCGGTCCGTGGACTGGCGCGTGCCAGTTCGCCGGCTGGTGGCGCGCACGCGCCGGTTCGCCGACTGGTGCGTGTTTCGCACGCGCCTGGCGATCCAGCGCTTCCGGGCGCGTCGCGCCCACGCGCAGCGCCTTCCGGTCGTGCGTGTGGGCGCGTTCGGCGTTGCCCGGCGGCGCTCGAGGTGTCGCCAGACTCGTCTCGACGTCGCCTTTCTTCCTATGCCAGCAGAATTTGATTTCAAGTTATGCAAACTCGGAAAAAAGGCCGAACAGCGCTCGGGTGTCGGGATTTCACGCCCGATCCGTACGGCCGAGAATTTTTTTTGCGAAAAATCACTGAAAAAACGTCAAACAGGTCGGGAAAACGTGAACTAGGGCTTTGATACCAATGTTGGGAATAACGGATCCCCGAAAACCAGATTCGACACTGAATCGAACCCCTAAATCAATGCGGAAGCGAAGCCCGGGAAAACAACACGTATCACCGATCGTAAAGCACACCACGGAATCGAGCGTACCTTGTTAGCCACAGATTAAACACCAATGCTGAAGATCGAGGAAGAAATTCTGATCCGATGACGTCAATTCGACTTGAATAGGGAAACGGCGTCGCCTTGAGCGTTTGAGAGAAAAAAGGAGGGAAAGGAACGTACGTTGGAATTGTTATGCCAAGAGGTGCCATCTCTCTCACTCTCCTCCCTTTTATACCTTCCCCCATCCACGGGCCCTATTCCCGTGGGCTGGGCTTTTTGGGCCCAGCATGGGCGGACGGGCCTTAAGCCCATCACCAATTAAATCCATCAAAAGACTCTAACCAGGAGAGCAACCCAATGGCAACGCAATCAAGTGAAAAACAACGAGATTCAAATCATGCAAAACAACCTGCAGGTACATGTTCATGTTCCAACCGAGAAAACATTAGATATCAGCCATCTTAAAAGATGCTGGAACTTGTATTTTCTCATGGTTCTTTTTCTTTACTTTATCATCGAACAAACATAGCCTTGACCTTGGCTAAGAAAAAGAGAAGAAAAAATATTCAGTATGGGAAGGATTTTGTGCTCACTCTTTCTCCTACACTTATTACAGATCTTCGTTTAAGCGTTGTATCAGCTCCTCGTCAATCTATAGGTGCTCGAGGTGCGTTATCCCTCAAAAGAGTTATTTTATTGTGAAATTAATATCCGGGGCAGATCTTCATCAAATTGTTCTTTTCTTGGACAATTCTCAATGTCTGAAAGGAAAACATATGAACAAGATGGCCTGAAAAGTTTGCATCTATTGCAGGTAGATACTATTACCGACCATTGTTGGAAGCTGCATACAAGGGTGATTGGGAATCTGCTAAAAAAAATTTTGAACAAGATCCTGCTTCAAAGAAGGCCAAAATAACAGACAGATTAGAAACAGCGCTTCACATAGCTGCTTTGAGTGCACAAGACCAATTTGTTGAGAACCTTGCTAAGCTCTTGTCTGAATCTCCATACGCTGCAGACGCGCTTGAGATGGTTGATTGTGTTGGCCGCACAGCCCTTCACTATGCTGTCCTGAGTCAAAGGATAAGGATGGTCAAGGCATTAGTTAGAAGTAATCCTAAGTTGACGCAACTTGCAGATAATGAAGGACGTGTTCCTTTGGAAGTATCTGCTCGGCAAGCTTCTATGCATAAGGAGATTCCCTGGTTCCTCACGAAAAGGACAATAAACGATGGGCCAACTCACCCCTTCACCAGGCCCGCTGCAATTGATTTCATTTTGGATCTCACCTACGCTGGTCATCATGGTAAAACCACCATCACTCTTTATCTCAATTCCATTTGTTTATTCCTTTATTCTAGACTTAGCTAATTTTCCCGATCAACTTTGATGGTGAATTCGGATAGATATCGTCCTTCATCTAGTCAGGCGGTATCCTTGGTTAATGACCATGAAAAGTACAGAGCATGAAGGCAAAACTATACTGTACTCGTTGGCATTGATGCGGTCTCACTTTCCCGGCAAAAACAAGCTCGGTGTTTTGGATTCATTGATATACAAATGCACGTACTTTCTGCACTCACATCCCTTCGTTACTGATTCCCTTCAAGATGATCATACCTGGTTAATCACCTGCTCTTTTTTCTCTAAATTGAAGGTATTCCAGTGGACTTGAACTACACACCAGCAGAAAAAAATTCGGATCTGGGTGGGTATGCATGCTGTTGGGTATTATCTTAGGGAACTTTCATGATCGTGAACTTTAAGTCAATATTCTTAAATTTTGGAAGCATTGACATACAAATGCACGTACTTTCTGCACTCACATCCCTTCGTTACTGATTCCCTTCAAGATGATCATACCTGGTTAATCACCTGCTCTTTTTTCTCTAAATTGAAGGTATTCCGGTGGACTTGAACTACACACCAGCAAATAAAAATTCGGATCTGGGTGGGTATGCATATTTGCTGTTGGGTATTATCTTAGGAACTTTTCATGATCGTGAACTTTAAGTCAATATTCTTAAATTGATTCTCTCCGTACTAGCAAAAGAAACTGGAATTGAGTTTCCTTTTAGGATATGTTATGGTTCCTTAACCTAGTTTTACTTGAACGATGGCCTGAAATTGAACTACTTTATGGATTAGCTATCCATTGGGAGCCATATATAACTCAACCATGTGCACAAGTATCGTATAACTTAATTAATCCGACAATGTAACTAATTAATCATGAGGTCTTACAATGATTTTTATCTGGTGAATGTGTTCTCTCTGTAACATGATTGCAGCGCTTCAATGTCTTACAAGATCACTTTGGAATGCCACCAAAATTTTAGGTACGCTTTCATTTTATTAAGATATTGTCGTTATCTCTGTCCCTCTCTCTCCAACTACAAGTCTATGGCTTGTTTGTTTTTTACTTCTTTTATAAGTAGAAAAAAGCTCCCACCCAATTCTTTGCCATAATTTGGAATAAAACTTGTGTTAGGCCCACTGCTTGTGTAAAAGAACCGTTAGACATTCACCATTGGATGAGTGCTATGTGTGCTTGAAGTTAGTTTTGTAATTAATTTTTTCATGGTCAACCGTCCAATATTGAAAATGTAACATATTCTTTACAACGTGATGCACCTAATAATTTTCAAAAAAAAATTTCAAACTCCCAATGTTGAATATGTGACATATTCTGTACAACGTGATGCGCCTAATAATAGTCCTTCAAAAAATTATTCAAACTCAAACATAGTTATAAATTATTTTTTATGTTGACATTTTTATATTTTGAAAGATTTGAGATATTCTCCAAATTATAATTGCAAGAGTTGCAATTTTTAAAAAAAAAAAAAAAAAAAAAAAGAGTTCAAAAAGAATACTTGAAACTACAAATTGAGGTGAGATTTGCTGTTAACCTAGGAATTTCTCACTTATGGCTAAATGCTCTAAGCAGATAATATGGAATAAGAGTTAGTAAACCTAGGACTTCTCCTTCAATCTTGATTGGTGAAATCATGTTCGCTTCATCATCTCTATCAAGATGTAAATCTTCCTGGAAAAATAAGAACAATGACCCCATATGTATTTTTGTATGTGCTTAAAGCCTAAATAGTATTTTCTTTGACTACTACTTCACCTCAATACAACACGAAAGAATACATTGAGAGGGTACAAGAATCAGGCATGGAACCAGGGCGAGCTCCTAGCGTCATTGACTATGAAATAAGGTTGCAACAGAAGAAGGCATGGGTTTATAGTTTAATCACATTTAACATGGTAAATTTACATTTTCATTTGGCAACTATAAAAAGGCGTGAAGAATAGGAAAAGGAGCAGGTAGGAAAAATCAAAATAATTTGTTTGGGAGGGCTTGGAATAAAATAATATTTCAGTGGGAGCGAATTTTGTGAGTCCCAACAAAATCGTGCATCCCAGAATTCCATCCCAAGTTATATATCCTATGCCAACGAGCTGTTGGTTAGATAGTAAAGGTGTTTTCTCCTTTTCTTATAATCCAGCATTTCAGGCAAAAAAAGGTTTTGCTCTTGTACTGAGCACAAATAACAAAACAATGGATTGCACGATTAATTTATTTTTTTTATTTTTTATTACTAGTTGCTATGCATATTTGAAAAGTAATATCCAAAATAATCTTATATATGCAAAGAATACTGTGATTTACTCTAGCTAGACATATGTTATTAGCGTGGTTGTTTTCAGAGCCGTTCTATCGGCTTAAGTCTTATAATTATATTCTCTTAATAATGATAAACATTGTAAAGCCTTGTTTGAACTTCAGGGAAAATCACTACCCTCTAATCACTTCTACTTTCTTCGTATCCATTTTTTTTTTCATCCAGACATGATATAAACCTTTTCTTGGAAAATGCCAGAAATGATTTTATACCCTTTTTGTGCATTGCATCAGCAATTGCTAAAACTCACTGTTTGCATTTGAGGACTGAATCGCAAAGGAGAGAAAAAAAAATCAAAATAGCTTTCCTTAACACACACACACACACACACACACACACACACATTATAAAAAATAAAAATAAAAAATGAGATCATTCTCCCAGTCACCCGCCAACCCAAACTCTAAATGAGTTAAATTATGACAATAAGTAATATGTTTGTTAGATGCAATTTGGTGTCTTAAAATAAAAAATTTGGGACCCAGAGCTGGAGAAAATTTTTTCTTAATCCAATTGCCGCCCCTTGGTTTTACATTTTCCTTTTTCCTTTATTTTTTGACATTTTGTAGTTCCCACAATCAAGAGAGTTCACGAGATGAAGATGAGACACGCGACAGCGGTCGAGTTGGCAAAACAAGTTTGCATTGCTATATCTACTATGAAAACTACCGAAATCAGCAAGTTTCTTTAAGCGGACTTGTTGGATCGAGCTGCAAGAAACGGAATCAGTGAACTCGTGAAGCTATGTACTCAGTCTTTTCCGGATCTTAATCGGATTTCACGTCGTAGTAAGTGTTAGACGCAAATTGCGCAAACCTCAAGATCTCCATAACTAGAACAAGAATATGCATGATTGAGTAGAAAGAATTGACGCACCTGTTTTGGGATCCATTGTTCTTGAAGCGGAAGCGGAAACACAATGTTCCACGCACAAGTCATTCTCCTCTATTGCCCTCCGTATCACTGGCCCCCTCACGTGTAGCGTTAGGTAAACGCCCTTTAAGTGAGGATACAGGTGAGAATTAGGGTTAGAGGAGAGACTTGAGTACTATTTATAGAGTTTCCAGCCAGTCCCTCTCATTACGGGCCAGGCTCAACTCGGCCCACACTAGCCAGCCCATATTAGACTAATTAAGAAACCTTCTATCTCACCTTAGATCAAACCCTGTAAAACGGTAAACGTTAAACGGTAAATTACAATATCAATTAATATAGTCCACAATTAGAAAAACTCTTACATTCTCCCACTTGGACCGTATTAATTGAAATCGTACTGGATGTGCGCACATTGGTCCAGAGATAATTCTTAATAGTCAATCCTATCCCATAAAGTCTTAAACACCGAATCATGGCGGTAACCGTATGTATACACACAGAGCCTTCCATGGTCATGAGTGCTCTCAACTTTATTGATATGAATTCAATATGGTAGTGTAGCAAATGGATAACATCTCTTATAGAGAGATCTCATTTGTCAGTCACCATTCTCTTAACTTTAGGCGTCACAAAAACTTGTGCCACTAGAGAATGCTTTATGGTTCCAATGAACCCACATATGTCTTGTCTTTATGGTTAACCTTTCTTTATGTATTACAAGACATATGCACAAGGCTAATAACTGGATGCCCGGATGCCCCTAGCCTTCACTCAAGGTTTAAATAATACCATGAGACTTTTAACAATATATATCAACATAATAACAATCCATTCAAAAACATTTTATTGAATGCAAAAGTTGACATATATGTATCAAACTGTTACTAAATTGTAACAAAACAGATGTAAACTTTATTCAAAGAAAAATAAATCACAGCTCCCACTAAATAACAGCATCCCAAGACGCTCCTAGGCCCATACTAATGACATGTCGATCAAAAACACACGGGCGTAGGCCTTTAGTTAGTGGGTCTGCAACCATATCATCTATATGGATATAATCTCTTTGCAACGTCACCATTCTGTACTGATTCTTTTATAGTCAAAAACTTGACCTCCATGTGTTTAGACCCCTTTAAACTTCTGTTGTTATTAATAAACAACACTGCAGAGTTATTATCACAATATAACTGTATGGGTCTATCCACAAAATCATAAACTGATAACTCTCTAATGAGATTCCGAAGCCAAATAGCTTGAGTAGCAGCTAAAAAACATGCTACAAACTCCGCTTGCATGGTTGAAGAAGATATGGATTTCTATTTCTCGCTCTTCCATGATACTGCACCTCCTGCCAACATAAATATGTATCCAATCGTTGATTTCTTATCATCTTGACAACCGGCAAAATCTGCATTTGAATACCCGACTAATTGCAGGTCTGGAACATATCTATAAATCAGCATATAATCTTTTGTTCTCTTTAAGTACCTTAGAACTTTCTTGGCAGCAACCCAGTGATCACGTCCTGGATTAGACTGATATCTATCTAGAAGCCCTGTTGCAAAAGCAATATCTGGCCTAGTGCAAACTTGAGCATACATGATGCTTCCAAGCACACTAGCATAAGGTACATCCTTCATTTGAGCTTTCTCAAAATCTGAATTAGGGCATTGTAAAAGACTCAATTTATCACCCTTAATAACAGGAGCAATTCCTGGTTTACAATCCTGCATATTGAATCTTTCTAAAATGCGATCAATATACGCCCTCTGAGATAAACCCAATGAACAACGTGAGCGATCCCTATGGATCTCAATACCAAGGACAAAAGACGCCTCACCAAGGTCTTTCATATCAAAATTTTTCGATAACATCCGCTTTGTCTCATGCAGTAAACCAATGTCACTACTAGCAAGCAAGATATCATCTATATAAAGTATGAGAAAAATATATTTTCTCCCACTGACCTTGGTGTATATGCACTAATCTACTTTGTTCTCAATAAATCCAAATGAAGTAACAACACTATGAAACTTGAAATACCACTGTCTAGAAGCTTGCTTAAGGCCATAAATAGACTTTTTCAATCTACAAACAAGCTGACCTGAGTCATCTGCTACAAAACCTTCAGGCTGCACCATATAAACCTCATCATCAAGGTCTCCATTTAGAAAAGCAGTCTTAACATCCATCTGGTGTAATTCCATATCATAATAAGCTACCAATGCTAAGATCACTCTAAAGGAATCTTTAGAAGAAACTAGAGAAAATGTTGCTTCATAATCTATTCCTTCTCTTTGAGTGAAACCCTTAGCTACCAGTCTGGCTTTAAACTTTTCAATCTTTCCTTTGGAATCCCTTTTAGTCTTGAATACCCATTTGCAGCCAATAGATTTACAACCTTTAAGCAATTCAACAAGCTCCCAAACACCATTGTGTTTCATGGATTGCATCTCATCTTTTATCGCATCTAATCACAAATTTGATTGAAGACATGAGATGGCTTCAGTATAAGTCACGGGATCAACAACACAGTCTATGTCATAATCATGCTCTCCCAGGTAGACTAGATAGTCTGGTGGTATAGCTGAACGTCTTTCTCTAGTTGATCTTCTAAGTGGAGTTACTTCATCCTCATTTTGAATCTAAGGAACTTGTGGAATTTCTTCAAGAACAGTCTCAACAATAGGATCATGGGCCACAACAGGCTCAGTTTGTGGCGCAAGAAGCTCCATAATTGTCTGCACAGGATGAGATAGGGATCCAGTAATCCCCACCATACTATCATCTTCGATAGCTTGTGAGCAGCTACCCTTTTCAGCTACATCAAATTCCAGAAATTTTGTAGTCTGAGATTCCACAATTCTTGTACCTCCATTAGGGTTATAAAACCGATACCCCTTTGAATGATCTAGGTAAGACACGAAGTAACACCGACTAGTTTTGGAATCCAGCTTACTCAATGTTGGATTATATAACTTCACTTCTGCTGGACATCCCCAAACTCTAAGATGATTCAAGCTAGGTTTACGTCCAGTCCACAACTCAAAAGGAGTCAATGGAACCGCTTTAGTAGGAACACGATTTAGAATATAAAGAGCTGTTTTCAAAGCTTCTCCCCACAGAAAATTAGGTAAATGTGTCATTTTAATCATACTTCTCATCATGTCCATAAGAGTACGATTCCACCTTTCAGCTACACCATTTTGTTCAGGACTACCGGGCATAGTAAACTGACTTATAATCCCAGAATCATCTAAGTATTTAGCAAACGGCCCTTTAAGTTATCCAGCATCACCGTGTCTACCAAAATACTCACCACCACGATCAGATCTAACAATCTTAATAACTTTTCCCAACTGTTTCTCCACTTCAGTCCGAAAAACCTTGAATTTGTCAAGAGACTCGGACTTTTCTTTAATTAGGTACAAGTATCCATATCGAGAAAAGTCGTCAATAAATGTGATGAAATAAAAATTTCTGCACAAGGTAGGCGTGTAAGGTCCACTAATATCAGTGTGAATAACCTCCAACAAGTCGAACTTCGTACAAATGGATTTCTTCTTTATCTTAGTCATCTTACCTCTCGCAATGTCTACGCAAGTCTCTTGATCATCTTTAAGAGTAGGCAAGATATCAGCCTTTATAAGCCTTTCTACTCTATCTTTAGAGATATGACCAAGACGTTTATGCCACAATGCATAAGACTGTTCCTTAGGTAGAGGCCTTTTGGAAACAACCTTTTCAGCGGAATAAGCAACGTATATGTCGTTGGGAGATAAACTCAATCGATATAATACATCGGATAAATGGCAACACCCAATCTTATTTGAATCATAAAACATGGAAATAGATTTACTCTTTATTTCAAAAGAGTATCCACACATGTCCAAACAAGACACAGAAACTAAATTCCGCCTAAAAGAAGGTATGTAAAAAGTGTTTCTTAACACCATCCGAAAACCAGAATCTAAAATCAAAATAACATCTCCCACGAACTCAACGTCAACTCCAACGCTGTTTCCAACAGTGAGCTTTGATTCATCATGATTTAGCGTCCTTCAGTTTATGAATCCCTGAATAGTAAATGCAACATGATTAGTTGCACCACTATCTAGCCACCAGGAATTGGTTGGAACTTCAGATAGATTGGATTCATAAACAAATGCCAAAGAATCATTACCTTTAGGCTCTCTCTTATTTCTCTTAGACAACCAAGCCTTAAACTTGCTGCAACGTCTCTTCACGTGTCTTCTCTCCCTACAAAAGTAGCAAAGAACACCATCCTTCTTGATGATTTCCTTCTTAGGACCCAAAGTGTTAGAAGGACTTGCTCCTTCAGAATTTCCTTTGTTGTTGGAAGGACCGGCAACTTCTGAATTGCCTTTATGGGTATAAGTTTTCACCTTCTTACCCTTGTCACTAGCGGAACTAGAAACATAAAGAGCAATATGTCCTTTATCTTTCTTCAATTTCTCTTCCTTTGCCACCAACCTTGCAATTAGGTCATTAACAGACCAGGTTTCATCTTGGGAACTATAATTGGTCTTAATAATCCCAAAATCAGGAGAAAGAGTATTTAGAGCTTGATGGACAATGCAAGCAGTAAGAATTTCAACATTGAGAGCTTGAAGCTTTGTTTGCAAATCAACCATCCTCAGAACATAATCTATGACTCCACTAGAACCATCATACTTCATAGTAAAAAGTGTTTGCATATGTGTCCCTATCTCAGCATTAGGCGACACGGTTTCTAGCCATCAAAGCTTCCATCATTTGCCTAGCATTGCAGGTCAGCAAAACCACTTTTCAAGTGTTCCTGAATAGAACGCTTCATGGATAGAAAGCAAATTCTATTGCTCTTTTCCCATGCAGCAAAATTTTCTTTTTGAGCCTCTATACTCTCGGCAGTTAAAACTGCCGGCTGATCAGTAGTAAGAGCCATATGAACATCTGCCATCTCCATAGCAAACAGAAAATCCTCTCTCCATCTCTTAAAATTCGAACCAGCAAGAACCCCAATGGTGACGGAGTTACCATTTACAAAAAAGGTGACTGAAAGACAAGCAGTATATATAATTAGCATTATGTGAGCATTGTGTAACTTGACGCACAAGTACACATCCAGAGAGTTACATGCAAAATCACATAATCACCTTTGGGCAGAATACATGACAAGCAATTGTACACTCCTCACATGATAAGGGTTATGAGAATATATTCCAATCTTCGTGAATTCATCACATTTGGGCATATGAACCATTAGGATCGGTCACTCCTCCACCACACTATCATGTATCCCTCCATGAACTAATACACAATTACCTCCTTTGGGAGTATAACTATGCATTAGACCAGGAGACATCCCAATTAAATATACAAGATCGAAATTTCTCAAATTCAATCAATTGTGCCACTTTGGCGGTCACAACTTAATTGAATCCTTGAAACTCTCTCATACCAGGAATATAAAATTTTCATATCACATACATCATATACATGTGATTTAACTTTAGTGATAGGGGTATCATATCACATACATCATATACATGTGATTTAACTTTAGTGATAGGGGTATCATATCACTCAAATCACATGCCATGCTAATTACATTGCTTCATTCATTAATAAAAAAAAACTTTATTGTATATTATTAATAAATAACACTCATAAAGTTCATGTGATAACATACCTTTATCCCGGCACCTGTATTTTCAAAAACACAGGAAAAATACAAGACAAATACGCAGAAAATACACTAAAAAGCACGTATTTAAGATTCCATATGTATTTTCACATCCATAGAATCATCAAACATATAAAATAAATATACCATGCCGTAGGAAATAATCATACGAGTCCATCGCCGCCGGCCGCGCGCAAATCGGACACTCCACGCGCCCGCACGCGCCGCCTGAGTGCGCGGCGCGTGGAGCACACGCGCAGCGCGTGTTCGACGCGCAGGAGGCGCGTGGCCGCGTGTGGGGGCACGTGCGGCCTCCTCCGGCGACGCGCCGCCCATGGTTTTCTTCGTCTCGTCGAGCCCAGTCCGAATATATAATTTAATTTAATTTTTATTAAACGAAAAGTCTCGAAAATCACAAATTAGGGCAAGATCCGTACAAATTAGGGTTAATCCGTACAAATTAGGGCAAAATCAATTGTGTTCGTGTTCTAGGGTTATGGAGGCTCTGATATCACATGTTAGACGCAAATTGCGCAAACCCCAAGATCTCCATAACTAGAACAAGAATATGCATGATTGAGTAGAAAGAATTGACGCACCTGTTTTGGGATCCATTGTTCTTGAAACGGAAGCGGAAACACAATGTTCCATGCACAAGTCCTTCTCCTCTATTGCCCTCCGTATCACTGGCTCAATGAGGCGGCCCCCTCACGTGTAGCGTTAGGTAAACGTCCCTTAGGTGAGGATACAGGTGAGAATTAGGGTTAGAGGAGAGACTTGAGCATTATTTATAGAGTTTCCAGCCAGTCCCTCTCATTACGGGCCAGGCTCAACTCGGCCCACACTAGCCAGCCCATATTAGACTAATTAAGAACCTTCTATCTCACCTTAGACCAAACCCCGTAAAACGGTAAACGTTAAACGGTAAATTACAATATCAATTAATATAGTCCACAATTAGAAAAACTCTTACGGTAAGAAGTTGATAACACTTGCTGTGAAGTGTCGCCAAGAAAGGACTCTCAGCCCTTTTTGAAGGTAAACTCAACTAATGAGTTGTCATTAGTTCGAGAGCCTACACGGAAAGAATCGGAGGAAATTATGATCGCAGTAGCAGAGTACGCAGGGGAACAGTACTACCCTAATTTCAATGCGCTAACTAATACTGCAGGAGCAGCTTTTCAAATGCAAAGAGAACTCCAATGATTCAATGTATTTTTTTCATTCCATATATTTAGTAACCGTGCTTAATGATAATCTCCTTGACAAGTTTCTTAAAATATAATAGCTAGAACTTTATTTAGATAGTCTTGAGAATATACATAGAACCTTCTTTTCTTCTTTTTTTTTTCAATAGCAGTTGGGTGATATCCGGTCAAGTGTTTGCTCACCAGGAGGTCTACTTTCTTTGGTGATTTTAAGGGCAGATTGCGCCATAAATTCTTCCAATATGACTTGAATCCAAGACCTCAATGACAAGAAGAAAATCATTTGTTATCTAAGCCAACACTTTGTTGGTACATAGAACTTTTAAATGCCACATGCTAAAATAAATTGTTAAGGTACGTCGAGAAGCAACACTACATCCTTAAAACAATTTATAGAAAATAAGGGAGACTAATTAGAGAAATTGGGGCATTGAAAACTGATGGAGATTAATCATAATTAAATTGCATTTCAATTTTATTAATTTAGCTATGGTCCACCACTTAAATTCAACCAACTCTTTACATAGGTGTCTGTTACAATGCTATTAGGGGATTATTATGCAAATCATTTCATGTATAACCCATATACATTAACGTGGAGCCCAAAAAACATTTAAATCAGTTTTATTGATACTTTCACGATAGCTTTGTTCGTTCCGTTATATCATATTTTGTATCTAAGATTATAGTGTAGTTCACATATAATTAAATGTATGTGGATGGATAATGATTTAATAAAAGTACTATGAATCGTATCTTCTATTTATTTTTATTTTTATCATAAGGTTAGCTAAGTTCATTTATGGCCACTATTTTCATTTGAATAGTTATTAAATTAAGAACACTTCTCATTAGTTAATTTAGCTATTAACTAAAATTTTAATCATGCAAACGTTTTATACCAAAAAAAAAAAAATGATATCTTGAGGCTTTTACTATATATTTACCTTTATTTCATTTCAACTCTTTAGTCTCTGTCATGAAAAATTAAACTTGGGACAATTAAGTACAAGAAGAGTCCTAAAATTTATGTCAATCTTGCACTTAAGTCCTAAAACTTTGAATTCATACTTAGTAAGTCCTAGCGTTTGTCTCTGTCTTTCACGTTGGCCCTTTTGTTAGTTCCATCAATTTTTAATGGCCGGATAATTTATTCTTTTTAATTGATTTTATTTTATTTTTTGAACAAGTGGCATTGATATGGTGCAAATAGGTGCCACATCGTAAAAACTAAAGGTATGAATGACCAGAGTCTCAAAAAAGTCCAAATAATAGAGAGAGTGATGATCGAAGAGGAACAGGAAGGGGTCGCCCCCTTTGTCACTAGCAAGGTTTAGGGATCGTCACGAGGTAGCTTCGAGTGCAACGACCCTTGCCGGACCGCCAATAAGGATTGGCCACCCTTGCTCAATGCTGGCAGCGACATAGCTCGCCATTACTGGAGGAGGCGTGAGTGGCCCTCGCATGGGCATCATCGTTGCCACCACTCTAGGCCCATGGAACACCCTTGTAACCTCACTAGCTGGTCATATCCAAACTTTTGGCATGTATAACTGATTCTAGCTTAAAGCAATTTATATATAATTGTTTGGATCTGAAACATTAAATTTTAGTTTCTAAGGGTTGGAAATTGCCTACTTTCTAACTGTGTCAATCCTTTGTCAATCCTTTCGTATAGCATGTTATTTAGTTTACTTTTGAACAATCAATTGAGTAATCAATGCACTTGATTACCATTTACTGGATGCTTGAAAATGAAATTTATAAAAACAAAACGAATATGTGCGCCAACGATTAATGTGAAGATGATAAGGGATAAATAAAGAGATTGATAGGGTTAGTTCTAATGTATGAAACAGGATGGCCAAGGCCATGACAACTTCCCAATCAATCACATCAATCAATCCAAGAAATAAGAGGAACAGATTTGATTTGAGAAGAATGCAAAATACATATAATCCTACTAGAGAAGGGAAACAAGAGAAATATGAATATGAGAAATTGTCTGATCAGTCTCAAATCTATCATATGGATATCATCTTAAACTTTTCAATATTTTTAATTTTGTCTTAAATCTTTGTGTGAAATTTTAAAGTCATTCTTACAATCAATTTTCATCTAAAATAGATAATGTGGCAATATGCCACAGAGGACCGCCAGCAACAACTAGATAGCAATTTTTTGGTAGAATTGACCAAAATTGAGACATTGGAGTTTCATGCAAAAATTTATGACTAATTTGATAAAATTGAAAAATTTAGAATTAAATTGATATTCGTACAATGTATTTATGATAAATTGGTTAATATTTCAAGTATGAATATGAATCAAGTACCATAGTCGAACAAAGCATCCCAAGTGGAGAAACAATGCACCTTTTTTCTTTCAACATGTCTCAAGCCAATAGATGAAGTCTTTCAAAATGTCGAATTTGACATCAAAATTGAAAGAATCACATTCCTTCAATAATGGAACAACAGAGCCTCTTCACTAGTTGCGTTTAACAGACACCACGGAAAAGGGTAATATCATCTTCATTGTCTTCTACTTCAAGGTCATAACGGGGATCATCACGTCGGAACACTGAAATTTCTCCAATTGTTCTTGCAGTTATGTGTCTGTCTACTGAATTTTTCTAGTTTGACATCACAATGGTCGCCACTAGGTCCACAATGAAGACAACCAGCCATAACCTAGGCTTTAATACCAACTCATACCAGAGGGTCAGAGATTTAGAAAATAACACAAGCAAGATGAGAGAAACGCTTACCACCTAAAGAATCCCCTCAAGATACTGGGCATATGATTGGATAAATGCCCACCATCTAAGGAATCCTCTTGAGAATATAAGGCATATAAAGAGAAGAAGCCCACTTCCCAAGGAATCTGCCTCATGATATGAGGTATGTAATTCATCACTTAGTGGAGTCCACCAAAGAGATATAGAGTTAGCGAAACTCTAATCCAAATGTTTGATTCTAGAAATTCAGAAAACTTTCACTCACTATTAATGGAGCCTTAAAGGGGTTTTTCTATGTTCATAACTTCAAACCACCTTCTAAGCATAGGCAAATTTTAAGACTTTTTTTTTTCCCAAGAGATGACCAATAACCCTACACAAATCATAAATACTACCATTGACTTTTGACTCAAATGACTCTAAAAAAAAAGCATAGGGTTCAATAAAGCATGTATCCGAAAAAAAAATAAATAAATAAAGCACATAGAAGAACTAAAAGTCTCATTCTCGGATTTCTAATCTTTACTAGCATAGTGGTCTTTGGGCTATTGTAAAAATAACAGCTTGTTGTAAGTTATAAATTCTTAAAGGAATGAATTCCACAACAATTTATAATTATTTATTATTTGATTTTTTGTGATCCAAAATAGACTGTTATTCTCATAGTACTTCAAAGATCGTCATTCAATTATTTCTTTATTGTGCTTTCTATGCATATATTATTTGACTAAAATGAAGCACAAAATCATTATAGAAACTCATAAGAAAGTCCTTGTAATTCTACGTACAAAGTTGGACTTGATCTCTATGCAATTTTGCATCTATGTGTTCGATAAGTCTTAATCTCCCTGAGACATTCCTTTGTCATTTTTTTTGAAAATTTTTAGTACTCTATCCACTTATTGAAACTATTATTTGTGAGTTTTATATGTAGGCTGTGGAAAGCTGGATTATCTGTAGCATGAGAGATGAACACCATAAGGGGAAAACATTTTGGAATCTATTTGTGGAGAATCACAAAACATTGCTTAAGAATGCAGAGAAGTGGGTGAAGGATACAGCAAATTCATGTATGATCGTCTCAACTCTAATTGGCACTGTATTGTTTGCTGCCGCTTTTACTGTGCCTGGAGGGAATGATGACAAAACTGGATTCCCATTGTTATTAGGAAAGGACTCTCTCCTGGTTTTCACAATTTCAGATGCGTTAGGTTTGTTCTCCTCCATGACAGCCATCTTGCTATTTCTGGCCATCATAACTTCGCGGTACGAGGCGCAAGATTTCCTTTACTCGTTGCCTAAGAAGATCATAACGGGCCTTGGTTTTCTCTTCCTTTCCTTAGCTTTCATGCTGGTCGCCTTTTCTGCAACGCTCACAATTGTGCTGGATAAGAGAGTGGAGTGGGTTCTCATTCCCATCACTTTGCTGGCCTCTCTCCCCGTGGCTTTATTTGTTGTACTACAGCTTCCCCTGCTACTCCAAATGTTTAGATCCACTTATGGGCAGAGCATCTTTAGTGCCGAGGACATTTGGAGTGAGGCATAATTATAGAACGAGATCACGTGATGGACAAGTTCTATGCAAAATTATCTTTCCCTACTTTGTTATCAAACATCTATTTATAAAATGATATGATCAAATTAAAGGCAATTATGTGATAGCATTTGGTACCTAAATGTGCTAAATTCATGGAATATAACTTCTCAAAAAATTAGTTTTTTCATTTTCTTCTTATAATTTAGATGCACGAATTTCTTTCCTCAACTTGAGGGCGCAAATGACAACCATTCTATACCTTAGCCCTATTTCTAGTCAAAAACATATTTTTCTATTTTTATTCTCTAAACAAATTTCTAAGCAAAAATACGAGTTTGAAAATGACACAAAATTTTTGTTGATATGCTTTCTTAAATAGTTCCCTCCTGGGCGGCTTGGTAGCGACAGGTAGTGGACAGCGAGTGGTAGCAAGAGGTGGCAGATTGGTAGTTGGCTAGCGGTAGGATGAACAATAAGAAAATTTTTTATTTATCATTTATGTTAGAAATATCAAAGTAAAAAAAATTATGCTTCTCATTTCTATTATAAACCTTTTTCTTAGCAAAATTTTTTTCTCAAAATAAAAAAGAAATTGTGCTACTAAACGGAATTATATTCTAGACCTTGTTCTCATAAGCAAAAAAAAAAATAGAAAAATAAAGAAACAAAATGATTATTATTCGCACTATAAATATCCGGCCTATAGGTATTTCCAAATAGAATATGAATGTTATATAAATGATTATTTTAAACATCTATTACCAAAATATGCCCGATCTAGAAAAAAATATCTTTTTAGACATTTAATATATCTCAACATAATAGTTCAGCCTCAAAATCAGTCTTATTTTTTGTTTTTTATAGATGCTTCAAAATAAAACCTCTATATACACAAACAATTATTTTAAATGATTGACCATCCAAATAGGCGCAATTGCGAAATATAAGTTTCCTTATAGAAATAAACTTTTAAATATTTAATTTTTCTATATAGGTGCTGTCAAGATTAACAATTCGATAATAGAAAAAAAAGGAAAATGTCACGAAAATTTTAAATTATGTCCATCGTAACACATTTACTCTTTTTTCTTTTTTACTTCAAAAGGTCTAAATTCGTACTATGTGACACGTTTATCTTTTCGTGGATAACGGTGATGGCATGCTGTCACATGATTTAAGTGAAAGTGAAACACTATTTTGATCATGAAATTATCTGACTTGGCCGAACGTATGAGAACAACGGCATTTGCCTGAGTTTCTCTTAATAGATTTTGGGGCTTTGGGGTTCTTTTCCTATTGATCTGGATTCATATTGTGCTTTTCATAATTGGTAATTCTAAACTAGGAAGGGTGTTTTGTTGTTTGTCAATGATGTCTAATTCAATTAGCTAAATTGGAGGAATGATCTCAAATTCATTCCAATTACCATTTCCTTTTGCTACGGTTATCAATGGATTCGATTGAGAGTAGCAATGACGTTTGTCCATTATCGGGTAACCATGGACGACATGTCAACCTATCCACAGCTTGGACCCCCACAAATCCGGGAAGGAGGTGCTGTCGTTGCTCTTTCGTTGCCTTGAATTGGAAACAATGTTGGATTGGAAGGCCAAGATGACTAGAAGATTGTGATTGTAAGTTTGGAAACGAGTGCTCTAGTCATGGTGGTTGCTGATGATTCCTTTACCCTCTTGCTTTGCTCAGCATCGATGGGTCTTAATACATCACAGGCGTGGGGAAAAGAAAAGGCGTCGATGCTGCAGTGATGAAAGAAGTGCCCTTATTTTCCTTCCATTGCGCGCGAGATGATCCATCTCCTAGCAAATCTAAAGTTATTTTCTCATATGTAATCACGGTCAAAATGAGAGAAATTAGCCTCTTTCGTGATGTTGACTTTTGTTGCTCGTCTGCTATGATCTTTTGATTTGTTCACTTCATCGACAAAGTTGGTGGTTCGAGTAATGCACTTTTGATGTTGACGATGGAATGGAGAGTCGAGCATGACAAGATACTCGAATTCTGAGATGTAGTGGAAGCTGTGGTGTCTGGCTGTACACCTTTATTTCAGGAAAAATTTCTTAAAAATCAAGTTCTGTAGTTTTCGACAGAGTGCTAGAAGTATCTAGACACGCAAAGCATGCTGACAAGCTTTGTCGGGATAGGTATTGGAATGCCTTCAAGTTTTGTGGCTTTTAACAGTGAGTCAGATCGAGTTAGGGATGGCTATGTAACAGAATTTCCAGAGAGGTCTTTTTCCTATGGACTATTGTAGTTTTTGCCTTGTATTAATAAGAATCACACAATGAAGGAAGGTGTGCTTATATCTGTTTAATGCAACGGATTTAAACAATTCATTGATGTAACGAGGGCACCTGACCAATTATCATACAACGTTAGGGATGGCTATGTAAGAAATGTATTTTAAATTCATAGTGTTGCATCTAAAACCATTTCCCATCAACTAATAGTAAAATGGTAAGTTTCGCGAGAAAATATTGGGTACGGCTTGCATTTCACTGAATCAAAATTCAAGTGTACTCACCAGGCGACGCGTGTCTCTCGGGCCCTACCGCACCAGTGACACCCTCTCTCTCTCTCTCTCTCTTCCCTCTCTCTCTCTCTCTCTTCCCTCTCTTCTTCTTTCCTTTACTTATCCGCTCTTGCTCTCTCTCTCTCTCTCTCTCTCCTCTCTCGTCCACGCCTGTGACAACGCCCTGCTCTCTCTCTCCCGATTATCATCAAACCAACATCAGAGAAAATCCGAACTTGTAAACAAGATGATTGGGAGACTATTAGTTCCCTTCTTGTTTTCTCTGGTTCATTTTGGTTCACGAAGCTTTGACCTTTCGTATTCAATTCTGAATCTCCCCTTTTTGCTCGCAATTTTTCTGGTTGTGGGTTAATGATTCCTTTCGAAAACCAATTTTCTGCTTTTCTAAATTTGGTGGGTATCTGTGCTGCATTTGGGTCTTTTATGTGGGAAGAAGGGGACTAGGGTTTTCATAATGACGGAAGCAATTCGTAAGTTTTTGTGCATTAGTTTCCAGGATTGGAGCATGTCAAAATATGAAGGGAAAGGTAAATCGAGAAGAAGAAGTGTAGGAATTTCTGTGTAATTTTCTCTGACTTTCATTCAATGTACAGAGTTACATTATATTACAGAGTATGTGTAGAAGAAAAGGAAATGATACAATGTACAGATTAGATATAATTTTAATTGATTCAATAAACTCCTTATGATTTGATCTAATCAAATCTTTCCAAACTTTTGCGTATCTTCCAACACTCCCCCTCAAGCTGGTAGCTTGTAGATGTCCAAGACGCCTAGCTTGCTCAAGAGATACGCATGCAGTCTTTGACACAGAGGTTTGGTGAAGACATCCGCCAGTTGCTCTTGTGTTCCAATCCCTTGCGCCTCGACTATCCCTTCCTGGATTTTCTCACTGGTGAAATGACAGTCTACTTCAATGTGCTTCATTCTCTCATGCATGATAGGGTTGGTTGCAAGTTTGAGGGCCGCATCATTGTCGCATAATAATCTTGTTGGTCCCTTCACTTGCACTCCAAGATCCTGAAAAAACCCTCTCAACCGCACTATTTCACATGTGGTTTTAGCCATGGCTCAATATTTTGCCTCTGCCGAAGATAACGAGACAGTTGGCTGTTTCTTTGTTCTCCAGGAAAGCAAAGAATCCCCCAATTTGATACAAAAACTAGTTATCGATCTTCTGCTCATAGGACAGGTTGCATAGTCTGCGTCGCAATATGCATTCATCTTCATGTCACACTTCCTAGAGAGAAGAATCCCAAGACCAGGACATTTCTTCAAGTACTTCATGACCTTCAACGCAGCATTCATGTAAGACCATTTCGGCTTATGCATGAACTAACTAAGTGTTTGCACGGCATAACTTATGTCTGGTCTGGTCATAGTTAAATATATGAGCTTCCCGACAAGCTTTTGATAGCCCAAAGGATCCTTGAGTATAGGATTTGCCTCCTGAGATAGTTCAGCATCATAATCAGCGGTTGTCAGTTTGACATTTTGCTCAATCGGTACCACAGCTGGCTTCCATCCAAATAATTCTGGTTCTGAAATGATCTCCAATTCAAATTTTCTCTGGTTGAGAGATATTCCTTGGCTAGATCGAGCAATTTCAATCCCAAGGAAAAACTTTGGCAATCCCAGATCTTTAATATGGAAAGTAGAATGCAGGTATCCTTTAAGGCCTTTGATAGCTATTTCATCATTCGCCATAATGAGTATGTCATCTACATATATCATCAAGTAGATAGATGATGTACCTTGAGTCCATGTGAAAACAGCATAATCAAATCTAGATTGTTGAAAACTAGCAACTATCGGTGATTCAGCAAATTTTGCATACCACTGTCTAGATGCTTGCTTGAGTCCGTATAAAGATTTGTAGAGATGACATACTTTATTCTCCCCCTGTCTCCATAAACCTTGGGGTACTTCCATATATATCTCCTTATCTAAATCTCCATGGAGGAAGGTATTATGAACATCCATCTGATGTAATGACCAGTCTTGAGAGGCTGCTACGGAGAGAAAATAACAAACTATGACATCCTTGGCCATGGGGAAAAATTTTCATGATAGTTGAAACCCTCTTTCTGTGTGAAGCCTTTAGCCACTAGTCATGCTTTGTATCGTTCAATCGACTCATCTGCTCGATATTTGATCTTGTATACCCATTTACATCCAATTGCTTTACGATGTGGAGGTAAGGGAACAAGATCCCATGTGTGATTATCCATGAGAGCCTTCAATTCTGCCTCCATTGCTATTTGCCATCGTGGATCATTACTTGCCTCATGAAAGTTGGATGGTTCTTGTTCTTTAGAAATACGAGCAATGCAACATCGATGCGCTGGGGACAAACGATTGAAAGAAACATAAGATAAGATTGGAAAAGGAATACCTGGTGATTTCTTGACTCCACATATGTAGTCTTTAGTCCAGGTAGGTGGTCGAGTAGCATGACCAAAACGTCTGGGTCGATCATCTTCCGAGGATGTAGCATTGTCTGGAATTTCCACAAGAATCGAGTCTAAAGCAGGCAGATCTGAAGGAACCTCATCATTCAGTCTTTCATCCTGGACATCCACTAAAGGTGTTGTGCTAGTCGTGGATTCGGAAAAGACTTGTGTATTTGTCAACGGAGGGAGAAAAATATATCCGGAACCTGCAAATCTATCTTTACCAGTATAGGTTGGAGAATGCCTTGGTTTAGTGCCACTTTTGTTTTGGTCAGCAAAAGGAAAAACAGTTTCTTGAAATATAATATCTCTGCTGACAGAAAATTCTCTTGTATTTGGATCAAAAATCCGATATCCCTTTTGCAAGGTAGAATATCCCATGAAGATGCAATTGTGGGCACATGGACTCATCTTATCTTTGGACCCGACAATTGCAGCATAGCACAGAAAACCAAAAATTCTCAAGTGGCTCAAATCGGTCTTCTTTCCAAAGAGTATTTGGAAAGGAGATTGTCTATCCAAGATCTTGCTTGGCATTCGATTTATTAAATAAGCAGCAGTCAATATGCAATCCCCCCAAAAAATATTGGGAATAGAAGCTTAAAACTTTAAAGCTCTAGCAATCTCCAAGAGATGACGATGTTTCCTTTCCACCACTCCATTTTGTTGTGGTGTATAAATACATGAGCTTTCATGCAATATCCCTTGTGATGAAAGAAGGTCTGCACATTCATGATTTAAAAATTCCTTCCCATTGTCTCCTTATTCTTTGCACAGGTTTCCCAAACTGGGTTTTGGATAAGGAAAGAAAGGTTCTTAAGTTGGACACAACTTGACTTTTAGATTGCATGAGAAAAATCCATGTGGCTCTGGAGTGATCATCCACAATGGTAAGGAAAAACCGAGACCCATCATGATTTACTGTATGGTAGGGTCCCCAGACATCAATATGCAATGGGGAAAGGATATTTTTTGAGCGACTTTGACTTAAAGGGAAAGGATTATGCGATTGCTTTGCAAGCGGGCAAATTTGACATTGAGGATAAGAAAAATGAGAACTATGATCCAATCTGGAGTGCCAAAGGAAATTTCTATAATTGGAAGTCAAGTTACACAATGATTTCTTATTACAAGGAAAAAAATTAAAATTCGTAGGCAAGTTTTCCTTACAGGCTCTAGACACTGAAATGAGATTAAATTGGAAGTCCAGAATATAAAGGACATTGGTAAGAACAATATGAGAATTAAGTTTGACCGTCCCTGTTGTAGTGACATAGGCACGTTTCCATTGGGTAATTGCACAGTGACAAGATCATCTAACTCTTCATTGATAGCAGAAAATATTCTTGTATCACATGCTATATGATCACTGGCTCCTGAGTCTATAATCCAGGTATTTCTAGAAATAGTACTTGCCAGGCAATAAGAAGTACCTGTAAAGCTGCTCCCCCTTTTTTGGACATCCAATTTTTGCAAGGCTTGCATAAATTGCTGATATTCCTCATGTGTGATAGGCTGATTTGCAGAATTCATCGATCTTGAAATTTGATAGGCTGCTGCAGATATTTCTTTTTTTTTTTTTCCAAGTCAACCATGTAATTTCCAGCAGGTGTCGATTGTGTGATGGGGCCGCTTGCAAAAATTACAAAATAATTTGCCTCTATTTTTCATATTTGGCCCATATCCTTTCGAATTTTGAGGACCATTAGATCCCCTTAAAGTGGACACATCTCCACTGTCTAGATCCGACAGAGCCCATGCACCTCTGGAGTCGTCGAATCGCGACATCTGATCTGGGCCGTCCGTGCTACCCCATTTATAAGCCTTCTGATCCGCGAACCCTAGCAGCCATTGGTTCTCCGCAAACCCTAGCGACTACTCCTGCCCTTTTTGTTCTAGGGTTTTCTCCTTCTCCACCCTTGCCGCTAGCGCTAGGGTTTCAGAGTTCTTGCTGTCCGACGAAGCAAGCCTTTGATTATCCTCTTGCACCACAAGCTGTAAGATCCGACCGAGGGTTGGTGTCGGTTCCATCGCCAGAATCTGCGATCGGAAGGTGAGATACGAATCGTTCAAAATGAGTAAGAATTGAGTCACATTCTCCCTGTCTTTCATGGCTTTATACTGCTAGAGGGTCGATTCGAGCCCTTCTAGTTTTTCTTCAACGGCTTTCAACTCGTTCCAGAGTGCTGAAAGCCTGTTGAAGCACGTCGTCACCGATGTGTTTCCTTGCTTCAGTTCGCTGAGCGATTGGTGGAGTGAAATTCTTTTTACCCGATCCAATTTGTCGTACATTTCTCGAATACTATCCCAAATTAATTTTGAGTCTTTTGTGGGTGGTAACCCAGCCGCGATTTCTGGGTTGATGCAGTTGCCGATCCATGTTCTAACCAATTGGTTGCATTTTCTCCACTGTTTTCCCATTTTCTCATCGGTCGGGATCGGAACGGTCCCGTCGATGAACCCTTCTTTGTCTTTTGTGATTAGGGCTCATCGAAATTCCCATGCCCAGGTTGAGTAATTCTCTGGACTTGTGAGAGGGTGGCTGATGAGCCACAACTCCGGTCCGTTGGCAGTGGAGACATATAGTGCGTTGCTGGGCTCTGGTCGACCCATGGCGGCCGCAAAAGGAAATGGAAGAAAAACAAGTGGTATTCCCTGGTATGGGTTTGTGGATTGCCCCTAAGATCCCGCACCATAATTATTCAATTCGCCCTTCTGCTCCGGGCCGATGGTCGAGTCTGGCCCAGTGTTGGTTGGTAGGCCTCCATCGCTTGGCATATTACTTTGAAAACCCGGCGATGATGTGACTGGATTCATCCCAAGGATCCATGGATATGGCATCCATTGGTAGGGATACGTCGAAAATGGCTGACCCAGATTAAACTGAGCTGGTGCATTATGCCAATATGCATGTTGATTTTGGATTTGGGGTGGACTGAATTGTTGTTCGGCCACGGAAATAGCACTGGAAGCCTGTGGGGTCATTGCTGTTGCTATTTGTTCATCGGGGTTGGAGGTGAGATTCTTTGGTTGGTTCATGGTGAAAAAAAAAAAAAATTTCCTTCAAAAAAGAAGTTGATTCCTCTCGGCAACCCTTTTGCAAGATAGGGTTCTTCTAGGCAATCAACAGGGATGAAGCGGAAGCAATGTCAGAGTCTTCAGCGCTCTGATACCATGTCAAAATATGAAGGGAAAGGTAAATCGAGAAGAAGAAGTGTAGGAATTTCTGTGTAATTTTCTCTGACTTTCATTCAATGTACAGAGTTACATTATATTACAGAGTATGTGTAGAAGAAAAGGAAATGATACAATGTACATATTAGATCTGATTTTAATTGATTCAATAAAATCCTAGATTAAATCTTTCCAAACTTCTACGTATCTTCCAACAGAGCACTTCGATGTTGAGCTAATGCGACCCTTTTTGTGCCTTTAGCAACGGATGTTTACTTCAGTCCGGGTTTAAGAGTTTCGTCTGTGAAAAAGTTTTGCCTTTTAAGAGTTATCGATGCTAATAAGCAGGTCTTGGAGCAATCGCTGCCATGGACGAAGATCCAGATGATCTTAGGCCAAATACTCTTGATGAGGATGGGGATACTTTTGATAGTCTCTACCAAAGAAGATGTTGGAAGTAGATGTCCTCGATTCCTTGAGGCGGAAGTGAAGGCGGAGGCGATAGACGAGGCAGGGCGGAGACGACGGCATGGGTCGTCGGACGAGAGAGTAGAGGGGAGAGAGAGAAGGGCGTCGTCGCAGGCGTGAACGAGAGGAGACAGAGGGGAGAGAGAGCAAGAGCGGAGAAATAAAGAAAAAAAAAGAAGAAGAGAGGCAAGAGCCGGGGTGTCACGAGTTTTGGAGCGGTGGGGCCCAGGCGACACGTGTTGCCGGTGAGTGTATTCGGATTTTGTCATGGTAGAGTCTGAGTTGTACCCAATATTTTCTCAAGTGTCCCAAGATGTGCTAATAAAATATTAAATTCAACTAGTTCTTTTTTCCTGAATTTTCCATATCTGCAGCTGGTATCAAACAATTCATTGATATAATGAGCGTGCATGACCAATTATCATAGCCATAATTGAATAATAATTCATCGTTGAATCTAAAGGCATCTCCACTGTCAAAAAGGGTTGAAACTGTACACCAAGTAGAAAAACTCAACCAAAAAGAACAAGTAACCAAGATTCTACCATTTTGGAATGAACATATGTGGCTACCAAGAATCCTATTCCCGAAAAATGAAGGAATTTTGCAACCACAAAAAATTCATATTATTCTTGTTATATTATTCTGAATTAGCACGTACATTCACCATTTTACTCTCAATTTGAAATAGCCTCAGGGACACTCTGGTAATATCCGCAAACAATTCTGAAAGATCATTACAAAGCAAAAGAGATTTGATAACATAATGTTATTGTCAAAAGGAACTATGGCGCACGTAAGCACGCAAGGAGACGAGAAGATGGAGAAAGATTGGGTTTGGAGAAAGGCGATACAGAATCAAAGGAAGAACCGAGCTGGACAATGTCAAATTCAGATAAGTAAGTTGCTCATCATTACGGCTCGTAATCGGACATTATTCAGTGAAAAACACGTAAGCAAGGAGCAATCCCGTTACAAGATAAAATATACAAGCTGAGGAACTAGGAAGCACAAGGAACTCTATCAATAAGATAAAGTTGAAGAACAGAGTGCCAGTATCCTGCTTTTGTCCTTATCAGGCAAAGAGATGAGTATCCTGCTTTCTGGAGCAGCTGAACTTGATACTTGTACAAATTGTCCAAGTTCTGAGCACAACTTAGACTATTCCAAATGTTTGGAAAGAGAGAATAAGTAGCATCGTTACGATCATTACATAGGCAGCTTGCAGGAATTGATCTACTTCAACTAACGAATGCTCCTGATCAAAGGTAAGAGAAAAACATACGCATGATAATGGACATGGAAAATAGTAGGAGATTCGTCGAGAAGCCTGCCAGAGGAAATGCGAGAACTCCAAGACGAAACTGTGATGTGGTGACTTTGAATAAATCGAGCTTTCGCGACCGATTCAACTCTCATTTCTGATTCTTCTCCAACAATCGTGAACTATTCTTGAAAAAATGCCCCTCGTGGCTTACGTCCTGTTACATCTTTGCATCAACAAAATCCCTGTTCATTTGGTTCTAGGTGTCATGTCCTTAAAAACAAATTTCCTTTGCAAATTCAGAGAATTACCGAATTAGAATCAAGCTTCTTTCTAGAGATCGAATCCAGAAGAAAAACCCCGGAAAAGGCCCAAATCTCCTTTAGTAAGCAAATGAACCTCGGCCTAATCGAGCTTCCTTGACGGAGAGAGAATCGAGCAACATACTAAGTCCTATGTCCCAAATCGCTTTCAACGAGCAAATAAGCTTCAAACAGATCAAGCTTCAGCAATGCATCAAGCTTCCTTAAGAGAGAGAATCGATCGGCATTAACCCGAAAACCCTAAATCAATTCGTATGGAGGAACAAAGAGAGACACTAGCAAATGGCCTCGTCCTTGTAACTTTAGCCACCTAAGATAATTTTGCGACCTAATGGCGCCACATCACTGCCGATTGCCTTTCAATGTCTGCGTAAGTCGCCACACAAAATTTTTAACAGCGTTGATTAATGGAATCACTATAAGGAAAAGGAAAAAAAATAATGAAGGAAGAAGTAGAGCTAGAGAGCCTCGCATAAATATCATTTATATTGTCCGTGAATGAAAACCTTCAATATAATTTTTGATCTATGGTAGATATTTTTTTAATAACATAATATAAATATATACGTGTGTATTATTTCAACCTTTGTTTAAAATGCATGTTTACCATTTCAATTGGCCTTGCCCGTCTTTGCTAATTATGCTTGGATCGCCAAAAGTCTACCACCTAGAAATCCAACTTTAGTAATTTTCGTACCCATAATTGGCAAATTGATTTTGAGTGGAGAGATGGATCAGAATACAACAAAAAGAAGAAAAAAAAAAAGGAGAGAGAACCGAAATTAGTGCAGGCCCTTTCTCTTCCTTCCTTTTAGAGTAACTATAGATTTACTCATATATTAAGCATCATCATTAAAATGAACATTTAAGATATTGCATTCGGGATAATTAGACCAAAGGTGCTGAACATTTATCGATTACCTATCGTCCATTATCTTTCTTTTATCAATCAGTTGGGTTCCTAATTTTATTTCAATTAGACTAAGTAAAACAGAGCCTTTAATTTTTGTACCGATCACTTGATATCATCCTTAAACTCATTTTAATCAAATGGATTTTCAATTATATCTCTTTCTTGTTCATGTTAGCTTTTGTATTCAAAGAATAGACAGAAATGCTTGAAGTGATGGTCAAATTATCATTGCACGGACGTTGACACCCTACGCCATTGCCGAGGGTGGCCGGACCTTGTTTGCTCGCACTCTCGTTCGCGCACGCGCCCATAGATACAGAGTAGTAGGAGATCAGTATCCTTTTCCCTCTCAACTATAAGATTAACGCGTAAGTATCATGATAGATAATAATTCTGATTAGTCCTGCATTTGGTGGAAAACAGAATGGAAGAAAAAAGAAAAAGTGCATGTTGTTTATAGACAAAGATCGGCACTTTGGCGCTTTGCACCTGGCAAACTGAAGATGGTAATTTTTGGTAATAAAAAATCCCGAAAAAATTATCTTTATATTTTCATGTTTATTAGTATTTATATTAATTCTAGAAAATCACTCTGTGACTGTGGGTTATGACCGTTGATTCGAAAAAAAAGGCATGATTGTTCGCATCTCCTCTTTCATAATTACTGTTTATGTTTTCAGGTGATTTCTGAATCACTTTTCTTGTTGGTCGAAAAAAATTTCTTTCCCTTCCGCCTCGTCATTATTATTATTTTTTTTTTGTTGTTGTTTGAGAGACCATGCGAAGAAGTTTAAGAACCTTGCCGGGTGGCTTTACGTATTCCTTACTGCTGCATTTGAGGTGGAGGAACGGCATTTATTCACGAACAGAATCGCCAATTTCAGTCCGAGCTTTCTTCTCTTCATCCTCAGTTCTCCTGTACCAAGTGTGCGTGCACAAGAAGTGGTGACGATTCTGCAGAAATTATAAGAAATGAACTGATATACCAAGTGCTCCCACTCTCCCTGTTTTCCGTGTGCGTTTTCTTTTTCTTGTATCTTCTGATTCTCTCCATATTTGATTTAGCTGTTGCTTTCCATCCCAGCTAATGTTCAGTTTTTGAGCAATTAGCGATGGTGGCAGGCTGGGCATTCTATACTCGCAACAACAGGGCGAACCAGAGCAGCGACACGGAAACAGAGCAGAACAGAGCAGAGTAATACTGTGGCTATCGAAGGCCAATTCGACAATTACGCGAGGTGCCACTGTATGTGTGAGTATCATCGGGAATAAAGGCACGACGACGAAGCACCTCCGTGAAGTGAGTCGCCAGTGGAAGACTAGAATCAAGGAAAAAGGCCAAGACAGGGATCTGTCAAGTCCGTTTCTGCAAGGGCAGTTTTAGGCTAAACCAGTGCTTCCATGGCAGCCAATGAGGCACGGGATGAGCGTCTGGAACTTCATGACTGGATGAATAAATGTTTGAACGAGAAGAGCAAGCTTTTAAATGGCGAAAATTGAGGATCCGAAAACAGAGCTTCTCGACCAAACTCGTCTGAGCCTATGCCGGCAATCGCCTGAGGTCAAGTAGGTGTCGGCAACCGTGGAACGTTGTTCTAGAAGCTCAGCTGGTGTTACAGTGAGGGAGCTCGTTGGAATGTGAGGTGAAGGATAAGACTCATGAGAACTCCCTGATGCCAGAGAGAGGACTCTCAGTCCTGTGGGCATGTGTAGGAGAACCAGGCGTGACGAAGGTGGAGCTCAGCAGTAGAGGACTAGTCTATATTCCCAAGGATAAGCTATTTTACACTCAATTAATCCAATTGCCGTAAAAGTGGAGAAAAAAGATGTGCTTGCTTGTTGTAATTGTAGAGGCTCGCCATTACTTTAAGGGAGGTATACAAGGAACTAATGAAACATACACCCTCAACCCCCTCCCCCCCAAAAAAAAAAAAAAAAAAAGGAGGCTAAAACTCTTTGATAACTGAATATCTTATCCATTTTTGCATTCTCTGCTTACTTTATATTTGAAAGACTCTAACCAAGAGAGCAACCCAATGGCGAGACTACCAAGTAAAAAACAAGGAAATTCGACTCATGCAGACCCACTAGCAGGTACATGTTCAAGTTCCAGCTGAGAAAAAATATAACGTGAGGCTCTATAATTACAACAAAGAAAACTTAGCTTGCCCTAGGAGCAACTTGACATGGTGAAGACTTAACTTGATCATGGTGTCAATTGTCAAGGGATGGAATGAATTCTATAGTAAGAAAGAGGGACGGAGGAATCAAATTGAAGTTATTCACTTTGGCTTTCGGGCTTGACAAAGCGAGGTGCTAATTTTGCTGATGAGTTATACATCTAAAGGCTTGCAAATTAAGTTGCCCGAACATCTTTTGCAAGCCCAAGGAGCAACTTGACTTGGTAAAGACTCAACTTGATCATGGTGTCAACTGTCAAGGGATGGAATGAACTCTATAGTTAAAAAGAGGGACAATCATCAAATTCAAGATCCTTACTTTCGCTTTCAAACTTGACAAAAGTGAGGTGCTTATTTTGCTAATGAGTTATGACTAAAGGCTTAGAAGCAATTTTAGTAAAGACTCAACTTGATCACGGTATCAACTATCAATGGATGGAATAAACTCTATAGTAAGAAAGAGGGACAAAGTCATTAGATTGAAGTTCTTTACTTTTGCTTTTGGGAAGTGAGGTGCTCATTTTACTTATGAATTATATGAATGAAGGCTTGCAAATTAAGTTGCCTAAATAGCGTTTCCAAGCCCAAAAAGCAATTGAACTTGGTAAAAGACTCAATTTGATCATGGTGTCAACTATTAAGGGATGGAATAAACTCATAAAGAGGCATAGAGTCATCAAATTGAAGTTCTTTAATTTTGCTTTTCTGCTTGACAAAAATGAGGTATATTCATTTTGTTGATAAATTATACGACTAAAGGCTTGCAAATTAAGTTGCTTGAATAGCTTTTCCAAGCCCAAGAAGTAACTTAACTTGGTAAAGACTCAACTTGACCATGGTGTCAACTATCAAGCGATGGAATGAACTCTATAGTAAAAAAGAGGGACATAGTCATCAAATTGAAGTTATTTACTTTTGCTTTCAAGCTTGGCAAAAGTGAGGTGTTCATTCTGCTGAGGAAAATTCCAAATAAGGACATGAAGTGGATATTATTTCAAATAAATACTTGAAATGTCTTCATTTTCTCAAATAAGAGCTTGAAGTAATCATATTAGTCTTAGAAAATGGCCTGAACTCATCAATTGGTGAAGGGAAATTTCTTCTTTTAAATTTTTTTAAATTTGTTTTCCTTTTTCTTTCTTTTTATTTATTTATTTTTCCCAAAAAAACAAACTAAAGAAACTATATATATAAAGCACACACGAGAGGGAGGGCTCCCTCCCGCCTATCACCGCGCCCCCCGCCCCCGCCCCCGGATGATGGGTCAACAGCCACAAGCCGGGGAGCTCCCTCTTGCCTATATTTTAGCTTCTTCTTTTTAAAAAAAAAAAAAACTTTTAAAATTTTTAATCTAATTTAATTAAAATTTAAATTAAAAATGCGTTTAAATGAAAATACCCCTAATCGGTCGGAATACTTTACTAGCCGACGAGCTAGCAAGGTTAGGCCTTTATTTGAAACAATCATAATCACCATAGGCTCTTATTGAGAAAATAAGGGCACTTGAGATCTTTATATTAAACAAGTTTCATTTTAGACCCTTATTTGAAAAAATAAGAATACTTTAGGCCTTTATTTGGAAGTTTCATTTTTCTTGATGAGTTATGAGTAAAGGCTTGAAAGCAACTTGACTTGGTAAAGACTCAACTTGATCATAGTTGGAATGAACTCTATAGTAAGAAAGAGGGACAAAGTCATCAAATTGAAATTCTTTACTTTTTTCGACCAAAAAAAAAAAAATTCTTTACTTTTGCTTTTAGGCTTGTTTAAAGTGAGCTGCTCATTTTGCTGATGGATTATACGACTAAAGGTTTGCTAGGCTCGCTAATTAAGTTACTCAAATAGCTTTTCCAAGCCCAAGAAGCAACTTAACTTGGTAAAGACTCAACTTGATTGTGGTGTCAACTATCAAGGGATGTAATGAATTCTATAGTAAGAAAGAGGGATAGAGTCATCAAATTCAAGTTCTTTACTTTTGCTTTTGGGCTTGACAAAAGTGAGGTGCTCATTTTGCTGATGAATTATACAACTAAAGGCTTTTGAATAGCTTTTGCAAGCCTAGTAAGCAATATAACTCAGTAAAGACTCAACTTGATCGTGATGTCAACTGTCAAGAGATGGAATGAACTTTATAGTAAGAAAGAGGGACAAAGTCATCAACTTCAAGTTCTTTACTTTTTCATTTGGGCTTGACAAAAGTGAGGTGCTCATTTTGCTGATGAATTATACGACTAAAGGCTTGCAAATAAAGTTGCAAGCTGAAGAAGCAATTTAACTTGGTAAAGACTCAACCTGATCACGATGTCAACTGCCAAGAGATGGAATAAACTCTAAGTAAGAAAGAGGGATAGAGTCATCAAATCAAAGTTATTTACCTTTGCTTTTAGGCTTGACAAAAGTGAAGTGCTCATTTTGCTAATGAATTATACGAATAAAGGCTTGCAAATTAAGGGCGCGCATGACAACATTTCTGTTTCTCTATTTCTCTGTTTTTCTGTTCTCCAGAATAGGTTTGGAACAGAAATTCGTTTTGTAATGCAATTTCATTTTTCTATTTCTGGAACAGATTTCTATTACAAAAATAAATTTGGAGCAAATTTCAGAAGTTAAAATTTTTAGCTTTCTAAGATATCAAAATTTTTATCATTATTCACTCTCATCATCGCTCATCGCCCACTTGCCACCCGTGGGATGCCGGACACCTGCCGTTGGTTGCCAGCCATCCACCATTGACGCCGACCACTAAGCGTCGGCCATCGGCCATCGAGCTCTAGCCGCCTGTCACCAACCATTGGTCGCTGGATGCCGGACGCCCATAGGTCGTTGGCCACTCATCGCCAATCGTTGGATGCCAGAGGCTCACCACCCACCACTGGATGTCCACCGCCAACCGTCCATTGCTCGCCACAAGCCGTTAGACTCCAGCCACTAGCCACTTGTCGCTGGCCTCTAGTCACCGGACTCCTGATGTCGAACGTGGGATGTTGAACTCCGGACGTTGGGCGCCGATTGTCGGTCGCCGAACTCCGGACTTCAGCCGCCCATCGCCGATCACCAAACTCCAGCGTCGAACGTCGGACTGGGCGTCGGGCTCCAGACTTCGGCAGACCGCCGCTGGTCACCGAACGCCAAACGTCGGTCATTGGACGTCGATCGTTGCCGCTCCTAAAAATAAAAATTTTATTATGTTATCAAACGAATTTTTATTTCAGAAATAGAATTTTTGAATCGTTATCAAACACGTTTCTTTGCTCAGAAACTCGTAAATGGAATAGAAATTGAGAAATGAATTTCTGGCCAGAAATTGATTCTTGTTCCAGAAATTTTATCATGTACACCCAAAGTTGCCCGAATAGCTTTCCCAAGCCCAAGAAGCAATTTAACTTGGTAAAGACTTAATTTGATTGTGATGTCAACTGTCAAGAGATTGAATGAACTCTATAGTAAGAAAGAGGGACATAGTCATCAAATTGAAGTTCTTCACTTTTGTTTTTAGGCTTGTCAAAAGTCAAGTGCTCATTTTGCTGATAAATTATACGACCAAAGTTTTGCAAATTAAGTTGCCTGAATAACTTTCCCAAGCCCAAGAAGCAACTTAACTTGGTAAAGACTCAACTTGATCGTGGTGTCAACTATGAATGGATAGAATCAACTATATAGGAAGAAAGAGGGTCAAAGTCATCTTAATGTAATGGTTTCATGACTAAGGACTAATCCTAATGGTGTGTGGCACTAGAACCCGGGGCTACTTGCCCACTAGTCATCTTAAAGTAAGTCATTAGCTACATTTGATATGTGAACTATTAATTTAAGTAAGGGATGTCATTGTTGAAAAACTATCAATAAATAAATGTCTTGTGTAGTAATTTTTTTTTTTTGTTCGAAAGATTGAAAAAGAAATAATATGATTTATTTGTATCTACACATCCCACCAATAAAGACATGAAGTACATCACAGAGATTTGCATGTGCTATAAACATATTTTGTTGACACATGCTATGTAAAGAAAGAAATATGTCAGTTTTTTTTTTTTTTTTTTTCCACTTTTCATTGATAATCATGGCCAAAGAAAGGTGCCAAGAGTCACCGGACCATTGGCTTACGTTTATGCCCGGACTCATTATATTAGCCACACGACTCTCGCTTTAATAGACGAGTATTCATAAGCATCTTAATAGCATTTATTTTCTTCAATGTTAAAAGCATGCTTGAAATTTTTTTTTTTTTTTTTATGGAACTTTCCTGTAGATGTTTAAGGAAACTCAATAAATGAAGAAATTAAAAACAACCTGTAATTTTCTGACATCAATTACAAGGATATAAGCATATTTCTACTTTTAATTTTCTTGTGCATTGGAAAAGGTTCATTTTGAAAGCTAAGCTAGTAAGGTAATTATATATCTAGAATTAAAGGGTAAAATTGTTGATTATGAAAACTTAACATTGATCGAGACAATAAAATTAAATTGCTCATAAATCAAAATTAGACAAGAGTAATACATAAATACAAACATATGTATGTATGTACGTACATAGAGAAAATACCAAATAGTTGCATTATAAGTATCACAAATATCTTCATCGTTTAGTATATATATTTAATAATCAATCTGCTTTCTCTAGCTGTTTTGTAACATAATAAAAGGTGGTAGTTTTAAATATAAAAAGATATCCAAATATTTAAAAGTATTATCTTTATTACGAAAATATAAAAAACAAGAGGATATATATATCAAAACTATAAACTCCAATTTAAAGGTCTTTACCATGTGGGAGACATAGGTTGTCAAAATATTTAAATATATTGATTTGTCAGCGTAATTTTTTAAAATAAGCAACACTACTCCCATAAATTTTCACATGATATTAAAAGACCACATCTTGAGTTCAAATCTTTCCAGAATCCCCCTTATCATATATATAAATGCTTTAATCTTAGTTCAAAGTCCAACTTACACTTGAGAGAAATATTAGAATGTTTAAATATTAAACAACAACTCCATCTATCTACATGAGCTTTGTATTTGAATAGCTGGAAGTGATTTTAGAAAATATTACATAGGTGTAAAAACAAGTTCATTGCAAATGCAAACAAATAACATGTACATATAGATAAATAGATCACTTTATTAAAAAATTACTACATTAATTTTAAAATCATGATAAAATGCCATAAATGGAATTGGTGTATTGATTCACATTGAGTATGGCAAATTACTTATCCGCGTTACCTCGCCCTAAATATCCTGCATGTGGGTCGGGGAAGGGACATGGATACGCTCGGCCCCAACCCACGAACCAGCCCAAGGGGCGAAGATTTCTAGTCCTAACGTTGTTGCTTTACATAAATTGTATTATTTTAGTAATATAATGTTTCTCATTTTCAACATAGATTTCAATATAACTTATATACTTAAAATCCCTTTTCTCATCGATTTATCATGGAAATATTCCGAACTAAACTTTATGGTGATGGATCTAAATATTCCAAATTCATATTTCTTTTTGCCCATATGTGATATATTCAATCTGCAAATTTTTTGAGAGATAATATCTACATAAATAATTATGCTTGTTGAAGAATTTAATTAATATTTTTATCTCAAAAATATTATGGAATGGGGCAAGTGGAACGAGGAAATCTGCATACTTGCTACGGTTGGGAATGGAGTACGTATATATCCCCGCTCAGAACATGGTGCAGGGATAGGGCATCTCTAGTAAATGTGGAGCCGGACGCCAACCCCTTACGCACCTTGCAGTCCATGCACTTGACCTGTCCCATTGCCATCCCTAATTCACGTGTAGTAAAATTTTCCATTCCAATTAATAATTCTTAAATTAAAAAATTAATATTAATGGAGTAATTATAATGTACGTGGGTAAAAGAAATTTTCAACAAGGGGCCTTGTACAACCATGAATTTTGATGGTTAGTGAGGAGAGTGAGTGGTCAAAACTCTTAAATCAAGGATGGATAAGACCATTTGTGCATTTTTTTTTTTAAACTCACACTTTATTCGCCGCTATTCCACATAAATTATATAATGACTTATCAAAAGAAGACAGAAAAAACCTATGAGCACCTTATTCGCAACTATTATCAGCGTAAGCAACTTAGGCGATAAACCGGGCAAAGAGTGAGCGTAAGGGGATCGAAATTAGATAATATATAAATGCTCTCTGGCAAGATCCTACAGATTCAAAAAGAGCGGGTGAACATGTACGATCTTATGAGTCGTCCGAATCAAATGCATTCGAGAAGAAAATCGGCGGAAGGGCTGAAATTTGCACAGCAGTCTCTCCCAGAGGTTGAGCCTAGCTCCGCTGAGAAAGTAAGACGGCACGAAAGACACTGCTCTCAATACTGATCCGGGTTTAGACGATCCGAATACTCCAGCGGGGATTCGTAAACTTTTTCTTGTATCTTCTGTTTCTCTCAGATTTGGTTTAGCTGTTGCTGTCCATCCCAGCGAATGTTCAGTTTTGAGCAATCGACGATGGTGGCAAGCTGGGCGTTCTATACTCGCAACAGCAGGGCCGATCACAGCAGCAACACAGAAACAGAGCAGAACAGAGCAGAGTAATACCGTGGCTATTCAAGGCCAATTCGATGATTACGGGAGGTGACGCTGTATGTGTGAGTATCATTGGGAATAAAAGCACGATGACGAAGCACCGCCGTGAAGTGGGTCGCCGGCGGAAGACTCGAATCAAGGAAAAAGGCCAAGACAGGGAGCTGTCAAGTCCGTATCTGCAAGGCAGTTTTAAGGCGAAACCAGCGCTTCCATGGCAGTAACTGAGGCGTGGGATGAGCGTCTGGAACTTCAGGAACGGATGAATAAAGGTTTGAACAAGAAGAGCAAGCTCTTGAATGGCGAAAATTGAGGATCCGAAAACAGGGCCTCTAGGCCAAACTCATCGGAGCCAACACCGGCGATTGCCTGAGGTCGAGTACGTGTCGGCAACTGTGGGACGTTGTTCTAGAAGCTCAGTTGGTGTTACAGTGAGAGAGCTCGTTGGAATGGTGAGGTGAGGGAGAAGACTCGGGAGAGCTCCCTGATGCCAGAGAGGACCCTCAGTCCTGTGGGCGCGTGTAGAGGAATCCAGGAGTGACGAAGGTGGAGCTCACCAGTAGAGTACTAGTCTATATTACTAAGGATCAACTATCTTACACTCAAGTAATCCAACTGTCGTAAAAGTGGAAAAAAGGTAGATGCTTGCTTGTTGTAATTGTAGAGGCTCACCTTTACTTTAAAGGAGGTACACAAGGAAGGAACGAACTCCCCTGAACGGAGGCTAAAACTCTTTGATAACTGAATATCTTACTTTGCTTTTGAAAGACTCTAACCAGGAGAACAACCCAATGGCGAGACTACCAAGTGAAGAACAAGGAAATTCGACTCATGCAGAACCAGCAGCAGGTACATGTTGAAGTTCCAACCAAGAAAAAATATAATGTAAACGGTGTGGTTTTAAAATATGCTGCAACTTGTATTTTCTCACGGTTCTATTTCTTTGCTTTATCATCGAACAAAGGTAACCCTCACCTTAGGTAAGAAAAAAGAGAGAATCAATTTAGGATGAGAAGGATTTTGTGCTCATTCTTTCTCCTGCAGATATTGAAAATGCTTGTGTAAGCAATGGATCAGCTTCTTCTCAATCCGGAGGTGCTTTAGGTGTGTTATGCCTCGAGTTATTTTTAGTGTGAAAATAAATCTGGGCCGGATCATCACGAAATGTCAGCAATGAAAAAGAATTGACTTAAATGGCTTGAAAAGTTCTCATCCATTGCAGAAATATTGGAAAACGTAATGGATGAACCCTATTACCGACCATTGTTGCAAATTGCATGCTAGAGAGTGGACTCTTCGGTCCTATTGGCCTGTGTGGAGGAATCCAGGCGTGACGACGGTGTAGCTAACCAGTAGAGGACTGGTATATATTCCCATGGATAAACTATTTTACACTCAAGTAATCCAACTGCCATAAAAGTGGGGAAAAAGATATGCTTGCTTGTTGTAATTGTAGAGGCTCCCCTTTAATTTGAGGCAGGTACTTATAAAGAAGGACTGAACTCCCCCAGGGAGACTAACACTCTTTGATAACTGAATATCTTGCCCATTATTTACATTCTCCGTTTTCTTCATTGTTGAAAGACTCTAACCAGGAGAGCAATCCAATGGCAACACAGCCAAGTGAAGAACAAGGAAATTCCACTCATGTAGAACCACCAACAGGTACATGTTCATGTTCCAATCGAGAAAAAATATGGTATAATTGAGGGAGTCCCAAATATGCTGGAACTTGTATTTTCTCATGGGTTATTTTATCTTTTAACACCAATGAACATAATGCTGACCTTGGCTAGAAAAAAAGAAGGGGGGTGGAAATTAGGCGAAGGACTTAGGGCTCACTCTTTCACCTATAGATATTGAAAGTGTTTATGCAAGCGCTGGATCAGCTTCTTTCCAATCTGGAGGTGCTTCAGGTGTGTTATCCCTCAAAAGAGTTATTTTCAGTGTGAAATTAATATCTGGGGCGGATCTTCATGAAATTCTCTTCTTCTTTTTTCTGGGACACTTCTTAATGTCAGCAATTCGGAATGTGGATGAACCCTATTACCGACCATTGTTGCAAGCTGCATTCCAGGGCGATTGGGAGTTTGCTACAAGATTTTTTAAATGAGATGTTGCTTCAAAGACGGCCAAAATAACAAGTAGATCAGAAACTATGCTTCACATAGCCGCTTCAAGCACACATGACCAATTTTTGGAGAACCTGGTTAAGCTCTTGTCTCCAAATCCAGAAGCGCTTGAAGAGGTTGATTGTGATGGCCGCACAGCCCTCCACAATGCTGTCCTCTGTGGAAGGATAAGGATGGTCAAGGCATTAGTTAGAAGTAATCCTAAGTTGACGCAACTTGCAGATAATGATGGACGTGTTCCTTTGGGAATATCTGCTCTGGAAACTTCTATGCATAAGGAGATTACCTGGTTCCTGGCCAAAAGTACAACAGATGATGGGCCAAGTTGTCCCTTTAGCAGTCCCTCTGTGATTTACACCTTTATAGATCTCGCCCACGCTGGTCATCATGGTAAGCTCACCATCGCTCTTCATCTCAATTCCATCTATTTTTTCCTTCATTCTAGACTTAGCTTATTTTCCTTATCAACATTGCTGGTCAATACGGATAGATATCACCCTTTATCTAGTTGGGCGGTACCCTCACTTAATGACCATGAAAACCACAAGTGATCCTGGACAATCGATACTGTGGGCGTTGGCGGCGAATAAATCTCACTTTCCCAGCGGAACCGAGCTCAGTGTTGTGGAAGCATTGATATACAAATGTCTGTAACTTTCTGCACTCGCATCTCTTCACTTTACTGATTCCCTTAAAGATGATCGTACCTGGCTTATTGCCTACTCTTTTGTTTCTGAGCTGAAGGTATACCAGTGAACTTGAGCTACAAACCAACCAATAAAAATTCGGATCCGGGTGGGTATGCATTTTATCTTCGGTTCTGCCATGATTTTGAACTTTTAGTCAATTTTTCTTTCTTAAATCGATTCCCTCCGTACTAAAAGAAACGGGAAATGATTGTTTCTCTGTAGTATATATTCTGGTTCCTTGACCTAGTTTTGCTTGAATAATGACCTGAAATTGAACTACTTTATGGATCGGCTATCCCTTGAGAACTCTATATGATTTAACCACATGCATAATTACCGTATAACTTAATTGATTTTAGACAATGTAACGAACGATTTACGATGTCTTAACAATGAATTAATATTTAATGACCAAGTTTTCTTTGTAACTTGATTGTAGTACTTCAATATCTTACAAGGTCATTTTGGAATGTCACCAAAATTGTAGGTACGCTTCATTTTATCAAGACAACTTATCTATCTTTGTCCCTCCCTCTCCAATTAAAAGTCTATGGCTTTTTTTTTTTTTAACTTCTTTTATAAATAGAAAAAAGCTCCTAAATAATTCTTTACCATAATTTGGAAAATAATTTTTGTTAGGCCCACTACATGTGTGAAAAAACCATTACACATTTATTATTGGATGAGTGATATATGTGTTTGAAGATAGTTTTGTAATTAAATTTTCCACGTGTCAACTGTCAAACAATGAATATGTAACTTATTATTTACACCATCAATGGACCTAATAAAAATCCTTTAAAAAATTATTCAAACTCAAGCAAAGTTATATATAATTTTATATGTTAATATATTTATATTTTGAAAGATTTCAGGTATTCAGCAAATTAATTGCAAGAGTCGCGGAGTTGTAGAAAAAGTAAACAAAGGAATACTTTAAAAACAAAAGAAAATGAATGCTTGAAACTGCAATTGAGGCGAGATTTGATGTTAACCTAAGAATTCCTTGCTTATGGCTGAGTGTTCTAAGCAGAAGATATGGAATAAGAGTTAAGTAAAACTAGACTTCTCCTTCAATCTTGATTGGCGAAAAAACAAGAAAAATGAAACCATGTGTTTGTTTTGCCCATTACGGGTCAACTGCTTAAAGCCTAAATATATTTATTTTTTTTGGACCGGGGGCAAGCCCCTAGCGTCATTGTTTGTGAAATAAGTTTGCAATATATGATGGTATGGTTTATCATAATCACATTTAACATAGTAAATCTACATTTTTATTTGGCAACTTTATAAAGGCGTGAAGAGTGGGAGTACGAGTAGGTAGGAAAAATCACAATAATCTGTTTGGGAAGGCTTGGAATAGAAGAATATTTCAGTGGGGCGAATTTCAGGGGTCCCGACAAAATCATGCATTCCCAGAATTCCACCCCACGTAATTGCATTTGTCATCTTCATCCAACTTTTATATGCACCCGAAATGCCCTTTGGCTTTGTCCCTAATACTTTTCTCTTCGTCAAAGAACAAAAAAGGCGATGGAATATGTGTGACAAGTAAACTCAAAGGTCACATACCATTAAGGGCTTGCATGTTTGTGTTCAATTTTTTTGTTCATAAGCACAATTCCTTTTTTTTTTTTTTCCGGGAACAAAAACAGAACAGAAACGTGTTTGTTTGCATTTTTGTTCCAAATCTATTTTTTTTTACCGGGACACATTTGGAATGGAACAAAACAAAAAAAAAAAAAAAGCTTGTTTCTTGTTTAAACAATTTATAAGAACAATTTTTCTCTCATATATTTTTTTCTTCTCTTTTTTTTTTTCTTCTTCTTTTTTCTTTGGCCGGTCACTGACCTCGACCATGACCGGCGACCGGCCGTCGAGGGCCGGTGACGCCATTGAGGGCCAACGACCTTGCTAGAGCGTCGCCGGCCCCCAGCGAGGCCAAGCCTCGCGTGGTTGGGCGCGCTCGGCCGGGCCTTGGCTAGGCAAGCTCGAGCTCTCCCGCAGTCCGGCGAGGCCAAGCTCGCCCAGCCACCGAGGCTCGGGCTCGTCGGACCACCGCCCGGGCGACGGTGGCTAGGCGAGCTCGGCCTCGCCGGATCCGGTGAGCCCGAGCTCGCCCGCCAAGGCGAGCCGAGCCTCGCCCAACCACGGTAAAGGCTCGGCCTCGGCGGGGCCGGCCGAGCCTTGCCGTGGTGGGCGAGGCCGCCGACCCTGTCGGCTGGTCACCGGCCATGGCCGAGGCCGGTGACCGGCCAAAAGAAGAAAAAAAGAAAAAGAAAAAGAAAAAATAAGGAAAAATAAAATAAAAATATTAAAAAATTAAACAAAACAAAAAAAGAACACAAATCTACCAAACGTGTTTCGGTTCTTTTTTATTCCTTAACAAGTTTACCAAACTCATTTTTCTAGTAAAAAATTGTTCCCCGGAATAGAAATAGTTTTTTCTATTTCTGTTCCCTAGAATAATTTTTGAACAAAAACACAAACAAACTCACCTTAAGTGACCTCATGTGGAAGTTTTGATTTTGTTAGAGACAAGGAGAATGGAGAATGGAGAATGGAGATTGGAGAAAGAAAAAAGTTTTGCTCTTGTGCTGAGCATAAATAACAGTACAATGGTTTGTACGATTAATATGAATTTTTTGTTACCTGCTATGGATATTTGAATAATATTGTCTACAACAATCTTATAATGATAAGACTACTAAGATTTATTCTAACTAGACAGACGATATTAGCGTGGTTATTTTCAGAGTTGTTCCATCGGGTTAAGTCTTATAATTATGTTTTTCTGACAAAAACAAGTCTTACAATTATGTCTCTTAATTTTGATTAACATTATAAAGTTTCGTTTGAACTTCAAGGATGATCACTTTCTTCGGTTACCCCCTAATTGCTTCTACTTTCTTGTAAAATCCCAAAAATGATTTTATAACTTTTTTTGTACTTTGGATCAGCAATTGCTGAGACTCACCGTTTGCATTTGAGGAGTCCCCAAGGAGGGAAAAAAAATCAAAATAGCTTTCCTAAAGGATTAAAGAAAAGAAAGGATTGAGATCGTTTTCCCAATCACCTGCCTACCCAAGTTCCTTTTTTCTTTTCTTCTTCTTCTTCTTCTTCTATGCCTTCCCAAGCTCTAAATGTGGGAAATAATGACAATTAGTAAAACTGTGGTTAGATGCAATTTGGTGTCTAAAAAATTTGGGACCCAGAGCTGGAGATCTTTTTTCTTAATGCAATTGCCGCCTTTGTTTTTTGTTTATTTATTTATTTTTTGACATTTTGTAGTTCCTAAAATCAAGAGAGTTCATGAGGTGAAGCTGAGACACGTGGCGGCAGTCAAGTTGGCAGAACAAATTTGCATTGCGCTTTCCTCTATGAATATTACCGAGATTATCAATTTTTCAACGATGGGAAGTTATTGTTCCAAGCTACAGCCAACGGAATCAGTGAACTCGTAAAGCTCTGTATTCAGTTTTCCCGCAGCTTATTGAGATTTCACCTTATGGCTTGAGTTTAACATGGCATGCTTTGGTTTTCCGCCGAGAAAGGATTCTTAGACTCTTTCTGAAAGTAAGCTCAACCAATGAGATGTCATTAGTTCCAGCTCCGACAATTCAAGACTCGTTCAATATGATGTCTGCTGCAACATGGTACGACCCTAGGGTCGATTCGGAAACTAATCTTGCCGGAGCAGCTTTTAAATTGCAAAGAGAACTCCAGTGGTACAAGGTAAGTAACATTCTTGTCCTATATCTAATAACTACGCTTGATTATAAATACTTTATCTTCTTGATAGGTTTTTTAAAATATGATGGCTAGAACTTTATTTAGATAGTCTTGGGAATATACATAGAACATTTTTTTTGGTATGGCGGTTGGGTGATATCTGGCCAAGCTTTGGCGCACCATGAGGTCTACCTTTCTGGGTGATTATAAGGGTGGATTGCATCATATCGGTCCGGTGCATGCATGACTCTAATCCTAAAATGCTTTTTATAAGACTTGAATCCAAAACCACAATAAGAAGAAAAGAGTTTTGTGTCATTTAAAGCCAACACTTTGTTGATACAAAGAACTTTTAAATTCCCCATGCTAAACATAAACTAATAAGGTAAATTGAGAAACAACACTGCATCCTTAAAACAATTTACTACAAACTAAGGGAGACTGATTAGAGAAATTGGGGCATTGAAAACTAATTGAGACTTATCATAAATGAGTTGCATTTCAATTTCACTAATATAACTGTGATCCACCACTTAATCTAATCCAAGTGACTCTTTTTTGAATTCGACCAGCCCTTTACATAGGTGTCTGCCACAATGCAATTAGGGGATTATTATGCAAATCATTTCATGGATATCCCATATATATTAACGTGGAGCCCAAAAAAAAAATAAAAAACAAAATCAGTTTTGCTTATAATCCACGGTAGCTTTGCTCGTTCCGTTGTATCATATTTTGTATTCAAGATTATAGTGTAGTTTAGATATAATTGAATGTATGCAGATGGATAATGATTTAAGCAAACTATTATGAATTGAATCTTCTCTTTTTCAATCAAAAGGTAAGCTAAGTTCATTTATGGCCACTATTTGCATTTGTTTTTTTTTGTCGGTTCTACTCGACTCCTACTCCTACTCTATCTCTCGACTTTTGCCTGCCCCGCAGTAGAGCGTGGGAGTCGAAATCCACTCTTAAAACTATATCGTCCCCACCTCAACCTCCCTGAGAAGGTGGGGATTCGAACCCCCCATCTCTCCCTTTCATGTTGGAAGGGTAGCCATTGGGGCAAAATCCAATGGTTCCACTATTTTCATTTGAATAGCTATTAATTCAAGAGCACTTCTCATCAGTTAATTTAGCTATTAACTAAAATTTCTCTTGCAAACCATTGTCTAAAAAAAAATGATATCATGAAGCCTTTACTATATATTTATCCTTATTTCATTTCAACTCTCTATTTCTCTTTGTCATAAACAAAGGACTTTGGACGATGTCCTAAAGCTTTGAATTCATGCTTAATAAGTCCTAAAGCTTGAAATTATCCTTCACGTTAGTCCTTTCGTTAGCTCTATCAATTTCTTTTTGGACGGAACATCTATGTGGCATTTTTATTAATTTTCTTTTATGTTTTCCACAAGTAGCGCTGATAAGGCGTAAAATAGGCGCAAATCTCATAAACTAAAAATAAAAAGGACTGGAGTTCAAAAATAGGTCAAAGAATAGAGAGAGGGAGATCGTCAAAGAGTAACAAGTAGGGGCCACACCCTTTTGTCACTGGCAAGGTTATGGGACGCCGTCGGGGTCGCTGGGAGTCCAAAGACCCCCCCAAGACAGCCAACAAGGGTTGGCCGCTCTCGCTTAAATGACTCTAGATACAAAATACAACGCATAGGACTCAACTAAGCAAATAGAAGTACTGATTCTCGGATTTCTTGACTGGTTCTTAATATTTTTTCGATAATTCCTCTAGAAGACTCCAAATTGGATGAAACTTTATTACAATTGAAAGCAGAAATATAGTGCTTTTCATAAATATATTATCTGATTATATTGAAGAAACGAAATCACCATCGAAGCTTAGAAGAAAGAACCTTGGAATTTTTCCAGCAAAGATGGACTTAACCTGTAAAAATTTTTGGAATTAAGTGTAGAATAAGTCTTAGTTTTCTTGAGATGTTTCCTTTGTCAGTTTTTTTTTCTGAAAATTTTCAATACTTAATCCACTTATTGTAACTCATGTTTGTGACTCTTGCGCATAGGCAGTGGAAAAGTGGGTTGCCCCTGGTGTAAGAACCAACAAATCAGATAACAAAACATATTGGAATAGATTCGTGGAGAATCACAAAGGGTTGCTTGAGAGTGGAGAGAAGTGGACGAAGGATACAGCGAATTCATGTATGCTTATCTCAACTTTAATTGCAACCGTATTATTCGCTGCTGCATTCACTGTGCCTGGAGGGAATGACAACAATAGCGGAGTCCCTTTATTGTTAGGAGAGGACTCTCTCCTAATTTTTGCAATTTCGGATGCATTAGGTTTGTTTTCCTCCGTGACGGCCATCTTACTATTCCTAGCCATCTTAACTCGCGGTATGAGGTGCAAGATTTTCTTCACTCCTTACCTAAGAAGATCATAATGGGCCTCTCTTTTACTCTTCCTCTCCATGGCTTTCATGATGGTGGCCTTTGCTGCAACTCTCACAATGGTGCTAGATAAGAGACTGGAGTGGATTCTCATTCCCATTACTTTGTTGGCCTCTATCCCTATTGCTTTGTTTGCAATACTACAGCTTCCCCTGCTATACCAAATGGTTAAATCGACTTTCGGATCCAGCATCTTTCATCCTGAGGGCATTTGGGATGGAGTCAATTATACTAAACAAGATTAGTGATTGATGAATTTGATTTGAGGGTGTATGTCTTCATTATAGTTGGTTGATGAGCGCCGGACATTTCAAATGCCAAAACTTGGCACAAGTGGTCCACTTATGGACCAAGCATCTTTTGTATTGAGAGCATTTGGGAGTAAGGCATAATTATTGGACGTGATCACGTGATTGACGAATTTGATTTGAGGCTATAGGTCTATGTTATGATTGATTGTGGTGGGTTGATTGTGGTGGAGCCAAATGATGATGTATTTCCTAAAAGCATATGGACAATTTCCATGCAAAATTATGCTTCCCTACTTTGTTACCAAACATCTATTTATAGAATGATCTGTTCGATTTAAGATTTAATCCTATGGATATTTCAAAATAGATTCTACATATTCATAGGAAATTATATTTAAACATTCCGTGCATGCTCAGTTCCTAGCTATAACTTTCAAAAAATTAGTTCTTTTTTTTTTTCTCATACTTTAGATGCCGGAATTTCTTCCATCAACTTAAATATCCAGCCTCTAGATATTTCCAAATAGAATTAAATGTCATGTAAACAATTATTTTAAACATTTATTAGCAAAATATGCGCTATAGTGGGAAATAACTTTTGAACATTTACTTTTTCTTTTTATTGCTTAGATGCATGAATTGCTCCATCAACTTAATAGTGTAACCTCAAAATCAGTCTCATTTTTTTATTTTCAAATAAATACTTCAAAATAAAACCTAGATATACATAAACATTCATTTTAAACGATTAACTATCAAATACTCGCAATCGTGACATATAACTTTCATCATAGAAATAAATTTTTAAACATTTAATTTTTCTGCTTGCAAAGTAAGTTGCCTGAATAGTTTTCCCAAGCCCAAGAAGCAATTTAACTTGGTAAAGATTTAACTTGATCGTGATGTCAACTATCAAGGGATGGAATCAACTCTATAGTAAGAAAGAGAGACAGAGTCATCAAATTGAAGTTCTTCACTTTTGCTTTTAGGCTTGTCAAAAGTCAAGTGCTCATTTTGCTGATAAATTATATGACTAAAGGCTTGCAAATTAAGTTGCCCAGTAGCTTCCCCAGGCCCAAGAAGCAACTTAACTTGGTAAAGGCTCAACTTGATCATGGTGCCAACTATGAATGAATAGAATGAACTCTATAGGAAGAAAGAGGCCAAAGTCATCTTAACGTAATGGTTTCATGACTAAGGATTGAACCTAATGGTACGTGGCACTAGAACCCGGGACTACTTGCCCACTAGTCATCTTAAAGTTAGTTATTAGCTACATTTGATATGTGAACTATTAATTTAAGTAAGGGATCTCATTGTTGAAAAATTATTAATATATAAATGTCTTGTGTAGTAACTTTTTTTGCTCAAAAGATTGAAAAAGAAATAATATGATTTATTTGTATCTATTCATCCCACCAATAAAGACATAAAGTACATCACCGAGATTTGTATGTGCTGCAAACATCTTTTGTTGACACAAACTATGTAAAGAAAGAAATATGTCAGTTTTTTTTTTTTTTTCTTTTTCACTTTTCATTGATAATCATGACCGAAGAAACGTGCCAAGAGTCACTGGACCATTGGCTTACGTTTATGCCCGGACTCATTATATTAGCCACACGGCTCTCGCTTTAATAGACGAGTATTAATAAGTATCTTAATAGCATTTATTTTCTTCAATGTTAAAAGCATGTTTGAAATTTCTTTTCTTTATAAAACTTTCCTGTAGATGTTTAAGGAAACTCAATAAATGAAGATATTAAAAACAACCTGTAATTCTGTGACATCAATTACAAGCATATAAGCATATTTCTACTTTAATTTTCCTGTGCATTGGAAAAGGTTCATTTTGAAAGCTAAGCTAGTAAGGCAATTATATATCTACGTAATTAAAGGGTAAAATTGTTGATTATGAAAACTTAACATTCATTGAGACAATACACTTAAATTGCTCATAAATCAAAATTAGACAAGAGTAATACATAAATACAAACATATGTATGTACGCAAGTACATAGAGAAAATGCCAAATAGTTGCATTATAAGTATCACAAATATCTTTGTGGTATAGTATATTTATTTAATAATCAATCTTCTTTTTCTAAGTGTTCTGTAACATAATAAAAGGTGGTAGTTGTAAATATAAAACAGATATCCAAATATTTAAAAGCATTATCTTTATTACGAAAATATATTGAAAAAAAGAGAAAAAAAAAGGATGTATATCAAAAATATAAACTCCAATTCAAAGATCTCTATCATGTGGGAAACATAGGTTGTCAAAATATTTAAATATATCCAATTGTCAGCGTAAGTTTTTAAAATAAGCAGCATTGCTCCCATAAATTTTCATATGATATCAAAAGACCACATATTGAGTTCAAATCTTTTCTAAAATCTCCATTATCATATATATACATGCTTTAATCTTATTCCAAGTCCAACTTACACTTGAGGGGAATATTAGAATGTTTAAATATTAAACAATAGCTCCTTCTATCTACATGAGCTTTTATATTTGAATAGCTGGTAGTGATTTTAGAAAATATTACAAAGGTGTAAAAAAAAAAGCTCATTGCAAATTCAAACAAATAACATGTACATATAGATAAATAGATCACTTTATTAAAAAAAATTACTATATTAATTTTGAAGTCGTGATAAAATGCCAAAAATGGAACTGGTGTATCGATTCACATTAAAGTATGGCAAATTTTTATTCACGGTACCAAATATCCAAATATCCACGCTACCAAATATGGAAAATTTTTATTCACATTAAGTATGGCAAATTACTTACCCTACCAAATATCCACGCTACCTCGCCCTAATTAAAGTGGATAGGGAGTTTTAAGTGGGAATGGGACGAAATTTTCTATCCGCCATGGGAGTCGGAGGAGGGACATGGATATGCTCAGGCCCAACCTACGAGCAAGCCCAAAGCACGATCTATATCTAAATCGTGGAGATTTCTAGTCCTAACCTTGTTCCTTCACATAAATTGTATTATTTTAGTAATATAATGTTCCTCATTTTCAACATAGATTTCAATATAACTTAAATACTTCCAAATCCCTTTTCTCATCGATTTATCATGGAAATAGTCCAAACTAAACTTTATGGATTTGGATCTAAGGATTCCAAATTATTTTCTTTCTTTTTTTGCCCATATATAATTTATTCAACTTGCAAATTTTTTTGTGAGATAATTTCTATATATATAATTATGCTTGTTGAAGAATTTAATTAATTTTTTTATCTCGAAATTATTGTGGAATGGGGCAAGTGGAACAAGGAAATCTGCACACTTGCTACGGTTGGGAATGGAGTACATATATATCCCTGCTCAGAACATGGTGCAGGGATAGGGCATCTCTAGTAAATGTGGAGGAGGACGCCATCCCCTTACGCACCTTGCAGTCCATGCACCTGACCTGTCCCATTGCCATCCCTAATTTACGTGTAGTAAAATTTTCCATTCCAATTAATAATTCATAAATTAAAAAATTAATATTAATAGAGTAATTATAATGTACGTGGGGTAAAAGAAATTTTCAACAAGGGGCCTTGTACAACCATGAATTTTGATGGTTAGTAAGGAGAGTGAGTGGTCGAAACTCTTAAATCAAGGATGGATAAGACCGTTTGTGCATTTTTATTTTAAAACTCACACTTTATTCGCCGATATTCCACATAAATTATAAAATTACTTATCGAAAGAAGACAGAAAAAACCTATGAGCACCTTGTTCGCAACTATTATCAGCGTAAGCAACTTTAGGCGATAAACCGGGCAAAGAGTGAGCGTAAGGGGATCGAAATTAGATAATATATAAATGCTCTCCGGCAAGATCCTACAGATTCAAAAAGAGCGGGTGAACATGTACGATCTTATGAGTCGTCCGAATCAAATGCATTCGAGAAGAAAATCGGCGGAAGGGCTGAAATTTGCATAGCGGTCTTTCCCAGAGGTTGAGCCTAGCTCCGCTGAGAAAGTAAGACGGCACGAAAGACACTGCTCTCAATACTGATCCGGGTTTAGACGATCCGAATACTCCAGCGGGGATTCGTAAACTTTTTCTTGTATCTTCTGTTTCTCTCCAGATTTGGTTTAGCTGTTGCTGTCCATCCCAGCGAATGTTCAGTTTTGAGCAATCGACGATGGTGGCAAGCTGGGCGTTCTATACTCGCAACAGCAGGGCCGATCACAGCAGCGACACAGAAACAGAGCAGAACAGAGCAGAGTAATACCGTGGCTATTCAAGGCCAATTCGATGATTACGGGAGGTGACGCTGTATGTGTGAGTATCATTGGGAATAAAGGCACGATGACGAAGCACCGCCGTGAAGTGGGTCGCCGGTGGAAGACTCGAATCAAGGAAAAAGGCCAAGACAGGGAGCTGTCAAGTCCGTATCTGCAAGGCAGTTTTAAGGCGAAACCAGCGCTTCCATGGCAGTAACTGAGGCGTGGGATGAGCGTCTGGAACTTCAGGAACGGATGAATAAAGGTTTGAACAAGAAGAGCAAGCTCTTGAATGGCGAAAATTGAGGATCCGAAAACAGGGCCTCTAGGCCAAACTCATCGGAGCCAACACCGGCGATTGCCTGAGGTCGAGTACGTGTCGGCAACTGTGGGACGTTGTTCTAGAAGCTCAGTTGGTGTTACAGTGAGAGAGCTCGTTGGAATGGTGAGGTGAGGGAGAAGACTCGGGAGAGCTCCCTGATGCCAGAGAGAGGACCCTCAGTCCTGTGGGCGCGTGTAGAGGAATCCAGGAGTGACGAAGGTGGAGCTCACCAGTAGAGTACTAGTCTATATTACTAAGGATCAACTATCTTACACTCAAGTAATCCAACTGTCGTAAAAGTGGAAAAAAAGGTAGATGCTTGCTTGTTGTAATTGTAGAGGCTCACCTTTACTTTAAAGGAGGTACACAAGGAAGGAACGAACTCCCCTGAACGGAGGCTAAAACTCTTTGATAACTGAATATCTTACTTTGCTTTTGAAAGACTCTAACCAGGAGAACAACCCAATGGCGAGACTACCAAGTGAAGAACAAGGAAATTCGACTCATGCAGAACCAGCAGCTGGTACATGTTGAAGTTCCAACCAAGAAAAAAATATAATGTAAACGGTGTGGTTTTAAAATATGCTGCAACTTGTATTTTCTCACGGTTCTATTTCTTTGCTTTATCATCGAACAAAGGTAACCCTCACCTTAGGTAAGAAAAAGAGAGAATCAATTTAGGATGAGAAGGATTTTGTGCTCATTCTTTCTCCTGCAGATATTGAAAATGTTTGTGTAAGCAATGGATCAGCTTCTTCTCAATCCGGAGGTGCTTTAGGTGTGTTATGCCTCGAGTTATTTTCAGTGTGAAAATAATATCTGGGCCGGATCATCACGAAATGTCAGCAATGAAAAAGAATTGACTTAAATGGCTTGAAAAGTTCTCATCCATTGCAGAAATATTGGAAAACGTAGTGGATGAACCCTATTACTGACCATTGTTGCAAACTGCATGCTAGAGAGTGGACTCTTCGGTCCTATTGGCCTGTGTGGAGGAATCCAGGCGTGACGATGGTGTAGCTAACCAGTAGAGGACTGGTATATATTCCCATGGATAAACTATTTTACACTCAAGTAATCCAACTGCCATAAAAGTGGGAAAAAAGATATGCTTGCTTGTTGTAATTGTAGAGGCTCCCCTTTAATTTGAGGAAGGTACTTATAAGGAAGGACTGAACTCCCCCCAGGGAGACTAACACTCTTTGATAACTGAATATCTTGCCCATTATTTACATTCTCCATTTACTTCATTGTTGAAAGACTCTAACCAGGAGAGCAATCCAATGGCAACACAGCCAAGTGAAGAACAAGGAAATTCCACTCATGTAGAACCACCAACAGGTACATGTTCATGTTCCAATCGAGAAAAAATATGGTATAACTGAGGGAGTCCCAAATATGCTGGAACTTGTATTTTCTCATGGGTTATTTTATTTTTTAACACCAACAAACATAATGCTGACCTTGGCTAGAAAAAAAAGAAGGGGGGGTGGAAATTAGGCGAAGGACTTAGTGCTCACTCTTTCACCTACAGATATTGAAAGTGTTTATGCAAGCACTGGATCAGCTTTTTCCCAATCTGGAGGTGCTTCAGGTGCATTATCCCTCAAAAGAGTTATTTTTAGTGTGAAATTAATATCTGGGGCGGATCTTCATGAAATTCTCTTCTTCTTTTTTCTAGGACACTTCTTAATGTCAGCAAGGATAAAAGTATTAACTGAATGATCAGAAAAGTCTGCGCCTATTGCAGAAAATTCCGAAGAGGAAGTGGATGAACCCTATTACCGACCATTGTTGCAAGCTGCATTCCAGGGCGATTGGGAGTTTGCTACAAGATTTTTTAAACGAGATGCTGCTTCAAAGACGGCCAAAATAACAAGTAGATCAGAAACTATGCTTCACATAGCCGCTTCGAGCACACATGACCAATTTTTGGAGAACCTGGTTAAGCTCTTGTCTCCGAATCCAGAAGTGCTTGAAGAGGTTGATTGTGATGGCCGCACAGCCCTCCACAATGCTGTCCTCTGTGGAAGGATAAGGATGGTCAAGGCATTAGTTAGAAGTAATCCTAAGTTGACGCAACTTGCAGATAATGATGGACGTGTTCCTTTGGGAATATCTGCTCTGGAAACTTCTATGCATAAGGAGATTACCTGGTTCCTGGCCAAAAGTACAACAGATGATGGGCCAAGTCGTCCCTTCAGCAGCCCCTCTGCGATTTACACCTTTATAGATCTTGCCCACGCTGGTCATCATGGTAAGCTCACCATCGCTCTTCATCTCAATTCCATCTATTTTTTCCTTCATTCTAGACTTAGCTTATTTTCCTTATCAACATTGCTGGTCAATACGGATAGATATCACCCTTTATCTAGTTGGGCGGTACCCTCACTTAATGACTATGAAAACCAAAAGTGATCCTGGACAATCGATACTGTGGGCGTTGGCGGCGAATAAGTCTCACTTTCCCAGCGGAACCGAGCTCAGTGTTGTGGAAGCATTGATATACAAATGTCTGTAACTTTCTGCACTCGCATCTCTTCATTTTACTGATTCCCTTAAAGATGATCGTACCTGGCTTATCGCCTACTCTTTTGTTTCTAAGCTGAAGGTATACCAGTGAACTTGAGCTACAAACCAACCAATAAAAATTCGGATCCGGGTGGGTATGCATTTTATCTTCGGTTCTGCCATGATTTTGAACTTTTAGTCAATTTTTCTTTCTTAAATCGATTCCCTCCGTACTAGCAAAAGAAACGGGAAATGATTGTTTCTCTGTAGTATATATTCTGGTTCCTTGACCTAGTTTTGCTTGAATAATGACCTGAAATTGAACTACTTTATGGATCGGCTATCCCTTGAGAACTCCATATGATTTAACCACATGCATAATTACCGTATAACTTAATTGATTTTAGACAATGTAACGAACTATTTACAATGTCTTAACAATGAATTAATATTTAATGACCATGTTTTCTTTGCAACTTGATTGTAGTGCTTCAATATCTTACAAGGTCATTTTGGAATGCCACCAAAATTGTAGGTACGCTTCATTTTATCAAGACAACTTATCTATCTTTGTCCCTCCCTCTCCAATTAAAAGTCTGCGGCTTTTTTTTTTTTTTTTTACTTCTTTTATAAATAGAAAAAAAGCTCCTAAATAATTCTTTACCATAATTTGGAAAAGAATTTTTGTTAGGCCCACTACATGTGTGAAAAAACCATTACACATTTATTATTGGATGAGTGATATATGTGTTTGAAGATAGTTTTGTAATTAAATTTTTCCACGTGTCAACTGTCAAACAATGAATATGTAACTTATTATTTACACCGTCAATGGACCTTATAAAAATCCTTTAAAAAAATTATTCAAACTCAAGCAAAGTTATATATAATTTTATATGTTAATATATTTATATTTTGAAAGATTTCAGGTATTCACCAAATTAATTGCAAGAGTCGCGGAGTTGTAGAAAAAAGTAAACAAAGGAATACTTTAAAAACAAAAGAAAATGAATGCTTGAAACTGCAATTGAGGCGAGATTTGATGTTAACCTAAGAATTCCTTGCTTATGGCTGAGTGTTCTAAGCAGAAGATATGGAATAAGAGTTAAGTAAAACTAGACTTCTCCTTCAATCTTGATTGGCGAAAAAACAAGAAAGATGAACCCATGTGTTTGTTTTGCCCATTACGGGTCAACTGCTTAAAGCCTAAATATATTTATTTTTTTGGACCGGGGGCAAGCCCCTAGCGTCATTGTTTGTGAAATAAGTTTGCAATATATGATGGTATGGTTTATCATAATCACATTTAACAAAGTAAATCTACATTTTTATTTGGCAACTTTATAAAGGCGTGGAGAGTGGGAGTACGAGTAGGTAGGAAAAATCACAATAATCTGTTTGGGAAGGCTTGGAATAGAAGAATATTTCAGTGGGGACGAATTTCAGGGGTCCCGACAAAATCATGCATTCCCAGAATTCAACCCCACGTAATTGCATTTGTCATCTTCATCCAACTTTTATATGCACCCGAAATGCCCTTTGGCTTTGTCCCTAATACTTTTCTCTTCGTCAAAGAACCAAAAAGGCGACGGAATATGTGTGACAAGTAAACTCAAAGGTCACATACCATTAAGGGCTTGCATGTTTGTGTTCAATTTTTTTTTGTTCATAAACACAATTCCTATTTTTTTTTTTCCGGGGAACAAAAATAGAACAGAAACGCGTTTGTTTGCATTTTTGTTCCAAATCTATTTTTTTGTTACCGGGAACACATTTGGAACAGAAACAAGAAAAAAAAAACTTGTTTCTTGTTTTGGAACAATTTATAAGAACAATTTTTCTCTCTCTATTTTTTTTTCTCTCTTTTTTTTTTTTTTTCTTTTTTTCTTTGGCCGGTTGCTGACCTCGACCATGACTGGCGACCGGCCGTCGAGGGCCGGCGATGCCATTGAGGGCCAACGACCTTGCTAGAGCATCGTCGGCCCCTAGCGAGGCCGAGCCTCGCCGTGGTTGGGTGACGCTCGCCTCGCCTTGGCTAGGCAAGCTCGAGCTCTCCCGGATCCGGCGAGGCCGAGCTTGCCCGACCACCGCCGAGGCTCGGGCTTGTCGGGCCACCGCCGGGCGACCGGTGGCTGGGCGAGCTCGGCCTCGCCAAATCTGGGTGAGCTCGAGCTCGCCCGCCAAGGCGAGGCCGAGCCTCGCCCAACCACGGTGAGGCTCGGCCTCGCTGGGGGCCAGCGAGCCTTGCCATGGCTGGGCGAGGCTGCCAGCCCTCGTCGGCTGGTCACCGGCCATGGCCGAGGCCGGTGACCGGCCAAAAGAAGAAAAAAAGAAAAAGAAAAAGAAAGAAAAAAAGGAAAAATAAAATAAAAATATTAAAAAATTAAACAAAACAAAAAAAGAACACAAATCTACCAAACGTGTTTCGGTTTTTTTTTATTTATTTCCATAACAAGTTTACCAAACGCATTTTTCTAGTAAAAAATTGTTCCTCGGAATAGAAATAGTTTTTTCTATTTCTGTTCCCTAGAATAAATTTTGAACAAAAACACAAACAAACGCACCTTAAGTGACCTCATGTAGAAGTTTTGATTTTGTTAGAGACAAGGAGAATGGAGAAAGAAAAAAGTTTTGCTCTTGTGCTGAGCATAAATAACAGTACAATGGTTTGTACGGTTAATATGAATTTTTTGTTACTGGCTGCTATGGATATTTGAATAATATTGTCTACAACAATCTTATATATGATAAGACTACTAAGATTTATTCTAACTAGACAGACGATATTAGCGTGGTTATTTTCAGAGTTGTTCCATCGGGTTAAGTCTTATAATTATGTTTTTCTGACAAAAACAAGTCTTACAATTATGTCTCTTAATTTTGATTAACATTATAAAGTTTCGTTTGAACTTCAAGGATGATCACTTTCTTCGGTTACCCCCTAATTGCTTCTACTTTCTTGTAAAATACCAAAAATGATTTTATAACTTTTTTTGTACTTTGGATCAGCAATTGCTGAGACTCACCGTTTGCGTTTGAGGAGTCCCCAAGGAGGGAAAAAAATCAAAATAGCTTTCCTAAAGGATTAAAAGAAAAGAAAGGATTGAGATCGTTTTCCCAATCACCTGCCTACCCAAGTTTTTTTTTTTTTTTCTTCTTCTTCTTCTATGCCTTCCCAAGCTCTAAATGTGGGAAATAATTACAATTAGTAAAACTGTGGTTAGATGCAATTTGGTGTCTAAAAAAATTTGGGACCCAGAGCTGGAGATCTTTTTTCTTAATGCAATTGCCGCTCCTTTGTATTTTGTTCATTTATTTATTTTTTGACATTTTGTAGTTCCTAAAATCAAGAGAGTTCATGAGGTGAAGCTGAGACACGTGGCGGCAGTCAAGTTGGCAAAACAAATTTGCATTGCGCTTTCCTCTATGAATATTACCGAGATTATCAAGTTTTTCAACGATGGGGAGTTATTGTTCCAAGCTACAGCCAACGGAATCAGTGAACTCGTAAAGCTCTGTATTCAGTTTTTCCCGCAGCTTATTGAGATATCACCTTATGGCTTGAATTTAACATGGCATGCTTTGGTTTTCCGCCAAGAAAGGATTCTTAGACTCTTTCTGAAAGTAAGCTCAACCAATGAGATGTCATTAGTTCCAGCTCCGACACTTCAAGACTCGTTCAATATGATGTTTGCTGTAGCAGAGTACGACCCTAGGTTCGATTCAGAAACTAATCTTGCCGGAGCAGCTTTTAAATTGCAAAGAGAACTCCAGTGGTACGAGGTAAGTAACTTTCTTTTCCTATATCTAATAACTACGCTTGATTATAAATACTTTATCTTCTTGATAGGTTTTTTTTAAAATATGATGGCTAGAACTTTATTTAGAACCACCGCCTGCGGTGGCCCAGTTGGATAAGGCTCCCATGACCCTTTGCGTAGAGGGGAGGAGTTCGAATCCCGCTGGCCGCACGGGATCTTAAGCGTGACGTCGGGGTGGTGGGTCCTCCGCTAGCGTCACCCCGGGTTTGCCCCGCCGGCTGCCGGCTGTACGGGGTTCCCGGGTCACCAAAAAAAAAAAAAAAAAAAAAAAAAAACTTTATTTAGATAGTCTTGGGAATATACATAGAACATTTTTTTTGTATGGCGGTTGGGTGATATCTGGCCAAGCTTTGGCGCACCATGAGGTCTACCTTTCTGGGTGATTATAAGGGTGGATTGCATCATATCGGTCCGGTGCATGCATGACTCTAATCCTAAAATGCTTTTTGTAAGACTTGAATCCAAAAGCACAATAAGAAGAAAAGACTTTTGTGTCATTTAAAGCCAACACTTTGTTGATACAAAGAACTTTTAAATTCCCCATGCTAAACATAAACTAATAAGGTAAATTGAGAAACAACACTGCATCCTTAAAACAATTTACTACAAACTAAGGGAGAATGATTAGAGAAATTGGGGCATTGAAAACTAATTGAGACTTATCATAAATGAGTTGCATTTCAATTTCACTAATATAACTGTGATCCACCACTTAATCTAATCCAAGTGACTCTTTTTTGAATTCGACCAGCCCTTTACATAGGTGTCTGCCACAATGCAATTAGGGGATTATTATGCAAATCATTTCATGGATATCCCATATATATTAACGTGGAGCCCAAAACAAAAAAAAAAAAGACAAAATCAGTTTTGCTTATAATCCACGGTAGCTTTGGTCGTTCCGTTGTATCATATTTTGTATTCAAGATTATAGTGTAGTTTAGATATAATTGAATGTATGCAGATGGATAATGATTTAAGCAAACTATTATGAATTGAATCTTCTCTTTTTCGATCAAAAGGTAAGCTAAGTTCATTTATGGCCACTATTTGCATTTGTTTTTTATTGTAGGTTCTACTCGACTCTTACTCCTACTCTATCTCTCAGATTTTTGCCCTGCCTCTTGGGAGGGCATGGGAGTCGAAATCCACTCTTAAAACTATATCGTCCCCACCCCAACCTCCCTGAGAAGGTGGGGATTTGAACCCCCCACCTCCCCCTTCCATGTTGGAAAGGTGGCCATTGGGACAAAATCCAATGGTTCCACTATTTTCATTTGAGTAGCTATTAATTCAAGAACACTTCTCATCAGTTAATTTAGCTATTAACTAAAATTTCTCTTGCAAACCATTGTCTAAAAAAAATGATATCATGAAGCCTTTACTATATATTTATCCTTATTTCATTTCAACTCTCTATTTCTCTTTGTCATAAACAAAGGACTTTGGACGATGTCCTAAAGCTTTGAATTCATGCTTATTAAGTCCTAAAGCTTGAAATTATCCTTCATGTTAGTCCTTTCGTTAGCTCTATCAATTTCTTTTTTTGGACGGAACATCTATGTGGCATTTTTTATTAATTTTCTTTTATGTTTTCCACAAGTAGCGCTGATAAGGCGTAAAATAGGCGCCAAATCTCATAAACTAAAAATAAAAAGGACTGGAGTTCAAAAATAGGTCAAAGAATAGAGAGAGGGAGATCGTCAAAGAGTAACTAGTAGGGGTCACACCCTTTTGTCACTGACAAGGTTATGGGACGCCGTCGGGGTCGCTGGGAGTCCAACGAGCCCCCCAAGACAGCCAACAAGGGTTGGCCGCCCTCGCTTAAATGACTCTAGATACAAAATACAACGCATAGGACTCAACTAAGCAAATAGAAGTACTGATTCTCGGATTTCTTGACTGGTTCTTAATATTTTTTCGATAATTCCTCTAGAAGACTCCAAATTGGATGAAACTTTATTACAATTGAAAGCAGAAATATAGTGCTTTTCATAAATATATTATCTGATTATATTGAAGAACGAAATCACCATCGAAGCAAGAAGAACCTTGGAATTTTTCCAGCAAAGATGGACTTAACCCGTAAAATTTTTTGGAATTAAGTGTAGAATAAGTCTTAGTTTTCTTGAGATGTTTCCTTTGTCAGTTTTTTTCTGAAAATTTTCAATACTTAATCCACTTATTCTAACTCATGTTTGTGACTCTTGCGCATAGGCAGTGGAAAAGTGGGTTGCCCCTGGTGTAAGAACCAACAAATCAGATAACAAAACATATTGGAATAGATTCAGGAAGAGTCACGAAGGGTTGCTTGAGAGTGGAGAGAAGTGGACCAAGGATACAGCGAATTCATGTATGCTTATCTCAACTTTAATTGCCACTGTATTATTCGCTGCTGCATTCACTGTGCCTGGAGGGAATGACAACAATAGCGGAGTCCCTTTATTGTTAGGAGAGGACTCTCTCCTAATTTTTGCAATTTCGGATGCATTAGGTTTGTTTTCCTCCGTGACGGCCATCTTACTATTCCTAGCCATCTTAACTTCGCGGTATGAGGTGCAAGATTTTCTTCACTCCTTACCTAAGAAGATCATAATGGGCCTCTCTTTACTCTTCCTCTCCATGGCTTTCATGATGGTGGCCTTTGCTGCAACTCTCACAATGGTGCTAGATAAGAGACTGGAGTGGATTCTCATTCCCATTACTTTGCTGGCCTCTATCCCTATTGCTTTGTTTGCAATACTACAGCTTCCCCTGCTATATCAAATGGTTAAATCGACTTTCGGATCCAGCATCTTTCATCCTGAGGGCATTTGGGATGGAGTCAATTATACTAAACAAGATTAGCGATTGATGAATTTGATTTGAGGGTGTATGTCTTTATTATAGTTGGTTGATGAGCGCCGGACATTTCAAATGCCAAAACTTGGCACAAGTGGTCCACTTATGGACCAAGCATCTTTTGTCCTGAGAGCATTTGGGAGTAAGGCATAATTATTGGACGTGATCACGTGATTGACGAATTTGATTTGAGGCTATAGGTCTATGTTATGATTGATTGTGGTGGGTTGATTGCAGTGGAGCCAAAATGATGATGTATTTCCTAAAAGCATATGGACAATTTCCATGCAAAATTATGCTTCCCTACTTTGTTACCAAACATCTATTTATAGAATGATCTGTTCGATTTAAGATTTAATCCTATGGATATTTCAAAATAGATTCTACATATTCATAGGAAATTATGTTTAAACATTTCGTGCATGCTCAGTTCCTAGCTATAACTTTCAAAAAATTAGTTCTTTTTTTTTTCTCATACTTTAGAGGCCGGAATTTCTTCCATCAACTTAAATATCCAGCCTCTAGATATTTCCAAATAGAATTAAATGTCATGTAAACAATTATTTTAAACATGTATTAGCAAAATATGCGCTATAGTGGGGAAATAACTTTTTGAACATTTACTTTTTCTTTTTATTGCTTAGATGCATGAATTGCTCCATCAACTTAATAGTGTAACCTCAAAATCAGTCTTATTTTTTTTTTTAATAAATACTTCAAAATAAAACCTAGATATACATAAACATTCATTTTAAACGATTAACTATCAAATACTCGCAATCATGACATATAACTTTCATCATAGAAATAAATTTTTAAACATTTAATTTTTCTATATGGGTGCTCTTGAGATGAATTTGGTAATAGAAAAAAAGATAAAAAAAGTCACCAAAATCTTAAATTGTACCTTTTATGATACATTTACTCAAACTTAAGCTCCAAATTTATATCATGTGACATATTTATCCTTACGTGCACAAAGGTGATGTAGTGCTCATGTGACTTAAGTAAAAGTAAAATGCTGTTTTGATCAGGAAATTATCTAACTTGGTTGAAGTTACAAGAAAAATGCCGTTCGCTTGAGTTTCTCATAATCGATCTGGGGCTTTAGGGTTTATGTTGCTCAATTCTCTCACAAGGAAGCTCGATTTGTTGCTGAAGCGCAATTTGGTCGAAGCTTGATTGCTGGATGAAGGCGATTTGGGGCGTTTGGTATCTCTCTCTCTCTCTCTCTCTCAAGGATGCTCCATTCGGCCGAATTCCGATTTGTTCTGAGCTTGTTTGCTCTGAAGGTGATATGGGGCTTTTCAAGGGTTTTCTTGCTGGATTCGGTCTCCATACAGAAGCTCGATTCTGAATTTCTTTAAAACATGACACGTCGAACCAAAATGAACAGGGGTTTGGTCAATATTGAACAGCAGATCATGCTGCTTTCTAGCTGGTTCTTTGTCCTGGAGAATCTATCCTTCAAATATGCTGAAAATGCAGTTCTTAAGTCATGCGCATTGTGTTCTTTTTCTGTTGATCTCGAGTTTGCATTGTGCCTTTTAAAGTTAGTAAACCTAACCTAGCAAGGGTTTTTTGTTGTTAGTCATAGATGTATAATTCAATTACCTAAATTGAAGGAATGATCTCAGAAGTCATTCCATTTGCCTATTTTTTTGCTGGGGCTATCAATAAATTCAATTGGGAATAGCACCGTGGCCGGCTCGTCACCTTACAGCTCCAGCAATGACGTTTGTCCATTGTCGTCTAACCATGGAGGATGTGTTAGCCTACACACCGCTTGAACCATTGGCAACAATATTGGATTAGAAGGCCAAGATAACGAGAAGATTGATTGTAATGTCCATTTGTTTCGTGAAACTCATTTTCTGGCGTTTGATTCGTTTAGGAAAATGAGTTAATGGAAATTCTTTTATTACTAAAGCTTAAATTTAGAAAAATAATTTCCCATTTTATCGCGACCTAAATTTCGGGTGCACCACCTAAGATTAGAGTAATGGACTACTAAGTCTAAACTTAGCTCGGGCTCTAAGCTCATATCAATTCGCGACTAAGGTTCAAATATTTAGCATGCAAAAGATTATTAGTTAGGAGTCGCAATTAATCAGTTTACTGTAGGTCGATTAGATACTTAAGCAAAACAATAGGGGAATTATTTTACTCCTATGAATAAGAGACTTTGGATATGGGGATTTGGTTATGCTAGATTTCTCTTATGCCATTTTGGTATCATTCTTTTTATTTTTAAAAATATTTTTGCAGGCAGTTTGGATTGGTTTTAACCTAAAACACTATCATGCAATAGGGTGATCACGCGAATGCTTAAATAAATTGCACCAAATGAATTCAACACACTAAAGCAATTAATTATTATTATTATTTTTTTTGGTTTTCTTTTATCTTGAAATTAGAACTTTACCATAAAACATGCATTTTAACTACATAACTTAATTTTACTAACAAGTTATTTCTTTTTTTTTTTTTTTTTGAAAAAGAAGAAGCTATTTCTGATTAAATGAACCTAACATACAAACTAATTGACATACAACTAATATTTTTGTATTTTGTTTTATTAAAATTCATAATAAAAAACTAGTTAAATGGTCTAAAATGAATATTTCTCTAAAAATTTTAAGGATTAATTTGACTTAAACCCTATCCTACCTTAGAAAACTATTTTTTTTTTAAATGAGATTACTAAAATGTGCAAACACTATCTAAGACATTGTCTAAAAAATTATTTAGATCCGACCCTAATCTATTCCAAAAATTATCTAAACATGCAATCTAAAAATGCAATCCTAATTTATGAAAACAACACACTCGATGCAAGATTTGATTTTTTTTTTGTTTATATGTTTTTCAGAACAAGCAATTACTAGATAAACATTATATCTAAACCACTCAAGATATTCATTAAATAAAGGATTAAAACAATCGAAAAAATAATCCGTCGTCTCAAGGATTAAATTTAACAATTATTTTAACCCTAAACATCACAACATATGAGAAAGTTCAAAATAATAAAAAATTTGATCCGAAGTCTTACGAACCAAATTAATAATTATAATGATTTAATAATAAAAAAAAACTATCAAAATGCCCCAAAAATCAATATAATTAAAAAAAATGACCAGACATCTTATAGATCAAATTAATAATTATAGTAATTTTGAGCAAAACCCTGAGGATAATGCCTAGAATATTCATAAAATGAACCTCGACATCTAGTGTTTCAATTTAAGCAATAATAACTAAACCTGATAAAAAAATTAAAAAAAAAACTACCCTGACTATTTTTTTATTAAAAAAAATGGGCAAAGTGGCGAGCTGCTCCAAGTGCAGGTATCCGGGGCGGTGGCAGGTATTGGCATCGGACGCTGGGGTCACAGTCAACCCTTTTTATAGTGGTTCCAAACGGCCACTTTTCATGGCAATTTTCGAGTTTCCTTTATCTGTTGTCTTAATTCGTGGTCAGCAAATCGGAACGTGATTTTGCAATTAGCTTGATTTTTTCTCGAATGCTTCGGTTCCTTCCCTTTTATCAACTTCTTGCCTTTTTTTCATTCTCCTGATTTCTTTGACCAAGAATTTGCTTCCACATTTACTATGATTTGAATTTCCACCTTCCATTCATAATTAACTAGATTGATCCTCCCATTATTTCCTTTTTATTTGCTTTGATGCAATTTTTTTTTTTTTTTTTCTTTTTTTTTCTTCTTGTTTTTTTAGAGCTTAAAAATTAATCCATAATTTTCTATGAACAAATAACTAGGTCATCAAAATTTAGATATCAACACATTTGAAAGAACCGGTAAACGTTTTCCCAAATACTTTCCTTAGTCCTAGTGTCATTAGTTAATGAAAGATTTATTCTTATAATTTTTTTTTTTTAAATAGAATTTTTTAATTATTTTTAATTATTTATTTTCTTTTTTTTTCTTTCTTCTTTCTTTTTATTTATTTCTTTTCTCTTTTCTTTCTTTTCCTTTCTCCTTATCCTTCGCCAATCGCCTACCTCAGTGACTACTGGCAGCCTAGCGACCGGTCATGACATGGGCAGAGAGCTCAAGCTAGCCAAGGTCGCTGAGCTCAAGCTAGTAGATTCAAGTGAGCTAGAAACTTGGCCAAGGCCGGTGAGCCCAAATCTAGGTGAACTCGGGCTTGGCTAAGGCCGGCAAGCTCACCTCTCGCCTAATCCCGACGAGGCTAAGCTCGCCTAAGGCTGGTGAGCTCAAGCTCACTTGTGGCAATCGCCATTCGATCGCAGTAGAGGAAGGCGAAAATATAAAAGGAAAGAAAAGAAAAGAAAATTAAAAATTTGAACTTTTGAAAAATAAAAGAAAAAAAATTGATTTATATATTTTTTTGTTTGAGATAAAATCATGAAATTGAATAATTTTTTGATAAGGTCCAAACATCAGAAAACGTTTTTAGTTGTATATCTCGAAACCGGAGAATTAACTCTACTTATGGAAAGCATTTTTAAAAAGAGTATTTTCCTTCGTCATTGAGTGTTTTCACAAAACATATCCACCTAAATTTGAAAATGAGTGCTCTAGTCATAATGATTTCTGATGATTCATTTACCCTCTAGCTATCCTCAGCATCGACGTGTTTCATTTTGGGAGGGTCTTAACACATCATGGGCTAGGTAGCACGGACACGTTCAAAGGGCCTCCATGTCGTGTCGGACACCCTAAAACATGCCCGACATGCTTGGACACACGGTCAACACGTGTCGAAGTTTCCGACACGTGGTCAACTCTTTCCGACACACGCGTCGGAGCGTGTCCGGAGGTTTGTGGGCGGATCTGCAGGTGCGAAGGGAAGAAGGTGATGGAGGGTGGAGGCAAGGGTGAGGGTGCCGAGGTGATGTTGCGAGCGACGATGAGGGATTGCTGTGACTGCCAACTGCGCTGAGAAGCCTTTTCGATCGTCTTGGTCGGTTGCGACCGTCGACTACAACGCTGAGATGGAAAACCGCAATGCCATGATGGAGGGTTGGACGCGAGGCTACAATAGCAAAGGGGAGAACGGAGGCGAGGCAGCGGCGAGAGAGCTGGAGAAAAAGCAAATGGAGAGGAGAAAGAAGGTGATTGCTAGGGTTTTTGCCCTTTGGGCTGTTTTTAGGAAGAAGAGAAAGGAGAGTGATGAGGCGTTGATGGCTTCTGGGGAAAGAAAGCCTCGTGCAACAGGCGTAGGGGTGGGTGGGGGTGGGGGAAGAAAATGCGTGCTGAAATAAATGGGTGGGACCCATTTAACCCTAAAAAGAAATATTGAACATTAAATAACTTTATTAATACATGATAAGGCTAAAAAATAAATAAACAGACGGGTTAAAAAGTTAGTTCGAAAAATAAAAGCACTAGATATTAAATAATAATAAATTTTGATCATCGTAGAAAAATATAAATTTATTTTGACTCTAATCTTTCATTAGTTATTTATTTCATCGATAACTTTTGTTAAAGTAAAAAAATGTCTTTCCAATTTTTTATGAATAAATTTATTAATGTTATCGGTATAGATTTATTATAGGCTCTTTTTATTGTTTATTTATTTATGAATTTGAATAAATTAATTTAAATATAATAATTAATCATGTATATATAAAAATATTTATTTAATATTTAACGTGTTGAAATTCTCTACTTTTTGAGAAATGGCGTGTTGCGTGTCGGTGCTACCTAGATCATGGGCATAGGGAAAAGAAGAGGCATCGATGCTACAGCGGTCAAGGATGTGCCCTGATTGTGCTTTTATTGCCTGCGACATGATCTAGAATTTCAAGGAGATCTTTTTGCTGTGACTGGACTTTTGTAGCTTTTGTCTAGTACTAATATGAATCACTTGTACCGGTGATTACCGGAAATACGAAAAACTGGTGGAGACTTCCTATCCGGAATTTTGTTAAACTACTATGGTTTTTTTGTCAATATTGGTAGACCTTTCAGATTAAGTAAAAATAAAATGGTAAGTCTCGCAAGATTTACAACAAGAAATTAGAAACGAACCAGTTTCTTTTCTCAGTTTTCAATATTTGTAGCTAGCATTAATTTGTTGGGTGGTTTTAAGTATTTCTCACCTAAAAAATTAACTCAAAAGTTAGGTTGAGATTTTCTCTCACACTTATAAACCGACCACCAGTCCCTTGTACAACTAATGTGGGACAAGTTCAACAATCTCCCTTTCACACATCTAGCAATAACCCATAACTCTCTCATGTGATTCTTGGGTCTATACTTGTTAATAACTTATGCTCTAATACCAGTGATGGTCTTGAGCCTTTTTCACTCCAAAGGCTAATTCAAATTATGAGACTTTCCCTCACACTTATAAATTGACCACTAATCTCCTATACAACTGATGTGGGATATAATGAGTGCACATGACCAATAATCATAGCCACAACATCAAATCAAAAGGCATCTCAATTGCCAAAAGGGTTGAAACTATGCACCAAGTAGAAACACTCCTTTTTGGATTACAGCCAAAAAGAACAAGTAGCACAGATTCTACCATTTTGGAATGAAAGGAACAAGCAGCAAAGATTCTACCATTTTGGAATCAAAACATATGGCAATTAAGAATTGTTATTGACTTCAACACTATTTCATGAGTGCAAGAAAAACTTTTGCATCCAATAAGACCCATGGAATTTCTAGAAGAGGTTCGAATGATAGTATTTTTCATGGACCCACCAACACTCCTCATGAGATTTTGGAGACCACGTCTTCGACACCATCGTCCTAGAGGTGCCAAGTAGTTGGATGTTTCTGTAGCATCCAAAGGACCAAACATTACCCTCTCTCAATCGGCCCAATCATAAAATCACCCTCTATCTAAGATCCCGACACAAGACGAATGGCCTAATCCCTCATCCAAGGGCTCAAAAACTCCAAATTGACTCCGCCTTTCCCATTTTTGGATTGAACATAACTGGAATTATTGAGACTAAAAAGTATCTAACTTTCATCTTTAAAATGAAAGATTTGGATGAAATAGATACCATTCTGAGTATTAAAGTTAAAAAAACATTGTATGGGTTATTCTTTGAGCCAATGTAATTACATTGAAAAACTATTCAATAAATTTTAACATCTTGATTTCAAGGAAATGAGTACTTCATTTGACTACAGTATTAAATTAAATCATAATACTAGTAAAGCAGTAGCACAACTTGAGTATTTAAATGTTATAGACTGCGTTTGGTTGTCCGGATTTCGACCCAAAATAAAATTGGATATGATAGGATATGAAATTTAGGGATTTACTATATCCTATCCACTGTTTATATTTACTTTATATCATGTACATTATTTGGCATAAATCACATATTAATATGAATGAACAAAAATTTTACAAATAGAGATGGGAAAAATCTCTTGCAACACTATTGTCTACTTTATTTTTATTTGCTTTCCTATTTTATTTTCCTCTCATTTTTAATTAATTTCTTTTTTTATATCTTTCTTCCCCTTCTATCATTCTCTAATAAAATTTTATTTAATAATAAACTATACTAATATACCTAAAATACTAAAATACCTAAAATATGTAATTGATATATATTTATATTTATATATTGAATTTATATTATAAAATATAATTAAATTAGAATATATAGATAAAAATAAGAGTAAATTAAAATAATTAAATTGTTATTTTTGTTATTTTGAATTTCTTATATTAGAATTCAAATATTATTTTTTCAAAAATAATTTTAATTGTTAATTTAAGAGGTTTGTCATTCGAAAAAAATAACTTTCCTATTATATATACTAGAAATCCTATCCATCTTTTTCCCATCTCCCTCATGAGATAATTTTTTTCGGTCTGTATCCCTTTTATATGTGACTTTAGCCTATCTTGAGTAGGCACAAAACACAAGATATAATATATTTTATCTTATCCTGAATTTTATCCCAATTGATGCAATGTATGTGATGCAATGTATCATATTTGATATTGCTTATTTTATGCGTAAGTTGAGTAGGTATACTAGTAATCCAAGTATAGAACATGGGAAAACTATTACTACAATTTTTGGTTACCTTAAGAGAATTAAAAAATTTTATGATTGTTCTATAATAATTATCCGACTGTATTAGAATGATACATCGATGCTAGTACGATTACAAGTGTGTAATAAACATTGCACTTCTGGATGTATTAGGTGTTGTATCTTGAGTGAGCAAGAAATAGACATGTGTAATTCACTTAACAATGGAATCCAAATTCATTGCTTTAGCAACCACTAGAAAAGATGCTGAATGGATTTGGAATTTATTATTGGATATCAAATCATGGCTTAGTCCTATGCCTCATAATTATATCTATTGTCATAGTCGGGCTACCTTGGCAAGAGCTTATAGCAGCACTTATAATTGTAAGTCTAGACATGTTGATCTAAGGCATGAGTATGTGAGTGGTAATTCGAAAGATTCCCCGGGGGAAAAAATAGAGACAATAGATTTTAAGATGGTACCATAACAATTGTCTACATAAAGTCAAACAAGAATTTAGCTGATCCCTTGACAAAGGTTTTACCAAGAAACATGGTAAATATGACCTTACAAAAAAATTGGGTTGAAACCCTTTATTTAAAATTATCAGTAATGATAACTTGACTATTTTCTATAATATTACTAGTTATAAGGTTTAAGGGGTAAAAACGAGTTATTGAAAGTGATTATTTGATACGATATTAGCCCTTACATAAGAAGTCATTATCATCTGTTACGTTTTGTAGGCTAAATTAAATTCTTAATGAAATATAGTACAAATTAGTTTTGTGTTATTAGTAATAGAAAGACATGGTAGATACTTTACCTATATGAACTTAGAAGTGATGCCGCTTCTTACGGAAGTTATGGTTACTTTCTAGAAAACTCATGAGTAATGCCGCTTCTTATGGAAGTTAGGGTTACTTTCTAGAAAACTCATGAAATAGGTGCAAGCACAAGGTCATAATAGTATTTAGTAAATTAGAACTTCTCACTGAAACAAGAAGTTAGTATATGCCATATGTGCGATTCTATTATTTAAAGTACAAATTTAAAGTCGAGTTACTTGTCACTTTTATAGAGTTTTGAGGTACTTACACTAAATGAAGATTTAACTCAAAAAAAGACCTTCATATATATATACACACACACACATTAATTTCATGGAAATTTTGGCTGTGTATTTTAACGTTTTATTTTGTATTTTTGTTTTACAAAAAAAGTAGGAGATTATTGATACTTTGTTTGTAAAACATACTAAGAGGTGTCTTGCCTCACATAAAAAAGATGTGAGTTCACACGTAGACAAGAGTTGATACTAATCAACGATCATTATTTTTTTATTTATTGAAAAATTCAGATCTATAATTATGAAAAAAGTTGACCATAGTGTTATATTGTAATAGTGCAATTGCTTACAAAAAAGTTATGGTTATTTTTTATTTAATTAATTCATAATTTTTTTTAAATTTTTTTCAATATAACCTTTGAGAATGTATCTATTCATGTTACAACCTTTTTCTGAAGGGTTGCCTCTATTCAAAAGACAGACATAAGTACCTTAGTTTTTGGGATCAATTTTGATGAAGTCTTTTCGAATTTTCTTTCCAAATTTACAGTCATCATTTGCAATATTTTCTCTTAAGAGACCCTAAAGAAGTATTAGAATTGCCATTTAGTAATTTCAATCGAGACTTTGTTGTATTATAGAAGAAATTTGCTGGTGACCATTAGCAATGTTATGGGCCAAATAATTCCTCAAAAAAGTGATATCATGTCTTAAAGTCTGACTTTATTGTTCTTCCCGATCATTCGTCATATTTTTCCCACCAAGAATCCTATTCCCAAGAAAAAAAAATGAACGAATTTTGCAACCATAGAGAGTTCATATTATTCTTGTTAAATCATTTTGGATCAGCATGCACATCCGCCTCTTTGCTCTTAGTCCAAAACAGCCTCAAGGACGCCCTAGTAACATCTGTAAGCAATTTCGAAAGATTGCTACAAAGCAAAAAAGAGTTGATGATAGAATGTTATTGTTAAAAGGAACAACGGCGTGCGTAAACACCCCGAGACCAGAAGATGAAAAAGATTAGGTTTGGAGAAAAGCAAGACATAATCAAAGAAAGAATCAAGCTGGACAACATCAGAGTCGGATAAGTGAGTCCCTCGTCATTACAACTTGTAATCAAATGATATATTTTCTTTTTTTCTTTCGATAAATAAGATTTTATTTAGTGAACAACACATAAGCAGGGGAGTAATCCTGTTACAAGATAAAATACACAAACCCTGGCACCAGGAAGCGCAAGGAACTCTATCAATAAGATAAAGTTGAGGAGCAGAGTCAGTATCCTGCTTACGTCCTTACCAGGCAAAGAGAAGTGATGAGTACCCTGCTTTCTGGAACAGCTGAACTTGATGCTCGTACAAATTGTCCAAGTTCTGAGCACAACTTAGGCTATTCTAAATGTTTGGTAAGAGAGAATAAGTAGCATTGTTATGATCATCAGGTAGCTTGTAGGAATTGATCTACTTCAACTAAGGAATGCTCCTGATCAAAGGTAAGAGAAAAATGATCATGGACATGAAAAATGGTAGTTGATTCGTTGAGAAGCCTACCAGAGGACATGCGAGAACTCCAAGACGAAACTGTAATATTGATGACTCTAAATAAATCGAGCTTCCGCAACCGATTGGCCTCTCGTCTCTGATTCTTCTCCAACAATCGTGAACTATTCTTGAAGAAATACCACTCATACCTTTTGTCCTGTTACATCTTTGCATCGACCAAATCCCTGTTCATTTGGTTCGACATGTCATGTTCTAGAAAATATGCTACGTTGCAAATTCAGAGGATCACCGAAGTAGAATTGAGCTTCTTTTTGAAGACCGAATCGAGCAAGAAAACCCCAAGAAAGATCCAATCCAAATCTTCCTCAGTAGGGGTGTAAAAACCAGACCCAAAAACCGAACCGAACCGAACTGAAAATTTTGGTTTTTTCGGTTTGGTCAGGTCAGTTCGGTTCTCATTAAAAACTGAAATTTTTTTTATTAGTTCGGCTTTTATCAATTAACTGAACCGAGCTAAACTGATAAACCGATAAAATCCTCTCCAGTCTCCACGGATCACGACACGAACCGTTAACCTAAAACCTTATTTCGGTTAGGCTCAGTTTAGTTCTTCCTTCTTCCTCGACAACTCCACTCTCTTCACCGAACACTCACCTGCAGCCCTCCTGCCCAAACCATTGCCACCGCTACAATGAGCCCCTCACTGACCTTGAGTCCACGATGGACTCATCTCCTGAACAACAGCTTCTCTTCCACGCTCGAGCCTCTACCAAGCCCCACCGGCTAGACCAGCCGAGAAGCATTACCGACGTCCCGACCTCCACATTTGACCACACCTGGTGCTTGGCGAGTCACGGTCAACAACATCGGCCGTCGCTGGAACCTCCTTGCCCTTGCTGGCCTCCTCATGGTGGAAGCCAAACTTTGCCCTGAACGGCCAAACCGAGACCCAATCTAAGGTTTCGATACACCCCTACCGTCCGAAAACCACGCCTCAACGACGCTTGCCTCCGTCTGCTCGATCAAAGAAAGGGGCAACGACGGCCACATACGAAACGACACGATGAGAACGAATATTCCCCACACAAACTTTCAGATCCAGTTCAGGCATTATATCAAAAAATTGGGGCGCGCTACTATAATAAGGGATTTTTGGGTTAACCGAAGCTCGACCTGCACTGGGACTCTTGACACGCGACGAACAAGACATCGGAAACAAAACGCAGGGCGACAGCAGCTGGAGCTCGCGGGAGCCGGACGGCCGAGAGCTCCAGCTTGGCACGCCCAAAACAGGGCAAGAGCAAGGGCGAGCTTACTTGTTCAGCTTACGGCTGTCGCCAAGAAGGTCGTTGTACGGTTCGTCGACAGACGACGTAATCGAGAAATCGAAAACCAAAAACTAAAAACCAAAAACCAAAAAATCGAGCCAAACAAAAATTTCGGTTCGGTTCTTATTCAGTTTGGGTCTCATTCGGTTCGGTTTGGAAGTTTTTTCTAACGGTTCGGTTCAATTCGGTTTTTTTTTTTTTTTTTAAATCGAACCGAACCGAACCGTTGACACCCCTATTCCTTAGTGAGTAAAAGAGCTTCAAACAAATTGAGCTTTAGCTATGCATCAATGTCGCGACCTACCCTCGGGAGGAGGGAATAGGTTTAGGGGTATTGCCTAAAGGACGGGCCTAAGGCCCATGATTAGGCGCGGCTTCTCCCAAGCCCATACCCGGCGTGGCATTGGGATATTTTCTAAGAATTTTGCACAAAAGGAGTCGCCACTAGCCTATTGGGGTTGGCTAGAAACCAAGTGAGGCATGGGAGCGTGCCTCACTTCCTACGCAACCAGAGAATTTAGGTTCGGGGACTTGGTTACACTAATTAACCAATTAGTGCCCTTTCGGTACCTAATCTTGTTCATTTTAACAAAATGATTTTTGACAGGCAATTTGGATTGATTTTATACTTATCCACTAACATGTGAGGTGATCGTGCAGGCGTGCAATCATTAAAGTAACAATAATAACTACCAAGATCCTAATTGCAATAAGATTAAACACATGCAATCAAACATAATTAAATATGCAAATTAAACACACGACATAATCAATATGCGAGCAAATAAATGTCTAATTACACTAAGAAAGCAAGATATAGCAATTCCTAACCAAATCCCATCATTTTTTGGATTTTCGAAATTTTTAATTTTTTTTTAAATTTTTTGAATTAAGAAAAATAATTAATTTTTAAATTTTTTTAAATTTTATTTTATTTTATTTTATTTTTGGATTTTCGAAATTGTTTAATTTTTTTAAATTTTTTAAATTAAGAAAAATAATTAATTTTTAAATTTTTTAAATTTTTTTAATATTCTAATATTTTTAATATTTTAATTTTTAAAATATTTTTTATTTTTTTGTTTTTAAGTTAATTTTAATTTTTTAAAAGGGCGACCGGGTCGGGTCCGGTCTCCGACCGGACCCGGTTCGGTCCAAATAGAGGGGGCGGCCGAACCGGCCCATCCGAGGACAAGGTCCGACCAGCCCTTGGTCGGGCCTTTCTTGATTTGGATTGGGCCCAACCAGCGGGCCCAATCTGGTCCAATCTCTTTTATTTTTTTTTAAAAGGAAGTCCACAATAAGCCCACAAGTCCACAAATCTCTAAGCCCACAAGCCAAATGTGCTAAAACAGCCCAAACCCAACTTAGGTATGCTCGGCCCAATACGCAAAAACCCTACCCGGTTGACTGGACCCGGTCCGGCTCGCACGACCCGGTTCGTGCCTCCTCTCTCTAGGGTTTCTTGGTGGAGCTGGCGGCGGCGGCGGCGACGGTGGCAGCGGCGACGCGAAGCGGCTCGGACAGCGTCGGGTCGGAGGACGACGGCTAGGACAACGTTCGGGGTGAGGGTGGCATCTCGGGCGCTCCTCGGATGGGCAGCGGGGAGGCAACGGGCAGCCGGAGTCGCGGGTGTTGCGGGGAGACACGGCGGAGCGAAGCGAGGTGCGGGTGCAGGCACGGGCTTCGGCGCTCGGAGGCAGCGGTGTGTGGGCGACGATGCGAAGGCCGAATGGCGGCGGCGCTGGGCTGGTGCCACGATGGGGCTGGGCTGGTGCTGTGACGACGGCGGAGAGATTGGGCTGCTGGCACGATAGTCGTCGCGGCTGCGCAGTGCTTTGCAGCGGCGTCACGGCTTCCGAGCTGCTAGTGGCCGCCGCGGCGTCGCCGACGTTGAGGCAGCGAGCTCGTACGGCGATGGGCGGGAGGGCGGCGGCTCGGTTCGGACGGCATCGGGTTGAGGCAGCGAGGAGGCCGGCGGCTCGGACGATGTCCGGGCAGCACGCCGCCGCCCCCTCCTCCCCTCCGTTCCTTCTCTCTCTTCTCTTCGCTGTGCTTTGCTCCTTCACATCGCGCCTCTCGCTCCAGATCTGGGTTCCGGCGAGACAAGCGGCGACCGCGGTTGGTCGGGTGGCGCGGCGGCGAGTCTTCTCCAGCTCCCTTTCTCTCTTTCGCTCCCGCTCTCTCTACCAAGTTCCCGTTTCTCTTCCCTTTATGTTTTTTTTTTTTGCTCCTCCCTCTCTCTCCCCCTTTCTCCTCTCCCGTTCCCCTTCTCTCTCGTCTTCTTCGTGTTTTTTTTTTGCCCCGCCGCTTTTTTTTTTTTTTTGCGGGTTTCGCGTACGAAACAAGCCGGAGGAGGACAGAGGCCAACGTGGGCCGGGCCAAGAAGGAAACGGGCTCGGCCCCTTCCACGTTTTCTTTTTCTTTTTTTTTGGTGTTTTTGCTTTTGTTTTTCTTTGTTTTTATTTTTTTTTTTGCGACTAATTCCTAATCTTGTACACGATTAAATCATAAATAAAATGGCGAAATTTAGGTGTCAACAGCTGCCCGTCTTTGAATGGGAGCTTGAAGAGGTTGCATTCAAAGACAGAAGACACCTAAATTATTTGGGCGATAGAGAGACCCTGAGTGCATAGGCACGCATCAGGTCGATGGAAATGACTCATAACTATGAAAGCGCGTCTTGTCAATACGAGGAAGAAAGACTCCGGGCTACGGGAAGCCCACCGAGTCATAAGAAGGGGGTTGAAGGACTCCGGGCTACGGAATGTCCACCGGGTCATAAGAAGGGGATTGAAGGACTCCGGGTACGGAAAGCCCACCGGGTCATAAGAAGGGGGTTGAAGGACTCCGGGCTACGGAAAGCCCACCGGGTCATAAGAAGGGGATTGAAGGACTCCGGGCTAAGGAAAGCCCACCGGGTCATAAGAAGGGGATTGAAGGACTCCGGGCTACGGAAAGCCCACCGGGTCATAAGAAGGGGATTGAAGGACTCCGGGCTACGGAAAGCCCACCGGGTCATAAGAATGGGGTTGAAGGACTCCGGGCTACGGAAAGCCCACCGGGTCATAAGAATGGGGTTGAAGGACTCCGGGCTACGGAAAGCCCATCGGGTCATAAGAATGGGGTTGAAGGACTCCGGGCTACAGAAGCCCACCGGGTCATAAGAAAATAACATGATTTAAGGTTGACCATGAACCCTTGGAGATGACATGGTTTAAGGTTGACCATGAACCTTTTGAAAATCGTAGTTTAAAAATAGACTCATAAAGATTTTAAAAGCGTGGTTTAAGGATAGACCCACGAACCATTGTGGTTTAAGGATAGACCCACGAACCGTGTGGTTTAGGAAAGCCACCAACCCTGTGGTTTAAGGATAAACCCACCAACCATGTGATTTAAGGATAGACCCACGAACCGTGTGGTTTAAGGATAGACCCACGAACCTTGTATATGACATGGTTTAAGGCTGACCATGAACCTTTGAAGATGACATGGTTTAAGGTTGACCATAAACCTTTGGAGATAGCATGGTTTAAGGTTGACCATGAACCCTTAGTTTTTAGGGAGGCACCCGCTAACTCCTCGAAACTGCATGGCTTCACCGAGGAATCCTGTCGAACTCAATTTGAGCAAATGTCATTAGAGATGTCATCAAGAGATGTATCGGCAATATTGCAGCATCAATTGAACAAGCTAATCAAGCTATGTCCGACTGCTTTTAAAAAGCGTTCGATGTCAATCAGCATCAAGTGGCACAAAACTGTCATCTTGGTTGTGGATATATCATTATTCATCAAATTCTCTTGGAGTCAAGTTCTTATCAGAACAGCTACGACTTGTGAAAAGACTCATTAAGCATGCCAAACTAGAGCTTCTCAGTCAGAAAGGGCTTCTCACACACTCTCGATAAAATGGCTACTTGATCCCATCCATTCACGTGGGAAATAACTTATTGCGGAGGGTATCTCACATAACCCGTGTCAAAGGCTTTCGGAAACATTCGCAATGAGCACAATCTTATCGATCAAAAAGGTCTTTTGAAAGGACCGCAATAGAGGCTTGGTTAGGGCTTACACAAAGGAATGATTGCTTTGAGGCCAGTAAAGGAACACCTGTTGCTATCTTCGTCGGTTTACAAGTCGAGAAATTGAAAGATAAGACAAGATAGGATTACTTCCACTTCTTCAAGCAATAGCTTCTTCGTGGCATTCTCATTTTCATTCAAACCATCCTAATCAGAAGAGACTTCGGAAGAGGGTTGTAATGTTGGCTTGGGAAAGGCCTGAAAGGCTTAAAATTCTCAAGGGGGTTTTTTTAAGAGTCAGTGATCATCATAGCATCATGACCGGGTCACTCGACCTTTCGAAGGCATTTGGCTTTTGAAACGCTACACATCTCGAAAGTCCCTTGACTAATCATTTCTACATGAGAGCTTTGCTCCTTTCTCTAATTTCCTTTGCCCTTTGCGATGATAATTTTTTCTTTTCTTCATCGGCACTTGGATTTTGATAATTTCTCTTTCACATAAGATATAACCCTTTGGCTCTTTTTCTTGACGGGCATTGGCCTTGCTTTTACTAGGCACACTGCTTTTTCATGCCCCCTAGTTTGTCAAACGTTTTGCTTTTTGAACTTTTGTAGCTCTTACGACTTTCGAGATACTTTTCACATTTTCTCGTGATTGTCAATTGTATTTAGTCAATTCTTGTGCCTTGCCCCAGTGAAGGGAAATGATCACCGCTCTGGGTTTAGAAATGAATAATCAGGCCCAAATTGGTTAAAGCAATAGGTATCAGTGTTTGGGTAGAGAAGGAAATGCTCTTCTTCACCTTGGGATGAGTCAAGCTCTAATGAGAATTCTTTTGAAGCTATCACCAAAAGATTGATGCAAGTGAAAGTAATAGAATCTTTCTCAATCTTTCGCTCTACAACATGATCATAACTCCTTGTACTGCCCCCAATGTAAGATTGTCCTCGACAAGGGTACTTTGAAGGATCATTTTTATTTGGCCCAAAGGGTAGCAAGATGTCAGCTCGATGCTTTAGGATTGATGAAGGAAATGCCTTTATCATTTCAATCTTTGCGCTCAATGCGAATGAATCTTCTGTCCTAAGAGAATGTTGACTTTCACTCAACTCTCAAAAGTGTTTAAAGGATGTGTTTGGAAATCGGCTTGCCTTTCTTCATCCTAAGCACTTCTTGTCTGGCATGGTTAACGTCTCCATTTCACTCTGCCGAGATCGTCTGAGTAGATTAATCTCCATAGGGAATTTTGATTCAAAATGAGTAGTCCACAAAACAAGAAAACAAATTTGAGATAAAAATGATGCTCAAAAAGTTTGTAGAAATTTTTTTTCTTTTCTCAATTATTCATTTTTTTGTTTCTAGGAAAGCGCCAAAGGTTCTCTTCTGTAATGAAAATTCTCATTTTTCATTTTTTTTTTACTTTAAAAAGAATGAGAAGAATGGTACTTACCTGTGGCATGGCAACCCAGTAACCCTGTAAAAATTATGAAAGAATATGTTAGTGCAAAAATCTTTAGGGATTGAAATGTTGGAAACGATACATTATTACCCTTCATTTGCTTTCATCTTTTGGGCACTAACATCTCTTGGATTCACCCTCGTGGATATTTGGTAACTTGGCATTACCTTTCACTTACATTTGCCCTTAAGCGTTTGATGTCTTCCTATCAAAGGAAAGAAAGAATCATGTCAGAGACGCTGTCCAAAATGAGCAATTGGAATCGACACCATTTACCCTTCATGTGTTTTCATTCTTCAGGTATGAACTTTGCTTGAAGTTGCTAGAATTGATTGAAAAATGGCTATGTGGCCCTAATTTTATCCATAAAAAGCACTTATTTATTGTATACAACAATTCACAAAGTTTGATTCCTGTTTTGTTTTTTTAGATGCTCTTTTTGAAGAGATGTTTAGCTGACAAGGAGCTTGAAAATTTTATATATGGATCATGAGATGTGCTTTTCAAGATTTTGCTTTGAAAGGAGAGTGGGTGCTCCTTGTTTCCACATCTGAGGATATTGTTCTTTAGATGTTTTGCCCGCTTATTGCCTCAATGGAAGGCACTGCTTCTACGGTCAAGGCGCAACATTTTTCCCATTCATCACCCTGTAAGAAGAGGAGATGAAACGGGTTATCCCTATACTTAATTAGGTTCAATTTAGGAACGATACATCCTTCTTGATGAATCTGACAATGTTGTTCCAGCACATTTCATTGGTGGGGAGATGAGAGCTTTTCTTCTAAATCAAACGTTGTTCTCCCGCTCTTTATTTGACAAACCTCTGTTCTGTTCGAATCCTTCCTGTATCAAAGAAAAGGACATGTCATTTTTTATGCTAAAGAGAATCAATTTTAGGAACGAGATACATCCTTTTCAAAGTCAGGCGATCAACATCCCAAGATATCTCTAATGGAGGAATGGATAAAATTGCCCCCTGTTTCATTTGAATCTTTCCTTGTTCAAGATGAACAAGACTTAAAAATGCTCCACCGCGTTTGCTAGGAACGTTACAAAAGTTGACACTCTTGATGTTTCCTTGATAATGGAAAAGAAAACCATGTCAGAAACGGTATTAGAAATTGATGATTGAAATCGATACAGTTTACTCTTCCTTCGATTTCGCATTTTTGGATGCTTGGCAACTCCCTTCAATTGTCTCATCATACAAAGTGAACGAGATCGATGGGCTATTTTGGCACCCAAGGCATTCGCGAATAATGAAACTTCCTAGAACGGAATGCAACGTCGTTCCACCTCTATGGAAAATTGGCATCGACGATGCCTTGACGCATGCTTACTCCTAAAGTTCCATGAGCCCGGGAAAACGACTACATGAAGAGAGGGCCTTAAGCAAAGTTTTCTTGAAATTCATTTTGGAAGGTAGACGTAAAGGTTCGCCTAAAACACTTCTGATGTTTTTTTGAATTTTTGCTGTTTTTTTTAAAATAAAAAAAAAATATATATAATAATTATGATTTTCATGAAACTGAATCTCATCATTAAAAATGTGAGTCGCATAATTTGCAAAAGCAACAATTGGATCCGCAATCAAAACTCAAAATGGAAAACATGATTCTTAACATGAGTAAGAACATTGATAAAATACAAGAAACTCTTGTATAGATAAGAGTAAAAATCAACTCTCGTTCTAGCCCTAGAATTCATTTCTCTATGTAGTCAAACACGAGAATGTCATGGAGCATCACGTGTAGCCTGCAAAAAGGCAACAATGTCAGATAACCTGTGAATGAGAAAATGATCTCTCAATGGGGTCTCTTCTTACAACAAAATCAAGGTGACGGTACATGCCCCGTAGTCTTTATTACGGGGGTTTAGTATCTCACCAAGATTAGTCATAAGAGAAGGGGCATCATTAAAAGATCGATCGACGATTATCAATTGAATATTCACTCTATTCCAAAAAGTTTCTTATGCAAAATGACATTGATTTTTGAAAGATTGATTTGTGATTTTACTCTTAAAAAAATGAAGTGACTTATATTTTGATAAATTTGTACACAAAATGATTTGCATTTTAGTCCCAAAATGTGATGATGAGAGAATTTGATAAAATAAAATAAAAAATGCAATTTCAATTTTTATACCCCAACATAAAATCACAACTTGAAAGTTTTTTTTTTTTTAAATGATTTCAAGCCCATAACTAGAAATTTAAACAAAACCACGTGTTCAACAGGGCCAAATCAAAGTGTTTAGAACTTGTCTTCAATGTTCACTTATCAAAAGTGGCTGCCAATTTTTACTTTTTATTTTTTTAATCATAAGCCTACATCACCGAGGGCATTTGATTGATTTCCGCAAATTTCAAGATGAAAATGCAATACAAAATGAACAAATAAAAAGGAAAATGACACTTACAATGGGTGCCAACCTTTATCTCATGTTTTTTTTTCAATCACATAGACATGCACATGGAATGTGGTTCGATTTCTACTCTATAAGGCCCAAAATGGAGCCATGGGATCACAGGACTGAACCAACAAGCTCGTGGCTAGGTCGTGTTACCCATGACTCCGGCTTCATCAAAGAACCGACCCGTGTCGCATGCTCGCAGACCGAGGTGGGTACCTTCGACGTGAAGAAGGAAAATTCGGGGTAGAGATGGGCGACTCATACTACGCGATTGTAGTCGGAGTGGTATCCACCTCAACACCATCCTAAGTGATCCTATGCGGTCCAGGTTCGGCGGCAGGTTGTGTGTGCCATGGTGTAGTGCAATGCAGAGAATACATGCACAACAATTTATAGGCAAACAACACTCCTTACATAAAAATAAACTATACATTCCTACACCTCCCTACAAGACAAAGGTGAGCAAACACTTCCCCTTATACCTCCCATTCTGTAAGAACATTTAACACCTTTCATGTTAGGGGCGTACTTGGAATCCTCGCTGCCAAACAAAAATATTTTTGAACAAAATTAATTTTGGCCTAAGTCCTCTAAGGTTTAAAACCAAGTCCCCAGCGGAGTCGCCAAGCTGTCGCGACCTACCCTCGGGAGGAGGGAATAGGTTTAGGGGTATTGCCTAAAGGACGGGCCTAAGGCCCATGATTAGGCGCGGCTTCTCCCAAGCCCATACCCGGCGTGACATTGGGATATTTTCTAGGAATTTTGCACAAAAGGAGTCGCCACTAGCCTATTGGGGTCGGCTAGAAACCAAGTGAGGCATGGGAGCGTGCCTCACTTCCTACGCAACCAGAGAATTTAGGTTCGGGGACTTGATTACACTAATTAACCAATTAGTGCCCTTTCGGTACCTAATCTTGTTCATTTTAACAAAATGATTTTTGACAGGCAATTTGGATTGATTTTATATTTATCCACTAACATGTGAGATGATCGTGCAGGCACGCAATCATTAAAGTAACAATAATAACTACCAAGATCCTAATTGCAATAAGATTAAACACATGCAATCAAACATAATTAAATATGCAAATTAAACACACGACATAATCAATATGCGAGCAAATAAATGTCTAATTACACTAAGAAAGCAAGATATAGCAATTCCTAACCAAATCCCATCATTTTTTGGATTTTCGAAATTTTTAATTTTTTTAAAATTTTTTAAATTAAGAAAAATAATTAATTTTAAAATTTTTTTTTTTTTTTTTTTTTGGATTTTCGAAATTGTTTAATTTTTTAAATTAAGAAAAATAATTAATTTTAAAATTTTTTAAAATTTTTTTAATATTTTAATATTTTTAATATTTTAATTTTTAAAATATTTTTTTATTTTTTTTGTTTTTAAGTTAATTTTAATTTTTTAAAAAGGGCGAATCGGGTCCGGTCGGAGACCGGACCCGGTTCGGGTCCAAATGGAGGGGGCCGGCCGAACCGGCCCATCCGAACAACAAGGTCCGACCACCTTGGTCGGGCCTTTCTGATTCGGATTGGGCCCAACCAATGGGCCCAATCTGGTCCAATCTCTTTTATTTTTTTTTTAAAAGGAAGTCCACAATAAGCCCACAAGTCCATAAATCTCTAAGCCCAAAAGCCAAATGTGCTAAAACAGCCCAAACCCAACTTAGGTATGCTCGTCCAATACGCAAAAACCCTACCCGGTTGATCGGACCGGTCCGCTCGCACGACCCGGTTCGTGCCTCCTCTCTCTAGGGTTTCTTGGTGGAGCTGGCGGCGGCGGTGGCGCGACGGGCTTGGCGGCGGCGACGCGAAGTGGCTCGGACGGCGTCGGGTTGGAGGACGACGGCTAGGACAGCGTTCAGGGTGAGGGTGGTAGCTCGGACGCTCCTCGGATGGGCAGCGGGAGGCAATGGGCAGCTGGAGTCGTGGGTGTTGCGGGGGAGACACGGCGGAGCGAAGCGAGGGTGCGGGTGCGGGCGCGGGCTTCGGCGCTCGGAGGCAGCAAAGGTGCGCGGGCGGCGATGCGAAGGCCGAATGCGGCCGGCGCCGGGCTAGTGCCGCGATGGGACCGAGCTGGTGCTTTGTGACGACGGCGGAGAGATCGGGCTGCTGGCACGACAGCCGCCGGGCCGTAGGTGCTGCGCAAGGCGTCACGGCTTCGAGCCGCTAGTGGCCGCTGCGGCGTCGGCAACATTGAGGCAAATGAGCTCATACGGCGACGGGCAAGAGGGCGCCGGCTCGGCTTGACGGCGTCGGGTTGAGGCAGCGAGGAGGCTAGCGGCTTGGACGACGTCCGGCAGCAACGCCGCTGCCCTCCTCCCCTCCGTTCCTTCTCTCTCCTCTTCTGCTGTGCTGCTCCTTCACATCAGCGCCTCTGCTCCAGATCTGGGTTCCGGCGAGACAGCGGCGACCGCGGTTGGTCGGGTGGCAGCGGCGGCGAGTCTTCTCCAGCTCCCTTTCTCTCTTTCGCTCCTGCTCTCTCTACCAAGCTCCCGTTTCTCTTCCCTGAATTTTTTTTTTTTGCTCCTCCCTCTCTCTCCCCCCTTTCTCCTCTCCCGATTCCCCCTTCTCTTTGTCTTCTTCTGTGTTTTTTTTTTGCCCTGCTGCTGCTTTTCTTTTTTTTGCAGGTTTCGCGTGCGAAACAAGCTGGAGGAGGACAGAGGCCAAAGTGGGCCGGGCCAAGAAGGAAACGGGCTCGGCCCCTTCCACGTTTTCTTTTTCTTTTTTTCTTTTTGTTGTTGTTTTTGCTTTTGTTTTTTTTTCTTTTTTTTTTATGTTTTTTTGCGACTAATTCCTAATCTTGTACACGATTAAATAATGAATAAAATGGCGAAATTTAGGTGTCAACAATCAAGCTTCCACAACAGAGAGGATCAATCAACATAAACCCTAAAACCCTAAATTAATTCCTGTGGAGGAACCAAGAGTGACACAGGCAAATAGGGTCATTCTTGTAACTTCAGCCACGTCAGATAATTTCGCGACAAAAATGGTAGCATGTCACCGCCATTTGCCTTTCATTGTCCATGTAAGTCGCCGTGTGGAATTTTTAATGGTGTTGATTAATGGATCATATGTTAGACATAAAAATTCATAATGCGGAAGCAATGATCAATTATAGACAAACCTCCAGCCATTGTTCTTGTTTACGTTCGTCGGAAAAACCTGAAAATTCAAAGAAATATTGGGCATACTCTACTAACTCAATTTCCTCATGTACTGGTGGTGTATTCCAAATGTGAGGGTTTGTGTTAGACCTTGTGATTGCCTGTTAGAAATGAATGATCGTTCCTTTTATAGACCGTCTTCCATCAAAGCAGTTACCAAATAGGCGATTGTCACGAAAATGTGCAAAATGTGGAAAAACTGCATGTCGAATAACCGCCACAATATAGAGAAAATGTGGGTTCGGAAATGTGGGATCACAAAAATAAATAACATTCTCCCACTTGATCCCATCATTTTCATCATATAGATTATCCAACTAATTCCACGAAAACTTCATGACGACATGTCCTCTAAGAGTAAGTAATATCTTTCATGTATCACAATACATCTTATTTCTTTAATGTCAACCTATATGTGACAACATATCTTAATGAATAAACCCTATGTTTATTTCAGAACCAAGGATAAATGTTATTCTCATAAATAACAAAATGTGTATACCAAAATTGAGAATCAACATTACAACTGAATAAGAGTTTCATATAACAAAAATCGTCCATAAGCGACAAATTACATTATGGGACCTACTCCTATACTAGTCACATGATCATTATACTTTATTGGTGGCATGCCTTTAATTAAAGGATCAGCTATCATCAATTCAGTGCTAACATGTTCAATGACCACTTTATTTTCCTTAACACGTTCCATTATGGCTAAATACTTAATGTTGATATGTTTATTTTGACTGCTACTTTTTGTATTTTTAGCCATAAAAACCGTAGCTGAATTGTAACAATATATTCTTAATGCCTAGAAATAAAGTCAACAATTCTAAGCCCAGCAATGAAACTCTTCAACCATACACCATGTGAGGTAGCCTCAAAACAAGAAACGAACTTAGCCTCCATAATGGAAGTAGCAGTCAAAGTCTGCTTGGCACTTCTCCATGACATGGCTCCGCCAACTAACATAAAAATGTATCCAGATGTTAATTTTCATGAATCAACGCGGTCCGCGAAATCCGCATCCGAATAACCGACTACTTCTAGGTTGTCAGTTTGTCTATACATAAGCACGTAATCTTTGGTATCTTAAAGGTATCTCATCACTTTCTTTACAGCTCTCCAGTGGTCTATACATGGATTACTCTAATATCTTCCTAACATTCCCATAGAAAAAACAATGTCAGGTCGAGTGCAAACCTGAGCATACATCAAGCTTTCGATACAGAAGTATATGGAATATTGTACATTTGTTCCCTTTCTAGATCGTTCTTCGAGCATTGGTTCAAATTGAACATATCACCCTTCACAATAGGTGCTATACTTGGTGAACAATCTTTCATCCGAAATCTCTCCAGGACCTTATTGATATAGGTTTATTAAGATAGTCTTAAAATTCCTCGAGGTCTATCTCTATGGATCTTAATGCCAATGACATAAAATACCTCACCCATATCTTTCACATCAAAACTCTTAGAAAGAAATTGTTTTACCTCATGTAGCAACCCCTTATCATTGGTTGCAAGTAAAATATCATCCACATATAGCACAAGGAAACAAATTTTTCTCCTCTTGATCTTCTGGTATATGCATTAATCCATGACATTCTCTACAAAATCGAATAAAGATATGACATCATGGAACCTTAAGTACCATTGGCAGGAGGCTTGTTTCAAGCCATATATAGATTTCTTAAGCTTGCACACCAAATGCTCACCTTTATTAGAGGGGAATCCTTCAGGTTGTTTCATGTAAACCTCCTCTTCTAATTCTCCATTGAGGAACGCTGTTTTCGCATTCATCTAATGTAATTCCATATCAAAATGGGCAACCAATGCCAAAACACTACGAAGAGAATCTTTCTTACATACAAGAGAAAATGTCTCCGTGTAATTGATTCCTTCCTTTTTGAGTGAATCATTTGGCAACAAGTCTAGCTTTATATCTTTCAATGTTACCCAATGAATCTTTCTTAGTTTTGAAGACCCATTTACAACCAATGGCCTTCGCACCATCAGATAACTCAACAAAATCCCAGACTTCGTTAGATGTCATAGAACTCATCTCTTCCTTCATGGCATTGTACCACGAATTAGATTTATCACTATACATGGCTTGTGAAAATATTTCAGAATCATTCTCAGATCTAATATTGTAGTCAGACTCTTGTAAATACACAATATAATCACTAGGAATTGCCAATTTCCTTATTCTAGCAGACTTTCTCAATGTTGCATCAACATTCTCTTGAGAAGTATGCTGCTCAACTGGTTGTTCAACAGTTTCTAGTAATTGCTGAACAACTGGATCTGCTAGATCAATATCAGTAGATTGTGGAACTTCAACCATTGGTTATTCAATAACCGGTTGAACTGAATAGACATTATGAGCAACAACCAACCTTAAACTTGAAGTGGAAAGTTAAGTGTCTGAATGATCTTTCTTAGGAACAAAGTCCCTCGATCGATTGCTCTCACTAATCAAGTCATTTTCAAGAAATTTAACATTTCTTGATTCCACAATCCTAGTAGTGTGAGATGGACAATAAAATCTGTATCCATTGGACCTTTCGGCATATCTAATGAAATACCCACTTATGGTCCTTGGGTCCAACTTCTTTTCTTGTGGATTGTAAACTCTCACTTCAGACAGGCATCCCCAAACGCTTACATGTTGCAAACTTAGTTTCCAACCTTTAAATAACTCAAAAAGTGTCTTTGGGACAGCCTTGTTCGGAACTCGGTTTAATATGTATACTGCTGTCTTAAGTGCTTCATTCCACAAGGACTTAGGAAGTTTGGAGCCACTAAGCATACTCCGCACCTTGTCCAATAAAGTTCAGTTTCTTCTTTTCGCTAAACTGTTTTGGTCCGGAGAACTAGGCATAATATATTGGGCAACTATCCCATGCTCTTGATGAAACTTTGCAAATGGACCAGGTGCTTGTTTATCTTCAATGTATCTACCATAGAATTTTTCACCTCTATCTGATCTCACAATTTTAATTTGCTTATCGTATTGTTTCTCTACTTCCACCTTAAATACCTTGAAAGCATCTAACGCTTTATACTTATTATGAATCAAGTAGAGATACATGTAACGTGAGTAATCATCTATGAAAGAGAAGAAGTATTTCTGACCACACGAGTCCATATTCGGAATACAAATATCCGTATGTATGATTTCTAATAATTCTATACTCCTCTTGGCACATTTCTTTGTCTTGTTGGTCTGCTTTCCCTTTATGTAGTCCACATAGGTATCAGAATCAGTAAACTCTAAAGTACTAAGTACTCAATCATTTACCAATCGCTTAATTCTTTCTATGGAAATATGTCTCAATTTCCGGTGCCACAACACACCGTTTCATACCAGCGTTATCATGAACATGCATCGCATCATAATAGGCATTGTCTTGTAAATTAATTCGAAAAAGACTATCAGACAAAGTACCACTCCCAAAAATTTCATATTTAAACGATAGACAGAAGTTTAAATCTGAAAAGTTAAAAGAGTAACCCAAACGTACAAGTCTTGAAACTGAAATTAAATTTCTAGAGAAACTAGGAATATAAAAGGTCATTTCCAAATTTAAAACAAAGCCACTATTGAGAACTAGTATATGTCCCAATAGCTTCCACATGTGAACGCATCTTTGTTCACTTCCCACTAGCTTCCTATGGTTTTGAAAACCCTGCAAGGAATTCAAAATGTGGATTATAGATCCAAAATCAATCCACCAAGTGTTGTGATTTACATCAACTATATTAGATTCATAACAAACACAAGAGAATTGATTACCTTTCTTCTCAAGCTATGCCTTAAATCTGACGCAATCCTTCTTTATATGCCAATTCCTTTTACAGAAGAAACATTTGGATTCTTTCTTAATGTCAGCTTGGAAAGGTATTTAACCTTTTTCCTTATGCTTGCCATGACCCTTATTCTTTCATTGTGTTGCCAAATAAGCACTTTCTCCCAATTCCATAATCAGTCTTTCCTCCTTTTGAACACATATGGTTATGAGTTCATTAATTGACCATTTATTCTTATGTGTGTTGTAAGAGATCTTGAAAGGTGCATACTATTGCGGGAGAGTGTTCAGAATATAGTACATAAGAAAAGATTTAGATATCTCAACCTCAACATTCTTAAGCTGAGCCGCAATGTCCCTCATTTGCATGATGTGCTCATGCACACCTTTAACACTAGTGAGCTTCAATGATGAAAATTTCATAATTAGGGTTATGGCATACGCCTTCTCAGAAGTCTCAATCTACACATCTATGACCTCCAATAAAGCCTTAGCATTGCTATGCAAAGCAATTGAACCACAAATACTATGAGATATTTTAGTCCTTATAAACATCGTACATACGCGGTTGGACCGCTCCCATTGGTTATAAAGGGATATATTAGCTGCAGTGCTCGAATTAGTAGGAGCAAGTGGTTCATCTTTCCTTATAGCATAGTCAATGTCCATCCATCCCAATTGAAGAAGGACTAACTCCTTCCAAACTTTATAGTTTTCACTGTTCAGTATAGAAACATCACACTTAAATTCAGAGAAATTCATAGGTTGCAAAAGTGCATGTCAAATAATCATGCTTATGTCACAAAATTTGAGGTAAATATATATAATCATGTTTTACCAATATATATATGTCACAAATATGAATCACATAACATAAAAACTGCTTGTGGGCTAAGTTTTTAAATTAAATAGATTCATAATTACATTATGAAGAAACTACCATATTATATACATTTTCTTAATCTCTGTGGGTAAATAAAAATAATAATATGATATTTCATCCTAATTAATCATATTAATACAATGAAAATTCCTGTAGGATAAAATTCATCATATCAAAATAATTAATTACAATCAATGTCCATTTCTAAATATGACCCGAAGGCTTTTAATATATAATTTAATTAATTAAATATGCTGTGGCTACTCTCTAATTAATTAAACATATGGATCATTGGACATTTAATTTCATGCATAAAATATTCATAAAAATGCATGAAATGACATAATAATAAATAAATGTACCAAGGGTAGAATAGTAAATAAATTGGCCAAGGGCAGGATTGTAAAAACATGAAAAGAGAGGCAAAAGTGTAAAAAGCCGTGCAGGGACGTCAAGCACGTGCCTACATCTGCGACAGTCGCATGGCCCGCACGCGCGCGTCCAACGTGCCTGCAACTGCCTCGCGCGTGGGATCCACGCACCAGCGGTTGCTGCGTGCGTAAGAGCGCGTGGCGCGTGAGTTCCACGTGCCTGCAACCGCAGCTCGCTCGTGAAGCCCACACGCCTTCTTCCTCGCACGCAAAAGCCTTTTCTTCGCGTTTTTGGCCGTTCCGCTGCGACTTCGTCGGCTGTTTCTTTTCCGGCAACCCATCTCAGACACAAATAAATAATGGGTTTTGAAGAGTATGCCGACACGATCACATGGGTTGAAGTTTCGGTGAAATTAGCGAAGAAATTGTCTCCAAATCATAAGAAAATTTCCAAAAATGCAAATTCTCAACCACCATGACTTCTGCCACCCGATTAGCCTCCGGCGAACACCGATATGCCGAAAAAACTCATGGTTAATGTTCCTTATGGCAGTGCGACCGTACGGGTCTGAATTCGATCGGTGGGTCGCCGGATTTTGCCCGGAATCGGCGAGTTTCTCTCTTGGCCTCAAAACTCCGAATTACTGTTCATCCTCAAAAATGCCTGAAAATATACCAAAAATTCGACAAAAACAAGGTAGAGGCACTAAACACGCTCTGATACCAAATGTTAGACATAAAAATTCATTTTGTGGAAGCGAGGATCGATTATAGACAAACCTCCAGCCATTGTTCTTGTTTACGTTCGTTGGAAAAACCTGAAAATTCAAAGAAATATTGGGCACAATCTATTAACCCAATTCTCTCACATACTGACGGTGTATTCCAAATGTAAGGGTTTGTGTTAGATCTTGTGATTGTTCGTTAGAAATGAACGATCGTTCCTTTTATAAACCGTCTTCCATCAAGGCGGTTACCAAATGGGTGGTTGTTATGAAAAGGTGCAAAATGTGGAAAAATTGCATGTCAAATAACCGCCACAATATAGAGAAAATGTGAATCTGGAAATGTGGGATCACAAAAATAAAAAAACATCATAAAATATAGGAAATAGAAAAAAATTAATGAAGAAAGATGTAGAAGGAGAGAGCTTCACGTAAAAATCAATTTATATTGTCCGTGGATGGAAATCCTTCTATATAAATTTCGATCTATGGTAGATTTTTGTAGTAACATAATATTATATATATATATATATATATGTATGTATGTATGTATGTATGTATGTATGTATGTATGCATGCATGCGCATACCATTTCAACCACTGTTTAAGGTACATGATTAGCAATTTGAATCGGCCTTGCCCGTCTTTGCTAATCATGCTTGAATAGCTAAAAGTCAAATTGGATCCACCTCTGCCGCCTAGAAATCCAACTTTACTAATTTTCGTACCCATAACTGGCAAATTGATTTTGAGTGGAGCGATGGATAGGAATACAAGAAAAGAAAAAAAGAACATTAAAAAAGTAAAATAAAAAGATAGAACCGAAATTAGCGCTGGCCGTCCCTCTTTCTTCGTTTTAGAGGAACTATAGATTAACTCATATATTAAGAATCATCATTAAAATGCACATTTAAGATATTGCATTCGGGATTATTAGACCAAAGGTGCTGACCATTTGCTGGTTACCTATCGTCCATTATCTTTCTTTTTTCAATCAATTGGGTTCTTAAATTTTATTTCAATTGGACTATGCAAACCAGAGGCTTTAATATTTGTACCGATCACTTGATATCGTCCTTAAACTCATTTTAATCAAATGGATTTTTAATTATGTCTTTCTTGTTCATGTTAGCCTTTGTATTTAAAAAAATAAACAGAAATGCTTGAAGTGATGGTCAAATTATCATCGCATGTACGTTGGCAACCTACGCCATTGCCGAGGGTGGCCGGACCTTGTCCAGCTCGCTACACGTACTCTAAGAGTGTGGGCGCACAGAGAGCGACTGAGAAAAAATATAACATGAGCCTCTACAATTACAACAAAGATAACTTGCCCAAAAAGCAACTTGACTTGGTGAAGACTTGACTTGTTCAAGGTGTCAATTCTCAAGGAATAGAATGAACTCTTAAGAAAGAGGGACAAGGGAATCAAATTGAAGTTCTTCACTTTGGCTTTCGGGCTTGACAAAGTGAGGTACTAATTTTGCTGATGAGTTATATGACTAAAGACTTGCAAATTAAGTTGTCCGAACAACTTTTGCAAGCCTTAGTAGCAACTTAACTTGGTAAAGACTCAACTTGGTTATGGTGTCAACTATCAAGGGAGGTAATGAATTCGACAATAAGAAAGAGGGACAATCATCAAATTCAAGATCTTTACTTTTGCTTTCAGGCTTGACAAAAGTGAGGTGCTCATTTTACTGATGAGTTACGACTAAAGGCTTAGAAGCAATTTTGATAGAGACTCAACTTGATCATAGTGTCAACTATTCTATAGTAGAAAAGAGGGACAGAGTCATCAAATTGATGTTTTTTACTTTCATTTTTTGGCTTGACAAAAGTAAGATACTCATTTTGCTAATGAGTTATACAACTAAAGGCTTGCAAATTAAGTTGCCCAAATGGCTTTTCTAAGCCCAAGAAGCAACTTAACTTGATAAAGACTCAACTTGATCGTGGAGTCAACTATCAATGGATGGAATAAACTCTATAGTAAGAAAGAGAGACAAAGTCATCATATTGAAGTTCTTTACTTTTCTTTTGAGAAGCGAGGTGCTCATTTTACTAATGAATTATATGAATGAGGGCTTGCAAATTAAGTTGTCTGAATAGCGTTTCCAAGCCCAAAGAGCAATTGAACTTGGTAAAGACTCAACTTGATCACGGTGTCAATTGTTAAGGATTGAAGTTCTTTACTTTTGTTTTTAGACTTGACGAAAGTGAGGTCTTCATTTTGTTGATAAATTATACAACTAAAGGCTTGCAAATTAAGTTGCTCGAATAGGTTTCCAAGCCCAAGAAGCAACTTAACTTGGTAAAGACTCAACTTGACCATGGTGTCGACTATCAAAAGATGGAATAAACTCTATAATATGAAAGTGGGATAGAGTCATCAAATTGAAGTTCTTTACTTTTGTTTTCATGCTTGACAAAAGTGAGGTGCTTATTTTGTTGAGGGAAAATTCCAAATAAGGGTATGGAGTGGATATTATTTTAAATAAAGACTTGAAGTGTTTTTCATTTTCCTAAATAAGAGCCTAAAGTGATCATATTAGTTTTAAAAAAGGCCTGAACTCATCAATTGGTGGAGGGAAATTTCTTCTTTTAAATTTTTGAAATTTGTTTTCCTTTTTTTTTCTTTCTTTTTCTGTATTTTCCCAAAAAACAAACTTATATATATAAAGAACACATGGGAGGGAGGGCTCCCTCTTGCCTATCACCACCACCCCAAGACCCCCCAACGATAATGGGTTGATAGCCACAAGCAGGAGAGCTCCCTCTCACCTATATTTTAGCTTTTTATTTTTTATTTTTTAACCTTTTAAAATTTTAATCTAATTTAATTAAAAATTAAATTAAAAATGCATTTAGATGAAATAACCTTAATCAGTCGGAATATTTTGCTAGCCGACGAGCTAGCGAGATTAGACCCTTATTTGAAACAATCATAACTATTATAGGCTCTTATTTAAGAAAATAAGGGCACTTAAGGCCTTTATTTGAAACAAATTTAACTTCGGGCCCTTATTTAAGAAGATAAGGATACTTCGAGCCTTTATTTGGAATTTTCCTTTTTTTTAGATAAGTCACGAGTAAAGGCTTGAAGGCAACTTGACTTGGTAAAGACTCAACTTGATCATGGTTGGAATGAACTCTAAAGTAAGAAAGAGGGACAAAGTCATCAAATTGAAATTCTTTACTTTTGTTTTCAGGCTTGACTAAAGTGAGTTGCTTATTTTGTTGATGGATTAAACGACTAATGACTTGCAAATTAGGTTACTCGAATAGCTTTTCCAAGCCCAAGAAGCAACTTAACATGGTAAAGACTCAATTTGATCGTGGTGTCAATTGTCAAGGGATGGAATGAATTCTATAGTAAGAAAGAGGGACAAAGTCATCAAATTCAAGTTTTTTACTTTTGCTTTCAAGCTTGACAAAAGTGAGGTGCTCATTTTGCTAATGAATTATATGACTAAAGGCTTCCGAATAGCTTTTGCAAGCCCAAGAAGCAACATAACTTGGTAAAAACTCAACTTGATCGTGGTGTCAATTGTCAAGGGATGGAATGAGCTCTATAGTAAGAAAGAGGGACAAAGTCATGAACTTCAAGTTCTTTACTTTTGCATTTGAGCTTGACAAAAGTGAGGTGCTCATTGATGCTGAATTATATGACTAAAGGCTTGCAAATTAAGTTGCCCAAATAGCTTTTCCAAGCTGAAGAAGAAATTAACTTGGTAAAGACTCAACTTGATCACGATGTCAACTGTCAAGGGATGGAATGAACTCTAAGTAAGAAAGAGGGATAGAGTCATCAAATTGAAGTTCTTTACTTTTGCTTTTAGGCTTAACAAAAGTGAAGTGCTCATATTGCTGATAAATTATACGACTAAAGGCTTGCAAAGTAAGTTGCCCAAATAGCTTTCCCAAGCCCAAGAAGCAATTTAACTTGGTAAAGACTTAACTTGATCGCGATGTCAACTATCAAGGGATGGAATCAACTTGACTTTTAGGCTTGTCAAAAGTCAAGTGCTTATTTTGCTGATCAATTATACAACTAAAGGCTTGCAAATTAAGTTGCCCGAATAGCTTTCCCAGGCCCAAGAAGCAACTTAACTTGGTAAGGGCTCAACTTGATCATAGTGTCAACTATGAATGAATAGAATGAACTCTATAGAAAGAAAGAGGGTCAGAGTCATCTTAATGTAATGGTTTCATGACTAAGGACTGAACCTAATGGTATGTGGCACTAGAACCAGGGACTACTTGCCCACTTGTCATCTTAAAGTTAGTTATTAGCTACACTTAATATGTGAACTATGAATTTAAGTAAGGGATGTCATTGTTGAAAAATTATTAATAAATAAATGTCTTATGTAGTAACTTTTTTTGCTCAAAAGATTGAAAAAGAAATAATATGATTACTTTGTATCTACTCATCCCACCAATAAAGACATGAAGTACATCACCGAGATTTGTATGTGCTGCAAACATCTTTTGTTGACACAAACTATGTAAAAAAAGAAATATGCCAGTTTTTTTTTTTTCTTTTTCACTTTTCATTGATAATCATGACCGAAGAAACGTGCCAAGAGTCACTGGACCATTGGCTTACGTTTATGCCAGGGACTCATTATATTGGCCACACGGCTCTCGCTTTAATAGACGAGTATTAATAAGTATCTTAGTAGCATTTATTTTCTTCAATGTTAAAAGCATGTTTGAAATTTCTTTTCTTTTTAAAACTTTCCTGTAGATGTTTAAGGAAACTCAATAAATGAAGATATTTAAAACAACCTGTAATTCTGTGACATCAATTACAAGCATATAAGCATATTTCTACTTTACTTTTCTTGTGCATTGGAAAAGGTTCATTTTGAAAGCTAAGCTAGTAAGGCAATTATATATCTATGTAATTATAGGGTAAAATTGTTGATTATGAAAATTTAACATTCATCGAGACAATACAATTAAATTGCTCATAAGTGAAAATTAGACAAGAGTAATACATAAATACAAACATATGTATGTACGTATGTACATAGAGAAAATACCAAATAGTTGCATTATAAGTATCGCAAATATCTTTGTGGTATAGTATATTTATTTAATAATCAATCTTCTTTTTCTAAGTGTTCTGTAACATAATAAAAGGTGGTAGTTGTAAATATAAAACAGATATCCAAATATTTAAAAGCATTATCTTTATTACGAAAATATATCAAAAAAGAAAAAGAAAAAAGAGGATGCATATCAAAACTATAAACTCCAATTCAAAGATCTCTATCATGTGGGAAACATAGGCTATCAAAATATTTAAATATATCCGATTGTCAGCGTAAGTTGTTAAAATAAGCAGCATTGCTCCCATAAATTTTCATATGATATCAAAAGACCACATATTGAGTTAAAATCTTTTCTAAAATCTCCCTTTATCACCTATATACATGTTTTAATCTTATTCTAAGTCCGACTTACACTTGAGGGGAATATTAGAATGTTTAAATATTAAACAATAGCTCCTTCTATCTACATTAGCTTTTATATTTGAATAGCTGGTAGTGATTTTAGAAAATATTACAAAGGTGTAAAAAAAAAGTTCATTGCAAATACAAACAAATAACATGTACATATAGATAAATAAATCACTTTATTAAAACAATTAATATATTAATTTTGAAGTCAAGATAAAATGCCAATAATGGAACTGGTGTATCGATTCACATTAAGTATGGCAAATTACTTACCCTACCAAATATCCACGCTACCTCGCCCTAATTAAAGTGGATAGGGAATTTTAAGTGGGAATGGGACGAAATTTTCTATCCACCATGGGAGTCGGAGGAGGGACATGGATACGCTCAGGCCCAACCCATGAACAAGCCCAAAGCACGATCTATATCTAAATCGTGGAGATTTCTAGTCCTAACCTTGTTCCTTCACGTAAATTGTATTATTTTAGTAATATAATGTTCCTCATTTTCAACATAGATTTCAATATAACTTAAATACTTCAAATCCCTTTTCTCATCGATTTATCATGGAAATATTCCAAACTAAACTTTATGGTATTGGATCTAAGGATTCCAAATTCTTTTTTTTTTGCCCATATATAATTTATTCAACTTGCAAATTTTTTTGTGAGATAATTTCTATATATATAATTATGCTTGTTGAAGAATTTAATTAATTTTTTTATCTTGAAATTATTATGGAATGGAGCAAGTGGAACAAAGAAATCTGCATACTTGCTACGGTTGGGAATGGAGTACACATATATCCCTGCTCAGAACGTGGACCTTGCAGTCCATGCACCTGACCTGTCCCATTGCCATCCCTAATTCACGTGTAGTAAAATTTTCCACTCCAATTAATAATTCATAAATTAAAAAATTAATACTAATAGAGTAATTATAATGTACGTGGGTAAAAGAAATTTTCAACAAGGGGCCTTGTACAACCATGAATTTTGATGGTTAGTAAGGAGAGTGAGTGGTCTTGCTCCAAAAAAAAAAAAAAAAAAAAAAAGGAGACTGAGTGGTCAAAACTCTTAAATCAAGGATGGATAAGACCATTTGTGTAAAAGTCACTAACACTATATTCGCCGATATTCCACATAAATTATATAATTACTTATCAAAAGAAGATAGAAAAAACCTATGAGCAACCACCAACTGTGGTAGCTCCGCTGGGTAGGCCTCAGTGATCCTTTGTGAAAGAGGGGAGAGGTTCGAATTTCTTACTACGCAAAGAGGCTGTCAGGAGTAGCTAGGTGTATTAAAAGTGATGCCGTGATGGTGGGTCCTACCCTAGTGTTACCAAGAGATTTACGGCGGGACTGTCGGCTGCAAGCTGATTCTCCTGTTCAAAAAATAAAAATAAAAACTATGAGCACCTTATTCACAACTATTATCCGTGTAAGCAACTTAGGCGATAAACCGGGCAAAGAGTGAGCATAAGGGGATCGAAATTAGATAATATATAAATGCTCTCTGGCAAGATCCTACAGATACATAAAGAGCGGGTGAACATGTACGATCTCATGAGTCGTCCGAACCAAATGCATTCGAGAAGGAAATCGGTAGAAGGGCTGAAATTTGCATAGCAATCATTTCCAAGGTTAAGCCTAGCTCCGCTGAGAAAGTAAGACGGCATGAAAGACACTGCTCTCAATACTGATCCGGGTTCAGATGATGCGAATACTCCAGCCGCGATTCGTAAACAGGCAGCGATGATGAATTTTCGTGGCTCCCACTCTCCCTGTCTTCTTTGTGCGTTTTCTTTTTTCTTGTATCTTCTGTTTCTCTCCAGATTTGGTTTAGCTGTTGCTGTCCATCCCAGCGAATGTTCAGTTTTGAGCAATGGACGATGGTGGCTAGCTGGGCGTTCTATACTCGCAACAGCAGGGCCGATCACAGCAGCGACACTGAAACAGAGCAGAACAGAGCAGAGTAATACCGTGGCTATTCAAGGCCAATTCGATGATTACGGGAGGTGCCGCTGTATGTGTGAGTATCATCGGGGATAAAGGCACGACGATGAAGCACCGCCGTGAAGTGGGTCGCCGGCGGAAGACTCGAATCAAGGAAAAACGCCAAGACAGGGCGCTGTCAAGTCCGTATCTGCAAGGCAGTTTTAAGGCGAAACCAGCACTTCCATGGCAGTAACTGAGGCGTGGTATGAGCGTATGGAACTTCAGGAATGGATGAATAAAGGTTTGAACGATAAGAGCAAGTTCTTGAACGGCGAAAATTGAGGATCCGAAAGCAGAGCCTCTCGGCCAAACTCATCTGAGCCGACACGGGGGATCGCCTGAGGTCGAGCAGGTGTCGGCAACTGTGGGACGTTGTTCTAGGGGCTCAGCTGGTGTTACAGTGAGAGAGCTCGTTGGAAAGGTGAGCTGAGGGAGAAGACTCGTGAGAGCTCCCTGGTGCCAGAGAGAGGACCCTTCGGTCCTGTGGGCGTGTGTCGAGGAATCCAGGCGTGCTCAAGGTGGGGCTTACCAGTATAGGACGACTATATTTCCAAGGATCAACAATTTTACACTCAAGTAATCCAACTGTCGTAAAAGTGGGAAAAAGATATATGCTTGCTTGTTGTAATTGTAGAGGCTTTCCTTTACTTTAAAGGAGGTACACAAGGAAGGAATGAACTCCCTCCCAACGGAGGATAAAACTCTTTGATAACTGAATATTTTACTTTGCTTTTGAAAGACTCTAACCAGGAGAGCAACCCCATGGAGAGAATAAAATATGCTGCAACTTGTATTTTCTCACAGTTCTATTTCTTTGCTTTATCATCGAACAAAGGTAACCCTCACCTTAGGTAAGAAAAAGAGAGAATAAATTTATTATGAGAAGGATTTTGTGCTCACTCTTTCTCCTACAAATACTGAAAATGCTTGTGTAAGCAATGGATCAGCTTCTTCTCAATTCGGAGGTGCTTCAGGTGTGTTATGCCTCAAAAGAGTTACTTTCAGTGTGAAATTAATATCTGGGCCAGATCATCACGAAATGTCAGCAATGAAAAAGAATTGACTTAAATGGCCTGAAAGTTCTCATCCATTGCAGAAATTTCGGAAAACGTAGTGGATGAACCCTATTACCGACCATTGTTGCAAGCTGCATGCTAGAGAGTGGACCCTTCGGTCCTATTGACCTGTGTGCAGGAATCCAGGCGTGACGATGGTGTAGCTAACCAGTAGAGGACTGGTATATATTCCCATGGATAAACTATTTACACTAAAGTAATCCAACCGCCGTAAAAGTGGGAAACAAGATATGCTTGCTTGTTGTAATTATAGAGGCTCCCCTTTAATTTGAGGCAGGTACTTGTATATAAGGAAGGACTGAACTCCCCCAGGGAGACCAACACTCTTTGAAAACTGAATATCTTGCCCATTTTTTGCATTCTCTGTTTACTTCATTGTTGAAAGACTCTAACCAGGAGAGCAATCCAATGGCGACACAGCCAAGTGAAGAGCATGGAAATTCGACTCATGCAGAACCACCAACAGGTACATGTTCATGTTCCAATCGAGAATAAATATGGTATAATCGATGGAGTCTGGAACTTGTATTTTCTCATGGTTTATTTTATTTTTTAACACCAACAAACGTAATGCTGACCTTGGCTAGAAAGAAAAGGGGGGAAAATTAGGTGAAGAATTTAGTGCTCACGCTTTCTCCTACAGATATTGAAAGTGTTTGTGCAAGCACTGGATCAGCTTTTTCCCAATCTGGAGGTGCTTCAGGTGCGCTATCCCTCAAAAGAGTTATTTTCAATGTGAAATTAATATCTGGGGCGGATCTTCATGAAATTCCTTTTTTTTTTTTTTTTTTTTTTCTGGGGCACTTCTTAATGTCGGCAAGGATAAAAGTATTAACTGAATGATTAGAAAAGTCTGTGTCTATTGCAGAAAATTTCGAAGAGGAAGTGGATGATTCCGAAGAGGAAGTGGATGAACCCTATTACCGACCATTGTTGCGAGCTGCATTCCTGGGCGATTGGGGATCTGCTACAAGATTTTTCGAATGAGATGCTGCTTCAAAGACGGCCAAAATAACAAGCAGATCAGAGACAGCGCTTCACCTAGCTGCTTTGAGTGCCCGAGACCAATTTTTGGAGAAACTGGTGGAGCTCTTGTCTTCACATCCAGAAGCGCTTGAAATGGTCGATTGTGATGGCCGCACAGCCCTCCACAATGCTGTCCTGTGTGGAAGGATAAGGATGGTCAAAGCATTAGTTATAAGTAATCCTAAGTTGACGCAACTTGCAGAAAACGAAGGACGTATTCCTTTGGGAATATCTGCTGTGGCAGCTTCTATGCATAAAGAGATTGCCTGGTTCTTGGCGAAAAATACAACAAAAGATGGGGCAGGTGATCCCTTCAGCAGTCCCTCTGCGATTGACACCATTATAGATCTCACCCACGCTGGTCATCATGGTAGGATCACCATCACTCTATCTCAATTCCATCTGTTTTCTACTTCAATCCAGACTTAGCTTATTTTCCTGATCAACTTTGTTGGTGATTTTACGACCGAAAAAAAAAAAAAAAAAAAAAAAAAAAAAAAAAAAAAAAAAAACTATGCTAGTGATTTTGAATAGATATCACCCTTTATCTAGTCGAGCAGTACCCTTGCTTAAAGACCATGTGAATTACAGAGCGTGCAAACAGATCTGTACTGGAGGCGTTGGCGAAGTCGCCTAAAAACTTTCGCAGCGGAACTAGGCTCAGTGTTTTGGAAGCATTGATATACAAATGTCTGTACTTTCTGCACTCGCATCCCTTCACTACTGATATCCGTCAAGATGATCATACCCACCTCATCACCTGCTCTTTTGTTTCTGAACTGAAGGTATTCCGGTGGACTTGAAATACAAACCAACGGATAAAAATTCGGATCCGGGTGGGTATGCATTTTTGTTGTTGGGAATTATCTTTGGACCTTTCATATTTTTGAACTTTAAGTCAATTTTCTTAGATCAATTCCCTCCGTACTAGTGAAAGAAATTGGAAATGGTTTTTTTTTTTTTTTGGGGGGGGAAATCTTTTGGTTCCTTGACCTAGTTTTACTTGAATAATGGCCTAAAATCGAATTACTTCATGGATCAACTATCCCCAACAAATCACATATGGTCCAATCACGTGCATAAATCTTGCATAACTGAATTGATTAGACAATGTGACAAATGAATTATGAGGTTTTACAATGATTTCATATCCAGTGACTAGGTTTTCTCTTGCATCTTGATTGTAGCGCTTCAATGTCTTGCAAGGTCACTTTGGAATATTGCCAAAATTTTAGGTACGCTTTCATCTTATCAAGATACCATATTTATCTCTATCCCTTTTTTCCCAACTAAAAGTCTATGCCTTGTTTGTTTTTTACTTCCTTCATAAGTAGGAAAATTCTTTGCCATAATTTGAAAAAAATTTGTGTTGGGCCAACTTTTGTGTGGAAAAACCATTGCATATTCTCAATTGGATAAGTGACATTCATGTATGAAGTTAGTTTTGTAATTAAATTTTTCCACATATCTCTTCCAACGGTGAATGTACAACTTAGTCTTTACACCACCGAGGGATCTAATAAAAATCCTTTAAAAAATTATTCAAACTCAAACAAAGTTATATATGATTTTCTGTTTTATTTTTTATATTTTAAAGTATATCTAAAATTCACCAAAATCTCATTGCCAGAGTTGCAAAATTGTAAGAAAAAAAGTGAAAAAAATAATACTTGAAACTGCAAATTGAAGCGAGATATGATGTTAACCTAGGAATTTCTTGCTTATGGCTAGATGATCTAAACAGAAAATATGGAATAAGAGTTACATAAACATAGGACTTCTCCTTCAATCTTGATTCGTGAAATCATGTTGGCTTCATCATCTCCATCAAGCGTGTAAAACTTTCTGGAAAAATAAGAAACATGAACCCATTTGTATTTGTCTTTTCATTATGGGTGAAGTGCTTAGAGCCTAAATATTTTTTTCTTTGATTGCTACTTCATCCCAATACAGCACCAAAAAAAAAAAAAAAAAAAACGATGAGAGAGTGCAAGAATTGGGCATGGGACCTAGGACAAGCCCCTAGCGTCATTGACTCCAAAATAAGGTTGCAATAGATAAAGCATCAGGGGGAATGTACAAAAAAAAAAGTTCTAATCCTATCACGTTGATACCAATTGAGTCGTAGACCTCTCAATTGGGCTAATTTAGTTATAAATATTTTCACATTTTCCCAATTGAATCCATTCTATCAAGTTTCTGTTGGGAATTGCTAATGTAGATGCTAACCACAATGGTATAGTTGGAGTTGACATTAACATTTTTTAATAATATTATAATAATTTTTTGAATTTTTTTATATTTTATATTTTATTTTTTTTCTTTCTTTATTTTTCATTTCATTTTGGCCACGAAGGCCCGAGGTGAGGCCCTAGATGAGACCCTTCAAGCCCTTGCCCATTACCATCCCCAGATTTTCCCGTGGCAACGAGGGCTTGTTGGGCCTCGACCCTCACCAACAAAAATGAAACAAACAAAAAAGAAAGGAAAAATAAATAATTAAATAAATATTCAATTTTTTTTATAAAAATTATCCACGTTAGCACCAGCTGTGCCACGTAAGACGGCTACGTCAACGTCGAATGATTTTTGGCCAAAATTAACTAGATGGACTCAGTTTACAAAATATGAAAAGATTTAAGACTAAATTAACCCAATTGAAATGTTAATAATCAAATAAGTATCGGTGCAATAGGTTTATGATTTTTTTGATATTTTCCCTTAGCATGAGTTTATCATTTAATCAAATTAACATAGTAAATTTACATATTTTTTAGCAACTTCAGAAAGGTGCGAAGAATAGGAAGAGGAGCAAATAGGAATAATCAAAATAATTTGTTTGGGAGGGCTTGAAATAGAAGAATATTTCAATGGGAGTGAATTTCGTGGGTCTCAACAAAACTATGCATCCCATAATTCCAGCCCAAGTTATATATCCTATACTAGCAAGCTGCTAGTGAGATAATAAGGGAGTTTTCTCCTTATAATCCTATAATTCAGATTTGTGGGAAGCACTCAAAAAAAAAAAAAAAGCCTGAATACATTAGGCTGATTTGTGATAATGGGCTCTTAAGATTACCCAAAAGGTGGACTACTTACAGCACGCGAAAATTAGCCCAAACACCACCTGCCACTAAAAAAGATCCTGTAGTTCCCAAAACTTATTCACAACTTTTACTTGTAGTTGCGCTTGTCATCTTCACCCAACTTTTGAATGCCCCCAAATGCCCTTTAGCCTTGTACCTTATTCTTCTTCTATTTTAGTCAATGAACAAAAAGGGAAACAAAATAGTGTCGTTGTGTATTTTTATCAAATTAAAAGTTATTGAGACAGTTGAGACTATCTTGAATGCTGGAACAATGTCGCTCTCTTTCCAAATTTCAATATGGCACTTACTTTTCACTACCCTAAAGTTCAACTCCAAATTAGTGGACCTCCCTAAGTAGTAGATTCTGTTGTTGCTACCTTGCACTATTAAATGGTGTATAGGGTTCAGAACCATGTCATAGGTCTTTATCTTCTAGCATCAAAAGAGTAGCATTCATCAATAAAATCGTGTGTTTGTGTGCTTAAACCATGCAAAGTTAATGCTCCCTTCTTCACTTCAAATTTCTATCCGGTATTAGAGGTCTTAGAACGGCAAGATAGCACCTTGTCCTAGTAGTATGCTTTGCACTCGCCCTCATATGGATCTTGTGCACCGAAACAAAGGCCGGAAAGCCTTATGTTTGGAATAAGGGTTTAGTTGGATACTAAAAGTCGGTCCTGATAGGGTAAGGCCTGAGAGAGGCACCGCAAGGGGATTGAATGCCTGCATTTGTTAAATTCTTGCTCTAAACATAGACCCTTTCATGATATATTTTCCCAAAGGTTTTTGTACTCTAAAGCCCCTTGCACATATTCAAGTATTGTGTAATAAATTTTCTGAAGAGTTTTTAGAGAGATGCAATTGCATTTCCAAAAGCCTCTGAGGGCCTTTAAATCAAGATAAGTCTGGAATTGCTTTGACCTTTGAGCATTTCTAGAATGCTAAACTATTTTTAATTCCAACTTTACCATTACTAAACTTTCATAAATCCAGAAATATCCCAACCTCATGCAATGTTGTCAGCAAAGGTCTCAAGCTGCTGGTCGTTGAGCCCTTTGCTAATTTTGAGGTTTTTTCTATAAAAAATAACGGAAGTCCTCACAAAGTGTGATTTTCCCAAACGCCAATGTTGCTTCTTAATACACGTTTAAATTACAATATACTAAACACTACTTGCATTTTAAAGAATCTCTTTAACCTAAGGCTCTGTTTGTTGCATGGAAAATATTTTTCAAGAAATTTTTTTCTATTTTCTGACATTTGAATCGCTTGGGAAAATGAGTCAATGAAAAATGTTTTCTTAGTTAATGGAAAACTATGCTTAAATTCGGAAAATGATTTCCTTTTGAAAAAAATCAATTTTTTTTTTTCAAATATGATTAGGTAAGGGTGCTTGAACTTGAAATTCTATATTTGAACATGAGAATTCTAATGCTGGTTCCCAGTCTCCAATGCTGGGGATAGGTCCATCGAGGTCCAAGCTTAGGTCCATTGAGGCCAGGACGAGGTCTCTAACGCTCGGGCACAAGTCTATCGAGATCGAATATGGGTTAATTGAGGCCAGCCTTAGGACTCCGGTTCCTAGGCCCAAGCCCCTAGCGCCTATGCCCAAGTCCATTGAGGCCGGCCCCGAGCCCATGGTGCTTATGCCCTATGCCCCGGTACCCGCATCCATGAAGATTAGGCTTGAGCCCCAACTTTGGAGCTCTAGTCCCCATAGTTAAGCTTCAATCCATGTAGGTCGTGCATGAGTTGTCAATGCTTGAGCTTGAGTTTTTATTAATGAAACATTCATTCTTAAAAAATAAATTTTTAAATCAAATTTTTATTTTTTTTTTTTTTTTAAAATCGATATTTTAATTATTTTTATTTAAAAATCAGATTTTTAATAAATTTATTTTTAAAAAATTTTAATCATTTTTTGTTTCTTTCATTTCCCTTTGCTTCTTCCTCGGCCAGCCACAACGACTGAACATAGGCGAGGGACAAGCTCACCAATCTAGTGAGACTTGAGCTCATTGGTCTCGGGTGAGCTCGATCTTGCCGGATCTAGCGAGATGGAGTTTTGCCTAAGGCTGGCTTGGCTTGGCTTGGCTTGGCTCACCTGAGGCCACACCAACCTTTGTTGTGGTTGGCGATTGGCCGAAGAAGAAAAAAGAAAAAGAAATAAAAGAAATAAATAACAATTCTATGTTTTTACAAAAAAAAAAAATATATATATATATATATATATATATTATTATTAAAGGCTAAGTAGCACTAACAACGACATGCGACACGTAACAGGACACGACACGACACAATACGTCAACATATCATTTTTTTAAAAAATAGAGAATTCTGGTACGTTGGAATATGTTATATATTAAATGTATATTTTTATATATACATGATAAATTACCTTTTTTATGACTATTTTAATTAAATTAATTTGTTTCTAATTCATAAATAAATAATAAAAAAGAGCCTAGAATGAATTTACCCTGAAAAATTAATCCACCATTTGTTAATATAATTAATTGTTTCAATTTCATTCTAATAATCCATAAAACTTGGATGAAAAAGAAAACTAGCAATCCAAATTTTAAACTTGTGTGTCAGAACGTGCTGAAAGAGAAGATAAAAAAATAAACTTGGGGGTGAATTGTGTGACAAGGGAGTAAGAGTCAAAAGAGAAGAGATGACAAAGTTTTTCTTCTTTCCCCCTTGATTATTTTTATTTTTATTTTTTACACATTTACATTTTATTGAAAATTTTAAAATTGACTCTATACATGTCGGAATCACGTGTCGAATTCCAGACTCAAATATCGGGAGGTTGACCTTCTAACACTTGTTGACCGAGTATTGAACACACATCAAAATCTCCGACACGACACGAAGACTCTCGGAGAGTGTCAATACTTCATAAATTAAAATAAGAGCATAAAGGAAAATCAAATGAGATTTTCTATACCAAATGACGGAAAATATTTTTTTTATCTCATTTGTAAGTTTCGGCCAAATACCGAAAAATATTATCACTTTCTTAGAATATGGCTTCCTGGAAAACGTTTTCCAGAATTGTTACATTTTTCATAAAACTGACGAAGCCTAAAATCTTTTTCATTTTCCAAAGACTTTCTACAAAAGCCAAACCAAATGCTTACTATGCCATTTCGGTGTAACAAGTAAACTCAAATAGGCACGTACCATTATGTGACCTCATGTGGAATTTTTGGTTTTGTTAGAGACAGACAAAATGAAGAAAGAAAAATATTTTGCTCGTGTTGGGCATAAACAACAATACAATGGTTTGTACGATTGATATGATTTTTTTATTAGTAGCTGCTGTACATATTTTAATTATATTGTCTAAAATAATCTTATATCTACAAAGACTAATGTAATTTACCCTTGCTACTCAGACGTCATTAGCGTGGCTATTTTTAGAGTTGTTCTATCAGGTTAAGTCTTATAATTATATTGTCTTAATTATAGAGCCTCGTTTGAACTTCATGGCAGATCGCTTTCTTCAGTTGCACTATAATCGCTTTTACCTTTTTTTTTTTTTCATTTAGACATGATATAAACCTTTTCTGGGAAAATGCAAAATGCCAAATTGATTTGATACCTTTTTTTGTACGTCGCATCAGCAATTGCTAAACCCACTGTTTGCATTTGAGGACAGAATCCCAAAGGAGAAAAAAAATAAATTAGCTTTCCTAAAAAATTTAAAAAAGAAAAAGAAAGAATGAGATCGTTTTCCCAATCACCTGCCAACGCATGCTCTAGATGCGGTGAATTATGACAACTAGCAGACTGTTGTTAGATGCAATTTGGTGTCTAAAAGAAATTGAGACCCAGAGTTGGAGAACTTTTTTCTTAATCCAGTTGCCGCTCCTTCGCTTTTCATTTTCATTTTCCCTTCTTTTTTTTTTTTTTTTTTTTTTTTTTTTTTTTACATTTTGTAGTTCCTATAATCAAGAGAGTTCACGAGGTGAAGCTAAGACACGTGACGGCAATCGAGTTGGCAAAACAAGTTTGCATTGCAATCTCTTATATGAACACTACCGAGATCTCCATTCTTTACCTAGACGACCGACGTCTATTTGGAGCGACAGTCAGGGGATTCGATGATTTCCTGAACCTCTGTTTTCAGTTTTTCCCAGAGCTTATTTGGGTTACGCATAATAATAAGAGGTTGACGACACATGCGGTGATGTTTCGCCAAGAAAAGACTCTCGGACTCTTTTTGCAGGTAAGCTCAACCAATGAGTTGTCTTTAGTTCCAGGGCCTTCAGAGCAAGACTCGGGAGATATGATGAGTGCAGCAGCATACTACTATCGTAGTTTCGATGGAGTAACTACCGAGGCCGGAGCAGCCTTTCAAATGCAAAGAGAACTCCAATGGTATAGGGTAAGTGTCTTTCTTTGCATATATTGAATATTGCATGTAATGATAATTAGAGATAAGCGATTATAGGTTCCATACAAGTTCCATCTAGAACTTGGAACTGACTTGTTGGAACAAGTTCCTCATTTTTTTAAATTTGAAACCTATCCTGTATACCTTGAAAATTGGAACTTACCCTATTACAGGTTCCAAAGTCAGTTCCAAAGACTATCTAGATTCCACTTGTATTATTAATTGAATGATTGAGTGAAATATCACCTTTATGACTAACCTGTATTAATCGACCAAAAAAATAAAATAAAATGACTAACCTATATTATTAATTGAACGATTGAGTGAATTATCACCTTTAATGACCATCATTCATTGCTACAATTTATTTACCATAATTTATATATAGACATTAAAAAATATAAAACATTAACAAAGTAAAAGTCTCGATTACAAAATGGAAACTTAGACTAATAGTCCTAGATTAAACACTCATTATCAAATGCCAGGAAATATCATAGGATCACTTGAAAACATGGATCAAGAAAAACACCAAAACTTGTTTTAGATTCTAAGTTCTAAGTTTTAAATTCCACCAACCTAGAATTTGGTACTACCCACGAAAATAGGTTCCCTAATTTTGGAACTTAGAACTTACCCCGCATATCTTGGAAGTTGGAACCTAGAATCGGACAAGTTCCCATCAATCCGATTCTCAGGTTTTAGGTTTTTCTCTTGAACCATGCTCACCCCTAATGATAATTATCATAAGCCTAGCTATTTTCACTCCCATTTCGGTTAAGGCACTCATTTTTTTAGTTGATTTACCAAAATATCCCTCTCTTCAATGTAATGTTTCTCTCTCTTCAACCTAGTTATACCTTCTTCACTTTCAAATTCTCACTAAAATATTTAAGAGGAAAGTTTAAAGTATGTTCTGAAAATATTGATCCTCAGCTATGAGATTGAATATATTATAGATATTAATTACTTTATTTATGATAGACGTGGTATAGTAAGAAGTTCCTCTTTTCGTTCTCTCTCTCTCTCTTCACTTGTTGTACTTGTCTTTTATTTCGACATAATCTAGATTTTAACATGTGACTTTACCTCCAGGCAGTTTCGTTGGATAAGTCTTGGTCTCCTTAAAATGTTCCCTCGTTTGTCTTATTTATTTATTTATTTAAATGTTCATCACCGTATCCACTTATCAAAACTCCTCTGTTTGTTAGGCTGTGGAAAGCTGGGTCGTCCCTGACATGAGAGACCGGTACATGGGGAGTAAAACATTTTGGACTTCATTCGTGGAGAACCACAAAGATTTGCTTGAGAGTGGAGAGAAGTGGATGAAGGACACATCAAATTCATGTATGATCACCTCGGCTCTAATTGCCATAGTATTGTTCACTGCTGCATTCACTGTGCCTGGAGGGAATAATGACAAAAGTGGAGTCTCGTTGTTGTTAGGAAAGGACTCTTTCCTGGTTTTCATAATTTCGGATGTGTTCGGTTTGTTCTTCTCTGTGACAGCCATCTTGCTATTCCTAGCCATCTTAACATCGCGGTATAAGGTGCAAGATTTTCTTGAAGCGTTGCCTAAGAAGATCATAATGGGACTTTCTTTTCTATTTCTTTCCTTGGCATTCATGCTGGTGGCCTTCGCTGCAACTCTCACAATTGTGCTGGATAAGAGACTGGTGGAGTGGGTTCTCATTCCCATTATTTTGCTGACTTCTGTCCCGGTGGCTTTATTCGTAGCACTACAGCTTCCCCCGCTATACCAAATGGTTAAATCCACTTACGGACCCAGCATCTTTCGTCCCAATAGCATTTGGGAGTGAGACATAATTATTGGGCGAGATCATGTGATTGACGAATTTGATTTGAGGGTAATAAGCGTTCGTTATAGTTGGTTGCAGTGCGTGTAATGCAATACTTAATGCATTTACTCAAAGCATATGAAAATTTATTCTATGCAAATTTTGATTTTCATTTTTTGTTACCGGAGATCCATTTATAGAATAATTTAATCAATTTAAATTGTCATCCTATATATATACCAAAGTAAAGTCTATAAATATATGAAAACCTATTTTAAACATTTACTACCAAGTATTCGTAATCATGGAATGTAACTTTTTAAAACATTAGTTTTTTTTTTTAGTTTTTCATTTTGTAATTTAGATGCAGGGATTTTTTTCCATCAACTTAAATATGGAACGTCCAGCTATTTCTAAATAGAATCTCTACGCTGCGGAAACAATTATATTTAACATTTATTAACCAAATATGCACGATCAGGGAATATAACATTTCAAACATTTATTTTTTCCTTTTATAGCTTAAAGGCTTGAATTTGTTCCATCAACTTAATAGTTCATCCTTTTGAAAAAATCTCCCTTATTCTATTATAGATATTTCACAAACCTATATATATATATATACACACACATAAACAATTATTTTAAACAGTTCATTGCCGTAATATCACAATCATGGATTACGACTTTCCTCATGAAATAATTATAAAATATTTAATTTTTCTAATAGATGCTCTCGAGACGAACAATTTCATATACAGGAGGATCTATAAACAAAGAATACTGGTGATAAGATTTGTATCAAATGTCGGCCTTTATTCTTATGAACTATAAGGCAATTGGATTTATACCAGATATAAGACTTCGTTCCCAATAATTGTAAAATAGATGGAATTCTACCGACTGTAAATTTTCGATGGTTAGTTCTACATAGATCTTTCATAATATAATATATCCATACATAACAATTACTTTCAATCATTTATTGCCACAATATGCACATATAATTTTTCTTTTTATAACCTGGATGCAGGAATTTGTCCACCAACTTTAAAAAAAAAAAAAAAAACTTTATTATAATATAGATAAGTCAAAATTGAATACATATATATATATATATATACACACACACACACACATAAAATAATTACTTTAAAATATTAATTACCAAAATATGGGCAATGATTAAATTGACTTTTCAAACATTTAATGTTCTTCAGACGTGCTCTCGAGATGAATGGTTTGATAATTAAAAAAAAAAAAATCTCTATGTAAAGAATATCAATGATAGACATGATACCAGATGCATGACTATATCTTAAGAACTATAAAATTGGAATTACATTAGATATAAGATTCTGTCCACCTAAATTGTAAAGCACATGGAATTATAACAGTCATAGATCTTTAATCATCCATCTAATTAATTAATTATATATATATATATATATATATTCAAAATAAAATCCACATATGCATGAACAACTGCATAAAATTTATATACACATAAAAAATTTAGGAAATTTACTCTATCAGTCTTAAAACTATAGTATGGATCAAATTCAGTCGAAAATTTTTATTTTGCCAGTTAAGTTATTAACCTTTGTGTGAAATTCTAATGTAGTCATTCTAGTAAATTATCATAAAAAATCGCTGATATGGCAATTCATTCATTGTTGGCCATCTTGTGTGGCACACTCGCAAGTCAATGATTTCTAGTGAAAATTGGTCGAGATGATTACATTGAAATTTAGCGTAAAAATTTATGACTTGTTGTGAGCCTCTAGAATAGTCTAGGAAAGATGGGTTCAGAGGTAATGTTGAGTTAAGAACCGACGATCATCAATCTGCGCCAGCTCTCTCAAACTCATGCCTTGTACAATGTGGGACTTTCATTTTGATTCAATTAACTCTATGAGAATTTTATATGAGAGAGTCACCTCTAGGCTATTTAGGTTGGCTATAAACCAAATGAGATATGGGAAAATACATCACTTTTTATGCAACTGGAGATCTAAGGTTGGGGATTTGATAACATTAGTTATCTAATTAATGCATTTTTGGTACCTAAAACTTGATTATTTGCAGTAAAAGTGTTCACACAGTCTTTTTACCAAATTATGAATCCTAAGATTGTTGTTCACTAAGTGTCCATTTAATGTTTTTGATGTTTATTATGATCCTAAAATGTAACCTAACCATTTAAGTATAACAAGCAAATCACATCTCAAAATGTAGTGTAAAAGAATCACAACTAATTCATCAGAGATAGTAATGAAAGAACAAGTAAAAAAGTAGAATGCAGTAAGGTAACCTCCTACGAGTCAGGTAAAGAATATAATATGACTTCGTTATTAAGTTTTAGGACAACAGCCCATATGAGCTTGACTTTAGACACTATCCTTTCTTAAAATGGGTAATTAGGGTTATTGAAACTTTCAGAGAAACAAGAAACCCTTGGTTAGCATCTTGTCATCGTAAGTCGGTGTCCCAATTCGACCTTATGATATTCAGTGCTCATTTAGTCTCTTTCAAATTTCTCTAAGGTTATAAAACTAAGAAGTACCGAGACTCTTCGGAAACTTTCGTGTCATGTCAAATAGTCCTACACTTATCCAACACTCTCCGATATTTTTCGACACTCTCCAACGCTCGGTCGACATATGTCGGAAAATCCAATACCTGATCAATTTTCTCAAAACTCTCTGACACGCAAGTCGAAAATTTCGACATGCGAGTTTTGAATTATGATATGTGACTTTGACACACATTTTAAAATTTTTCAATAAATTAGGGGTCAAGAAAAAAAAAAAGCTGCTATTCTCTTCTCTTTCGATTCTCACTTCTCATGACACACAACTTAATCTCAAGTTTTTTTTTCTCTTTTCTTCTGACACACTTTGACATGCTAGTCCAAAATATGGATTGCTTCTTTTTTTCTTCTAAGTTTTATGGATTATTGGAGTGCAGTTGAATTTGTCAAATTGAGACAATGAATGATATTAACAAAATAGTAGATTAATGTTTTTAATGTAAATTTATTCTAGGGTCTATTTTATTATTTATTTATTTGTGAATTTGAATCAAATTAATTTGATTAAAATAATCATAAAAATTAATGTATAAATAAAAATATACATTTAATAAATAATGTGTTACAATACAATGTGTCTTAGCATGTCAAAATTATCTATTTTTTAAGAAACGATGTGTCGGTATGTTATGTCATGTCTTGTCATGTCACGTGTCGTATGTCGGTGTCGATGTTACTTAGGTTACAACACTTTCACACAATTATTTGAGATAAATTCTAAGTTCAACTGAGCTATTTACTATGATTTTTTTTAATCTTTTGAAGTTTTGCTTTTAATTTACTATTTTTAATTTTTCGATTATATTTCTCAACCTAAATTAATATTATTCAACGGGACTAATCAGATAAACTAATCCTAAATGAATATAACTAAAACTAAGAATTCACAATCTAATCTAAAATGAACACACAAATCACCAACCAAGTAAATAACCACATGACTTACACAAAATCAAGGAATACAACTTTTCTAACTATGCGAATTCTAATGAAATGAAACTAAGCTAAAACTAATACAAAAAATCTAACAACCTAATTAAAGCATATTTTTCTAATCCAATTTTCTTTTCTTTTTTTCGGAATTTTTTTATTATTTATCTCTTTTTTTTTTTCATTTCATTACTCGGTCCTTCTCCAGAACACTTGAACTCACCTCTCTGACCCTCTCGTTTTCATGTTTTACTCTTTCATTCTTTCATCTTCTCTTAAACATTCTAATCTTGACTCAACTTAAACTAACCATTGAAGTGAAGACTTCCGTTGACTCAGATTTTTTCATATTCTTTACCAGAAACTCACATACAATGGCTTCACGCGTAGAACCATACCTGTCCTAATCCACCGACGACCAACTCCGACAATTGCTCCGACCACCTCAGAATCATTGCCACCACTCACCAGCTGCCGCACATGCACAATTATTCATTATTTCGTGAAACCAAAGCTTATCTTTCAAGAGCACTAGGCATGTTACTACGCCCCAGTTAACACGGCAGGATTATATCATGCAAATATCTCTATATATTTATGCATTCTCACAAAGTTCATACAAAGAAGGTAAATGGCCAAACTGTCCTGGTCTCGCTCTTCTAAAGTCTCGTCGACAAAAATCAAGATGCAGACCGACACGAACAACATCTCCAATTGACTTCCTGAAGATATAAAATCCAAGTTTGCATTGAAATAGAAAATACTGAGCATGTGAAGCAACTATGAATTCAATTCCAGCGTACTAGAAGTTCAATCGCCATATAATTATCGGGAATTATCGATCATGGACCATAGACTACTAATGAAAATCAACAAACAGCGCATCAACTTGCAACATTACAAGACTGCAACTGTCGAGACATACAGACAGCAAGCGCACCCAGAATAGACATAATCTGTAACTCAACACATTGGTATCATCTCAATCCAGTGAGCACATCAGCAATTTAATGCATTGGAGATGGACATACACCGAGACAAACACCATCAACCAACTAAGACCAAGCTGGTTATAAGCAAATCGTTAACAAATGATTAGATTTGTACATGATGGAACCGAAACATAGGAAACTCGAGATCAACGCCATCAATCAACGGACAAGCTTCTAGCACAGATGAATCTTGATTTAACATCCAATAAGTGATCATACATCAAGGTACACTAATCCTGATCAAGTAAGCATGGTACGTGGGGATTTTGGCATTGTAGGGTCAAAATTCAAGTTATAATGAGTAGATCGAACACATCGATCTTAGTTTGAACACATAACAATCAACCAGACATAAATATGTATGAACATTTCTAAGATTGGTACACTGGTTTCACTCAGGCAAATGATCAAACAAATGGCAGGTGTCTTGGTCAAGGTCAGTGGCAAAGAGAGAATACGAGAAGGAGAAGAAACCCAAGAAAGATTATAGTTTCTCGAACTCAAAAAAATAAAAAATAAAAAAAGCACAAAGCATGAAAGCAGATCTATACTGTGGGTGTTGGCGATGATGGAATCTCACTTTCCCAGCGGAACCAGGCTCAGTGTATTGGAAGCATTGATATACAAATATCCGTACTTTCTGCACTCGCATCTCTTCATTACTGATTTCCTTCAAGATGATCATACCTGCCTCGTCGCCTACTCTTTTTGTTTTGAACTAAAGGTATACCGGTGAACTTGAGCTACAAACCAACAAATAAAAATTCGGATCCAGATGGGTATGTATTTTTGTTGTTTGGGCATTATCTTCGGATCTGCCATGATTTTGAACTTTTATGGTGCGTTTGTTAATAATTATGTTCCTGAAAAGAATTTTTGTTCATAAATGTTTTTTTTTTTTTTTATTTTGTTCACGAGAACAATTTTTTAGCATTTGAATGCCCTTGATATACTACCCAGAACTTATATTCCCAGAATAGAAATGTATTTGATAAAACTCTTAAAATTTCTATTCCAAACCATTTTATTTTAATATTTTTCTTAAAGTTTTTTCTTTTCTTTTTCCCTTTTCAACTCCTCCTTCCTTCGGTCATCAACTAGACGAGGGTTGGCGACCCAAGCCTCACCATGAGCTGGGCGAGGCCGAGCCTTGTTGGTGGTTGGGTGAGACTCGGCCTCACCTTGGCTGGGCAAGATTGACCTCCCCCAAATTTGGTGAGGTTGAGCCTCACCTAGCCACGGTGAGGCTCGAGCTAATGAGCCTCATTGTGGCTCGACATTGCCAAGGACCGACAACACTCCAGCTAGGTCGACAGCCCTTGTTTGGCCGATCAACGGCTAAGGCTAAGGCCAGCAACGGCCAAAAGGAAGAAGAAGAAAAAGAAGAAGAAGAAGAAGAAGAAGAAGAAGAAGAAAGGGAAAGAGAAGGAAAAGAAGAGAAATTAGGCTTGATTCTAGAATTATTTCTAGATAAAAAAAATGTAACTTTTTTCTATTTCTTGATTATGTTATAGATTTATTCTCGGGAACAAAAAAAAAGACTGATTTTTATTCCGAGAGAACAAAAATTTTACCAAATAGATTTATACTCTTTTTTTTTTGGAGAATAAAAAGAATATAATCATGCACTATTTGAAGTGTTATCAAACATGGCTTTAGTCAATTTTTTAAATTGATTCCTTCCATACTAGCAAAAGATACGGGAAATGATTGTTTCTTCATAAGATATATGTTGGTTCCTTGACCTAGTTTTACTTGAATAACGACCTGAACTCGAACTACTTCTTGGGTTGACTATCCCTTGGGAACCACATATGATTCAACCAAGTGCACAAGTACCATATAACTTAATTGATTTTAGACAATGTAACGAATGAATTACAAGGTCTTACAATGATTTCATATTCAATGACTGGGTTTTCTTTGCAATTTGATTGTAGTAGTGCTTCAATATCCTTTAAGGTCACTTTGGAATGTCACCAAAACTATAAGTATGCTTCCAATCAAGATACCATCTCTATCTTTGTCCCTCTCTCTCCTATTAAAAGTCTATGGCTTCTTTGTTTTTGACTTTTTATAAGTAGAAAAAGCTCCTACTTAGTTCCTTGCCCCAATTTGGAAAATAATTTGTGTTAGGTCTATCATAAGGAAAAGTACCAAAAAGTTCTAAATCTATTACATTAGTACCAATTCAGTCTTAACCCTTTTTAATGGTGCAATTTAGTTCTAAACATTTTTATATTAGTATCAATTCAATTCATTCGCCCAATTTAGGCTAGAAATTGTTGATGTGGATGCCGGAGTCCTACGTGGCATGATCAACGCCGATGTGGGCATTTAAATAATTTTTAATTTTTTTTTCCTTTTTTTCCTTTTCTTTGCGACCCTTGCTTATGGCTTATCGCCAGCACGATTGGTACCGGCCATAGTCCAAAGAAAAAAAGGGAAAAAAAAAAAAAAGAAAAATTTTAAAAAATAGTAAAAAATCAAAAATTTTCAAACATTATTTTAAAATGTTTATGTTGATGCTGATCGCTTGTGCCACGTAAGATAGCCGGCATCTACGTAGGCAATTTTCGGCCTAAATTGGTCAAATTGACTAAATTGGTACTAATATGAAAAAAATTTTAGGACTAAATTAGTTCAATTAAAATGTTTATGACTGAATTGGTACTAAAGAAATAGGCTTATAACTTTGTTGGTACTTTTTCCCATCCATTGCATGTGTTACACATTCAACATTGGATGAGTGACATATATATTTGAAGTTAGTTGTGTAATTTACTTTTTCCACATATCAACCATCCAACAGTAAATATGTGACTTATTCTTTACACCGTCAATAGATCTAATAAAAATCCTTCAAAAAATTATTCAAAGTCAAACAAAGTTATATATGATTTCTGTGTTAATATTTTTATATTTTGAAAGATTTCAGATATTCACCAAATTCTAATAACAAGAGTCGTGAAATTGAAAAACAAAAAGTGAAAAAAAATTACACGAAACTGCAAATTGAGGCAACATTTGATGTTAATTTAGGAATTTCTTGCTTATGGCTAAATGATCTAAGCAGAAGATATGGAATATAAATAACCACATGACTTACACAAAATCAAGGAATACAACTTTTCTAACTATGCGAATTCTAATGAAATGAAACTAAGCTAAAACTAATACAAAAAATCTAACAACCTAATTAAAGCATATTTTTCTAATCCAATTTTCTTTTCTTTTTTTTTTCGGAATTTTTTTATTATTTATCTCTTTTTTTTTTCTCATTTCATTACTCGGTCCTTCTCCAGAACACTTGAACTCACCTCTCTGACCCTCTCGTTTTCATGTTTTACTCTTTCATTCTTTCATCTTCTCTTAAACATTCTAATCTTGACTCAACTTAAACTAACCATTGAAGTGAAGACTTCCGTTGACTCAGATTTTTTCATATTCTTTACCAGAAACTCACATACAATGGCTTCACGCGTAGAACCATACCTGTCCTAATCCACCGACGACCAACTCCGACAATTGCTCCGACCACCTCAGAATCATTGCCACCACTCACCAGCTGCCGCACATGCACAATTATTCATTATTTCGTGAAACCAAAGCTTATCTTTCAAGAGCACTAGGCATGTTACTACGCCCCAGTTAACACGGCAGGATTATATCATGCAAATATCTCTATATATTTATGCATTCTCACAAAGTTCATACAAAGAAGGTAAATGGCCAAACTGTCCTGGTCTCGCTCTTCTAAAGTCTCGTCGACAAAAATCAAGATGCAGACCGACACGAACAACATCTCCAATTGACTTCCTGAAGATATAAAATCCAAGTTTGCATTGAAATAGAAAATACTGAGCATGTGAAGCAACTATGAATTCAATTCCAGCGTACTAGAAGTTCAATCGCCATATAATTATCGGGAATTATCGATCATGGACCATAGACTACTAATGAAAATCAACAAACAGCGCATCAACTTGCAACATTACAAGACTGCAACTGTCGAGACATACAGACAGCAAGCGCACCCAGAATAGACATAATCTGTAACTCAACACATTGGTATCATCTCAATCCAGTGAGCACATCAGCAATTTAATGCATTGGAGATGGACATACACCGAGACAAACACCATCAACCAACTAAGACCAAGCTGGTTATAAGCAAATCGTTAACAAATGATTAGATTTGTACATGATGGAACCGAAACATAGGAAACTCGAGATCAACGCCATCAATCAACGGACAAGCTTCTAGCACAGATGAATCTTGATTTAACATCCAATAAGTGATCATACATCAAGGTACACTAATCCTGATCAAGTAAGCATGGTACGTGGGGATTTTGGCATTGTAGGGTCAAAATTCCAAGTTATAATGAGTAGATCGAACACATCGATCTTAGTTTGAACACATAACAATCAACCAGACATAAATATGTATGAACATTTCTAAGATTGGTACACTGGTTTCACTCAGGCAAATGATCAAACAAATGGCAGGTGTCTTGGTCAAGGTCAGTGGCAAAGAGAGAATACGAGAAGGAGAAGAAACCCAAGAAAGATTATAGTTTCTCGAACTCAAAAAAAATAAAAAAATAAAAAAAAGCACAAAGCATGAAAGCAGATCTATACTGTGGGTGTTGGCGATGATGGAATCTCACTTTCCCAGCGGAACCAGGCTCAGTGTATTGGAAGCATTGATATACAAATATCCGTACTTTCTGCACTCGCATCTCTTCATTACTGATTTCCTTCAAGATGATCATACCTGCCTCGTCGCCTACTCTTTTGTTTTGAACTAAAGGTATACCGGTGAACTTGAGCTACAAACCAACAAATAAAAATTCGGATCCAGATGGGTATGTATTTTTGTTGTTTGGGCATTATCTTCGGATCTGCCATGATTTTGAACTTTTATGGTGCGTTTGTTAATAATTATGTTCCTGAAAAGAATTTTTGTTCATAAATGTTTTTTTTTTTTTTTTTATTTTGTTCACGAGAACAATTTTTAGCATTTGAATGCCCTTGATATACTACCAGAACTTATATTCCAGAATAGAAATGTATTTGATAAAACTCTTAAAATTTCTATTCCAAACCATTTTATTTTAATATTTTTCTTAAAGTTTTTCTTTTTTTTTCCCTTTTCAACTCCTCCTTCCTTCGGTCATCAACTAGACGAGGGTTGGCGACCCAAGCCTCACCATGAGCTGGGCGAGGCCGAGCCTTGTTGGTGGTTGGGTGAGACTCGGCCTCACCTTGGCTGGGCAAGATTGACCTCCCCCAAATTTGGTGAGGTTGAGCCTCACCTAGCCACGGTGAGGCTCGAGCTAATGAGCCTCATTGTGGCTCGACATTGCCAAGGACCGACAACACTCCAGCTAGGTCGACAGCCCTTGTTTGGCCGATCAACGGCTAAGGCTAAGGCCAGCAACGGCCAAAAGGAAGAAGAAGAAAAAGAAGAAGAAGAAGAAGAAGAAGAAGAAGAAGAAAGGAAAGAGAAGGAAAAAGAAGAGAAATTAGGCTTGATTCTAGAATTATTTCTAGATAAAAAAAATGTAACTTTTTTTCTATTTCTTGATTATGTTATAGATTTATTCTCGAAACAAAAAAAAAAAAAGACTGATTTTTATTCCAGAGAACAAAAATTTTACCAAATAGATTTATACTCTTTTTTTTTTTTTTTTTTTTGAGAATAAAAGAATATAATCATGCACTATTTGAAGTGTTATCAAACATGGCTTTAGTCAATTTTTTTAAATTGATTCCTTCCATACTAGCAAAAGATACGGAAATGATTGTTTCTTCATAAGATATATGTTGGTTCCTTGACCTAGTTTTACTTGAATAACGACCTGAACTCGAACTACTTCTTGGGTTGACTATCCCTTGGGAACCACATATGATTCAACCAAGTGCACAAGTACCATATAACTTAATTGATTTTAGACAATGTAACGAATGAATTACAAGGTCTTACAATGATTTCATATTCAATGACTGGGTTTTCTTTGCAATTTGATTGTAGTAGTGCTTCAATATCCTTTAAGGTCACTTTGGAATGTCACCAAAACTATAAGTATGCTTCCAATCAAGATACCATCTCTATCTTTGTCCCTCTCTCTCCTATTAAAAGTCTATGGCTTCTTTGTTTTTGACTTTTTTATAAGTAGAAAAAAGCTCCTACTTAGTTCCTTGCCCCAATTTGGAAAATAATTTGTGTTAGGTCTATCATAAGGAAAAGTACCAAAAAAGTTCTAAATCTATTACATTAGTACCAATTCAGTCTTAACCCTTTTTAATGGTGCAATTTAGTTCTAAACATTTTTATATTAGTATCAATTCAATTCATTCGCCCAATTTAGGCTAGAAATTGTTGATGTGGATGCCGGAGTCCTACGTGGCATGATCAACGCTGATGTGGGCATTTAAATAATTTTTTAATTTTTTTTTCCTTTTTTTCCTTTTCTTTGCGACCCTTGCTTATGGCTTATCGCCAGCACGATTGGTACCGGCCATAGTCCAAAGAAAAAAAAAGGGAAAAAAAAAGAAAAATTTTAAAAAAATAGTAAAAAATCAAAAAAATTTTCAAACATTATTTTAAAATGTTTATGTTGATGCTGACTGTGCCACGTAAGATAGCCGGCATCTACGTAGGCAATTTTCGGCCTAAATTGGTCAAATTGACTAAATTGGTACTAATATGAAAAAATTTTAGGACTAAATTAGTTCAATTAAAATGTTTATGACTGAATTGGTACTAAAGAAATAGGCTTATAACTTTGTTGGTACTTTTCCCATCCATTGCATGTGTTACACATTCAACATTGGATGAGTGACATATATATTTGAAGTTAGTTGTGTAATTTACTTTTTCCACATATCAACCATCCAACAGTAAATATGTGACTTATTCTTTACACCGTCAATAGATCTAATAAAAATCCTTCAAAAAATTATTCAAAGTCAAACAAAGTTATATATGATTTCTGTGTTAATATTTTTATATTTTGAAAGATTTCAGATATTCACCAAATTCTAATAACAAGAGTCGTGAAATTGAAAAACAAAAAAGTGAAAAAAAATTACACGAAACTGCAAATTGAGGCAACATTTGATGTTAATTTAGGAATTTCTTGCTTATGGCTAAATGATCTAAGCAGAAGATATGGAATAAGAGTTATGTAAACCTGGCTCTTCTCCTTCAATCTTGATTGGTGAAATCATGTTCGCTTGATCATCTCTATCAAGCATGTTAATATTTTTGGAAAAATAAGAACAAACCCATATATCTCTTTGTTTCTTCCATTATGGATGAAATACTTAAGGCCTAAGGCTTCATTTGTTTCACAAAAAATAAATGATTTGAAAAATATTTTCCTAAAAATGATTATTTATTGTTCAGTCGGGATTAATTTCGTGGGTCCCAACAAAATCGTGCATCCACAATTCCACCCCAAGTTATATATCCTATACAAACAAGCTGGTAGTTAGATAATAAAGGAATTTTCTCCTCTTCTTATAATCCCATATTTCAAATTGATTGGAAATACTCAAGAAAATGAGATCCTGAACGTAGGAGAACACGCTCTTAAGATTACCCAAAAAGATGGCCCACTCGAAATGTGTGAAAATTAGTCTAAACACCACCTAACCGCTAAAAAAATCCTATAGCTCCCAAAACTTAATCACAACTTTAGCCCGTGGTTGAAATTGTCATCTCACCCAACTTTTATATGTACCCAAATACCCTTAATCTTGTCCCCAGTTCTTCTTTTCTTTTGCCAAAGAACGAAAAGGAAACAGAAGTATAGTGCCGTTGCGTATTGTTTTTCAAATCAAAAGTTATTTTATGATAGAGTCAAGTTTACTCACTATGTCATTTAGGTGTTACAAGTAACGTCCAAGCTCACATACCATTATGTGACCTCATGTGGAAGTTTTGATACTGTTAGAGATAGATAGAATGGAAAAAGAAAAACTTTGCTGCATAAATAACAATTCAAGGGATTGTACGCTGAATATGATATTTTTATTCCTAGTTGCTATGCATATTTGAATAATATTATAATCTGACATATGTAAAGAGTACTATGATTTACTTTAGCTAGACAAACATCATTAGCATGGTTATTTTCAGAGTTGTTCTATCATATTAAGTCTTATAATTGTATTCTTTTAATTATGATTAACATTATAAAGCCTTGTTTGAACTTCAAGGAAAATCACTTTCTTCAGTTACTTTCTAATCACTCCTACTATCTTCACATCCAATAATTTTTTTTTTCATCCAGACATAAGATATAAACCTTTTTCTTGGAAAATGCCAAAAATGATTTCATAACTTTGTTCGTACTTTGCATCAGCAATTACTAAAACTCACTTTGAAATTGAGGACTGAATCCCAAAGGAGGAAAAAAAAAATCAAAATAGCTTTCCTAAAACATTAAAAATTAAAAAAAAAAGAATGTGATCGGTTTCCCAATCAGCCGCCAATCCAAGCTCTAAATGTGGGAAATTATGACAATTAGTAAACTGTTGTTAGATGCAATTTGTGTCTTAAAAACATTTGGGACCCAGAGCCGGGGAACTTTTTTTCTTAATCCGATTGTTGCCCCTTCGTTTTTCATATTCTTTTTCTTTCTTTTTTGTTGACATTATGTAGTTCCTACAACCAAGAGAGTTCATGATTTGAAGGTGAGACACATGACAGCAGTCGAGTTGGCAAAAACGAGTTTGCATGGCGATCTCTTACGTGAATACCACTGAGATCACCGATTTTTTGGGAAACGGGGACCTGCTCTTTCAAGCTACAGCCAAGGGAATCAGTGAAATCATGAACTTTCGTTTTCAGTTTTTCCTGGAACTTATTCGGATTAGGCCTTATTATGGTAACAGTTTGATGACACGCGCGGTGGAGCTTCGTCAACAAAGGATTCTCGGACTCTTTTTGAAATTAAGCTCGACCGCTGAATTGCCATTAGTCCCGGGGCCTACATGGGAAGATTCAAATGGCGATGATGCAAGTAGTAGCATCGTACAGCCATAGTTCCGAGGCTGTAACTAACGTGGTGGAGCAGCTTTTCAAATGCAGAGAGAGCTCCAATGGTATGAGGTAAGCATCTTTCTTTTCGTCTGTTTAAAATTGTGCTTAGTTATAATTATTGTTGACACCTAAATTTTGACGGCCCAATCATTTATTTATTGCATAAAAAATTAGAGATTAATCTTTAACCCTTAAATAAAAGTATTAGAATTAAATTGCGTAGCATATAATTTTAGGTTTGCATCGGACTGGTGACGGATGAGTTTGAATTGGTAGTTTTGAGCTTTAATTTGACGAGTTGGACTAAGCCCACGAAGAGAGCAAATGAGCCCGAGCCCGTTATTTTTTTTTTTTATGATTGAAAATTATTTGGTGAGAAATGGAGATTTGATATTTTCGGTTATATGACGGTTGATTTTTCAATATCCTCATAAAGGGCAAGTGTGACAAAGAAATATTACGAACTCATTTTTGCAAGATTTGAAATTTGAAAAAAATCCTATTATAATCTTGAATCTTTGGCAATATGTGATAAAATCGGTGAAGAATATTCAAAGAGATGAGGAAAATAAGAAGATACATTACATTCGAGAGGTGATCTTCGTGGATGTTGATTTGAGAAAAAAAAAATAAAAGCTTCAATACCTCGCCTATAAATTGGCCAGTTCATTCATGAAAAGAGGGGGCCACACGTTGAATAAACAGTCACAGGAGAGAACACACGCTAGAGAGAATAGAAGGGAGAAATTGTGGGGGTCGGCAATTCTAGTGAGCGATACACGTGAGAAGAGAGAGAGAGAGAGAGAGAGTCCAAGGCCGAGTACTTCACGGCCAAAAATCTCAAGGCTGTGCCTCCACCGATCCTCCCCACCGTCATTAGAATCCTCGCTGTCACTCACTGCTGCCTTCAGAAGCTGAGAAGTTGCTGCCTCGCTGAAGATCTCCGAGCACTTTCTGTCCCAACTGTTTGTGAGTGATACGTGCATGGTGGTGTTCACTTCAACAACAGACCCTCATGGTCAAAGTTTGATAATCAATGAGGTTTATTACAAGACTTGCAGAATTCCCAAAGAACTTGGGAATTAGCCAAGTTTGTCATTGGTCAAAGTCTCCCTGGCATCCTCCACTACCTTGCCGAGAAGCACTACCACTCGTTACAGGCGTAGGACTCTATAGCACCATCGAGCCTTCATCGCTAGATTTGCAACAATTGTCCAACAATTCTCAGTGTCGTTGCCCAGCTAGTCCTTCCCAGGCCTTTGCTAGAAAGCATCAACCACAAGCCGAGCACCACCGGGACATTCTTTCCCCGACCGTCCCTTCGTTGCACCGTCCGTGACCCGTCACAACTTGTTGCCACGCTAGGACGTACACCAGTCATTCGTCAAGTCGATTCCATCAAAGTCCAAATTTGGCAATATAATCTTTGAAATTAGGTAAAGGTCTCATCTCAATTTGGTTTGGATATTTTATTGCCTAATATATGCTTTTCAGTATCTTATGTGCATATTTGAATGATAAGCACATTCCCATTTATGATTTATTGCCTAATCCGCAACCGCACGTCAATTTTTTTTATTTCATCTATAAGGCTTTAGATGGAATAATTAATCACGCGAGAATAAAATTGATATTTTGATCTTTAAGGCTTAAGATCAATTTATCGATTTTATTAGCGAAATAATCAAGTTGATTAGGTATCCTTTCCAAATTCAAACAATGGATAATATCTTTGATAACCGCAAATGGTTTGGTGCTTATCTTTTAATTGTTTTATTTATCCCAAAAATACAAAAAAGATTGCATTTGCATATCATGTAGATTAGAATTGATTTCTTAGATAGAATTGCATGATAGAATAGTTAGATTCTTTTCTAATTATATTAAAATGCATGTTTCGATGGTATCTAGGTTAGATAATATCTTTAAATTAATTTGCATGTCGAGATAAATTTCTAAGCTAAGATAGGATTTAGATTGGTCTATTTCCTAACTTAAAATAGATAATATCTCACTTTAGTTATATTTTTATTTTTTTAGCAATTTTTAATTACGAATTTTTATAAAAAATGAAAAAATATCATGCACATGTCATATAGAATTAGGTTCACGTCATTCAGTAATTGTTGCTAGGTCCATTTAATAAGAAATTGCCCATCATTAGAATTATGTCATTTAGTTAGATTGCTTTGCATATAGTTTAAATTTTATTAAATAAGAGAAAATCCTTATAAAAAGATTGAGTAACTGCGTGTTAATTAAGAAAAAAACCTAGGGCTTTTGATGTGAATTTTGAGCTAACATTGCAAATGCTTTCATTGCTACGAGGTAAGTCCCGTAATTTATTTATTGCTTTCTTGTGTGTTAAATTGGTGGTTTGCATGCCTACATGATTACTTCACATGTTAGGGAAGTAAATTAAGATTAATTCAAGTTGCCTGCAAAGCATTTTTTCGAAATAAAAATAGAAAGGTACCGAAAAGGCGTTAGTGAAAGCTAGCGTAATCAAGTCCCCGAACTCATAATCAAGTACCAAAAATGCGTTAGTAAATCTCCCGTTACTTTACTTGGGTTTCTAATCGACCCAACAAAAATAGGTTAGTGACGACTCCTAATTAAAAATCAATTGTATGTTAGGAACTTGAACTTAAGTCACGAAGTGGTATGGGCTTGGGACAGCCCAAGCTAAGTTTAAGCTTAGTAATCCATTAGCCAAATCCTAGGTGGTTCACCCGAGATTGGGTCGCAACCGCTTCGCAACTCCATTGGGGACTTGAGTTAAAGCTCTTAGTGGACATAAGCCAATTTTCTCTTCTAATTGAAAAAATATTTTGTTTGACAGCGAGGATCCCAGGTACGACAATAATGTTTAAGGTGTTAAATGTTCTTACAGGATAGGAGATATAAGGGGAAGTATTTGCTGACCTTTGTTTTGCAGGGAGGTGTAGGGATGTTTGGTTTACTTTTATTTATGAAGTGTTGCTTGATATAAACTATCGTGCATGTCCTGCATTTAGCATTATACTATTGCACACAGAACCTGCCGTCGGACCTGGGCCGCACAGGATCATTTAGGATGGTATTGAAATGGATACCACTTCGATCGCATGCCCGCAGTATGAGTCGTCCATCTCAATCCCAAAATTTCTTTTTTGGTGTCAAGAGTACCCACCTCGATTCGCATGCCCGCGACCCAAGTCGGCTCTTTGACCAAGTCGAAGTTATGAGGATCCGACTTAGTCCGCACGCCCATGGCTAGTTTGATCATCCTTGTGGCTTCACTTTGCTAAGCCTGTCTAGAGTAAAAATTGAACTTCACATTTCATATGCATGTCTATGTGATTGCCGTTGATTTTCCTTGGTGAAGTAAGTAATCTATCCTTTGCTTCGCAATTTACTTACTTAATTGTGCTTTTGATTGGTCCATGACAATCTAGGTCAATCATTGATTTAATTCATTTGTCAATTAGAAATGAAATGAGGAAATTGCCATGCAATGAATCATTTGGAAAATAACAAAAAACTTTGAAGAATTTGTTTTCAATTCATGTCTAGGAAATTTGGTCTTGCTAGGGTGTCTATTTTTTCTAGCTCTTTTTTAGGAAATTCCATTCTTGTACAAAGTTTTCATGAATAAATGAAGAAAAAATGAAAAATCGATCAGATCATTGTCATGGATTGGCTCTCTATTTACACCTCATGCTTACATATTTTTATCGATTTGAATTAGGTGATAACGGATCCTCCACGTTTGCCCATTATTACACGATCAAGAGCTAAAATGACCGACCAAACCGAGATGCGCAATCATATTGTCAATATGGAAGATCAACTTAAACAGTTGCTCACTTCTATGCAGCATATGTCAGCTCAAATCCAATCCCTCCAAGTGAATTCGACTCCTGCACCCGCTCTCCTCAAGTTAGTAGCCCCAAAGCAGACAAACAAGGCCCAAATGAGTGATGACGACATGCCCGAGCTAGAAGATGACCCACTGTCAATCACTATGGAAAATGCTAAGTTTGACAACGTCCCTAAGACGGAGCAAGATGAACGCTTCGCAAAACTTGAAGAGAAAATGAAGCAATTGCAAGAGTTGCAAAGTTCACTCCCGTTCAACTTGTCAATTTATGAGAAGGTCAAGATGCCAAAAAATTTTAAAATGCCGAAGTTCGAGAAACACGATGATACTTCCTGCCCAAAAGCTCATTTGCAGATGTACCACGTACGCATAGCCCAACATGTCAAAAATGAGTCCCTCATGATCCAATCATTTCATGCGAGTTTGACCGAACTCGCACTAAACTGGTACATCATGAAGAATGTGAACCTCCTCGATACTTGGAATGAAGTGGCCGACGCATTTCTCAAGCAATATAACTTCAATATGGACATCGCACATTCCTGGGAATATCTTGAGCGAATGGAGAAGAAGAGAAGCAAGTCATTTAAGGAGTATGCTGTGAGATGGAGAAATTTGGTGGCTCAAATCACTCCTGAGCCTACTGACAAAAAATTGATGAAATTGTTTATCAAGACCCTTCCATTTAAGTTCTGCAATAAGATGGTTAGCACATATGCTGAGAATTTTAATCAACTCATCCCAGTGGGTGAGCAGATTGAGATAGGATTGAGAGATGTATGGTTTAATGAGCCAATCTCTACAAGTAAAAGATTTACCCCAAAGAAAGAGAAGGACCTTGAAGCTAAGATTAATATGACATATTCTCAACCGAATCGTGATACATTTAATTGCATTCCAGCAATTAAGATTTCTATTGAGCAACAAGGCAGAGGACATCAGTTCTATAGTCGACGACGTAATGTTAGAAGACAGTTCACACCTCTTCCGAGACCCCTATTCGAAATTTTACTTATTCTCCAAAAGAAGGGATTACTCTCTATTGAGCCAAAGCGACCAAATCCTGAGCATTATCCTGCATATAATCCCTCTGAAAAGTGTGACTATCACATGGGAGAGGTTCGTCACTCCACTGATGATTCCTATGTTTTGAAGCATAGGGTCCAAGACTTTTTGGATACAAAGGCATTCTCTTTCAATAGTAATCAGAAAAACCCTCTGCCCAACCATGACGGAGGCGCAAATGCTGTCACTGAGTGAAGAACTTCTTATATTCACAATCCTCTACGAAGGAGTCTTTTTTATGCTTTCTAGGATTTCAAGTTTTTTTTAGGATTTCTTGCTTTATGAAATTTCAATTATCGCTTTCGTTTCTAGGGTTTACTTGTTTGCATTTTCCATCTCGGTGTAATTCATTTGATTCTATTCAATGAAATTACAATTTTATATCCAATTTTAAGGGCATGATGGGGTATATCAAATCAGTCCAATGACGATATCCAACCATGAAAAGAAAATATCATCCACAGAGAAATATTGAGGGCTGGACTTTATCATGCTTCCTCCCAAAAACTTTTTCAAAAACAAAAGCATTTTACTGTTCATTTTCCTAAAACTTGTAGCAGATTAAACCCGTTTGTTTTTCTTACTCATTTACTTATTGTCTTAGAGCATAATTCTATAACTTGTTATGACAAGGGACATATGAAAATAGCGTATCAAGTTTCAATAATGATAAACTTGACTCATGATCAATTGGCTTAGAGCGCACTTTCAATGAAAAAAACAGATGTGGGGTAACTCTCATTACTACTTGTGTGAGATATTAACCCCAAAAGGGCAAAATGAGTGCTCGACCCTTCTCAACTCCATGCTTGATGAAGCTATTTTCCTTGTGCATTGATGAGACAGTAGGGGCAAGTAAAAAGAGGACCATCCATCTTTGGTGAAAGAGATGACGAATTGAGGGGCACCACAAATTCTAGTAGTGACATGATTGAGATAAAATCTCGATTCAAGCCAAAATGGAGGTGCAATTTGAATTTACTTTGATGTTGCATAATATCCTATTCATGCACGTTCTCTTGTGCAGGGGCAAAAGCAAGAAGGGAATATTTATCTTGATTGATAGGGGCAATCCAAGGAGGCAGTCCTTTTGTGGGGCAATCTCCTGCATGAATGCTTAAAACCATATTTTGAGTGTGGTAAATTGTCTGTTTTGAAGTCACAAAGCTTCTCATGCTTAAATTGTCGGACTCTTTTGAAAAGAGAATTTCGATAGTGGTTTTGCGTATTTAACTTATCAATTTCATGTAGACATTTATCAAAATAGACAATTTAATGGAGTGATATCAATGCCTAAGAATGCTGAATGAGACGTGTCAGGATGATGAAAGGCAAGCCTTATCCTATACACAGTCCTCTACCTATATACTTGTGAGATAAGTGTAAAAAGTTTCATATCCGCAAGGTAAAGAGTTCTCTCACAAATGGTACGATGACTGAAATGATGAAGGGCAATTCATTTCTCTATCCCAAACACTATAGGTAATCCATTACTTAATCCTTTTGAGTCCCATACACTTATGGAGATTCTTTTCAATTTACCCCTGTAAAAAACCACCCCACATCGGGGCAAATGGGAGATAAGAGTGACATCATGAGGTGAGGAAAATGAAAAGAAATTTTCTTACTCTCACTTGCATCAATCTTCAAGTCATGCTATTACATTGAATTCACGTAGTAATTTAAATGTCTTAGGATGATGAAGAGCATTTCTTTCTCTATCCTACATACTTATATCCTTTACACAGCCCACTTGAGCCTGCAATTTCATTTCTTCAAACCCAATTGGTGATCATCCCCCACACTGGGCCAAGACAAAAGGTAGATGAAGACCCTTGAGTCATTCAAAGTGTAATTGCTTGACATATGCATTATGCATGAGAATTGAAATCAAAATAGAATTAAGGGGGATGAAAAAACGGTGTGCCCAGTAAAAGTAAGGCCAATGCTCATAAAAAAAGAAGTAAAGAAAAAAATGAATGAGAACTAAGGGCATGAAGAAGCGATGTGCATGGTAAAACAAGGCCGATGCCCATAAATGCAAAAAAAAAAAAAGTCAAGATAGGTGATTGTCAATTGTAAAAGGTTGTATCCCTAATGGAGCAGTATTCAAAGAACATAAATACTAAATTTTTACAATTAATGGAGCACATTGCTAATACAGTCTCTAGTGAAGAAGAAGACTGGCAACAATACCAAGATGATTATCGACTCTCACCCTTTACACATATTTTGAGCCTAATGATCCTTTCATTTCTTAACTTGAAAACCCAGCCCACGTTACGTCCCTTGCAAAGTCTCTTCTGATTAGGGTACTTGAATTAACGTAGGGGTTCACATGTCTTAAGCATCGCTCGAAAAAGTGCGAGCAAGATTAGTTCTTTCTTATTTTGCAAGGTTCTTGACTTGTAAACCCGGAGATGATTACATAATTGTTCTTTCAATTGCCATGATTCAAATAGTCCCTTTGTTAAACCGTTGACCAATCCCACATTGGTACGATGATAGAGAGATGTAGTGATTCTCCTAAAATAGCCACTCTAAATGAGAGAGAGCGAAAGCCTTTTCTAACTGAAAGTCTCTCATTTAGGTTAATAAATCCATGTCATTTGTCTTGAATGGCAATTCTCTCCTGTGAAAATTTGGGTGATGCAAATATAGTAAAGTCGTTATGTATAAACCTTAATTGAATTGATGAAAACCTCGTTGAATTTTGAAATGTGCATTTTAAAGTAGCTCAGATTGTCTACCTCTTTGATGAATGCATACCAGTTTTTGCTTTAATTGTGTCTGACAAATAATATTTCATTGAAGACCGACTAATACTTGACATTCAAGTTGCTCCTTGAAGCCTCGAGATTTAGTGTGCTTTCGTAGCCCGAAGCCCTTTTTATTGACCCAGTGTGCTTCCGTAGCTCGTTGTCCTTTTCATCGACTCGACGTACTTTCATAGCCTGATGTCCCTCTTTATCGACTTGGCGTACTTTCGTAACCCGGTGTCCTTTTCATCAATTCGGCATGCTTTTATAGCCCAATGTCTTTTTATATTGACCCGGCGTGCTTTCGTAGCCCAGATTCCCTTTCATCAAACCGGCGTGCTTCCATAGCCCGGTGTTCTTTTATATTGACCTATCGTGCTTTCGTAGCCTAGAATCCTTTTCATCGACTCGGCGTGCTTCCATAGCCTGATGTCCCTCTTAATTGACACGACATGCTCTCGTAGCTCGGAGTTCCTGACCTGGCGTGCTTCCATAACCTGGAGTTCTTGACCTGACATGCTTCCGTAGCCCAGAGTCCCCCTATCAAATCGGTATGCTTATGAGGTATTCTCTCTCAAAGTGCACCGACACTCGACTCGATCGAACTATCCCCCAAAGATTTTCTCCATATTCGGTTGGTTTAAGGCGACAGAAGAAAGGTTCGGGTCATAGTCAGATGATCTATGCCGCAATGCTAGGCGACTATAGAATGATACAAGTTCTAGACAATATATGTTGCTTCGACCGTAGAAAGGTACGGGTCCTAGAAAAGCCGTTTCTCATTCAGGTGATCGTAGAAAGGTACGAGTCATGGAAAGTGATTTCCCGTTTAGGCAACCATAGAATGGTATGAGTCCTAGACAATATCCGTTTCCCATTCAGGTAATCGTAGAAAGGTATGGATCCTAAAAAATCAATTTTTTTTCCATCAAGGCGACCAAAGAAAAGTTCGGGTCATAGACAACCAAATACTGCCATACTGGGCGACCGTAGAAAGGTACAGGTCCTAGAAAAGTAATCTCCTTACAAAGCATCGTTACTATTATGGGCGACTGTAAAAAGGTACGGGTCCTGGACATTTAACACAAACAATCTTGAATTACTCTACCCTTCTTAAAGGTAAGTTATTCCAGGTAGGTTCCTTATCATTTACATTAGCATCTCCGTGCATCATATAAATTGCATTCCAAAATGGAATTCATTTTCTAACGAAAAAATCATTCAATGCGTGCATGATCAAAATTTAGGTCTCAATTTATCTTTGAAGACAACCTCTACGAGCTCACCTTTAAAGAGGGGTAGCTGTTGACACATAAATTTTGGCAACCCAGTAATTTATTTATTGCATAAAAAATTAGGGATTAATCTTTAACTCCTAAACAATAATATTAGAATTAAATTGCATAGCATATAGTTTTAGGAGCATCTTTTTTATTGCATTTGCATCGAACTGATGACAGATGGGTTTGAATTGGTAGTTCAGTGATTTAATTTGACAAGTTGGACTAAGCCCATAAAGAGAGCAAATTAGCCCGAGCCCATTATTTTTTGATGATCGAAAATTATCTTGTGAGAAATGGATATTTGATATTTTCGGTGATATGACGGTGGATTTTTCAATATCCTTGGAAAGGGCAAGTATGACAAGGAGATATTACGAGCTCATATTTGCAATATTTGAAATTTGAGAAAAATCATATTACAATCTTGAATCTTTGGCAATATGTGATAAAATCGGTGGAGAATATTCAAAGAGATGAGGAAAATAAAGAGATATATTGCATTCGGGAGGTGATCTTCGTGGATGTTGATTTGCAAAAGGAAATAAAAGCTTCAGTCCCCTCGCCTATAAATTGGCCCGTTCATTCATGAAAAGAGGGGGCCACACATTGAATATACAGCCACAGTAGAGAACACACACTAGGGAGAATAGAAGGGAGAAATCGTGGGGGTCGGCAATTCTATTGAGCGATACATGTAAGAAGAAAGAGAGAGACAGAGAGTCCATGTCATGCCCCAAACCTCAAGCACGCGCACATCCCACTGCGGTCGATAGAAATACGACTTCCCAGGGCACGTCGCCGACACATTCATTTTTTTATTACGCATGCGGAAGTAGATAATCAAATCCCTTGACAAAATTAAACTCGAGATAGAAAAGCAGGCAATCAATCACAACCAAACAAGCTTTCTTATAAACACATAGGTTTATATACAACGTTGGATTGTCTACAAAATAGATAGGCTCAACAATTAGGGAACTGTCCTATGACCAACTTGTCAAACACGTTCGCTGATTCTTCGATCTCCACCTCCACAAATGTCCATGGCTTTGAGTCCTTCACGACCGCCATCTAATGACTTGAAAATATTATCCTACAATCGGGATGAGACTATGTCTTAGCGAGTCCTACCCTCTAAGACCTGATTAGGAAGAAAATACGCTTCAGGGCGCTCTAGCCACACAATTAGGATAGAGGACTTACCTCGCCTCAGTTCCTTTCTGCACGTCAGTTTAATCAATAAATATTGACAACCACATCATCCAAACAATTCAATTACTCAGATCGATTCAGCGATCAATCGACTCAGTCGATTACATGTCATCAAAACCACTCTCTGATCATCTCAAGCAATTCCAATTTCACTCCCGGCTCGACGAGCCAAACTTAATCAATCCTCCAATATAAACCACGGTCCAAAGGACACGACCTATCTTTAGGTGGTAAATTACGGCCCCATTGGGCACGACCTTTAATAAGTGGCAGGTTACGGCCTTATCAGGCACAACCCCTATCGGGTGGCAATTTACGGCCCCACGGGCGCGACCTTTATCAGGTGGCAATTTACGGCCCAACGAGCGCGACCTTTATCAGGTGGCAATTTACAGCCCTAGTGGGCGCGATCAATTCCCAATTCGGTGGTATATCACGATCCAACAGGGCACAGCCGAGCTTTGATGATTTTCTAGATCCACTTACAACCTTTCACGATCAAAATCCAATCAAATACCAACACTAAACAAATTTGGGATGAATCCCCACATAAACATCCATTCAATCAATCAATACAAACTGGTCCTACCAACCACTCACGGTGCCAAAAACTGACACCGGGTATTTTCAAGTTAAATACCAAAACTTCTCCAATTTCATTCAATTCCACCATAATCATCAATTTACACAATTTTTTTCAATTAAACAAACAATTCACAAACCGACTACACCGCACGCGATCAACGCGAAATTCTAACGACCGGCTTTCGGTGAAATTTTCGAAATTATTAAATAATTAAATTTAATTCCGAAAATTAAATAATTAAATATTATATTATAATAATATAATTTAATAAAATATTATTTATAAATTCGAAATAAATAATTAATTAAAAATAATTAATTAGGGCTTAAACAAGATTACACTAATTTAATCATACAATTAGCCCTAATTAAACACCTATTAAACTAATCATACAACTAATCTAATTTACATTAAAATAATCTAATCTAACCACCTAAACCTAATTAGACTAATCTAAACACCCATTAAGCGTAATTAACTAAGCAGGGATTAGAGGATAAACTCACTCGATTAACGAGTCGAACGGCTCAAAACGACGAGGACGACGAGAGGGTCGATAGTCTCCAAGGCGGGCCTAGATTTCGGGGTCGGGAAGCCGGCCAAAATGGGCCAAATAGCCGCTGCCATACCCATTTTCCAACTCTCTGTCCGCTGCTGGTTGAGGCCAAGAAAGGGCGGATCCGGGGCTTGTTGGGGTCTAGAATGGGCGGAGGAGTTGAACTGGACCTAGGTGGGGCTTCACAGTGGCTAGAGGTGGGCTAGACAGCTCCGGCGGAGCTCCACCAGATCTGAAATGGCCATTGGAACTCGGCTGAAGCAGGGACGACGGTGAGAGGGAGACGGAGACAGGCGGAGCCGCAGCGGTGCACAAGACGGCGAGCCGCGAATGGCGCGCAAGGGGTGCACGAAGGCGGTCCGACTGGACTGCTGGCTGCTCCGGCGTCTTCCCAGATCTGCTGGGACGTCAAGCAGCACCAAGAAGGAGAAGAGGAAGTTGACGGCAGCAGAAGGGAGAGAGGGGCGGAGCTGCGTGCGGCTGGACGAGCGACGGCCTCCGGTGGCTTGCAGTGGCGTTCTGGCGTGAGGCGTGCAACGACGGAGCTCCTCTGGTTTGCTGCTAGGTTCTTCGAGCAACAAGCAGAGATGGGGGAGAGAGAAGTAGCGACGGGAGAGAAGGAGAAGAGGGGAAACCGGTTCTCTCTCTCTCTCTCTCTCTCTCTCTTTGGCCCCACAAACATGGCCCACCATGACCTCACTTGATGATGTCACACTCCACTATCTCCCACAACCTTATTCCAATGTTTGCAATTTCATTTTCCGCCGTGGCATGAAATCTTGTACACTTAATTCAATCAATTCTCAATCAATTTCATCCAATTGAAGCTCAATTAAATTAACCCATGTGTCATCAATCTTCTTATGACTTTTCCCCATCAAGTGATCCAACTTGCATCCCAAAGATTCGATTAAAAACGGCCCTCTGACAATCTCGAACAAAAACGGCCTTACTTTGCTTTTCCACCAAAAATCTCGGTTTGTAGAAAAATCTTCTGAAGATGAGTCGACGTTCCTAAAATGAATTGTGACTTGACAAAACTTCCAATATCTATAATTGGGTTCAATTTCATAGTTAAATTCAATCTGGCGCGACTTTAGCACGTTCTAATCTACCATGTAGCTTTTAGGAATTTTTAGTGCAATTGACCTGTGGTTGATTATTTTCAAGCCACAAAGTGCATCTTCGACACATTGGCGACTCTCGGTTGTCGTAGAAATCTCGAGGTTTCGATTACGGACACAGGGTACCCAAAACGACAGAAGAATCGGTCTAGTGCCGGTCGACGAAGATATTGCAATCAGGTGGAATCACCCACACTTTAATCACATATCTCAGCCTAATCGATCTATTATTGATCTCTGTTCGATTCTGACAATGTCGTAATGATCCTCGCAAATTAATACGGTCAAGTAGCCGATTCTTGGTCCAATTCTTAAGTTTATTGCGTTTAGATTCCTTAACGGCTTCACCTGATAGACTAGTTATCTTGTGAGTGGCCAACTCAGAGAAGAGAGCTATAGATGCGAAGATGAAATGCCCGACTTATTCAATTGAAACCAGAATCGTAAAATCAAGATGTCATAGTCCACGGCCGAGTACTTTGCGGCAAAAAATCTCAAGGCTGTGCCTCAACTGATCCTCCCCACCGTCATTAGAATCCTCGCTGTCACTCACTACTGCCTTCCAAAGCTGAGAAGTTGTTGCCTCGCTGAAGATATGCAAGCACTTTCTATCGCAACTGTCCGTGAGTGATACGTGCATGGTGGTGTTCACTTCAACAACACACCCTCATGGTCAAAGTTTGATAATCAAGGAGGTTTATTACAAGACTTGCAGAATTCGCAAAGCACTTGGGAATTAGCCAAGTTTGTCATTGGTCAAAGTCTCCCTGGCATCCTCCGCTACCTTGCCGAGAAGCACTACCGCTCGTTACGGACGTAGGACTCTAGAGCACCATCAAGCCTTCATTGCTAGATTTGCAACAATTGTTCAACAATTCTCAGTGTTGTTGCCCAGCTAGTGCTTCCCAGGCCTTTGCTAGAAAGCATCAACCACGTGCCGAGCACCACCGGGACATTCTTGCCCCGACCGTCCCTTCGTTGCACCGTTCGTGACCTGTGACAACTTGTTGCCACACTAGGACGTACGTCAGTCATCCCTCCAATCAATTCCATCGAAGTCCAAATTTGACAATATAATCTTTGAAATTAGGTAAAGGTCTCATCTAAATTTGGTTTGGATATTTTTATTTCCTAATATATTATTTTCAGTATCTTATGTGCATATTTGAATGATAAGCACATTCCCAATTATGATTTATTGCCTAATCCACAACCGCATGTCAATTTTCATCTATAAGGCTTTAGATGGAATAATTAATCACACGGGAATAAATTTGATTTTTTTAAGGCTTAAGATCAATTTAGCAATTTTATTAGCGAAATAATCAAGTTGATTAGATATCGTTTCCAAATTCGAACAATGGATAATATCTTTGATGACTGTGAATGGTTTGGTGCTTATCTTTTAATTGCTTTATTTATCCCAAAAATACAAAAAAGATTGCATTTGCATATCATGTAGATTAGAATTGATTTCCTAGATAGAATTGCATGACAGAATAGTTAGATTCTTTTCTAATTATATTAAAATGCACGTTTAGATGATATCTAGGTTAGATAATACATTTGAATTCAATTGCATGTCGAGATAAATTTCTAAGTTAAGATTTGATTCAAATTGGTCTATTTCCTAACTTAAAATAGATAATATCTCACTTTAGTTATATTTTTATTTATTTTAGCAATTTTTTATTAAGAATTTTTATAAAAAAAAATGCAAAAATATCATATGCATGTCATATAGAATTAGGTTCACGTCGGTCAGAATTGTTGCTAGGTCCATTTAATTAGAAATTGCCCGTCATTAGAATTAGGTCATTTAGTTAGATTGCACTGCATATAGTTTAAATTTTATTAAAGAAGAGAAAATCCTTTAAAAAAAAAAAAAGACTGAGTAACTGCGTGTTAGTTAAGAAAAAACCCTAGGGCTTTTGATGTGAATTTTGAGCTAACACTGCAAATGCTTTCGTTTCTACGAGGTAAGCCCCGTAATTTATTTATTGCTTTCTTGTGTGCTAAATTGATGGTTTACGCACCCGCATGATCACTTTACATGTTAGGGAAGTAAATTAAAATTAATTCAAGCTGCTTGCCAAAAAAAATTTCGAAATAAAAAGAGAAATGTACTGAAAGGGCGTTAGTGAAAGCTAGCGTAATCAAGTCCCGAACTCACAGTCTTTGGTTCGTATAAGTAAAGTAAATCTCTCATTACTTTACTTGGGTTTCTAATCGACTCAACAAAAATAGATTAGTGACGACTCCTAATTAAAACTCAATTGTATGTAAAGAACTTGAACCTAAGTCGTGAATTAGTATAAGCTTGGGAGAGTCCGAGCTAAGTTTAAGCTTAGTAATCTATTAACCAAATTCTAGGTGGTTCACCCGAGGTTGGGTCGCGACAATTATCATAGGATCACGTTATTTCCACTCCTATCTAAGTTAAGGCACTCCTTTTTTTTAATCAATTGACCAAAATATTCCTCTCTTCATGGTAATGTTTCTCTCTCTTTAATCTAGTTACACCTGATATAGCTAGAACGAGTATCTAGAGCGGGGTGAATAGGTATAAAACGATTTTTCACTTAAATCACACAATACTAGACAATTGATAGAAATAAACAGCAATTGAAAGACTAAGAGAAGGGAAAAGAGAATTGAACACAATGTTTATAGTGGTTCGGCTTTAGTTTAAGCCTACTTCCACTCTTCTGCACTGACAACCTATTGGCTGGATTCCACTATGAACAAAGAAGTGTTACAGCGTTGCTCTTCCTTGATTCAGTGGTGTAGATGATCTACCTCACTTGCTCAAGATATCACTAAGTATAAACACTCTTTTGTGTATACAGTTTTTCTCAGAATGAATCGACTGAATATCAAGGAACTTCAGACTCTAGAATTCGTCTATCGAGCATGCACTAAAATAACTTGAACGACTTCCTTTTATACTCCTTTATGCCATCATACCCATTGGCACTTACCAAAGGAATTCCTCCAATCTACCCGTTGGACGGAATCAATTAAGGAGATCAATCGAGCTATTAAAGGAACTTGACGATAGCCCAACAATCCTGTTCGCCCATACAACCAGGATCTTGGTTTCCAAGAATAGAACTTTCCAAGATTACTTCGTCAATCATCGGATCTTGAATAGAAAGAATCCGTTAGCTTAACCTAGCCAAGATATCTTCTCCAGAGAATAAGACTAACTCCTTAACCAAACACTTAGGTTCTGAATAGCCTTTCGACACTGGAATAGAAAACTGTCAATGAGAATATCTTTAAGTCTTGAGTCTTGAGTATTGAGACTTGAGTCTTGAGTCTTGATGTCCGACTTGTCTTCGGACTCTAAACCGAGAGTCTGTAAAAATCCGAGACTAGATCGAAAGAAACGTTTTGTTAGCTTCAAAATATTCTGGCAAGATTTCTCCAACAATCTCCCCCTTTTTTATGGTAACAAAACTTTCTTGTAGATTTGAACAACTTTGATCTGCAAAATATTACTCAAGTAATGTGGCTATAAATAAAAACAACCAGACTCTGCATCCATAGAAAATTGGTTAGTCCTTTACAAGTAACACCATATAACAATACTTGATGTAACTGCAAGCATTCAAAATCCACACTTAAATCAGACCAAGTTCAAGTTCAAGCTCACACCCAAATCAAATATAAACACATAAACAAAATAGAATTTAAAGTATCGAAAAAAAATTCAAAGTTCAAATTTCAAAGCTGGCAAATTCTCCCCCTTTTTGTCATCATTAAAAAGGCGAGAAAGTAGTCAATTCTGCTTGGGAATGCGAACTATCTGAAAATCTCCCATGGACTGAACAATTCCTTCCAGCTTCTTCAAGTCTTCCCTTAGCTGAGCTACCTCTTCTCCTTTTGCATTGGCTTGAATTTGAGAAGAGAGATCTTTGATCTGATCCTGCAGGGACACAGAATATGCTTTTCCAGCATTCTTCAGGACTTGAATTTCACAGTCCAAAGCATAGATTTGACCACGCATTTCCAGAAGGATATCAAGTATTCGACGAAAATTTGCTGAATTATCCGTCTGTGTACTGACATTTGCTCGGTCTGATGGAGTAAACGCAGACGATGGATCTTCTATGAAGTCGCGCGGGTTCGATGTTGATGCATCATGTCCTTCTCCAGGCATTTGAGAGGCCTGAAAATCTTCTGGATTTGCTTTAGAGCGACTCACATCTTCATAAGGAACAGATGTAGTCTTCCTGTGCTCTACTCCTCCCCATGTTTCTAATGCTTCTCCCCCTGCTTCTAAAGCCTCGGATGGGAAGGAATGAGGGTCAATCTCTGCAGCGTCTTGAACATCTTCATCTTCATCTGCAGATTTTTCTTTGGCTGCCTCTTCTTTGTCTTCAGCTTCTTTCTCTGCTTCTTCTTTCTCTGTCTCTTCTCTCTCTCTCTTCTTGCTCTGCTCTTTCTTCTTGCTCTCTGGCCTTTTCTTGTCTCTCTTCTTCTTTCTGTTTTTCCTCTGCTTCTTTTTCCTTCTCCTGACATTCCGTTGATTCAGATACAGAACGTCTTCTCCTTACCAATGCAGAAATAGTGTAATCTTCTTCTTCTTCTTCTTCTTCATCTTCATCCACCAAGATATTCTGCTTTTGCTTTTTGGATGGTGGACTGATTTGCTTCTTTCCTTTCCGTTTGGATGCCGAAGGTACTGGAGTTTTCACTTTGAACTGCTCCATCGCCTTGTCAAGTTCTTTCAGACGCATTTTAGTCACCATTCGCAGACCCACCACCATATTTTCGCATGGTCGAACACACAGAGATTGTGGGGGCTCAATGTTCAAGTGTCTGAAGATATTGGTCACAAGACTTGCATAGGGCAGTTGTCCCTTGTCCTTCACCATTGCTCTATACATGTGAAAGAGAATGATGTGAGAAAGAGAGAATTTCTTCCCTTTGATGATTGCATACATCAATTTTGCCTCTGAATTTGACACATCTGTCTTTGACGTCGATTTTGGCCTAAGACAATTGATGACAATTTTGTGCAGCAAAATGTTGAAAGCACGCATTCTCGTGTAAACAATTTTCCCTTCTGTACTGTTGCCTTTCACAAGATCCAACATAAGACGAGTACTGGAAACTTTAATCGGTTGATATGATCCTCTCTCTACTCCAATAATATCAGCCAACATGTCCACATCGACTATGTAATCTTGGTCTCGGACACTAAATGACATTCTATTCGCATCCAAAAAGCTAAGATTCGAATAGAAGTATGCAGTCAGTTGAGCGTATCCTTCAGTAGAGTCAGAGCAAAATTGCTCAAGTTGCAGTAGATCGAACTTCTCCCTTAAGTTCACATGAATAGCATCCAGAAAATCAAAATCAACGCTTCTAGGGTTTATTACCCCTCTCTTTAACAGCCTGAAAAACAAATTCTCCTGTTCTTTGGATTTAAACAAATCCATCCTCTTTCCTTTCACCTTTGCAGCAACACCCAATCTCGGTTGAAAATCGTAGAACATTTTATCATCGTTATTCCCATCAGTAGGAGTCTGTCCAGACACACGAGGATCACTAGGAATACTAGCGAGTGCTTCCTCAGCCTTTCCTCTAGGAGCAATTCCCAACTCCTCCATTTGACGCAGAAAAAGATACTCATTCCCATAGTTCTTATTTTTGAGAAAATCATTCACATGATTCAACGGGGTTCCTATGCTTTTCAAAGCACGATATAGTTTATAGATAAAGGAGGGTTTTTGTATTCTTACAGGCTCTGCATCCTCGATTATCTCTTCCTCTCGATGGTGACCCGCACTTTGTGGGGTAGATGGAGAAGAGCCACGTGCTGAAGAGAGAATCGGGCTTTGTGGCTGACTCGATAACTCATCTTCTTCGGTGAGATCAACATGAGTAGGACCCTCTCTTGCTCTTTGTGGTCCCCTGCTTGCAATTCTTGAGGACTTCCTTAAAGAAGACATCTTTCTTTGACACTGAGAGACTTCTTTAATCGCTTCCCCAAGGAAAGATGACAACTTTTCTCGAGTTTGAACACAAAAAATGGAAACGAGATTGAGAGAAGAATGCTTTTCGAGGATTTAGAAAACTGAGAGAAGAAAAACTGAATATATATAACTCTGTTTCAAAAAGGAAAAAACCAATCGGTATGAAGGAAAGTGAACCGACGAATTCTTTCAAAATCAATAACTGCCATTTTTAATAGAAGTTATATTTTTGAAAAGACACGATTCCCTTTTTCTCTGCAATTATAAAATAATCATACCTTTTTGAGACAGAATAAAATAACAACTTATAGTTTATAGCCATGAGTCTGAGTCTGAAAGTCTGAGTCTAAAAGTCATGAGACTAAGAGTCATGAGTCTGAGAATGAGAGTCTCTAGACTTTAACTTCTTCAAGCTTCAAAATGTTGAGTCTGGAGCGCATAAAATCGAATTGATTTTTCTCCAAAGGTTTTGTGAATATATCCGCCAGTTGACTCTTTGAATCAACAAATTGAATCGAGATTTCTCCATTTTGTACATGATCTCGATGAAGTGATGTCGAATCTCTATATGCTTTGCTCTTGAGTGAAGAATTGGATTTTTAGTGAGATTTATTGCACTTGTGCTTTGTCGCATCTGATTTACGTGCATGAGTCTTCAATTTCGAAGTCTTGTAGCTGTTGCTTAATCCACAGAATTTGCGAACAACAGCTGCCCCCGAGCTACATACTCGCTTCGTTGTTGAAAGAGCCACGTACTCTACTTCCTTGAAAACCAAGCTGTTTCCAAGCAACTGGCACGTACCTGAAGTACTCTTTCTATCGACTCTGCAACCTGCTAGATCTGTGTCTGAATATCCCAGAAGATTAAAGTCTCCCTTCTTAGGATACCAGAGACCAATACTTGGATATGAAGCAACATATTTAATAATACGTTTCGCAGACTTTGAGATGAGATTCTCTAGGGTCGATTGAAACCTAGCACGAGATGCAAACACTTAACAAAATGTCGGTCTAGAAGCAGTAAGATAAAGAAGTGAACCGATAATACTCCTGTATAATTTTTGATCAACTTTCTTCCCTTCTTCATCTTTGTCTATCTTCAAGGAACAAGACATTGGTATGTCGGTCTTTTTGCACTTTTCGAGCCCAAATCTTTTGACAAGATCATTAGCATATTTTTCTTGAAAAATGAAAGTTCCTTCTTTCAATTGTTTTATTTGAAGTCCAAGAAAGAATGTTAATTCTCCCATCATACTCATTTCAAACTCATCCTGCATAGACTTAGAAAATTTCTTGCACAAACTTTCATTAGATGATCCAAAAATAATATCATCCACATATATTTGAACAAGTAAAAAACTTTTGTTTTCCTTTTTGATAAATAAGGTAGTATCAACTTTACCTTTAACAAATCCATTCTGAATTAAAAACTTACTGAGTCTGTCGTACCATGCTCGAGGTGCTTGCTTTAAACCATACAAGGCCTTTTTCAGTCTGAAGACTAAGTCTGGCTTCTTTGGGTCTTCAAACCCAGGTGGTTGTTCCACATAGACTTCCTCATGGATAAATCCATTCAGGAAGGCACTTTTGACGTCCATTTGGAATAACCTGAAATCTTTATAACAAGCAAAAGCAAGCAATAATCGAATAGCTTCTAACCTTGCTACTTGGTGCGTAAGTCTCATCATAGTCAATCCCTTCTTCTTGCGTATATCCTTTGGCTACGAGTCTGGCCTTGTTTCATACGACTTTTCCTTTCTCATTCATCTTGTTTCTGAACACCCATTTGGCTCCAATAACAGTTTTACCTTTTGGTTTAGATGTCAATTCCCAGACATCATTAATGTTAAACTGTCTAAGCTCATCTTGCATAGCTTCAATCCAGCTTTCATCGACAAAGCTTCTTCTACGCTTTTGGTTCAATTTCAGAAATGAGAGCTACGGCACTAGACTCTTCACGCCTTTTGGATCTGGTGCGAATTCCTTCATTAAGTTCGCCAATAATTAGATCTTTGGGATGACTGGACTTATGCTTCCAGTTGCTGGTTGATTTATCTGGCTGAAGATCCCTTTCTTTGCCTGAATCTTCACAAATGGTTTGATGCTGATCTTCCTGAATTTTTGACGCCTCTTGAGTTGAAGACTTTGGAAAGGTTGGCGCAAGATCAGACTCTTCATGATGAGTCTGATTGGATTCTTCTTGAACTGAGTCTTGAAATTTGACATTCATTGACTCCTCCACAGTCTGACTCTTCTTGTTATAGACTCTGTAGGCTTTGCTTGATAAAGAATATCCAAGGAAGATGCATTCATCTGATCTTTCTTCAAACTTACCAACATAATCTTTTGCATTTTTCAATATAAAGCATTTGCAACCGAATACATGAAAATATGAAACAATAGGCTTCTTTCCTTTGAATAATTCATAGGGGTTTTCTTTAAAATAGGTCTTAAAAAGACTCTATTAATAATATAGCAAGCTGTTGAAACGACTTCAGCCCAAAATCGAGAAGAAATTTTGCTTTCAATTAAAAGAGTTTTTGCCATTTCTTGAAGAGATCTATTATTCCTTTCCACAACTCCATTTTGCTGAGGAGTATATGGAGAAGAGAACATATGCTTAAAGCCAGATTCATCATAGAACTTTGTAAAATCTTGATTTTCAAATTCACCACCATGATCTGTTCTTATGCTTGAAATAACACATCCCTTTTCATTTTGAACCTTTTTAGCAAATTTTACAAAATACGAAAAGGTTTCTGATTTACTTGCTAGGAAAAATACCCAAGTAAAGCAAGAGTAATCATCCACAATTACTAAGCAATATTTCTTACCTCCAATGCTCGGTTACTTGGTTGGTCCGAAGAGATCCATATGAAGTAACCTATGCAGTACATGATTAGTTGAGACATGATTTGTAGACTTATATGAATTTCTTACCTGCTTTCCCTGAATACATGGAGTACACAGATCAGTCTTTTGATAAGACAATTTGGGTAGACCACGAACAAGTTGCTTTGATGAGATTTTGGCTAATTGCTTCATGTTGATATGCCCAAGCTTTCTGTGCCACAGACTTACTTCGTCTTGTATTGAGATCAAGCATTGCGATTCTTCTGGTTTCACATCCAGGAGATAGATATTTCCATGCCTTCTACCCAAGAAAGACGAGTAGAGTCTTTACTGGTTCGGAACATATTCCTTCTTGAAAGGAGATCTTAAAACCGAGTATCACATAGTTGACTCGGGTAATGCGAGAAGATTGTAATTGAGTCCTTCCACTAGAGAAACATTACTTATTTTGAGATTTCCAATTTTCACAGTTCCAAAACCCACAATTCTTCCTTTGTTGTTTCCTCCAAATGAGACTTTTCCACCATTTACTTGAACAAGCTTAATAAAGCATTTTGAGTCTCCTGTCATATGTCTTGAACATCCGCTGTCCAGATACCACTTTACCTTTCTCTTGACAGATACCTACATTCAAAGAAGAATCTCATGCTTTCTTTGGTACCCACATTTTCTTGGGTCCTTTTGTGTTAGTAAGATAAACAATACTAGCCCAAGTTTTCTTGACAGGTTTCCAAACTATAGGACAATCTTTTTCAAAATGATCTGGACTTTTGCACTTAGAACACCTGAGAGCATCTCGACCTACGGGCTTTACAAAAACCTTTTTGAAATGATTTTTATAGGCTTCTTTTGAAGGTCTTTGCTTAATTCTTTCTTTTACTTTAGGAAAATCAATTAAGGGAATAGTTTCTCTGACATACCTAAACCAGACTTATTGAAATAAGGTCTTTGCACCGAAAGAATTTTTCAAGTTTCTCGGATCCTATTGAAAATTTCTTTGAAATATTCGATGAGTCAATTTTTAGACGAGAATTTTCTTTCAAAAGATTTTCTTCATTTTCTTTAAGAGTAGAAACATTTATGTCTAAACATTTAACTTTTTCTTTCAAAATATTTTCCTGCTGTTTTAAAACAGAGTTTTCCCTTTTAAGTTCGAAATCCTTTTAAGAGAAGTCTTAAGACTTAAACACAGCTCATCAATATACTTAGAAACCTTGACAGGAATTTTGAAATTACTTACCTCAAATTCGCTGTCTGAGTCTGATTCAGAGTTTGAGTCTGAGTCTGATTGCACCATCAGACACAAGTTGGCATATTCATCATCACTTTCTTCACACTCTGTATCACTCCGGGTTTCGGCTTTGAAAGCCTTTCGAGACTTTTCAGCCTTTCCTTTCTTCTTCTTTAGAAGAGGACAGGTTAGGGTCGATGTGTCCCTTTTTCTTATATTCAAAGCAAACTACATCTTTGTTTGCTTCATCATCATCAACAGTCTTGGTCATTTGTCTTTGAAAGCCTTGTCTCTTAGAGTTGAATCTTCTTCCTTTTCTATTCAACTTTCTGAATCTTCTTATCATGAGGGCAAGCTCTTCATCGTTCATATCATCTTCAGAATCTGTAACATCAGAATCATCATTTGATTTTAATGTAATGGATTTCTTACCTTTTGGATCTTCTTCTTCGTTTATACGTTCCACTTCATAAGACTGAAGAGTTCCAACCAGCTCATCGACAGATAGTGGTATGATTCTTTATGTTTCTCTTATTGAAGTCTTTATGTGATTCCACTCCTTGGAGAGTCCTCGCAGAAGCTTGTTAACCTTCATGGGATTAGAAATTGGTTTACCTTGATTTTGAAGACCATTCACAATTTCTGTAAAACGACTGAACATGTCAGTTATTGATTCTCCAGATCTCATTTTGAATGCTTCATATTGATTGAGAAGAATATTGATTCTGGTCTCTTTCACTCGATCTGTCCCTTCATAGGTGATATGTAACCTATCCCAGACTTCTTTTGCTGTATCACAAGAAGATATTATGTTATATTCAGTCAGTAGGTGACAAAGCATAATATAAAGAATATATTGCTTTTGCATCAAGAGTTTGTCTCTTGGTTATTTCTTCCTGAGACATTCCGCTAGCTTCCACACTTCTTTTCCTCTTTCACGAGACAGCAACTTTAGGAATAATTCCTTTTCTACAACGTCCCATTCCGAGGGATCCTTTGATCGTAGGAAAGCTTTCATCTTGTTCTTCCGGATGTTGTAATCCTTTCCATCAAAGTAGGGTGGTCTGGTATTGCTTTACCCTTCCACCAGCCCTGGTGCTAACATACTAGCCATGGATCTTTTACTCTGAAGTAAAACACTTCAAATATAGAGAGTACATAGGCTCTGATACCAATTGATATAGCTAGAACGAGTACCTAGAGGGGGGTGAATAGGTATAAAACGATTTTTCACTTAAATCACACAATACTAGACAATTGATAGAAATAAACCGCAATTGAAAGACTGAGAGAAGGGAAAAGAGAATTGAACACAATGTTTATAGTGGTTCGGCTTTAGTTTAAGCCTACGTCCACTCTTTTTCGCACCGACCCTATTGGCTGGATTCCACTATGAACAAAGAAGTGTTACAGCGTTGCTCTTCCTTGATTCAGTGGTGTAGATGATCTACCTCACTTGCTCAAGATATCACTAAGTATAAACACTCTTTTGTGTATACAGTTTTGCTCAGAATGAATCGACTGAATATTAAGGAACTTCAGACTCTGGAATTCGTCTATCGAGCATGCACTAAAATAACTTGAATGACTTCCTTTTATACTCCTTTATGCCATCATACCCGTTGGCACTTACCAAAGGAATTCCTCTAATCTACCCGTTGGACGGAATCAATTAAGGAGATCAATCGAGCTATTAAAGGAACTTGACGATAGCCCAACAATCCTGTTCGCCCATACAACCAGGATCTTGGTTTCCAAGAATAGAACATTCCAAGATTACTTCGTCAATCATCGGATCTTGAATAGAAAGAATCCGTTAGCTTAACCCACCAAGATATCTTCTCCGAGAGAATAAGACTAACTCCTTAACCAAACACTTAGGTTCTGAATAGCCTTTCGACACTGGAATAGAAAACTGTCAATGCGAATATCTTTAAGTCTTGAGTCTTGAGTCTTGAAACTTGAGTCTTGAGTCTTGATGTCCGACTGTCTTCAGACTCTAAACCGAGAGTCTGTAAAAATCCAGACTAGACTGAAAGAAACGTTTTGTCAACTTCAAAATATTCTGGCAAGATTTCTCCAACAACACCTTCTTCACTTTTAGATTCACATTAAAATATTTTAGAGGAAAATTTTAAGTATGGTCTAAAATGTTGATACTCTCGTATGACATTGAATCTATTATCAATATTAATTACTTTCTTCATGGTAGAAGTAGTACAATAAGAAGTTCCGTTTTTTTCCCTTTCTTTTTTGTGATTGTCTTTTGTTTTGACGTGATCTAGATATAAACATACAACTTGACCTTCAAGCAATTTCGCATCAAGTGTTGGATAAGTTTTAATCTCCTTGACGTGTTCTCTTGTTTGTTTTTTGAAAATTTTCAATACTTTATCTACTTATCGAAACTCCTATTTGTGAGTTTCATGCATAGGCTGTGAAAAGCTGCATTATCCCTATTATGAGAACCATTTCTGGAGAATCCCCAAGGATAGGGGGATGACCTTTTGGAATAGATTCATGGAGAAGCCCAAAAAATTGCTTGAGAAAGGGGAGAAGTGGGTGAAGGACACAACAAATTCATGTATGCTCATCTCAACTCTAATTGCCACAGTATTGTTCATTACTACTTTCATTGTGCCTAGAGGCAATGACAATAATACTGAAGTCTCATTATTGCTAGGACAGGACTCTCTCTTGATTTTTGCAATTTCGGATGCGGTAGGTTTGTTCTCCTCCGTGATGGCCATCTTTCTATTCCTAGTCATCTTAACTTCGAGGTATGAGGCGCGAGATTTTCTCTACTTGTTGCCTAAGAAGTCATAATGGGTCTTTGTTTTCTCTTCCTCTCCTTGGCTTTCGTGCTAGTGGCCTTTGTTGCAATTCTTACAATGGTGCTGGATAAGAGACTGGAGTGGATTATCAATCCCATTACTTTGTTGGCCTTTGTTCCCGTGGCTTTATTTGCAATACTACAGCTTCCCTTGCTATTCCAAATGGTTAAATCCACTTATGGACCCAGCATCTTTCGTCCCGAGAGCATTTGGGATGCAGTCAATTATACTAAACAAAATCAGTGATTGGTGAATTTGATTTGAGGGTGTATATGTCTTCATTACAATTGGGTGGTTGTAGCGGGGCCAATGCGATACTGAATATGTTTCCTCGAAGTATTTGAGCAATTACTACGCATTATGTTTCCCTGCCTTACTATCAAAGATCCATTTATAGAATGATTCAATCAATTTAAAATTTCAGCCTATAGATACTTCAAAATTGAATCTGCATATACATAAACTATATATATTAACGTTCAATACCGAAGTATGCTCAATCTTGGAATATAATTTTTTTAAAATTATTTTTTTTTAGATTTTTGTTTTATAATTTAGATTCTGAATTTTTTTCCTTCAGCTCAAACCAGGTATTATGAAATATAGTTTATATAAAAAAATCTATATCATCAACATTTATTACCAAAATACACATGCTCGTGTAATATATCTTTCATCATGGAATGAGAGATGAACAATTATTTATAGAAAAATCTATTTATACAAAATTTTGGTGACAAGAATGATACCAAATGTAGACTTTATTCTTGAAAACTATAAAGAAATTGGAATCCTACCAGTTATAATACTTTGTTTGTATTAATTGTGAAATTGATGGAATAAAACCTGCCATAAATCTTTGATCATTCATTAATTACATATAGGTATACATAAACAATTACTTTTGAACATATATTACGAAGTTCATGTAATCATGTAATATAACTTTCATCATGGAATAAATTTTTGGGCATTTGATTTTTCTTCATAGCGGGAAAATGCAGAGGAAAATGCAACGGCGAGGTGGAACCCATGCCGGCAGCCCCAGACCAGGCGAGCGAGACATGCGGATGAGGTCGACGAGGGAAGATGAACGGTGAACCGGAACTGACCTGAACGGCGACGGCGACAGCGACGGCGCTCAGATCCGAGCGAAACGGACAGAAAGTGAGAGAGAGAGGAGATCGGAGACGCGAAGGAGGAGAGAATCGTGCTTTGCTTTTTTGGATTGGGAGCGAAGAAATCGAAAAGCGCTTGCCTCGCTCGGGTGGTGATGATTCGCCTCTTTCTTTAATTTTTGGCTTTATTGGGTTCTTCGACGAGACTGGTTGTGTTGTGTAGAGAAGTTTGAACGGAGGGGAGTGCGAGGGAGGTGGGCTTGTGGGCCCGCGAAGGGAACGCGGAATGCCCAGGCTGTGCTGGAGCGCCCCCCCCGGCGACGTCTCTGCGAAATTACCGTGCTGCCCGCCGGGCGGGGGCGTCGGCTGGGGATCTTGGCCGCCCCTTTTGGGGATTTCGCGTGGAGATTCTGGAACGTGGAGGGGGCGAGGGGAAATATACCAATTACAGAACTTTGTCCACATAAATTGCGAGATAAGAAAAATGGAAGACGAGATAAGACTCCTCCGTCCGCTTCATCCAGCCTCTGTGCGTATGATGGATGACCTCCGTATCTCCGGGGGAGAGTGCTCGAAGTCTATTGCAGTCGGAGGTAGCAGAAAGCTCGAATCAGCTGAGAATAACCTCCGGCGAACCTCAAATGGATGGACTTCAGGCGAGAGAGGAAAAATCGTCAGCATTCCATGTTCCGTTGGATGAAGCTCAGGGGATTATTGATTTTGAAGCTTAAATGGGTTGGGCATAACATTTCTACGTCATAATCCCTAGTTTGTGAATTAATTTTATCACCGACATTTTAGTGTCAAGTACCTCAATTGGTAAAATCGAAAAGTTTAGATTTGAATCGACGCCTGCATGATAAGTTTAAAACTGACTCGATAACTGCCTCTAAATAACTTATTTCGACATTTATTTCTTCTAAATTAGTAATAATTTATTATAAAAATTCTCATAAGAATTAGATAAGCAAAATTTAAATATTTGCTGAAATTGATCACATTATGGTTTGCTAACTGATATCAAAAGCAAATCAGTGCATGGACCTCGTACAAGAGTGTGCCACATGAGTCATCATCATGCAAGTTTTACCCACTTTTATATCCATTGATACATAGTTTGAGATTGAAATGCTAGTGTCATTTCCTTGAATTACCTCCTCTCACCCCAAACTCCATGAGTAACTAAGTTTATTGTAAGCTTTCCAATAAGATATCATTCGCCTGACACCCTTGCTGGTCTCAAATCAAATAGCCATATTTTCGAGAAAAATACATGATCAAATAAATACGAAGGATCTAAATTAAACAATTCTTAAACCTAACAATAGTAAGTCAAGCTTTCCAGCAGCATTAGAGTTGCAAGAACCCAAAAAATGATTTAAAAGGCACTTGTTTCGAAATTTTATGAACTTATGGTCAAACAACTCATCGAGTGCCACACCTCAAAACTTTTAAGGCACAACGAGTCTTGTAGGAGAAGAAAATTTTAGATGCACCCGGTGCAAGTGAGCCCATCTCACATGTACCATTGGATGAAGTGGGTCTCATGTGGAATCCACTAATCTAACAGATCTAATGGTAGACATGAGTTAGGTTCACATGATCTGCACACATCCATTACTGAGCTCATTGTACAAGTAATCGCAACAAGATTCTAGTGTATTTAGGAAAAAAAAAAAAAAAACTTTAACAAGTCTAAAGTCGGGCTCTAAAACAGAATTTGCGTAGCTCACATTACAATCTTCCATAATTAAGTCATGTGTAGAAGAATCCACATCAATGAATTGGTCCAGTTGGTCTCGTAAAATACTAAATGGATATATTGAGTGCTACACAAGGGAAAATTGTCCAAAAAGTCCTAAACCTATTACAGTTTTGCCAATTTAGTCCTAAACCTTTTAATTTTGTCAATTGAGTCCTAAACCTTTACACTTCTTACCGATTCAGTCCATCTGGCCAATTTTGGCTGGAAAATGCTAACATGGATGCCGACGGTGCCACGTAGGATTGCCGACGCTGACGTGAACAATTTTTTAATAATATTTTAATATTTTATATTTTTGAATTTTTATATATTTTATATTTATGTTTTTCCTTTATTTTTTTCCTTTTTGGCTTTTTCTAGTGGCCAACCGTTGGCCACGGGCGACGGCCGGCCATCGACCACAGCCCGGTTGGCTAGCCTCGCCCACCACAGGCAAGGCTCGACCAGGCGACAGTGACCCCCGATGAGGGTGCCCTAGCCCCGGCAAGGGTCAACCTCGCCAGATCTGGTGAGGGGAGCCCTTGCCCAAGCTAGCGTCGACCTCGCCCCTAGTTGGACGGGTGACGGCTGGCCAGTGGCCACAAGCCGATGCTCGGCTGGTTAGGGGCGAGGGCCAGCCTCGCAAAATCTGGTCTCAGCAAGGCCGACGCTCGGCTAGGCGAGGGCAAGCCTCGGCGAGGGCTCCCCTTGCCATATCTGGCGAGGCAACATACTTTTATTCATCTACTCAAAATTTGACGAAGAGAGGGAGGCACTTTGCTCCATGGTCCAAATAGAACAACAAGTCCGAAAGCAATGATAATCCAATCTCCACTTCAGCGACTCACTTCAACATGCAAAACAAACTAGATACAACCTCACAAGGATAATCCATAGAAAGACATTAATGACGAGCATATTAGCCGAATTATTATTTTCCTCTTTTTTTTCTTTTTCTGAAGAGACTTGAAAATGTGGTGTTTTTTAGTGGATGATATCTCTTCTAAAATGAAATTAGCCACTTAGCCAGAAGGTAGATCATTAACGAACAAAACAAAGTCCGATTTGAAGCCTAGGCCTCGGATTGTTGAAGTTGACCATGGCAAGAGTTGGACATGTGCCTGTTGGAGGTTTGTTTGTCAAAACAAACTGAGTGTTTTTTCCTTGTCCCACATAGGAAAAGTGGGAGGGAGTGGGCTAATTTAAAAGTGTGGGATTTCCTTTTAGTACCTAAAGGAAAGATTGGGTGGGGCTAGACCCCATCATATCCACGTGCAAGTGCGCGAATAATCGTGCGATTTATTTGGCGCACTTAACTTGAGTACTCTGAATATCCATCTTCATTGTTCTACCCAATTCGTAGCCATATTTTAACAACAGTGCCAGCATTCAATTGGAGGTGCAATAGCCCCCAAATCATGCTATCTCCTCTGTTGAGGTTCTTCAAGTAGATGATGTTTATCGACGACGAGATGAACCTGGCACATATCTAATCTCGGAGGATAATGAGGACCTCCAGGCTACCTAGGTGCGTGTGCATCGGGATGACCTTGGGGGGCCGTATTGAAATTAGTGGTTACAACCAATCTCTATCTGTAGATGATAAAGACTATATAGCTTCTGAGCATATTTGCACCTTAATCTTAAAAGTGGCAAAGAAGGTTCAATCTACACTAGAATGTTTATAAGTTCTATTTTGCTAGTTTACTCAACTACAATAGAGCACTGCACCAGTAATAAACCAATGAGTACATGACATTGCTTGTCACCCATGATGCTTCATTATCTCCAATTGAATGAATCTCTCCTCCTGCTAATACGAAAATAGTTTTCTCATAAATTTTTCATTTGAGAAAAACACAAATAAAAATCATTCTTTTGTTGACATCTTAATTTTATTCGGCAAATCAAACATGAATTTTTGTAAAAATAAGAATTATATGAAAATAATAAAAAAAATACTAAATAAAATTTCGGCCCATCTCACTGCAGCGTCGCGTCCACGTGTACATGTCTTATATATGCAATCGGCGGGGTAGAATAGAACAGAGAGAACGCACGTAGGCGGAACTCAGCAAATTCTTTCTCGCATCATGAATTTCCAGGAGCTTCTAGGTCGCCATTCTCTCTTCATACTCGGCCACCTCCACTCCACCGGTAGCCGGCACTCGTCTCCGATCGCCGACCACCGCAGTCTCTTCGCATTTGAACCGCAGAGAATAAAGCAGAGAGTACAGGGAAGGAATTCTCATGTTTAGTTGTGATTCTCTCTCGATTTCCTCTATGCATCCTTACCCCCCGTCTGTCACCGATTGTCGTCGCAGGCCACTTCCCCAACGTCACCAGCTTCCCTATTTTCTGGCCAACGTCATCAAAGGGCTGGATCCTCCTTCTCCCTCTTTTGGCCAGTTCCAGTCTTTCGTGCTACAACTCCTGAAGCTTCACTCCTCTGATTGGATCATCAATCGCAGTCAGCTATTACTATTCCGCAATGTAAATCCGCATACTCTGTTTCAGCTGAAGGTAGGGACCGAGTACTCGATTTCACCATTATGAAATCCAGTTGCGTTTGAGACTATTCTATAAGTCCGGATACGACCTCTCTCTTATATCTGCATCTATATCCTTTGGCCGAAATGTCTACCACCTGTTTGATAAAATTCCTGAACTAAATCATCTTCACCCAACTTTTGTATTTACCTGAAATACCGTTTAGCCCTGTCCCTAACTCTTCTATATTTGTCAAAGAACAAAAACAAAAAGCAGAAGTTGTTGCGTATTTTTACCAGATTAAAAGTTATTTTAGAATCTAGTCAATTTAACTCTGCTCCCTACGTCATTTATGTGTAACAAGTAAACAAGAACGTCACTTACCATTATGTGGCCTCGTGTGGAAGTTTTGACTTTGTTAGAGATGATAGAATGGAGAAAGAAAAAGATTTTGCGTTTGTTCCGAGCATAAATGACAATACAATGCACAATTAATATGATTTGTTTATTACTAATTGCTATGCGTATTTGGATAATATTTTCTAAAATAAATCAAAGACTACTGTGATTTGCACTAGCCAGACAAATATCATTAGCCTGGTTACTTTCAGAGTTGTTCTATCAGGTTAAGTCTTATAATTATATTCTGTTACTTATGATTAACATTATTAAGCCTCGTTTGAACTTCAAGGAAGACTTTCTTCACTTACCCTCTACTCACTTCCTACTTTCTTCACATCCAGTTATTTTTTTCATCTAGACATGACACAAACCTTTTCTTGGAAAATGCCAAAAATGATTTCATACCTTTTTTTGTACTTTGCACCAGCAATTACTAAAACTCACAATTGAGGACTGAATCCAAAGGAGAAAAAAAAAGATCAAAATAGCTCTCCTAAAAGATAAGAAAAAAGAAAGAGAATGAGATCGTTTTCCCAATCACCCGCCACCCCAAGCTCTAAATGTGGGAAATTATGACAGTTAGTAAACCTTTGTTAGATGCAATTTGGTGTAAAACTTGGGACCCACAGCTGGAGAACTTTTTATTAATTCAATTGACGTCCCTTTGTTTTTCATTTTCATTTTCTTTTTTGTTTTGGACATTTTGTAGCTCCTATTATCAAGAGGATTCACGAGTTGAAGTTGAGACATGCGGGAGTAGTTCAGTTGGCAAAACAGTGTTGCTTTGAGATCCATCGTACGAATACTACCGAAATTACCCCTTTTTTTCCAAGAGAGCGACCTGCTGTATCATGCTACAACCAAGGGAATAAATGAAGTCGTGAAGCTCTGTATTCTTTTTTTCCCGGAGCTTATTTGGATCTCTCATCATGGTGAGAGGTTGGCGACACATGCTGTGAAGTTTCGCCAAGAAAGGACTCTTAGACTCTTTTTGAACGTAAAATCAACCAATAAGTTGTCATTAGTTCCAGCGCCTACACAGACAGAATCAGAGAATATGATATTCGCAGTAGCAAAGTCAGTTGCTCATTCGAACATCTTAACTGATGTTGCCGGAGCGGCTTTTCAAATGCTGAATGATTTATTTATTAATTGGGCTTAAGGCCCGTCCGGCTAAGTTGGACTCATGAAGCCCGGCCCACGGGAATAAGGCCCGTGGAAAGGAGGGGGTATAAAAGGGAGGAGAGAGAGAGAAAACACACCGTTTTGCTAAAATAGAAAACGACGTACGTTCTTTCTCTTAACGCACTCTCTCTCTCTCCCGTTATTCTTCAAAGCACGAACAGTGAATCGCTCGAAGGATTTTTGCTTCCTCGGATCGAATTGCTCGGTTTCTCTTCCTCCATCAACGACGGTGTTTAATCTGTGGCTAACAAGGTACGCTCGATTCCGTGGTGTGCTTTACGATCGGTGATTCGTGTTGATTTCCCGGGCTTCGTCTTCCGCTTGCGTTTAGGGGTTTGATTTGGTGTCGAATCCGCGTTTTCGGGGATCAGTCATTCCCTTCATTGGTATCAGAGCCCTAGTTCACGTTTTCCCGATCTGTTTATTGTGTTTTTGATTGAATTTCGCAAAAAGAGTTTCGGCCGTATGGATCGGGGCAGAAATCCCGACACCCGAGCGCTTTACGGCCTTTTTTACGAGATTTCGTAACTCGAAATCAAAATCTAATGGGATAGGAAGAAAGGCGACGTCGAGACGATTCTGGCGATACCTCGAGCGCCGCCGGGCGACGCCGCACGCGCCCACACGCGCGGCCAGAAGTGGCTGCGCGTGGGCGCGACGCGCCCGGAGACGCTCGGTCGCCAGGCGCGTGCGGCACACGCGCCGGTCGACGGACCGGCGTGTGCGTGCCGCCGGCCGGCGAACCGGCGCGCGCTGGTCCACGGACCGACGCGACGCTGACGTCACCCAACGGTCAGTAACCGCTGGGGTGACGTCATCGATGACGTCAGCGACGTCGGTTGGCCGGTCGGTCACCGGCCGGCGACCCGACCCGCGGGCGATGGCACGCGCGAGGCACGTGCCGCTGACGTCTGCGTGACGTCATCGAGGCACGCGCGCGGCACGTGCCGCTGACGTCTGCGTGACGTCATCGAGGCACGCGCACGACACGTGCATCGGTTCGACCGACGCGGTTCGACTAGCTGACCGGTTCGACCGGTCTGACCGGTCCGGCGACCGACGACCGGCGACCGTTGACCGTTGACCGTTGACCGACGACCGTTGACCGTTGACCCGGAAAAAAAAAAAAAAAAAAAAAAAAAAAGGAAAAGAATGTGTTTCTTTTTTCAATTAAGTCTATAGGTGGATTAGAAGTAATCCCTTATTTTTGTTCTGCATTTGTTGCGGGAACAATGCCTCCCCCGAGGTTGCGCACACCTATTCGCGCGATTCTGTTGAACAAAAGGAAAGGTTGTCTAAGTTGATAGCCGAGCCGAATCGATCATCGATGGGAGAGAGGTGACTTAATTGATCACGTCCTTGAAGTCAACGGGAAAATTCAACAGGTCATATGGAATGGTCGTCCCATGTCACGCCGAGATGGTGCGATTTTTCATAAGCACTCTTCCGCCTGAGTGGCAAGACGTGTTGAATTGCATATGGGATGTCAACGGAGCTGCTTCCTATAAGAAAATTGTCATGGATTTTGTCAATAAATATTATTGTATTGTTTCAAGGGAAAAGATCAAGATATTAAACAAAAGAGGATCTTTCCCATTCGTGTCTTGATTAGGTGTTAGTTATATTGACTGTTTGTTTAGTGTGCTTTGTGGACACATTATGTAATGATTGACTACCTGATTGTTGTTGTACAAGCAACCTATATGTTGATTGTATAAATTGAAAGCATTATTGTTTTTATATGATGCCTATTATATGTTGCTTTCGTTTAACCGCTGGTTGCTATGGGTAATTAGTCGTGGGTAGTTTTAGAAGTTTTTGTAGCTTCATAAAATTGATTTTGCATATGACAATTATATTAATGATAATTTTAAGTTAGGATTTTTGGAGGATGATTGGAAACGTAGTGACCTTTTGATTCTGAAACCTTACTTGAAATTATTCATTAATATGATGGGTCTATGCAAATAGGGATGCATAAATGATAGGCATTAATAATTCGTGCATATTTGTCGATGTGTTCGGATCAATGGCTTCACCACAAAGAGCATAGTTGCCGAGCTGAACAAAGGTGAAAAGCTCAATGGTGACAACTATGAGATATGGCACATAAAAATCCAATATGTGCTTTGGAAGAGCAAGAGGCACTTGAAGCTCTTAACCTAACCATGGTTGAACCCGAAGAGGGAAATACTTTGCGCAGCACAAAAGAGATAAAGAAGCTTTTGCTGCTTGGAAACGAAAGAACTCTCTCGCTCGAATCACGTTGCTTTGAGCAGCATGGAAAATGATGTCATGCGGGAGTTTAGGCGTTTCGACAATGCTAAGGAAATGTGGGAGGCATTGGCAGCAAGATTTGGTCATACTTCGGTGACTAGGCGAGGCAGCTCACTATCGGGTTTGACTCCTATAAGAAGCCTCATGGTCGAGACCATGAAGCAACATCTTAGAAAGATGTCAAACATGATAACTGAGCTGAAAGATGCTGGCCATGTCCTCACAGATGAGCAGCAGGTGCAAGCAGTGATCCGTTCCTTGCCTCAGAGTTGGGAGCATATGAAGGTGCACCTGACCCATAATGAGTCTATCAAAACCTTCGAGGATGCAATGCGTCATCTTGAGCTGGAAGAGGACCGCCTCTTGGCGTCTAAGCCGGATGCTGAACTATACCATGCTAGTTCTAGCTCAAGTGGAGCTTCGGGCTCCAAGCGCAAGCGCCCCACCTGGTTTGATAAAGGGAAAGGCAAGGAAGAAGCTGGTCCTTCAGGGAAGAAACCCAAGTTTAACCAACATGATCGAGGAAAGCGTCCTCGCATGAAGAAGCTGGCAAGGGTAAAATGCTACAACTGTGACAAGAAGGGTCACTATGCTCGCGACTGTCGTGAGCCAAAGAAGGTATGCACCCCTTGTACTTTTCAGAACTTTACTCTTGTGTCGAGTTCTGTATTCTTGACTGAGTCTAATCCTTTGTGGACTGTGGATTCAGGAGCGACGGACCATGTAGCGAAGGATAGAGGATCCTTCGTGGAATTCCGACGAGTACCAACCGGAACTAAGTGGATCTATGTGGGAAACAACTCCGAGCTGAAGTGAAAAGAATTGGCACCTGCCAACTGAACATGCGTGGTGGACGCACTTTGTTCCTTCATGATATGCTGTATGCTCCGGAGATTCGTCGGAATTTAGTGTCTGTATTAATGTTGGTTAGACTAGGTTTTAATGTGAACTTATGTAATAGAGGTGTGGATTTGTTTTTGAATACAAATTACTATGGTTGTGGTTATTTTCTTGATGGTTTCATTGTATTAGATATTGATTATGTTAATGCTAATGTTTGTTATTCCCTTATCACGTCTTCTAATACCTATGATAATGATGTGAATGTGTGGCATGCTAGGCTTGGTCACATTGGCCAACAACGTATGAATAGACTAGCCAAAGAGGGCTTGTTGGGCAACATTGAAAAGTCGATTTGCCTATATGTAAGCATTGCCTAGAAGGGAAAACAACACGGAAACCATTTGGGAAAGGGAAAAGAACTGAATTTCCTCTGCATTTAATCCATACTGATGTCTGTGGTCCAATGAATGTGAGAGGAAGGCATGGGGCTGTTTATGTCATCACCTTTATTGATGATTATACTCGATTCGGATATGTCTATTTGATTTCTCACAAATCCGAAGCAATAAGTTGTTTCAAAAGGTTTATGACCTTGGTAGAAAATCAATTAGACAAGAAAATAAAAGCATTGAGATCCGATCGAGGTCGAGAATATTTATCGATGAGTTCAGAAAATTATGTGATGAAAAAGGAATAGAAAGACAGTTGTCTATTCCGTATACTCCTCAACAAAATGGTGTTGCAGAGAGAAGAAACAGAACCCTACTGGAAATGGTTAGGTCAATGATGGCGCATGCTAACTTACCTATCACCTTTTGGAGTGATGCGTTGTTAACTGCGGCCTATATACTTAACCGTGTGCCTTCCAAATCAGTTACTTCCACTCCATATGAGTTATGGACAGGTAGAAAACCGAACTTAAGCTTTCTTAAGCCATGGGGTTGTGCTGCCTACACACATGAGTCCTCTCACAAGTTTGGGAAATTAGGTCCCAGAGGAAAGAAGAGTATTTTCATAAGGTACTCGGAACACTCAAAAGGGTATGTGTTCATAGGTGAGCAGGAAAGTGGGAGTATAACTGAGTTTGAATCGCGGGATGTCACATTCTTAGAGGATGAATTTCCTAAGAAGGGCGAAATAGGGAAGATTGTTCCCTATTTGAAACCTTGGATCAAGATAATGACCTTAGTGGAGTTCGTCCAAGTGGGAGTAATATGAGAAGTGATGAATTGAATTCTACTCATTCCCAATTACAACCACTTGATGAGACGGCATCATTATTACCTAATCCAAGTGGGAGCATGATGGGGAATGATGTGCAAAGTGTACAATCTCCTATACGGCGAACAAGTCGCCAAAGTATTCCCCGTCGACGTTTTGGCATTGAAGGGGAAACTTTTATGGTTGCTCCACAAGATGAAGATGAGCCAAGAAATATTAATGAGGCTCGAATTGCCCTAGTAAGGAAAAATGGATTAATGCAATGGAAGAGGAAATGGAGTCAATGAAATCAAACCAAGTCTCGGGAACCGGTTGATCTTCCTAAAGGACGCAGAGCTATTGGGAACAAATGGGTTCTCAAAATAAAGCGAAATGCTGATGGCTCAATAGAAAGGCATAAGGCTCGCCTTGTGGCGAAGGGGTATAATCAACAGGAATGAATTGATTATGAAGATACGTTTTCTCCTGTAGTAAGATTTACTTCGATTCGCATTATTCTGGCAATTGTGGCTAGTCTGGATCTTGAGTTACATCAAATGGATGTAAAGACTGCTTTCCTCAATGGAGAATTAGAGGAAGAAATATATATGGAACAACCTGCTGGTTTCATAGTGAAAGGCCAAGAAGAAAAAGTATGTCGACTTTTGAGGTCGATATATAGCCTTAAGCAGTCATCGAGGCAATGGTATATACTTTTTCATAATGCCATAAGGGCATATGATTTTGCAATGATTGATGAGGATCATTGCGTGTATATCAAGAGATCCAAGGATCAATTTGTGATCATATCATTATATGTTGATATACTAATTGCCGGAAGCAATATGGAGTTTGTTAATACCGTCAAGAGTTGGTTGTCTTCCAACTTTGAGATGAAGGATATGGGTGAAACTGCATACATTCTTGGAGTTAAGATTTCAAGAGATCGTTCGAAGAGATCGTTGTCTCTTTCGCAAGAAACCTATATAAATAAAGTTCTTGAACGATTTCGTATGCATGATTGTAAACCCATAGACACTCCTATTGCAAAGGGTGAAGGATTGAGCCATAGGCTGTGTCCAGGGACTCCACAAGAAAAGGAACAAATGAAGCATGTTCCTTATGCAAGTGCTGTTGGGAGCTTGATGTACGCTATGATGTGTACAAGACCCGACATATGTTTTGCAGTTGGAATGGTGAGTAGATACCAATCCAATCCGGTCCGAAGACATTGGAAAGCCGTCAAGAGAATACCGAGGTATCGAAGGGAACTGCTGATTTCAAGTTGAATTACCAAGGAAAGGATCTGCGACTTGAAGGCTATTCGGATGCTGATTGGGAGGAGATTTAGATGAAAGAAAATCTACCTCGGGATATGCTTTCTTACGAGCAATGGCGCCATATCATGGAGCAAAAGAAGAAGCAAACGTGTATAGCCTTATCCACGATGGAAGCTGAGTTCGTGGCATTATCAGCAGCAGTACAAGAAGGAGTTTGGCTTAAGAGGTTCTTGGATCATTTAGGTATTATTGAGAAAGCTGCAAATCGATTATTGGTTAACTGTGATAGCCAAGCAGCTATAGCGTACACCAAAGATCCAAAGTATCATGGCAAGACCAAACATATAGATACCAAGTATAACTTTGTAAAAGATATGGTTGCACGAAAGGATGTGAACTTGCAGTACATATCTACGCATAGAATGGTAGCAGATCCTATGACAAAGCCAATACCTAGAGATGTGTTTTGTGGTCATGTAAAATCTCTAGGATTGCGTAAAGTCTGATGTACTAGATTGTAATTTCCTAAGTAGTTCACATTTATGAAATTTTGATTTTCATTGATTAATGCCTATGAATCTTTATGTGATCTTTATGCATCTTAATGCTTAGTGCATTACTTTAAGTTAAGAGGAGTATGTCGGACAGATGTAAGATTAGCCCACTCACACGGGTAATCGCCTCTATTTACTATGTGATAAATAGGGATGAGACTGTATTTAAGCTTATTATCTAGGTGATAATTGAGAGCTCAAGCTTAAAATACACATGTCGCCTTAACTAAGTGTTAAGATGAGGACATAATACTTGTGATGTCCGAAAGTAAAATACCCCACATGTTTTACTTTATCTGTCTTAGATGCCAGATGTGAGTTCTGATGGATTTTGTGAATGAGTAGATAGGTGAACTCAAGTTAGACATTGGATATGTCTGAAGTATCATCTGTACAGTATTGAACAGTATAGACATACGCTCCATGGGAAAGGAGTTAATACCGTAATACGTATTTCATACTACGTATGCATGATACGACCAATAAAAGTGGCAAAAAGTTTGATCTCAACTTTTATGACGTGTGAGACACTTGAGGAAAAGAGTTCCTCAATTATTTGTCCCCTCATGACTCTTACTTATTCTCAAGATTTCTATTTAGTGTTTGCTATCTTAGGATGTTGCCAATGGTCATGTGTTTGATTCGATCTAATGGGACATTTCTAGAAAAGCAAGTTGAACTGAAATTGAGAGTTTGAAGGAAAGAGGAAGATCGATTTTGGAGAATCACATTGTGGTTTTGTATTCACTGGTCGACCAATTATAACTATCTTTGTGATAATTATAATTGTGAATACAATATATATATATATCATTGTTTAAAAGAGATCAAGGGAGATATAAATGTGATTGATCGATCTAGGGTACTGCATACTAAATCTACTCGGAGTGTGACGCCCAATTATAAGCTGCTATATATTCCTAACAGATGTATAGCAACGAGCTCTCAAAGTATGCTGGTCGCACGGATTATTCACCGCATGAATGTTGAAGAGAGGTAAAGAGAATTCTGTTCGGCCCACCATGTCAAGAGAAAGTCTATGATGGATTATTCTCGATGGGGATGAGTAAGCCACGTCCGCCCATGTTGGTTTTGGACCACCATGTGCGAGTGGGAGATGAAGGATTTATTTATTAATTGGGCTTAAGGCCCGTCCGCTAAGTTGGGCTCATGAAGCCCGGCCCACGGAATAAGGCCCGTGGAAATGAGGGGGTATAAAAGGGAGGAGAGAGAGACAAAACACACCGTTTTGCTAAAATAGAAAACGACGTACGTTCTTTCTCTTAACGCACTCTCTCTCTCTCCCGTTATTCTTCAAAGCACGAACAGTGAATCGCTCGAAGGATTTTTGCTTCCTCGGATCGAATTGCTCGGTTTCTCTTCCTCCATCAACGACGGTGTTTAATCCGTGGCTAACAAGGTACGCTCGATTCCGTGGTGTGCTTTACGATCGGTGATTCGTGTTGATTTCCCGGGCTTCGTCTTCCGCTTGCGTTTAGGGGTTTGATTTGGTGTCGAATCCGCGTTTTCGGGGATCAGTCATTCCCTTCAAATGCAAAGCGAACTAAAGCGGTTTAAGGTAGATATTTTTCTTTTCATAAAGTTAATATGATAAATGTTATATCTTCTTGACGGGTCTCTTAAAATATGATAGCTAGAACTTTATTTAGATAGTCTTGAGAATATACATAGAACATTTTTATTATAGCAATCGGGTGATATTTGGCCAAGGTTTTATGCACCACAAGGTCGACCTTCCTAGGTGATTTTACGGGCGGACTGCTTACATCGGTCTGGTGCATTCATAACTTTACTCCTAAGTTGAGAAGAAGAAACTCTTTTGCTATTGAAGCCAAGACTTGGTTTAATAAAATGTTGTCCTTGAACTTAAATTAATAGAAGGATAACAATGCATATTTTCATATAATCTAGGGATTAGATTGAACATTTATCAAAAGTTCGAAAACCACATTAAACAATTAAGGAACTGCATTGCACATGGGATAGAGTCCACGAGTCACATTGCATATTTGTCTAAAGTTCAGGGACCATCTGTGTAATTTTCCCTATATTATTTGACGATATTTCGAAGCTTAGAAGAAGGTGACACTTGGAATTTTTCCATCAAAGATGACTTAACCTGTAACCAATTCCGCAAAGTGTAGAATAAAATCTTAATATTCTTGAGATGTTCCTTTGAAAGCTCTTTCTTAAAATTTTCAATAATTAATCCACTTATTGTAACTCATGTTTGCGACATGTATGCAAAGGCTGTGGAATCGTGGATTATCCCTGATATAAGAGTCTCCATAAGTGATAGCAAAAAATATTGGAAAATATTTGTGAGGGAGCACGAAGAGTTGCATAAGAATGGAGAGAAGTGGATGAAGGACACAACAAATTCATGTATGCTCGTCTCAACTTTAATTGGCATTGTATTGTTCGTTGCTGCTTTCACTATGCCTGGAGGCAATGATGGCATTACTGGAGTGCCCTTGTTGTTAGGACAGGACTCTCTCCTTCTTTTTGCAATTTCAGATGGTTTAGGTTTATTCTCATCCATAACAGCCATCTTGTTATTCCTAGCCATCTTAACTTCGCGATATGAGACGCAAGATTTTCTTGAATCATTGCCTACGAAGATCATTATTGGCCTTTGTTTTCTCTTCCTCTCCTTGGCTTTCATGCTGGTGGCCTTTGCTGCAACTCTCACAATTGTGCTGAATAAGAGGCTGCAGTGGGTTGTCATTCCAATTACTTTGCTGGCCTCTCTCCCCGTGGCTTTATTCGTAGTACTACAACTTCCCCTGCTATTCCTAATGGTTAAATCCACTTATGGACGAGAGCAATTGGATGGAGTCAAATATACTGAAATGATCAGTGCTTGGTGAATTTGATTTGTGGGTGTATGTCTTCATTATAGTTTGTTGTATGTAGCAGGCCAGTGCACTACTGAATGTATTTCCTCTAAGTATTTGAACAATTACTATGCATTATGTTTCCCTACCTTGTTACCAAAGATCTATTTATAGAATGATTTGATCAATTCAAAATTGCTGCTTATAGATACTTCAAAATTGAATCTGCACATGCATAAACAATTTTTGTTTACATTCAGTACCAAAATATGCTCAATTATGGAATATAACCTTTTGAAAATTATTTTTTTAGCCTTATGTTTTATAATTTAGGTGCAGGAATTTTTTCCATGAGCTTAAACATTCAGCCTCCAGGTATTTCAAAATATAATCTATGTGAACAATTATCTCAAACGTTTATTATTAACATACAAGTATACAATACAACTTTCATCAATTAGAGATAACAATTATTTATAGAAAAAAATATACATATACAAAATTTCGTTGATAAGAATTATACCAAATGTAGACTTCATTCTTTTGAACTATAAAGTAATTGGAATCATACCACTTATAAGATTTTGTTTATATTAATTGTGAAATAGATGGAATTAAATCTACCATAAATTTCTGATCATTCATTAGTTACATTTAGATCTTTCATAATAGAATCTAGGTATACACAAGCAATTACTTTTAAACATTTTTTTTATTTAAAAATACATGCAATCAAGTAATACAATTTTCAACGTGCAAAAGCTTTTTGAGCATTTCATTTTTCTTTAGAGATGCTCTTCAGATGAACGGTTTGATAATCAAAGTAATCTATATAAAGGATACCGATGATAGACATTATACCATATTTACGACTTTATTCTTAGGAACTATAAAATTGGAAATATACCAGATACATGACTTGTCCACATAAATTGTGAGGTAGATGGAATTATAACCTATCATATATCTTTGATCATTCATCTAATTATAGATAGATAAATAACTAAGTAGTTTAAACATTTATTTTTTGTAAATCGGTAGAAAATTATTATCAAACTATGCATAAGAATTAGATATGCAGAATTAGATATCTGCTACGATTAGATATTAGCTAGCATTAGAGGTTTGCTAAACTGGCTATCAAAAACAAATCACTACTTAGAACTGGCACATGAGGGTACCATGTGAATCAACCTCACACAATCTATATACACACATTAAACTCACATTGAAATTTCTACGCGAGTATAATTTCTTGGAATTAGCTCGTCTCACCCTAAAACTTCCAGTGTATCTAGGTTTATTGTAAACTTTCCAATAAGACATCATTCACTCGACATCCTTGCGCGTCTCCGATGAACATAGCCACCTTTTCGAGGATAACACAAGGTTAAATCGAAACCCAAGGATCTAAACTGAACAAAACTTATACCTAACTACTATGAATCCTGGGCTTTCCAAGGGCATGAGAATTGCAGAAATCCAAGAATGCATTAAAATGGTACTTGCATTGAAATTTTATGAACTTCTAGTCAAACAGCCACTCAAACCGCAACCCCTCAACACGTTTGATGCACATCGAGTCTTCCGTGCTACAACTCCTGAGGCTTCACTCCTCTGATTTTGTCACCAATTGCGGTCAGATATTACTCTTGATCGAGGTATATTTGCATGCTCTGTTTCTGCTGAAGGTAGGGACCGAGTGCTCGATTCCACCAACGTGAAATCTGGTAGCGTTCTAGCCTTTGCGATAAGTCTGGATGCGACCTCTCTCTTTTTTCATCATCTAGATCCGTTGGCCCAAACGTCTACCTCCTATTAAATAAAATTCCTGAACTAGATCGGTGTGTGTTTTGATTTAGATTCTGACTGAGAGCTTTCCATGTATTTAGTGTGTACATGAGATGAATCTGATAACTGAGAATTCCATAACTTAGACCGAGGGCATCTTGAACGAAAATGGATTGACCCATGCATGTTCATTTCTTATGCTTCTCTACATGCCGATCCATGTTTGTTGTGTCGAATTGCAATCACATTATGAGAATGTTACTGGCTAGTTCAATGTACCTGTTGAAATCGCACGCGAATTGAGCGAATGCTAATATCTTGAATACTGAGTGCATGCTGTAAGAGCATTGAGCTGCTGCTCTAGTCATCGTATACACATTCATTTTGGGTGGGCAGTGCTACTGATTGGTTTGTCTTCGTATGCGTTGAGTTGCTGATGTGCTCACTGTCTGGTGTTCCTACCGATGTGTTGTGTTACGGATAATGTCTATTCTGTGCGTGCTTGCTGTTCGTATGTCCTGGTATCTGTAATTGTGTCATTGATGTGCTGTTCGTTTGATGCAAGCCAAGGGTAAGCTTTCTCAAATAGTAGGATCGGGAGAGTGACTCGCACACGGGAAAATAAGACGAATAGAAATTTCAGCACTGCGCAAAATAGCAATAAAAGCGTCTTCATGCTCCCAAGATGTCTTTCAAACTTCCGAGGGAAAATAGTAAATAGCATAGTAACTAGAAACTAATAAAAGCGTCTTCATGGCTCCCAAGGTGTCCTTCAAACTTCCAAGATGGACTCAAGATATCGATATGGCTTCTTGGTTTCGTCGAGCTTGAATGCGGGCCGATCTTCTTAGTCGAGAGAGCTGGTCTTCAATGCGGGCTGCATCATCGTTGATGCCAAGAACTTGCTGTCCAGATTTCCTCGTTCATTTTTTTCTGTTCCATTATTGGAGCCTAGTGTCGTGACCGAAGAATTCAGAGTTGTAACGGCGCAGCATAAGGAGACCATTGTTGAGATACTTTTTAAATTCTATTTATTTCATGAAAAATCAATAATGTGAAAATCATTTTCTTAAAAGTTTTGGTGTCTCTCAAGAGATTTATGTAATTTCTAAACTATTCATAGGAGAAGGAATACAAAATTTCCTTGTAGAAAGTAGGTCATTAGCTACATTACATATGTGAAATTTTAATTTAAGAAAATGATGTCATTTCTGAAAAGTTTTCACCAAATGAATGCGTTGCCGACCAAAATTTTTTTATTCAAACAATCGAAAAAGAAAAAATACAATATGATTTATTCATATCCACTCATCTTACCAATAAAGAAATGAAGTACATTGCAGAGATATGTATGTGCTGTATAGTAAACATCTTTTGTTCACAAATACTATGTAAATAAATAATTATGTCGGTTTTTTTCTTTTTCAATTTTCGGTGATAATAGCGACCAAAGAAAGTTGGCAAGAGTCACAAGACCACTGGTTAACGTTTATGCGCGGAGTCAGTATGGTAGCCATATGTCTCGTGCTTTAATAGGAAAGTATTAATAAGTATAGTAATATAATTTAATTTCTTTAATGCTAAAAACATGTTTGAAACATTTTTTGTTATAAACTTTCCTATAGATTTTTGAGGAACTCAAAAATGAAGAAAGTAGAAACAAACTTGTAACATCGATTACAAGCATATAAGCGTATTACTTCCTATATTTTCTAGTGCATTGAAAATGGTTCTTTGTGGATGCTAAGCTAGTAGAGCAATTATATATCTAAGTAATTAAAGGTCAAAATTGTTAAAAATGAAAACAAATTATTGGTCGAGGAAATAGAATTTACTTACTCATACACCAAAATTAGACATTATTATACATACATACATGCAAGCGTGCATGCACGCATACATACAAACTTACATAAGCATATACGGACAACAAAACACCAAAGAGTCGCATCATACAAATATCATAAATATCTTCATTGTATAGTCTATTTTCCCAACAATCGATCGGTTTTCTCTGAAGGGACTGTATAATAGATTATACACCTTGTCAGTATTATATTAAGCTGTTTTGTAATATAAAAAAAGTAGTAGTTGTAATTGGGCTATAGAATGTCCAAATTACAAAATATAAACAACACGATGATGTAAATGAAACCAAAAACTCCAATTTACGTGGGAAACACAAGTTATTAGAATATTTAAATAACAATCACACATTAGTCTAGCAGCATAAGTTTTTAGAATAATTTACCATGCTTCCGCAAAATTTAATGCGGTATCAAAATAGGAAGCCCTAAATTAAAATTCTTCCCAATTCCTTATTTTTCTTCCCTATTTTTTATTTCTACTCTTTAGTCTAAGGCCAAACTCTAATTTACAAGTGAGGAGGAGTATTAGAATATTGAAGGGAGCATTCATTTATCAATTTAAGTTTTTATATTAAAATTGTTGGTAATAGTTCCACAAAATTTTACAAGGGTATAAAAGAATTTGTTGCAAATATGACAAATAACAACATACTCATACATGTAGATAAATAAATCACCTCATTAAAAAAGAATACTAAGCTTGAAATACTGATTAAGTACCATATAATTGGGAGAATTTTCCTGCCTTGCATATGGGGCGGGGTGGGGATAGATATTATTGGCCCCCTCCCCATGACCCGTCTAGAACTGCAATCCTATGTCTAAATGGTAGAGATTTCTAGTAGTAACCTTGTTCCTTTATATAAGTTGTATTACTTTGGTAATATAAAGTTTCTTATTTTCAACATAGATTTTAATATAACATGAATACTTCCAATACTTCATTCTCTTTTCTCATCAATTTATCACGGCAAATTTTCAAACTAAATTATATTCTAAAGGATCTAAGAATCCCAAATTCGTTTTTTTTCGCATAAATGATTTTTTCAACTTGCAAATTTTTTTTGAGAGGCTTGTTTAAGAAATAATTTTTAATCTTGAAGTTATCCTCAAGTGGGGCAAGTGCAACAGGGAAATCCGCATTCTTCCTCGGGGTTGCGGATGGAGCTCATAGATGTCCCTGTGTGGGACATGGGCCGATGGTAGGGCATCTCTAATAATAGTGGAGCTAGGATGCAATTCCTTGCATCCGCTTGGCAATCGTGCACCTGCCCAATCCCATTGCCACCCGTAATTCACATGCAGTAATATTTTCCGTTCCAGCTAATAAATTATAAATACAAATATTAATACAGTAATTATAGCATATACTGGCAGATAAAAAGAAATTTTTTCCACATACGGCTTTATACATTATTGATTTTGATTGTTATTGAAGATAATAAGCGGTTAAAACTCTTAAATCAATGGTGGATGAGGCCGTTTGTGAAAATAAAAATTTATACTCATGCTGTATGTGCTGATATTCCATATTCATGATATAACTACTTATCGAGAGAAGAGTTGAAAGACCAAATAGCACCTCATTCGCAAGTATTATTGGCGTAAGCAACCTAGGTGCTAAACTGGGAAAAGAGTGAACCTAAGGTGATCAAAATTATATAATATATAAATGCTCTCTGGCAAGATCCTTCAGATAGAAAAAGAGCAGGCGAACGTGCATGATCTTATGAGTCGTCCGTATCAAATGCATTCGAGTAGAAAATCGGTGGAAGTGCTGAAATTTGCATAGCGGTCTCTCCCAGAGGTTGAGCCTAGCTCCGCTGAGAAAGTGACACGCCATAACAGACAATGTTCTCAATAGGGATCCAGCGCTCAACAGGGATCCCTTAGCGCTGGATCCCAATCTCTTCTTTAGCTAAGTGAGGATATCGGCGCAGCAAATAGATACAAGACATCTGACCGAATCTACCAACGAAGCCGATAAGGGAAAGAAGTACGGAAGAGTAGACATGATGCAAGTATTCAGCGCCAGGAGCCACACGGCCTCCTTGGAGATGGTGTCGCGAGCCTCTCAAGAGAGACGGGGGAAGTGAACGGGTCATCCCCTCCGTCATTTCTTCTCTATTGGATATGCTTTCAGCCAAGGTCTCTTGATAGTATGTTGCGTTCTCTACTGCTGAATCAAATCGTCCCCAAGTGCTCTCGGCCCATGATTCAATCCCATGACAGGAACTTATACCCACTATCTTATCGAGAAAACTCACTGGTTTTTTCAATGCAACTTTACGTGCAACTGAAAAGATTATGATAAAATCTACCAGGAATTCATGAAGTGAGAGTAAGGTGAAATCACACAATATATAGGTTTTGATAGGACCTGTAGAAGGAAGGGTCCGTGAACTTATTGTTCTGGGATTTCGACATGCACGGAAACTGAACCTGTGACTTTGCCGGTAGCAGCAGTGAAATGTCGGTCATTACATCATCTGTGATGTCTGGCGTTCTCTTTAACTTCGGCTAACCAGAAATCCGGACATGTGATATGTTGTAATCGGCGTCGCAGCGAAAGCGGATCGTGTATTTTGCAATTATGTCGGGAGCTATAGAAATCGATCGAAATAAAACGAGGAACAATAAAAGTAAAGGACACCAGAAATTTACGTGGTTCGGTCCGAATGTCGGAACCTACGTCCACGGGGAGAGCCAGCAAATCAATCCACTATAAATCGGAGAATTACAGGATTACAATCACACATGCACTCAAGTGTTTCCCAACCCTACTTTATACCCGATACCCACGGTGTTTAACAACTCAACTCACTCACTGGACTCGACTTCCGCACAAACCCTCTCGAGCTCAAGCTCTCTCACACTCTCTCGAGTTCTTTCTGCTCGCTCTCTCTCGAGCTCTTTTCTTCACACTTGCGGCTCATTGATCCGCATGCGATCTTCGACAATTTCGGCCAATTCACATTTTCTGCTGACTCGCATGTGATCGAGTTCATGTATTCTCGTTCAACGGGCTCAAATCGAGACATATTTTTAACAATCTCCACCTTGGCTCGACGTTTGAGCCAAATCATAATCGCTTCAGTGGACACCTCGCTACTACTCTCCCACAGCCCCAACGGGCTCAACCGCCACAGAGTGCTTCCAAGTTCAAGCTGCGCTTGAACTTTCCCATAATCGTGGACCTCATCAAGACACCAACTCCACCTGCATAATTAGCTACTCCACAAGGATTTTCCAACATAACCTCCCCGTATCACGATAAAGCAAAACCATCATTGCTTCCATATCTGACAGAAGGTCGAACACGCACCTTGTCAAATTCAGCAGCTACAGCAACCGTTGGCTGTATCGGCTCCACCTCGCTACAAGCATCATCCGTGTCGATTATTACGCTAGTACCCGCTACCTCAGGAGTTTCTGGTTGCAACTCCACCTTGAGCTGAACACCGTCCAGATCCGTATTAACACTGCCAAAAACACTCCTATCCGTAAGTACCGGAGACTTGTCAAAGGTAACTTCTCTTCCGCTGTCAACAGTGAATTTATATCTGGGCACCACAACTGATCGCCCCACTCACCTTGTGCATAGCCATGGAATATGCACCTTGCCCTCCCATCGAGCTTACCATCACTCACTCGAAAATAACATGGGCAACCAAACATTCTAAAAATAGAATAACCAGCAACGTTACCCACCACACTTCTTCGGAGTCCGCCATTCAATAGCAGGTTGATGGGGATCTATTCACTGTAGCTTACCGTACTAAGCACATCAGCTAGGATTCTCCTAGCAACACCAGCACTAGAGATCATTTTACGGGCCGTCTCTAGTAATGTTCTCGCTCATCAATTCTGCAAATTGTTGTGATTTACTGGCACTAGTGCGGTGTTTCACTATGCCCTCTTTCATGCAGAATTTATTTGACAGCTCCAAGCAGAACTCCATGCTATTGTCAGTCCGCACATGCTTGATCGACTTACCAGTCTCCGTCTCGATCAAAGCTCTCGACCGCGTGATCCTGACACCAGCATCAAACTTGTGCATCGGCACAAACACCTGGGTCTTCCTCAAGCAGTCAAAAGACTCTCGAACAGATGCATCCAACGTCTCAGGGGCAAAACCTGTCACTGTCTCACCTTGAAGTTTATACAGGCCTCCGTGCTTGATTCCTTTCATTATCACCAGGGCACCTCGAACAACCTTCAGAACTCCACCTTCTGAAGAATACCTGCAACCAGCTGAATCTAGGGCACCCAAGGAAATTAAGTTCTTTTTCAATTCTGGAACATGTCTTACTCCAGTCAATGTCCTCACAATACCATCATGCATTCTGATTTTAACATCACCAACACCCACAACATCGCACTCAGCGTTGTTCCCTAACTGGACTTTACCACTACCCGTGCACTGATAAGTGATAAAAACAGTTCCTATTTGGTGTAACGTGAAATGAACAACCAGAATCCATTATCCATCCGTCAAATGACAAATCCTCAGTGACAGACAAGACACAATCGACACCATCGGAATCATTCTCGCTACAGCTGCAACATTTTCTGTAGACTCAACTCTAATTCCCTTACCCTTTTCATTTTTCAGCTTAAAACAGTCTCTTCTACGATGCCCACTATTGCCACAATTCCAACAGACAATCCTACCAGTCCTAGACTGACTTCGTCTGTTTATGTTCCTACTAACACGTGTGCTAGTTCTTCCTCTACCTTCACCTACTAAAGCAGTAGACACTGGCTCAATAGATTCTTTCCTACGAATGTCTTCACTCAGAATCAAATCGCGAACCTCATCAAACGTCAAACTTCTTGACCCAGAGGAATTACTAACAGCAGTAACAGTAGTATTCCAACTATCGGGCAATGAGGATAATAAAATCAACGCACGTACCTCATCGTCAAAGTTAATCTCAACTGAACTCAATAGGTTAACGACCTCATTGAATTCATTGATATGTTCAGCTACTGACGTACCTTCGCCCATCTTTAAGTGAAATGTACGTCGCATCAAATAGACCTTATTGATCGCAGAGGGTTTCTCGTACATATTTGACAGGGGCTTTCATCAGTCCCGCAGTGGTTTTCTCCTTCACGATGTTAAATGCGACGTTACGAGCCAACGTCAGCCGAATAACACCCATCGCTTGTCTATCCAGCAATTCCCACTCGGCATCCTTCATCGAGTCTGGTTTCTCCCCATATAAGGGTAAGTGCAAATTTTTCTGGTACAGACAATCTTCAATCTGCATCTTCCAGAAAGCAAAATCCTTCCCATCAAATCGGTCGATTCTCACCTTTCCATCTTCCATAGTTACCGATTCGCTTCACGTCAGCCAAACCAGGCTCTGATACCAATTGTTGTAATCGGCGTCGCAGCAAAAGCGGATCGTGTATTTTGCAATTATGTCGGGAGCTATAGAAATCGATCGAAATAAAACGAGGAACAATAAAAGTAAAGGACACCAGAAATTTACGTGGTTCGGTCCGAATGTCGGAACCTACGTCCACGGGGAGAGCCAGCAAATCAATCCACTATAAATCGGAGAATTACAGGATTACAATCACACATGCACTCAAGTGTTTCCCAACCCTACTTTATACCCGATACCCACGGTGTTTAACAACTCAACTCACTCACTGGACTCGACTTCCGCACAAACCCTCTCTGAGCTCGAGCTCTCTCACACTCTCTCGAGTTCTTTCTGCTCGCTCTCTCTCGAGCTCTTTTCTTCACACTTGCGGCTCATTGATCCGCATGCGATCTTCTGACAATTTCGGCCAATTCACATTTTCTGCTGACTCGCATGTGATCGAGTTCATGTATTCTCGTTCAACGGGCTCAAATCGAGACATATTTTTAACATGATAAGACTTTGAAACTCAATTGGAATAGAATCGGCCTGATGGTAGGCTCTAAAATAACAAGACACGATTTGGCTTGACTGGACAGCGCAACTTTGTTGGCCTGGTAATCCACAGTGGCAACGAACAAACAGCGAAGTTATGGATGGCCGAAGAATGTTCACAGTAGAATACCTCGATTGGCACTCCTACAGCCACGACCACCCATCTCAGGCTCAGACGATAGGGAGACTCTTGCGGGGTTTCGTAAATGGCAAGCGATGACGAATTTTCATGGCTGCCACTCTTCCTGTTTTCTGTGTGTTATCTTTTACTCGTATCTACTGTTTCTCTCCAGATTTGGTTTGGCTTTTCCTTTCCATCGCAGCGAATGTTTAGTTTTGAGCAATAGGCGATGCTGGCAAGTTGGGCGTTTTATACTTGCAACAACAGGACGGACCACAGCAGCGACGCAGAAACAGAGTGGAACAAAGCAGAGCAATATGGCGCTGCCGTGAAGTGAGTTAGGGGTGTACATGGTCCGGGCGGGCGGTTCCCGATCTAGAACCGGAACCGCCCGCTAAGGACCGGTTTCGAAAAATTGAAACCGGGATCCACCCGGGAACCGGACCGGACCCGGTCCGGTTCCCAGGTGGATCCATGGAACCGGGTCATCTTCATATCGACAAACCGCTTTCACTAGCTTTGTGGAACAAATTCAGCATTAAGAAGCAACAAACCCCATGAATTTAGCAAGGAAAGAAACGCATTCCGCACCCACGAATCGGAAACATAAAGTTGACATTGTGGGCACATACACTGACTCATAAAATTACACCCAGCTAAAACTTCTATCCATCAAACAGGTTAGCTGCATAAAAGATTCTCAACCATATCTCACATGGTACAAAGATATCTTCTTAACTCACAAACTTACAATTACACAACTTCCCGAACTCAAACGAAGAACTTGGCAAAAACCCAACTAAATACCACGTTCAAAGATCACCGAAATAGACAAATCAATGCTACGTATCGAGAATTAGCAAACAGACCGAATCCGGGTACTAAATCGTTCTGGTGGTGCATTCGCTTTCAACAATCGCGTCCAACTACAAACAAGAGAATTGGCAACATCTCCTGGCACACACGACAGCAGAGCACAACCAAATTCATGCTCTCGACGTGACGAGAAACCGAGGAACAAGAAAAAGAAAAAAAAAAAACAAACGGGAGGGCTCGGGAGACTCACGGGTCATGGCGTATTCCTCGAGAGGGATGGCCTTTCAGTTGGGCCTCTCCTTGGCCTCCGACTACCGTGGCAGTGAAGAGATCAAGACTACGAGCCTCCGCAAAGCACCGCGAGCCGGAGGGGCGAGCTGCTTCGCAACGTCCAGCGGACAGTTCGAGGCGGCTGTTGGACAAAGAAGACAACCGTCAAGGGTGGACGGTTTGCGGAAGCTCCGAACTGAAAGAACACTTCAATAAGAGACCGAGAGAGACGGGAGAGAGACGGAAGTGGAGAGACAGGATGCTATCTAGGGTTTGTTTTAGTATTTTTTTTATATTAAAAATTAATCGGTCTGGTCTGGGTGGGCGGATGGGCGGATCCGCCCATGGAACCGGGAACCGGACCGGTACCCACTGGTTCCCATAAATTGGAACCGGGAACCGGACCGGTTCCCTCAAGAACCGCCGGTTCCGGGCGGTTCCGGTCCTGTTCCGGGCGGTCTGGGTGGTTCCCGGGTATTTTACACACCCGTAAAGTGAGTCGCCGGCCGAAGACTCAAATCAAGGAAAAACGCCAAACAAGGAGCTGTCAATCCGTCTCTGCAAGGGAAGTTATAGGCGAAAATAGCGCTTCCATGGCAGATACTGAGGCGTGGGATGAGCTTCTGGAACTTCAGGAATGGATGAATAAAGGTTTGAACGAGAAGAGCAAGCTCTTGAACGGCGAAAATAGAGGATCCAAAAACAGAGCCTCTTGGCCAAAACACCGGCCATCGCCGCCCCAAATCACCTTCATCCGACAAATGAGCTCTGAACAAAATCGAGCTTCAGTAACGCATCCAGTGGAGAGAGAGAATCGATCAGTCTAAACCCTAAATCCCAGATAGATTCCTGTGGAGGAACCGAGAGAGACACAAAGCAAATGGCGTCGTTCTTGTTACTTCGGCCGCGTGAGATAATTTGGCAACCAAAACGGCGTCTTTTCGCCCAAAACGGCGTCATTTCGCTTTCACTTTATCCCACGTCACAATCCGTTGCCTCCTGTTGTCCACGTAAGGAGCCACATAGAATTTGTGAGGGTGTTCATTGACGGAACCATGAAGATAGAAGAAAGGAAAAAGGTTAATAAAGGAAGAGGAAGAGCTATAGGGCTTACTAAACAAATCAATATTTGAATTGTCCGAGGATGGCAAGGCTTGAATTTAAGTCTTAATCTACGGTAGAGATTTTTGTGATAAGATAATTTTTATTTGGATCTTTGTCAATTACCATTTTAGCCATTTTTTAAAGTACATAGTTATTGTTCATTACTCTTCAGTTATGGTTATTTTTGGAAATTTAGGGCAAAAATTGAGAATGGTATCATATTTACTTTATAACGTAGAGATGGTGCATGACCAAAATAGTGCGATATTGATGGTCCCAACACGGAGAACTTTTATGGCAATGTTGGAGAAGGTCTCGCATGTCTTAGCTAATTATCTCAAATAGCTAAAAGTCAACTTGGATCAACCTATACTACCTAGAAATCCAAACTAAACTAATTTTCGAACCCATATTTTGCAAATTGATTTTGAGTGGGAGATGTTTTCCATCGATCCTAATTGGCATACAAAAAAAAGAAAGAAAAAAGATAAGATAAAAGAGAGAACCGAAATCAGCACAAGCTCTCCTTCTTTCTTTCTAGATTTCTCTGTTATACGTCCTGTCCATCGTAGGCAAAATCGTCACCAACCACGGCCTCTGGATTTTTTTTTTAATTACTGATCACTTAATAATCTCCTTAAACTCTCATTATCGAATGGATTTTTAAATTATATGATTTTCATGTTCATCTTGGCTTTTATATTAATAGAATGATAGTCAAATTATCACCATATGTCACCTTGCCACCCTATGCCATTGCTGGGGGTGGCCGGACCCTTGTCTGGCTCACAACATCACGCACTCAATTAGCGTGTTTGCACGGAGAGTGAGGAATGTGTACTGCCAAAGGAAGGTGCCCTGCAGGCGGCCACGATGGTCGCTAGTTAGATCCTTGCTTGCCTCTCTCTATAGTGCCTTGGGTTGAGCCAGAAAAGGGATTTTGGGCCATTTTCCGATGGTTGGGCGATGGCACCATCATCATGTTGCCTCGCCGGCCCTCGTTTATCACTCTCACCCTTGCGCACGCACTCATAGATACAAAGTCGTAGGAGGTTGGTAATATTTTCCCAGTTTATTTTTAATTATCAAGCATTATAAAGACTTGTCATGTAAAACGTTATCTTCTTGGCCATAAATCTTGGAGGATTTTGCTTCCAACTAGACCGAGCATCTCAATGCTTGTATTGTGCTGATTTTAACTTCCGAAATTTTTAATTATCACAATGGGTCTGCAGAAAGGAGAAATGCTACTTGTAGATACTCAGACTATGGTGGGATTAATTCCAAAGTAAATATCTATAAATCAGCTTGCCTATGCAATTTACAATGTAGCATTTTGCTATCATATTCTTCACCCAAAAATAAAATAAAATAAAATAACACAATGAAGAAAACTTCACTCGACAAGCTGCTCTAACAGAATCTTTCCCAACCGCTTGTTCAGTAATCAAAACCATCTGGGGTATAAACCCAGGGTCGCAATACATAATTATCCACCCTTTCGCTAACAACCAAATCAATAATGGGTAAAATCGCTCGAGAAAATTTACACCTATTGTAAATGCTTAATTAGTCAATTTTTTGTTCTTCTTCTTATTCTTCTTCTTCTTCGATCCCTTTTCTTCTTCTTCTTTTCCTCTCTTTCCTTCTTCTTTAGGCATCGACATTACCTATTACCACTGGTATTGTTGCCATTCGTCACTGCTACCTTGTTGCTAACTCTTGACCTACGGCCATGGCATCACCATGACCACCACAACGCGCTGTCTCTCTCTTTTTGTAACTGCTGTCACAATGTTTCCGCCTCTCTCTCTCTCTCTCTCTCTCTCTCTCTCTCTCTCTAAGTTCGCACTCCTCAAACTTGAGGCTATCGTGACCTCTAAAAGGACAGGACAGCCTTCGATCTCAGATTGTTTGCCTCTAATCGAAGAGCGATTGCTGATGTGGACGGGCCATTATTATAATTTGACAGCAAGTTAACAGCGTTAGCATCTGTGTTAGCTAATTCCTTAGCTTCTCAGTTGCAAGGACCTTGAACAGAATTTCAAAAGCTTATGGATTAAATTGCATAGAAGAAAGTTATGAGACGATATTGAATAATAAAGAAAAGTTAGGAAGACGTTATTAATGTCACTAACTCTCTTTTATTTGAGTCCTTTTTAGCAATGATGCATTATTGCTGTGTTATGATGATGCTTTTCAACATATATCAGTCAATGGTTTACTAAGAATTGTTCAGTTTATTATTCAATATGAGCTTGAGGCTAGCTTTAATTAGTATGAGTTTGACACGAGTGGTTTTTGGATAGAACTAAATTGAGAACAAATCCAAATGATCAGAAAATGGGTTTGTTTGCCTTAATTTTGTTTGGTCAATATTTCTTTAAATAAATAAAGTTTGGCTTGCCTTATATATAATCCCAACGGAACCAAATCGAGCACCCTATTCGTTGAGTGGACGTTCTTGTGTTAACTTGTCACGACCTAATCTCCGGTAAACCACTTAAGGTTTGGCTAATGAATTACTAAGTCTAAACTTAGCTCGGGCTCTCCAAGCCCAAAGAATTTGCGATTTAAATTCAAGTTTTTAACATGTAAATTAATTTTATTTATGAGTCGTCATCAATCAATTTATGGTAGGTCAATTAGACACTAAGTAAAATAACGGGAGAATTATCTTACTCCTACGTAATAACGAATTTAGGTATGGAAACTTTGTTACACTAGATTACTCTAATGACATTTTGGTACATTTTTTTTTCATGAAAAAATGTTTATCAAGCAGCTTGAATTAATTTTATTACTTCCTAACGTGTGAAACCTAATCTACATGCAATGCAATGCAAATGACGTAGCAAAATGCTTGACTAAAATGGCATGTAACGTGCAACCTATTATGCAATATGTCACACTTCATTAATTATTTAACAAGATCTAATGACCGGAAAATATTAAATGCAACCATCATAATATGTCATGCAATGACTAGATGACATGTAATGACCTCATACTAGGTGACACACGCATGACATTTTTATGTTTTCTTTTTCTTTTTTTATAAAATTTGAAAATTAAAATTGCCCAATAATTGAACATGCAATTGAAATTAACGAAAAGAAAACCTAACGTCCTAAATTAATGTGTTTTGTGTTTTTATTTCAAAAATTCGGAATAACTAAAATGCCTAATTTAAATATGCAAACCATCCTAAAACAGGATGTATTCTAGCGAGAATTCAATCTAACTCAAATATATTTTTGGGTTTTCTTTTATGGGAGCAAAATTAATTCAAACAAAGGCATCAAGAACAGCACAGTGAGAAATCAAGCAAGATATTATCCATATCCATTTAATTTGGAAATAAATTGACGAATTGTATCTCGGGCATGATATCGATTAGCCAATTTTTCATTAAATTGCAAATCATATTTCGGGCATGAGATTGGTTTGGTGATTTTCGTGCTATCGCAAGTCGTATTTCAAGTATAAAATCGGGCTATCGACCATGTGTACGTTAGGAAACTAGGGAATAAATCCCTAATTATAAAAAGATTAGACTGTCGACCATATGTACATTAGGAAACTAGGGAATAAATCCCTAATTATAAAAAGGTTATTGTATATTTTGCGGTTATGATTGCATCATTCAAAGGAGATAGTGATTTCACAAATTAGATAATAATAATATATGAAAATCAAATTGATAAAATTTGCAATCTCACTTGGATAGCGTTTCCAAACTTGTACAATTCATGGATTGCAATCGATGATGCTTCATGGTAGACCCGTTAAACAGGTGGGTCAAGTCGGGTTTGAGTTAGGTCATAAATGGTCTGACCTAAATCGACCCATTTAATCCGTTTATGACCAATTTATTGCAATGCAAAATTTTTTACTCATACCTGACCCGATCCATACCCGATCTATTTAACTAAACTTAAGAAAACTTATTTCTTGTATATATATTTAAAAAAAATATAGTATTGCTAAAATAGTTTTATACAACACAAATTTAATGGATGTTGACACCTAAACTTTGATTAGGTTTTTAATTAGGCTTAAGTTTCTTTATTTATGTATTTTGCCTCTTTTTCAGATAAATTCAATAAAAAAATAAAATAAACAAATAATAAACAAATAAAATAAAAAAAACAAGAAAAGCAAAAAAGCAAAAAAAGCAGCCAGCCCCTTTTTCCCTTTTTCGTTCTTTTTCCCTTCGCACGACCTGGCCACCCCCACGCGCGGTGGCCGGGGACGCGCTCAAGGGCAGCCTACGGCAGAGAGGCACGGAGGTAGGCCGCCGAAGGAGAGGACAACGCGCATGCGCCTTCAATGCGCGCCTTTAATGCTGAGATGAGACGCCGGTTGGGCCGCAGGAGTCCGATCGGCAAGCCAAAGACCGGTGGCCGAGTCCCTCCATCGACCGGACCTCCTCGCCTATAAATAGGAGGGCACAACTTCCGTTGAAGAACACGAGCGAGCTCGAGATCTTCCCACCGAGAGACTTCGGGGAGGAATCGACGAGCGAGCGAGAGAAAATCGGGCCGTCGCGAGCTCGGCCGACCTCCCACTATGAGACTTCGGGGAGGTCGCCGCGAGCGAGTCCGAGGAGGTCGATCCGGCCGGTGGAGGCTCGGATCTGGCCGGAGGGAGAGAGATCCGAGCGGGTGAAGGGGCTGAGCGAGAGAGGAATCGGGGGAGGTTGGATTCGAGGAGAAAACAGGTACCGTCGACGCTGCCCGACGCCGTCCCTGCACCAAGCCGAGCGCTCCCGACCACCCCGACGCCGTTGCTGCGACCGATTCGCCCAAAGCCGCACCAGATCTGAGAGCTGAGGGGCCGTCGTCTCTGCCCTGTCGCCCGCGCGCACCGCTCCGACACCGTCTCCAGGCGCGACCCCTTGCAGCGCTAGGCCGTCGACGCCGCCGTGCTGTACAAACCAGAGCCTTGAAGCCGACTCGCGCATCTCGCCGCGGACAGGTAACGACACTCGCCTCCACAGCCACCGTCCGTTGCATCACCGCCGCCATCGCTCCCTCCGCGAAACCCTAACCCTCACCGAGAAGACCCGTTACGTCACCGCCACCGTAAAACGCCGCGCCGTCTTCCGGTGACGTCCCCAGCCCTCCATCGGCGCCGCAGACGGATGGAGAAGCCGCGACCTCGCGTCAGGTCGAGCAGGGTCGGGCGCGGTTCGCGAAACCGGGTAGGGTTTCGCGAACCAGGGCGGCCTGGTCGTCGGGTCGGGCGTGGGTCTTGACCGGGTAGGGTTCTGGTTAGTCTGGGCCAAGCAGGTTAGGACGCAGGTGGGCCGGCTTCACGCGGATAGGGACCCCCTCTTGTTCCTTGGGCTTCAATTAAAAAATTTTGGGCCGGGCTTGTTTTAAAAATAAATAAAGGAAAAAATCCGAGTCGAGCCCGCAACGCGGGCCCGTCCTCATTCGGATCACTGGCCCGGTCGGACCCAACCCGCGGATCCGACCCGGTCAGTTTTTATATTATTTTAATATAAAATAATATTTTAAATAAATAAATAAATAATAAATATTTTATTTTCAAAAAATATTAAAAATGTTTTAATTTCCAGAAAATCGAAAAATAATAAAAATGATAAAAATATTTTATTTTCCAAAAAAATCAAGAAAATCAAAAATATTCCATATTTTCCAAAAATGCCAAAAATCCCAAAAAAAAAAAACCCAAAATTCATGAAAAAAGCCAAAAAAATTCATAAAATGCCAAAAGGACTTATTTTCCAAAAAAAAAAAAAAAGCAAAAAATCCAAAAATCCCTTTTACTTTCAAAAATAGAAAAAGGTCCCAAAAATGTTTTTCCTCCACAAAATGCATGGAAAATCCGTGAACATCCAAAAAATCTTAAGGTTTAAACAAGATTAGGTACCGAAAGGGGCATTAGTGATTAACTAGTGTAATCAAGTCCCCGATCCTAATTTCTCTGGTTGCGCAGGAGTGAGTATTTCTCTCAATACTTCATTTGGGTTTCTAATCAACCCACCTTAAATCGATTAGTAGCGACTCCATTTTAAAAATTGATTTACGGGTTAAAAAACTTGAACCATTAAGTCGTGAATTGGTGGACTTGGGAGAGTCCGGGCATATAACTAATTCCAGCCGAGCCATTATCCTCCTTAGGCGCTCGTACCCGATCGCGGGCGCCGAAAAAAGAGGTCGCGACAGCTTGGCGACTCCGCTGGGGACCATTTTTGAGGACTTAGGCCATTTTATCTTTGTTTAAATACTTTGCTGACTTGGGTTTTTTCTTTTGTGCAGGGTAATAGCTTAAAGTTTTTTTATTCTGTTAAAATAAAATGTTTTGTGATTATAAACTGCTGTGCATCCTTAAATATTTTAGCACTACACATGGCACACACAACCCGGCCGCCGGACCTGGGCCGCCATAGGATTTCTAGGATGGTGTTAAGAAAGATACGACCTCGAACGAGAGACTGCGATGTAGAGGTTGCCTTTCTTTTTCCCAAATTTCTTAGCCGAGGTTAAGGGGGTATGCTGCTAACGCGAGACTGCGACGGGCGGATACCTTTTTAATCTTACCAAACCTTCTCAGTTAGAAATCGAGCCGCACGTCCCATGCGCATGTCTTTGTGCTTGCCATTTTTCTTTAAAAGCAAAGTGATTTCTTTACTTTTACTCAGTCTTTTTATTTGGCCCATGGCAATGTAGGATAAACTTTTTAAGTCACAGTTTATATGCGATGGGGAAAGATGATATCCAGTTCATTCCTGCTCCCAAGGCGGAGCTCTTCAGATGGTGGGGTCAATTAGATCAATTTGCCCAAGAACGCGTGAAGGCCAAAGTCGGTCATCTCCTATCGTTGATCCAAATCACTGTTCGTCCTGAAGTCATACAAGCCATGGCACATTTTTGGTGCCTAAAGACAATTACTTTTATATTCGGTAGGTTTGAGCTAACCCCAACCCTGGAAGAATACAGCATCATCACTGGAATGCCTCTTGAGAAAAAGCTTGTCAAGCCATCGACAGGCGCCCTTCCATGGCGCGAGTTAGTCCATGTCATGAGACAAATTCTTGAAGACAACCATAATACCTGCCCACTAGAATTTATGAATGCCTGTTTCCAAAATCAGCCCATGACCCAGAAAAGTGAGATTTTCCTCCTAGCCTTTTTCGGGTTCATCATCTTCCCCCATCAAAGAAATGCCATAACTCCCAAGATGGCATGGATAGTTGCTCAGATCTTAAGAGGGGGGAATTATGTCAACATGATTTTAACTGAAACATTCTTGTCATTTAATCGTTTTAAAGACAACTCGGAGAAAATCATGCGAGCCTCTCCTGAAATTTTACAAGTCTGGTTCTTTTCTTACCTAAGCGAATTTCGAGACTTCATGCGATCGCCTGAAAGAAACGCTTTTGAAAATCCATTACAAAAATTTATGGTTTTAGGACCATACATTCCCAAGCAAAGCTGTTTAAATTGGGTAAACTTCCTAAGAAACCCATCTCCTGAGGCATTCCAATGATGTGCTGGTTGGTTCCATGAAAAGAGGGCCCGCTTTGCTTACATGCGCACCCGCCCAATTCCGTTGCTCGGCCTCACCGGCGTCATTCCCTACTACTCGTATCGGGTAGCACGGCAATATGGAGCCCTTCAGGAGATCCCACCGCCTTTTAAGATGATGGTCCCTCCAGTTCTTTTCAACACAAGCCGTGACTATGAATTCGAAATTTCTACCGAGGAAACCCGGGAATGCTGCCATCACAAAAGGATTGTGATACTTGAAGGGCTTGAGGGAGAAGAAAAAGCCCACCACGCCTCTGCAGCCTACATCCACAACCATCACATCCCAAAAAGATGGAAGCCATTAGTCCCTCACTCAATCAGCGAGAGCAGCCATCACGAGCAAGCAGAGCTCATGGAGAGGGATTTGGCAATGGACTGGATGCACACCTTAGAGCCAATTCAAGGAAGTAGGCGTCCTCGCAAGAACAAGGCTCCCCGTCGCATATAAATTGGCAATCATGTGCCCCTTAGTGTAAATAGTGTGAAAGTTTTGTCCCATTGTTTAGGGACTCTTGTTTAATATCTTGTATTTCATCCTCGTCTTTTCAATTTCAAGTTCTAGATGTTAGAGTTGGCAGTCTATAAATCCTCTTTGATAAATAAAAAAGCATTTAGACCATTGCCATGGGTCAATCTTTGTTTACTTTCGTGCTCATTCATTGTTTTCACAACAAACAGGTAATTATGAATCGCCGGCCACCAATCGCCCGCGAATGGCCTCATGCAATAGGGCCCGATCGGAATGATGTACAAAATCGCCTCATTAACATTGAAAACGGCGTAGGACAGATGTCCATTGTCCTTCAACAACTCTCGAGACAAATGGAATCCACTCAAGCTGAGCCCAACTCTGTAGTTGCCTTAAACACCATCATGACACCCGCAAATTTGCCAGAAAATAGCCAGTACCATAGACAGTTTGAAAGGATCATGAAAAAGTTAAATTAGTTGTAGGGGCAGAATCCCATGGACCTATCCAATCACGCCAGCATTGAGATTCCTGAAGAGCTCAAAGCACCTGAATGCGAAAGGTATGCTGATACCTCCCGCCCAGAGACCTACTTGCAGGCCTACTTGGTTCGAAAGATGATTCAATTGTACCAATCGAGCTTGACTGGCCCTGCCTTGCGATGGTACATTATCAGGAAGATTAGACCCCTTAAAACCTGGAGGGAACTAATTTATGTTTTTCACCAAGAGTACAATATTGACATCACCCCTGACATCACCTTGCCCTACGAAGAGCCGATGGTCGCGGAGCACGAGGAGCCATTAGTCGCTGAGATAAGTTAAGAGCATGTCAATGAAACCTTGCATGATAAATGGGCGACTGAACAACATCCTGTTACTGGAAAATTTCCCACTAGGAAAGGCAAGGAGCCTTTGTACGAGATCAAAGACACAGAGCCTGTTCAAGACCGGGGCATGACTGGACAACTCCCCAAAATTACTCCAAGAGCTAGGGTCTAAAGAATACCAACCCCTATCAACCTGGAAAGTGAATCGACAATGAAACTCTAATGTCTCTCACTTCCCTTGACAGAATCGAGCCGGCAAAACGAAGGGCCTTACTCAAAAGGTCTGGACCGTGGCCAAGAAAAGAAAGCCTAAGCAGATCAATGCAGCATCTACCGACGAGTCACCGCACCAAAGCTTCGAGCATTCCCAAGAATACAACTTTGAAGGCTACCATCCCCAAGAGTACAACCCTGAAGACTTCTCGGCCCTAGAATACAATCCCAAGGACTTTCAACGTTATTTCAACAATGAAACTGATGATTCATCGTATAACTGTTTCCTACTCTCATCCGGGGATGAAGGCCCATCAGAAGAGGAAACATACATCTTTATCCGCTACGATCCTAACGAAGTACTAAGCTTGTCCTCTGACCATGAGGATAGCTTCAATACTTCATCCTCATTCGGAAATTTTAACCCAGAAGAAAGTAATGGGGTAATTTCGGTAGAGTCCAACTTCCCTGAAATAGAATAATTCACCACTACAACGAATATGCAATGGGAGAACCAGTGGTCTAATCAAGACATACCAAGCTTGTCTTGCCCTAGTAGCATCATGACCCCCATAGAAATGTGGATACCCAATTTCCGCAAGTATAACGGCACGACTTGCCCCGTGGCCCACTTGCAGTACCTCCATGCTGAAATAAGTCGGTACTATGGCCCGATGTCATTCACAACTCAGGCCTTCCAAGAAAGTCTTACAGGATCTGCATTGTAATGGTTCGTCACAGCAGATATCAACCTCATAAGGGATTGGAATGAGCTGTCTTCCACATTCCTGCATCAATACCAGCACCTAGATTGGAGCTGAACTGTCTTGCGAGAACTTGGTTCACTTTAGAAGAAGACCAATGGAGGATTTTCGAGCATATGCAAGGAGGTGTGAAGCTTTTATGATGCAAACCTACCCTTAGCTGGCCGAAGAAGAAATGATAAAACTGTTCATAGGAGCTTTACCCCGCAAGCATCACTGTTGGTTGCATGGGTTGCATTTCTGTAGCTTCAATGAAGTGGTCCTCTCATGCGAATACTTCGAGTCTACTGGAGGCGAGGAACTCAAAGGAGCTTGATTTCAAAACCAGCACTATCAAAGTGCTCCTTTTCATAGGAGTTTTCGTGGGTGTTGCTTGTTTTTATAATTTTATGTTTCTTATCCTGTCTAGTGTGCTACTGTTGTATTTTCCATTCCAGTAATCTAATATACAGTTCTAATATTTTGTTTTGAAAGCATGAGGCGGTATCCCAAACCGGCTCAGTGATGCTATCCAACCATGAAAAGAAAATATCATCCAAGGAGAATACTGAGGGCTGGGCTTCCTCATGCTTTTTCTCCCCCAAAAACGTATTTTGAAAATAAAAAATATTTCATCACCCAAAAGCGTTTGTCAAAACAAGATGATAAATTTAAGCACGTTTGTCTTTCTGACTCACTCACTTTGTGTCTCAGAATATCATCCCCATCTCCCTTGACTTAGTGTGACATGGGGCATTTGAAGCTGGCACATCATGTGAACTCACCGAATTCAAAGACACTCTTCCAAGAAGACAGTGGGGCAAATAAAAAATCATCCCACTTCAAAGAAGGTAAGTTTTATTCTCTGAATATAATTTTGGAAATGATGTCCTCTCTTTTCTATGTACAGGAAAATGAAAGATAGGACGTAATAGGCACAGGCATACTATTGGACTTGAAGCATGCATAACATGATAGCTCAAGGCAGGATGCTGTGGTTTCATCAATGGGATTTCCAGCTTTGACAAGCCAAGAAGCACAAGAAAGGGATCTTTTCTCTTTCTTTGAATTGGCTACTGTCAACAAGGAGGAAATCTAGACAGTTGAGGCAGTTTATAGCCCTTTATTTCAGACGATGACTTACGGCCTAGAAACTTGACTTCTTGTTCCAGACGCATGCTCTCGCAAGAAGTAATTGCCATTAGAGAATTGGAGGTTTTGATTGTCCATCTCAAATTCATAGAAGCTCGAAGCACATGACTTTGCTCAATGCTGCTAATGGTCCTATGGTCAAAGACAAAATTCCACAGAAGGAAGGCGTTGCAAATCATCAATCATACATACATGGCCACGAATGAGGAAGGCCAATCGAAAGAAATGTTGAACTGTGTCAAAGACGAAGAGTCTGTCATCAACATATAAAGATCCCTAGGAGTCAGAAAATACAAACTCTGGGGAAGGGTAATTTGGTATCATTTCCAATACTCCCACTATTTGAGCTCACTTATGACATATTTTCTCCTATTGACAGGAAGCATAGGATTCAAGAAACAAGCTTAAAGGTTAATTTGGACAAATCAAGTGACCCATATCGATATACCTAACTGGGTATAAAAGGACGTTTCGTCCATAAGCCAGTTTAGTTAAATGAAAAAAAACAACGCCCTACGGACACCGTCGGCGCCTCTAGCCGAGTGGTATCCGGGAAGAAGCAAAAAGGTCCGAAGTCGGGGGTTCGAATCCCCGACGCGGCAGTTAGTCGCTTGGTAAAAAAATAATAAAAAAATTTTGCTTCTCTTGCGCCTACAAATTATGAGAGAACATGTGACCTAACGAAACAATGGGCATAGGACTTCGTGTCCCCTTCCTCACTTCAGGTTCACCCAATCATCTGCAAATCAGTGAAGGGTAAAGTTGTATCGTTTCCAGTTATTCGACTCTTGAAAGAGTTCATGACTAACACATTCCCTCTTGTTTGTTGCAGGATCACCTGACTATCAAAAGCAAGGATAACGAATCAATGAGAAGCATGTCTTGTTTGTTGCAGGATTACCTGACTGTCAAAAACAAAGATAACAAATCAATGAGAGGCATGACAAACTCTCCCATGCAAAATGGTGTCTCAAGTATTGCCAAAGCAAATGACAGAGATCCTTCAGGCCTCAACTCACATTTGATTTTGGCCAGACTAATTGATCTACTTGTACATCTTCTCTTCTGCAGGGGCAAAAGCAGAGATGCCCTATCAGATCCCCAACCCCGGCTGATCCTTCTTGTGTCATATCCCTAACTAATAGGGATAACTATCGACCCCCATTTGCGAATAACCCTTTTGATGTTCAAAATTTAACATGTTTGGAAACATCATTATGTTAACTCCTAAAGTTGTCAATAGGGTCTTTTTCGAGTCAAAACCATTCACTTGTTTTGAAGAGTTCAAACTCCATCATATTCAAAATGTTGCATGTCATTTCCAGATGAATTTTGCATGATGATTTTGTCTGTCTAAGTCACTGATTCCACTGAGGATTATTAGAATAGACAGTTAAGTGAAGAATACAAGATTGATTAAGCATGCCGGATGAGGCGCGTCGAATGATGACAGGCAAGCTATATCCTACACACACGTCCCCCCCATCTATACACTTGTGAGATGAGTACAGAAGATTCCATGGCTGCAGGGTAAAGAGTTCTCTCGCGAATGGTACGATAACCAAAATAGTGAGAGGCATTCCATCGCTCGTCCCATTAAGCCCCATGCACTAATGAAATTTTTGTCATACCCCCGTCAAGAACCACCCCACACTGGGGCAGAGCGGAGGTAAAGCAACACCACAAGGTGAGAAAAGAGATAGAAATTTTCTTGCTCGCACTTGCATCAATCTTCGGGTGTCTTTATTGCATATAACACTCGCGTTAATTTAAGTGCCTTAGAATGACGAAGAGCAATTCTTTCTGCACTTGTATTCACTGTACAACCCAATCGAGTCTGTAATTTCACCACCACATGGAGGCAAAATAGAAGTTACTGCCATTTAAGCAGCATAGTCTAGAGCGCTGGCTGAAGATGAAGACTCAAGAGTCTAATAACAGTGTCGTGATTGAACTTGCCTAGGCTAGTTCCTTTAATGACAAGAATGAAAAAACATGGGCATAAAAAAGCAGTGTACCTGGTAAGAGCAAGGTCAATGCCCATAAAAGAAGAACTGGAATAAAAATATGGGCATGAAAAAGCAAAGGTGTGCCTAGTAAAAGCAAGGCCAATGCCCCCCACTCAAAAATACAGCCAAGAAAAGTTGTTGTTGTGGTCCATAGAACCTCCATCTAACAAGAAAGATTAGTGACAAATGCCAAGACAGTCACCAATTCTCACCCTCTTACATGTGAGCCAAGTCTATGTTACATCCCATTGTAAAAGTCTCTTCAAACTAGGGCACTTCAATTAACGTAGGATTTCATATGTCTATAAACATCGCTCGAAGAAGTAAGAGCAAGATTACTCTATCTCTTTTCGCAAGATTCTTGACTTGCAAATCCGGAGACGATCATGCGGCACTCCATTCATAAGCCTTGACCTTGATGGTCCCCTTCGATGAGCCGCTGACCAAGACTTCATCGTAGTTTCAACAAAGACCTCTCACATTGATAAAGTCGTACTGTTTGCGAGAATACTCGGACCCCTGCTGACATGATGACAGTGAGATAGTGTGATCCTTATAAATCCTGCATCAATGGTCAAGATAGCCTTTTCCATGAGAGTGAGCGGAAAGTCCTTTCAGACTGAAAGTCACTCATCTGGCATGCTCAAGACATCTACATTCTAAATGAAGGTTGTCTTTCAAAATCTTCCCTGGAAATCAAAAGATGCAAAACCGACAAAATTATCATGCATGAATCTCATTTGAACTCATAAATTTATAGCATATACAATCATGTGTGCATATTGTGCAAATAGCAGACATACTCTTAGAGATCAGAGATATTGCCAGGTGAGCATATCTCTATCCCCATTTGTTTTAAGGTACCTATCATTGTCTAGGTACCCTCTTATTGACATTCAACCTATTTGAGTCGTCCTTTGAATTTGGGTGCTTACTGTTGTCTAGGTGTCCCCATTGTCTTTGAGTACCAGCCACCGTTCGGATACTCCCTTTTTCTGACACTCGACCTGTTCGAGTTGTCTCCAGAGTATTGATACTTGTGACTGACCAAGTATCCCTTTATCGTTGAATACCTACTGTTGTCTAGGTATCCCCATTATCTTTGAGTACCGACCACCGTTCGGATACTCCCTTTTCCTGACACTCGACCTATTCGAGTCGTCCCTTGAGTTTGGATGCTTGCAGCTGTCTAGGTATCCCTATTATCTTTGAGTACCGGCCATCGTTCGGATACTCCCGTTCCTTGACACTCGACTTGTTCAAGTTGTCCCCAGAATATTGATACTTGTGACTGACCAAGTATCTCTTGGGGAATACCTACTGCTGTCTAGGTATCCCCATATCGTCAAGTACTCACCGTTGTCCAGGTACTTCCTTTTCGTGACACTCAATTTGCCCGAGTTGTCCCCAAATTATATAACAGCTGTTCAAGCATTCCATTGCTTTGCTTGGCACCGCCGTCCAGGTATGCTTTCTAGCACTTGGACCAGCCTGCGTGGTCCCAGATCATATCATTAAATACTTGTGTTCATCCAAGTATCCCAGTACTTTGTACACCTGTGGCTATCCAGGTGTTCCACCCCTTTTAAGTGCCTGCGACAATCCAAGTAAGCCTCGTGCTACATTCAAATTCTCATTACCAGGAGGTGAGAGACCTTCACGAATATCTCAGGTACGCCCTCGATATTCCCATTACCAGGAGATGAGAGACCTTCATGAATATTCGGGGCACGTCCTTGATATTCCCCTTACCAGGAGGTGAGAGACCTTCATGAATATTCGTGGCACGTCCTCAATATTCCCTATACCAGGAGGTGAGAGACCTTCACGAATATCCAAGGTACGTCCTCGATATTCCAATTACCAGGAGGTGAGAGACCTTCACGAATATCTCAGGTACGCCCTCAATATTCCCAATTACCAAGAGGTGAGAGACCTTCACAAATATCCCAGGTAGGTCCTCGATATTCCCCTTTACCAGGAGGTGAGAGACCTTCATGAATATGCGAGGCACGCTCTCGATATTCCCAACTACCAGGAGGTGAGAGACCTTCACGAATATCTTAGGTACGCCCTCGATATTCCCCTTTACCAGGAGGTGAGAGACCTTCATGAATATGCGAGGCACACCCTCGATATTCCCAATTACCAGGAGGTGAGAGACCTTCACGAATATCCCAGGTACGTCCTCGATATTCCCTTTTACTAGGAGGTGAGAGACCTTCATGAATATGCGAGGCACGCCCTCGATATTCCCATTACTAGGAGGTGAGAGACCTTCACGAATATCCCAGGTACGCCCCCGATATTCCCACTACCAGGAGGTGAGAGACCTTCACGAATATATGAGGCACGTCCTCGATATTCCAACTACCAGGAGGTGAGAGACCTTCACGAATATATGAGGCACGTCCTCGATATTCCAACTACCAGGAGGTGAGAGACCTTCACGAATATGCGAGATCCATCCTCGATATTCCCACTACCAGGAGGTGAGAGACCTTCACAAATATCCTAGGTACGCCCTCGATATTTCCCGATTGCTAGGAGGTGGGACACCTTCACAAATATCCAAGGTATGTTCTCAATATTTCCAAGTACCCCATCGATACCTGTGATCATCTAGGTATCCTCCAAGAGTTTGTACCTGTGATCGTCCAGGTACCCCTTCGATACTTGTAATCATCCAGGTATCCCCAGGAGTTTGTACCTGTGATCGTCCGGTACCCCTTCGATACTTGTGATCATCCGTATCCCCAAAGAGTTTGTACCGTGATCGTCCGGTACCCCTTCGATACTTGTGATCATCCAAGTATCCCCAAAGAGTTTGTACTCGTGATCGTCCAGTACCCCTTCGATACTTGTGATCATCCAAGTATCCCCCAAGAGTTTGTACTGTGATCGTCTGTACCCTTTCGATACTTGTGATCATCCAGGTATCCCCAAATCGTTTGTACCTGTGATCGTCCAGGTACCCCTTCGATACTTGTGATCATCCAAGTATCCCCCAAGAGTTTGTACTTGTGATCATCCAAGTACTATCTCCCAACAAACAGATGCCCTGAGAAAGGTTGACGCATCTCCCGTCAAGGCGATCGAAGAAAGGTTCGGGTCCTAGACAAACAACTTATTGCTCTAACAGGCAACCAAAGAAAGGTTCGGGTCCTGGAAAAGCGATTCCCCGTCAAGGCGACCGAAGAAAGGTTTGGGTCCTAGACAACCAACTTATTGCTCTAACAGGCGACCGAAGAAAGGTTCGGGTCCTGGAAAAGCGATTCCCCGTCAAGGCGATCGAAGAAAGGTTCGGGTCCTAGACAAACCAACTTATTACTCTAACAGGCGACCGAAGAAAGGTTTGGGTCCTGGAAAAGCAATTTCCCGTCAAGGCGACCGAAAAAAGGTTCGGGTCCTAGACAAACCACTTATTGCTCTAACATGCGACTGAAGAAAGGTTCGGGTCCTAGACAAACCAACTTATTGCTCTAACAAAGCGACCGAAGAAAGGTTCGGGTCCCTGAAAAGCAATTCCCGTCAAGGCGACCGAAGAAAGGTTCGGGTCCTAGACAAACTACTTATTGCTCTAACAAGCGACCGAACAAAGGTTCGGGTCCTGGGAAAGCAATTCCCCGTCAAGGCGACCGAAGAAAGGTTCGGGTCCTAGACAAATCACTTATTGCTCCAATAGGCGATTGAAGAATGGTTCGGGTCCTAGAGAAGCAGTCTCCTCATGTAACGTAAGATGACGCCTTGATACTTGCCAAAACTCGGGTTCACACCCTATCTCACTCACTCCCGGTAGTAACTACGGGTATCTTCTTATCTGTCTTAGTACGTGTAATGTTATATTGCTCATTTTCTGCATAGGACATTAGGTCCCAAATATAATATATTGCATATGTATAGACAAAATTTAGGTATCAGGTTTATCTTTGAATGCAACCTCTGCGAACTCACCTTCAAAAAGGGGCAGCTGTTGACACCTAAACTTTGATTAGGTTTTTAATTAGGCTTAAGTTTCTTTATTTATGTATTTTGCCTCTTTTTCAGATAAATTCAATAAAAAAATAAAAAATAAAATAATAAAATAATAAACAAATAAAATAAAAACAAGAAAAGCAAAAAGCAAAAAGCAAGCAGCCCCTTTTTCCCTTTTTCTTTCTTCGCACGACCTGGCCCCCCCCTCTCTTCTTCTTCCTCCTGTCTTCTTCTTCTTCATTCGCCGATGCATCTCACGCGCGGTGGCCGGGGACGCGCTCAAGGGCAGCCTACGGCAAAGAGGCACGGAGGTAGGCCGCCGAAGGAGAGGACAACGCGCATGCGCCTTCAATGCGAGCCTTTAATGCTGAGATGAGACGTCGGTTGGGCCGCGGGAGTCCGATCAGCAAGCCAAAGACCGGCGGCCGAGTCCCTCCGTCGACCGGACCTCCTCGCCTATAAATAGGAGGGCACAACTTCCGTTGAAGAACACGAGGGAGCTCTGAGATCTTCCCACTGAGAGACTTCGGGGGAGGAATCGACGAGTGAGCGAGAGAGAAATCGGGCCGTCGCGAGCTCGGCCGACCTCCCACTGAGAGACTTCAGGGGAGGTCGCCGGCGAGCAAGTCCGAGGAGGTCAGATCCGGCCGGTGGAGGCTCGGATCTGGCCGGAGGGAGAGAGATCCGAGCGGGTGAAGGGGCTGAGCGAGAGAGGAATCGGGGGAGGTCGGATTCGAGGAGAAAGCAGGTACCGTCGACGCTGCCCGACGCCGTCCCTACACCAAGCCGAGCGCTCCCGACCACCCCGACGCCGTTGCTTCGACCGATTCGCCCAAAGCCGCACCAGATCTAAGAGCTGAGGGGCCGTCGTCTCTGCCCTGTCGCCCGTGCGCACCGCTCCGACACCGTCTCCCGGGCGCAACCCCTTGCGGCGCTAGGCCGGCGTCGCCGTCGTCTGCATACAAACCGAGCCTTGAAGCCGACTCGCGCATCTCGCCGCGGACAGTAACGACACTCGCCTCCACATCCACCGTCCGTTGCATCACCGCTGCCATCGCTCCCTCCGCGAAACCCTAACCCCACACTGAGAAGACCCGTTACGTCACCGCCACCGTAATACGCCGCACCGTCTTCCCGGTGGCGTCCCCAGCCCCTCCATCGACGCCACGAGACGGATGGAGAAGCCAGCGACCTCGCGTCGGGTCGAGCGAGGGTCGGGCGCGGTTCGCGAAACCGGGTAGGGTTTCGCGAACCGGGGCGGCTCTGGCGTCGGGTCGGGCGTGGGTCTTGACCGGGTAGGGTTCGATTAGTCCGGGCCAAGCGGGTTCGGACGCGGTGGGTCGGCCTCACGCGGATAGGGACCCCCTCTTGCTTGTTTTTAAAAATAAATAAAGGAATAAATCCGAGTCGAGCCGCGTTGCGGGCCGTCCTCATTCGGATCACCGCCCGGTCGGACCCAACCCGCGGATCCGACTCCGGTCGGGCTTTTATATTATTTTAATATAAAATAATATTTTAAATAAATAAATAATAAATATTTTATTTTCAATAAAAATTTTAAAATGTTTTAATTTCCAGAAAATCGAAAAATAATAAAAAATGATAAAAATATTTTATTTTCCAAAAAATCAAGAAAATCAAAAATATTCCATATTTTCCAAAAAATGCCAAAAATCCAAAAAAAAAACCAAAAAGTCATGAAAAAGCCAAAAAAATTCATAAATGCCAAAAAGACTTATTTTCCAAAAAAAAAAAAAGCAAAAAATCCAAAATCCCTTTTACTTTCAAAAATCGAAAAAGGTCCCAAAAATGTTTTTCCTCCACAAAATGCATGGAAAATCCTCGAACATCCAAAAACCTCAAGATTTAAACAAGATTAGGTACCGAAAGGGGCATTAGTGATTAACTAGTGTAATCAAGTCCCCGATCCTAATTTCTCAAGGTTGCGCAGAGTGAGTATTTCTCCCGATACTTCACTTGGGTTTCTAATCAACCCACCATAAATCGATTAGTGGCGACTCCATTTTAAAAATTGATTTACAAAGGTTAAAAACTTGAACCATTAAGTCGTGAATTGGTGGACTTGGGAGAGTCCGGGTATAACTAATTCCGGTAGAGCCATTATCCTCCTTAGGCGCTCGTACCCGATCGCGGGCGCCGAAAAAAAAAAAGAGGTCGCGACAATGGACAATTTTTATAGTTTTTAAAATAATTATTTTAAAAAGTCGAATTTTAATTATTTTTATTTTTATTTTTATATTTTAATATAATTTTTAATTTTCTTTTTTGTTTTTTTTCCTCCTCTTCTTTGGCCGATTGCGCCGGCCACGACGACGGTCGGCCGGCCGGCCACGGGCGAGCCTCGAGCTCGCCTAGATCCGGCAAGGCTCGAGCCTCGCCCGACGCCGAGTTCAAGTTTTGCCCCGGATCGACGAGGCTCGAGCCTCGCCGGGCATCGGTGAGGCCTCCGCTTGGCCGATCCGGTGAGCTTGAGGCTCGCTGGCCGATCGCCCACGCCGTGCCGCGACTCAAGGAAGAAGAAAGAAAAAAAAAAAAGAAGAAAGAAAAAAGAAAAGAAAATTAAAAATAAAAAATAATTATAATTTCAGTTTTTATAAAAAAAATATATATATTTTTGTAAAATTAAAGAGAGAAGAGAGAGCACGAACGTGATGTGGAAAGGGAGAAACTGTACAAGAAAGATCTTGCTGGACTTTATTTTCGGATGGGTGTGCTTTCTTTAATGCATGTCTCCTCTCCACGTTTCCACCTTTGACATTCTCTAGGCGTCCTCTCTAATGTGCAGAACATGTGTCGCCTTTTTCCTTCTCCTCTCTCTCTAGTTTCTTTGCTCTCTCAATTGCAGGCGGGTATTGAATTGTGTGGCCCCCCTTTTTCTGCGTAAAACGCCTTAATTTATAATCTCTGCACCCCGTCTCCTCGCCGGACGAGTGAATATATTTCCCTAACTTCATTCAACCAAATATTTTTCACTGATATCAACCGATTCTTCCTTAGTCCACTTGCCCCAAGATCCACCACTTTTTTATTCTTTTTTCCTTTCGTTTCTTTTGACTTTTCCTCTTTATTGACCGAAATATATACATAATATATGCTCGAGATCCGAATAATCTTCCCTTGTTTCACACACGACCGTGGTGATTGATAAGGCTTCTAGAATTTTGATAATGGAATTGATTTTTTCTAAATTCAATACCCCACGTGAAATTTGACCAACATGTGCAAAGCGCAAGGCAATTTTCGGCTATGGGCTTGATTCAAATTTTGAAATTTTTATTATCGCGGGCTCAGTCCAACCAATCCCATTAAGTTCAAAACCATCACTTAAGATCATCCACTGACAGTCCAATTGTAATGCAATTAATAAAAAATGTAGATTAAACTATATAATGAATGCTCCTAAAACTATATGTTATGCAAATCAATTCCAATATTTTTTTTAGGGATTAAAATTGTTCCATAATTTTTTATGCAATAAATAAATGTTGGGTTATCAAAATTTAAGTGTCAACATAACCACATCGTGGCATATTATCTTATAAAATGATATCACCTCTATGAACTTAATAATCCCTTTAAGAGGGGCATTAATATATATAGTAGTGGAAGTAGAGAGAATTTAGTTAAATCCTCAGTAAATTGTCATTAAGAATTGTGCGGATTTGTCAATATAGATGTTACAGTCCTTAATCACCGGCTGATCGAGGAATTTGAGTTGTCCAATGATCTTCAATTGACATTTCACCAAGATTGAGCTAAGCTTTCTTATTGGTCTCGCTTTCATTTCGGCATTGAGAACAATAACATTGATAATAATAGATTGAGACCATGGCCCTTTTCATGCCTATTACATGTCAAATTTGGAAAAGAGCAATTTTCTTCGCACTTACGTCACTCTCGATTAATCAAATGCAGACGTAAGATTAAACTGAATTACTCATGCTTTCATGATTTAAGAAGCGTTTATTTAGTAAGATCAACATGAATCAAAACAAACAACAAAGGGATCCACAGAACATAGTAGAACAGATCTGTTATAGTATTAAAACATATTAATCGGGACTGATCTCTGAATCCACCGGTAATGAGCACAAATTATTTAGGAAGTTTTCTTATGAAATGTCCTCGTCAGCAATTTGTAGATCGTTTCGAAATCTTTCTGGGCCGGAAGATGCTCGGTCCGAAGGTAGATTTAACCATTTGAAAGAGCAGCGGAAGCTGCAGCATCGCAAACAACACCACGGGAAGACAACTGAGCACAGTGACTGGAATCCAAGCCCACTTGAGTCTCTCATCCAACACAAAGGTAAAAGCGGCAGCGAAGGCTGCAAGCATGGAAGCCAGAGAGAAAAAGAGAGAGGACAGGCCGATTATCATATTCTTTGGCAATGAGTAGAGAAAATCTTCCGGCTCGTGTGATGAAGTTAGGATGGCCGAGAATGAGAAGACGGCTGCCATGGAGAAGAACAAACCTAGTGCATCCGAAACTGCAAAAACCAGGAGAGAGTCCTTTCCTAACAATATCGGGACCCCCGTATTGTTGTTGCTGCCTCCCGGGACAATCAAAGCAGCAACAAACAGAGCCACGGCTATTAGAGTTGAGATGAGCAAGAATGAACTTGATGTACTCTTTATCCATTTTTCTCCATTCTTAAGCAACTCTTTGTGCTCATCTAGGAATATATGCCAGTATGCCTTGTATACTTCCGTTTCTCCTTCTTGAAAGGTTTGCTCCGCTACCCTATCAAAAGGATGGACCCATCCTTCCACAGCCTACACAGAAGCAAAGCCACGCAACTGAAATAACAAGGATAAAATCAACAGTGGTTGGCAAATAGGGTGTTATGGTTGGGTCTCATGGGGACCAAGATACAAAAAATTTTACTTGAGATAAAATTGTGACTTAATTTTCTTTTTCTTATAATTCAGGGGCACGGGTGTGGAGACCAAGGTACACGGAGCCACGCCTCTGGTATCCAGAAAGCAAATTGCACTCAGTTTGTGGTATTCGAAAGAGTGACTTAAGCTCTTGAACCGAAAATCCCCAAATGCTCCACCCAAATGCACCAGCATGGGGCTAAAATTCTGCTTCTAAATTCTTTCTCTTGGTCGAGCCTTCAAATTTTTAATGTATCCGAAACAATCAGTTGAACCTCCATCCTTCGCTTATATATGATTTTTGCATCTCGTCAAGATTGACAACGAGATAGAACTTAGTGATATGATGATACATTACCTTGAACCATTGAAGTTCCCTCTGCGTCTGGATAGCTGCACCGGGGACGTTGCTCAAATATCCAAAATTAGGTGAATTCTGTGCTGCCGCGTTCAACATGGCCCTTGACTCAGCACCTTGGGGTGTGGTGGGGATGATGGACGGATTATCACCCGAGTTCGCCGCCAAGAAGAGTCCACAAACGTCCTCTTGGCGATACTCTACGGCAACCGTCAGCCAACTTTTACCCTTAAAAGTAGTCCAAATTAACTCCGGGAAAGACTGAAGGCACACCTCCAGTATTTCAACGATTCCCCTGGATGTGGCCAAATAGATGATGAGGTCGTCTTCGAAAAATTTGAGGATCTCAGCTGTTTTCATATAAGAAATCTCGGCGCAAACTTGTTTTACTAACTCAACAGCCCCCTCATGTGTCAGCTTTGCGTCGCGAATCCTTTGGACCGGTGGAGCTGCATGTAAAACACGCACCGGCCGGATGTTGTGCTATTCTTTTTTTACAAAGATAAAAGCGAATACATTTCTTCCTTTAAATAAAAATAAATAAATAACTTTCATCCATGATCCAAAAATGCCGTCTATTACACTATAATACTGCGACACTATAAACTGAATCGTTTATCGTGTATTTCTTACTGATACTTACGATGCACTATATGGGCATACAATCTCGAAGTCAACGTAGCATATTTGATTTCACCTTAGTTGATATTATGTAAAATATATGCAAAACACACATACACGCACGCACGCACGCACGCACGCAATTTACTTATACGATTCGTGTGTGTTTTGTAACTTCCAGCATGACAAAACTAAGATCAAATAATTGGTCTTGAAATGAATTAATATTTTTTCATTTCACGACAATTATATTTGTATTAAAATCGTGTCTTCTCACATCATAGCTATTTCATATTAGCGTTCGATTGAAGTTGACTGAATGACCTATATAAGTAAATACTATAAAATTTTATTCATAGATCACTACATGATTTATAATGTATCCATTCATAATGAGCAACCTAATTCCGTTTGTGTTCGAGTTTAAAGCACATAGGCTAAATTTTGTTAGTGTAACCTGCTTAACTTGAAGAATTACGAGATTCTAAGTTACACATTTGTATGCCACAGTAAATATGGGAATGGTTTAACCTTATCTTATGTTGATGTGATGCCTTCCTAGACATTTATGTAATTTAAAACTAATCACAGGACAAGGAATACAAATTTTTCTCGTAGAAAGTAAGTTATTAGCTACATTTGATATGTGAACTGTTAATTTAAAGATGTGATATCGTTGTCTGAAAATTTTTCAATATATAAATATCTTGAGTGGTTAAAAAATTATTCAAAAAATCGAAATGAAAGGTATAATATGATTTATTCATATCCACTCATCTCACCACTAAATAAATGAAATACATCGCAGCGATATGTACTAAAAATCTTTGGCTGACACATACTATGTAAAGATTGATCTTCATCTTTTTCATATTTCTTTTTATGTGTTAATTAAAAAGATTGTCATGCTTTTTAACTCTGGTAAAAATTGGTAAAATGATAAGAGTGCATTTGTTTGGCATAAAATGAATGATTTAGAAAATATTTTTCAAAAATAATTCTTTATATCGCTTGAAATAATTAATTAATGAAAAATGTTTTCATTGTCGTCTATAATTTATGTCTAAATATATTTTTTTGTATGACGAAAATATTTTTCTTCCCCCATTTTTTAAGCAATACACGCGATTAATGTTAAAAAGATATTTTCCAAATCATTTATATTCCACAAAACAAATGCACCTTAAAATCTTGACTATTTTCATCACATCGAAGGCACTTGTATACCACTGTGGTAGTCTAAGAAATGGAAACAGAAAATGGAAAGTGAGAGTGAGCCAGGTTAATCGCTTTATAATTAATTAATGAAAAATGTTTTCATTGTCGTCTATAATTTATGTCTAAATATTTTTTTTGTATGACGAAAATATTTTTCTTCCCCCATTTTTTTAAGCAATACAAGCGATTAATGTTAAAAAGATATTTTTCAAATCATTTATATTCCACAAAACAAATGCACCTTAAAATCTTGACTATTTTCATCACATCGAAGGCACTTGTATACCACTGTGGTAGTCTAAGAAATGGAAACAGAAAATGGAAAGTGAGAGTGAGCCAGGTTAATCGCTTTGTAAAGGGTCAAATCATACCCACAATCTTGCCAGCAGTCCATAGAAACCTCTTAAAAGCTCCAACAGCTTCAACCATACATAACTTTGTAAAAATCTGAAATGCTGCGATCAGAAAGAAAAACGAATTACGTCCGTTTCTCCAATTTTCATTGATGTAACGACTAAAAAGTGGTGCGAAGAGTCCCAAGACCATTATTTAGCATTTATGCCCACGCTCATTATATCAGCTATATGGCTTGCGCTCTAATAGACAAGTACTAATACGTATCGTTATAACTTATGACATTCAGTTTTAGACTTTCCTATACATGTCGAAGGAACTTAATAAATGAAGAAAGTGCAAACAACCTATAATTTTGCGACGTCAGTAACAACCATATAGGCATATTTCTATTTATATTTTCTTGTGCATAGAAAAATGTTCATTTTGGAAGCTAAGCTAGTAAGACAATTATATATCTAAGTAATTCAAGGTTTAAAAATGTTGATTATGAAATCTTAACATTGATCGAAAGTAACGTCTAATTACTCATAAAGCAAAATCATAAAAAATTATTACAAATATACATACATACATACATACATACATACATACATACATACATACATACATACATACATACATACATACAATACATACATACAATACATACATGAAAGTATCCATGCCTATATACCTACATTTAAAGATGTTCACCATGTGGGAATCTCAGCTTATTGGAAAATGTAAATCTCAAATCATATATTCATCTATTAGCATAAATTTTTTGAATAATTGACATTGGTCCCATAAAGTTCTACACATTATCAAAACAAAAGATTATAAGTTCAAATTTTTGCAAACACTTTATTTGCCTCTCTATCATATCTTTACATGCTTTAGTCTTAGGCCAAAATCCAGTCTACATGTGGATGGAGTATTAGAATATGTAATTATAAAATCAAGCATTCATCTATCAATTTAAGTTTTTTTTTTATTAGAATAGTTGATAATGGTTTTACACGATTTTACAAAGGTATAAACAAAAGTCATTGCAAATACAAACAAATAACAGTATACATGTACACATAACAATCAATTCATTAAAAAACAAATAAATTAATCCTAAAATCATGATTAAATTCCATATAGAGAAAAGATACATCAACATTAGATGGCGACTTTACCCACCCCACCAAATACCCCCGCTATCTCACCCCAAAGAGGGTAAATAAAACCAACAACCAATGGATTCTGGGGTTGGGGATGGGGTGAATTTCCCTATCCCACGTGTGGGGCAGCGCGGAGATTGCATAAACCTAATCTCTTTAAATTTGTATAAGTATTATTGCAATGTAAAGTTTCTCCTTTTTTTTCCACAGATTTCAATATAACACGAATATTTCCAATAGTTTACTCCCTTTTCCCATCAATTTATCATGGAAATTTTCCAAACTAAACTTTTTACTAATGAATCTAAAAATAAAAAACTCATATTTTTTCCCACAAATGATTTATTCAACTTGCAAAAAAACAAACTATGTTTCTTGTAGAATTTAATTTAAATTTGAATTTTGAAATTAGTGGGGCAAGTGGGATGGGGAAATCCATATACTTGTCAGGATTGAGGATGGCTTATATCGATATCTCTGTGCGCGACATGGGCCGACGATGGGGCATTTCTTATAATGTTGGGCCCAGGATGCAACCCCTGCACTCACCTTGCAAACCCTAGCACCCGTCTCGTCCCATTGCCACCCCTAATTCACTTGTAGGAATATTCTTTGTTGCAGCTAATAATATATAAATAGAAATGTTTATAGAGTAATTATAGCATATATCAGCAGTGTAAAAGAAATTTTCCAAATGCAGCCTTACAAACCATTGATTTTGATAGTTAGTAAGAGAGCGAGCAGTTGAAACTCCTAAATCAAGATTGGATGAGACCATTTGTGTAGACGTTTTTCTACTCTCACGGTGTATGCACTGCATATAAAAGAGCACTTTGCATGTACTTTTAGCCTAAGCAGGCGATGAACTTGGGAAAGAGCGAACATAAGGGTACCAAAATTAGATAGTATATAATTGCTCTCTAGTAAGATCCCACACACACGGTCACAGCCCACCTTGAGCCGTCGTAGTTGGCGTCCTCGAGATCCTTGAACTTTCATTTGGTATGGAGTTCAAATCCACCGTAACACCTTCAGATACAAAAAGAGCAGGTGAGCACGTATGATCTTATGAGTCGTCCGTCTCAATTGCAATCAGGTAGAAAATCGGTAGAATTGCTGACATTTGTATAGCAATCTTTCCCAGAGGTTGAGCCTAGCTCCGCTAAGAAAGTGAGACGGCATAAGAGACAATGCTCTCAACAGTGATCCCTTAGCTTTGATGGACCTCAGTCTCTCCTTAGCTAGGTGAGGATATTGGCGCAGCAGATAGAGAGAGACATCTGACCGAAATTTACCAACGAAGCTAATAAGGAAAAGAAGCACAGAAGAGTATACAGAAACAAGTGTGCTTGATCTTACCGAAATGACCAGCATGGGCAAGATAGAAGATTGTAGCAAACGCTTGAGTATCAGGGAAACGGCCACGTGGACTGCCGTCTTTTGTATTGATGGCCAGGAACCAGAGGACCTCCTTGGACAGAGCACCACATTGAGCAGATCGTCGTAGTGGAACGAATCCCTGACCGTCTAATATATTTGTCAACTTAGGATTTTCGCGGACTAAAGCTTTGACCATCCTTATCCTTCCACCCAAGGCGGCATAATGGACGGCAGTGCAATTTTTGCCATCAGCCACTTCAAGTTCTTCCGGAGATAAGAGCTCGACCAGCCTCTCGACGAACTGATCTTGGGCGCTCATAGCCGCTATATGAAGCACGGTCCGGGATTCACTCGTAATTATAGTTGTCTTTGAGAGTAAATCATGCTTGAAGAATTTAGAAGCGGCTGCCCAATCACCGTCGATCGCAGCTTGCAACAGTGGTCGATAATGGTGACCCTTCTCCACCCTTTTTTGTTGTGCTGCGGTAATGAATTTTTTTTGGTATATCATTAATTAATTAATTTTGGTAGAATAATTGTGCAACAAATATCAACTTAATTTGAACGCCTTAAATAAATCCTATATAGTAAACAAAGAAAAGGAGCGGCTTGCTTGAAAACGGCGTACCTTGCGTTAGTGGAGGTGGAGGCGTTGGTAATTTAAGGTACGGCACGTCCACGCGAGCATCTTAAACAATATAGGGAAGAAAACCAGAGTCAATGGAAATAGCCTTTCTCAAACTTATGTTCGTTCAATATAGCGGACCAAAAACAGAGATAGTCGCTCTAGAATCCAGAATTTTCAAATAAAGGCCTGTCAACCGACCGGTTTGGTCTAGGATTGCAGGTTCAGGGGCTGTGCCAGCAGGTGCTTCAACATCAAAGGAATTTGCTGAATTTGCGCCTTGTTCAATTTCCATCAATGATGTGAGATCGTTCGCCAGCAAAAGTTTCGAAGAAAGCGTTGACGTCGGAACAGCACTACCTGTAATTACCAAGCTAATGGGCGGGAATCTTCTATCATGTGTAACTAATGAGCAAGGCGCCCATAGTTAGTCACTCTAAATATTTCCTTTCTTCCAAGAAAAATAATAATAAAATAAAAGAGCAAAGGGAATTTCCAAACATGGCGGGAGAAAGCACGTGACGACAAAATCAAGGAAAACTCAAATTATTCACATGTTGACAAAAAATGTCAACACTCACACGCTCCCTGAGTCTTTTCTTAACCAAAAGATGGCTACTAAAATCATGACAAGTGGAGTATCTGGTCCATACAGGAGTCAATATAGACTTTGGAAACTTGTGTTATTATTTATACCAGCTCGTAACAACCACGTGACATGAGGCGACCGTTTGTGTTACGTTATTTTCCATCAAATAAATTTTCTTCAATAAAAGAATGTCAACACGGGACAATAGCAATTCGAACTTCCCCAACATACAACCAGCACCAACCTAAGTCTCTGAAATAAAACCAGGTGCTATCCAAGAGCATTAAAAGCGGTAGCCAAGAGAGAACACAAGAAATTTATGTAATTCAGCCGAAGGCCTACCTTGGTGGGTGAAAAGGAAAAGCAAAGATTTATGTGGCATACGATAAAAGCGAGCTATTTAAACCTCTGGATATCTCTCACATACTTTGAAATAATATTCATACTAAAACCTTCAGAGAAAATACTAAATTGCACAAGTTCGTCTGGCTAAGTGAGATCCCCTTCGCACCTCACCCGAATGAATTTCATAAAAAGTTATCAAATTGCAAATTAAGATGGCGCATTAACAAAAAAAAAAAAAAAAAAAAAAAAAACAAAGAAACTAGAATCACAATAGCATCTTTGTATGTTCAAAAGGAATTATGCCGATGTGACCTCTCTTTGCATTAAAAAAGAAAACTTCGAAAGGGACATTGAGAGAGAGAGTGTGTCTTATCCAATCCCCGCCAACCCCGCCCACCCCCCACCCCAAAAAAAAAAAAAAACACCCCCAACCAAAAAAAAAAAAAAGGAGAGAGGGATGACTTTTCGTTTCACATGGAGAGGGAGAGAGATTATGGCGGACCAACTCATTAAACGAAAATAAAAGATTTGGGGTTGAGTACAAAATTATATTGGGTGATTAACTGCATAAATACATAATAAAACCACTCACAGATGAGCTGGACGATTTAGAATAGGAGGACTAACCTAACACATTACTACCGGTTATTGTGACCTTTCTAAAGATGAATAACCAAAAGAAAACACCACCGGCGGTGGTGGCGTAGTTGGTTGAGCAAGGGACCTCCCACGAAAGGGCCCGAGTTCGATCCACGGCGTCGTCGAGTCTTAAGTGCAAAGCGTCTTACCGGGCGCACGTGGGTGGTGGGTCTCACGTGCCTCCCCAGGGGTTTCCCTCGGCCCGCGGCGCGTGCGGGGATTCACTGGTCACCAAAAAAAAAAAAAAAAAAAAAAAAATAACCAAAAGAAAACTTAGCGGATTACTAAGTTCAAACATTCAGTGCGAAACCTCCCAAACCCGACCTGCCAATCACAACTTTGAGATATTTTTAATTAACCAATTTACCATGCAAGTTAATTCAATTAGGAGTTCTCATTGATATATTATAGATTGATTATAAAGTAAAATAGGAGAGAACACTTTATCTTGGTGAACCAAAGATATCATGAATGGTTCAATTTTTGCTAACAGATTGACAGCTTCCCAGTTTGATTCTTACTTCTTGATCTAACAAGTTTAGAATTTTTTATGACAAAAAAAAAAGATCTAGTATTTATTTTCTTTAAATTAGGAATCAACTATTAAAATTGAATCTAGCTCAGAAATTACCTAAATTGCCCTTCAACTCTAACGGAATGGACCGAAAGGAAACGCCCACAATAACCGACGATGATATGCCCACGGTGACCAAGGGAGAATGAACAGTGACTAAGGAATTGCGGGCCGGCGGTGATGGCTGATCAGACGGAGGAAATAGCAGGCCGCTGGCTGGTCTATGGCTGGTGCGGCTCCGGGACAGCAAATTCACTGGTGGCTGCGAAGTGCGGCTGCAGGGAGGGCCGTCGTGCACTGGAGGCTCTCCGGAAAACTGGTTCCAATTGCGTTGCCGTGCTCGTCGGGTCTGGGAGCGCGGCAAGACCGGGCTGACTCAGCAAGGAATTCTGAGCGGCAAAGCTCGCTGGTGGTAGTGAGGGGGGCAGCGCAGCGAAGCTTATTTGCTGGGCTGTTGCGTCTGGTTCTGGCCGGTGGCAAGTTGTTAAGCCGTTGTCAGTGAAGCTCACCGAGGAACCAGTGTTGAAGGAAGCTCGCCCGTGCAGGGAACGTTACGGATGAGTGCTGTTGGCGTCAAATTTGGAGTATCGGGGATTTCCTGGACTCGTCGGAACAGCTCGCAGGGGCAACGGTGGCGCTGTGGAGTTCTCTTGAAACCTGCAGGAGGGTTAGTCAACTTCTGAGCGCTGCTGGTTTGATCAAAGAAAGCCACTTCAGATCGTCGGAGGAAGACTGAGATTCGCTGGTTTGATGCCGAGATTGCAGGAGTGAGCTAGCGCGGTCGCTGGTGGCTCTAGCGTGTTGTCCAGGTGGTCCACGGCGGGAGATGGCTGAGCACCGCGGTTGAGGAAGATGGAAGTACGGCAAGTGCAGATTGAGGCACAAGAACCACTAAAGGAAGAAGAGGACCGCTTTCTCTTTTTCTTTTTACTGTTATGTACTCTCTTTTACCTTTTACTGGGAAAGCGTCCTCTGTCCCCTGCTTTTTCCCTGAAGTGAAACACACTCTTTTTAAACGGAAAAATTCCAAATAAGTACTTCAAAGCACTTTTTTTCTCAAATAAAATTTTAAAGTAAATTTTATTTGAAACAAGCGCTTAAAGTAAATTTTATTTCGAATAAGAATTTGAAGTGACTATTTCAAATAATGACTTAATTTTCTAACTAGTCAAGAGCATTTTCATTATTTATTATTTTCTCCTTTTGTTCTCTCTTTATTCATTTTTCTTGTTTTTTCTTTCTTTTTCGCCGGTCAGGTCACCAACAATGCCTCAAGAGGGCTAGGTGAGAGTCACCCTTACCCGATCTAGCAAGCACCATCCTTGTTGGCCATAGGTGAGGGACAGTCTCGCCTAGGCGAGTCGACTCTCAACCTGGGTGAAGTTGTGCTTGTGGTCATAGGCGAGGCAAGCCCTTATCAGATCTAGACGAGGGTCACCTTGTCAGTGGCTAGCGAGGGACGGCCTTGCCAATATGGTACTAAAGTTAATTGATCTGTTCATTTGTGTTTTTTTAATTTGGGTTGGCCTATATAATATGAATTGCTTACACAGTGAGATGGTGGGTTCATAACTAAATGTGCTCGTTGAAATATTGCTAATCTACAGTATTTTGCAATTCAGTTATTTTTGTGTTTTTCCGTGGGGAGAGTTTTAATTTATTAGATTTAACGAGGTTAGAGATGCTTCTTAGTGTGAACTTTAAGTGAGTAGCTAGAGTTATTGGTGGGATTGAATAGAATGTTATCTCTTTGGAGATAGTTACCGTCAAATAGATAGGCATGGTAACCTCCCACGCATGAGGAAAAATGATGGGATTCGCAAGGATTTTTAGAGGGTTCACAGTGCTTGTAATCACTATGCCGACCCATTACCCCCAAATTAGGTGATTCGACTTTTATGAAATGTTTTTGCTCGTTTACCATTTACTTGAAAGGAATGGCAATGCCCATGGACCCGAGAGAATAAATCAATCCGCTTTATTTGAGGGCCACACATTGCTATTGCACTTTCAGTTCAGGGAAATAAAATGTCTTCGGTCTTCTAGATTGCGAAATCTCACTTTTAATCCCTGTACTTTGATTGCAATTCCAGCTCTTGTACTGTTTTCTGGTGACAATTTAAGGTTCCATTTGTTTTGTGGGAACTTTTCTTAGAAAACATTGTTGACACCTAAATTGTGATTAGGTTATAAATTAGGTCTTATTTTCTTTTATTTTCCTTTTAGATAATAAATAAATAACAAAAAAAGAACAAGAAAAACAAATAAAAACAAAGAAAAAACAAAAGTAACAGCCCCCTCCTTTTTCTCTCCCTTTCGCGGGCCCAAGCCCAGCCTATTTCTCCCCTGGCCTGGCCCCTTCTTTCTCCTCTGTCTTCTTCCTCCCATCTTCTTCTTCCTTCCTCCTTCTTCCGCCTCTGCAGGCCGCGCTCGAGCACAACCTACAACAGAGAGAGGAGCGTAGGCCGGTGGCAAAGAGGACGCGCATTCAAGGCGAGCATGCCTCCGTGGAAGGGGGAAGACTTGACGCCGGTTCAGCCGCATCCAGGGCCGGTTGGCGTACGAGAGCCGACGGCCGAACCTCCGTCGATCGGCCTCCTCCTTGCCTATAAATAGAGGAGCACCTCCATCGACGAAGACATCGCAAGCTTGGAGATCTTCCCATTGAGAGACTTCGAGGGAGGAATCGACGAGCGAGTGAGAGAGAGCTCGAGTTGTGAGCTCAGCCCACCCTCCACCGAGAGACTTCGGGGAAGGCGGCGGCAAACAACCCGAGAGGGTCGAGATCCGTGGCCGGTGGAGGCTCGGATCGCTTTGAGTGAGAGAGAATCGAGGCGAGGAAGCTCGCGAGATCTACGCCATAGATTTGGAGTTCTTCTTTGCTTTGTTGTTCCCAGGCGGTTACCGTGACCGAATCGTCGACGCCACACCGGATCCGAGAGTCGAGAAGGCCGCCGCCGTGCCACATCGTCGTCACCACCCCGGTGTATCCGCCGCCTCCGGTCGCGCCGTCCCCGTCGCACCCCCCCTTTTTTGAACCGTGCCGCCGCTGACCACACCGGCACAGACCCGTCCTCACTCATCCTCGCCGTAACCGCTTTGTCCCCGCCTTCGGTCATGTTTTCGCCGTCTAGCCCGTCGTCGCGCCGTTGTGGCCACCGTTGCTTCTTTTGTTGTCGCCACCATTATGGCCGCCATCGGCTGCATGTCGTCGCCGGTGACGCTTCTCCCCCTCACCGGCGCCGCGGCGAGCGAAGGAGAAATGAGGCCGGAACCGGTCGCCTCGCGGATCCGTCCGACCCGGTTTCCGGTTTCGGGTAGGGTTTCAGGTCGGACACACTCGTCGAGCCCGTTTCGAACTCGGGCTAGGTATTTTCTATTTAATTCAAATAGGCCCAATTCCGTGTGTGTGGGCTGAATTTTTATGAAAAAGAAAAAAATCCGAGTCGGGCCGCGTGTGGGTCACCGACCCGGAGTCGGACCCAACCCGCGGATCCGGCCGGCCGGTTTTATATTATTTTAATATAAAATAATATTTTAAATAAATAAATAAAAAATAAATATTTTATTTCAAAAAAATCAAAAACTCAAAAAAAATGTTTTATTTTCCGAAATATTAAAAAATAAAAAATATTTCATATTTTCCAAAAAATGCCAAAAATCCAAAAAAGTCAAAAATTCATGAAAAAGCCAAAAAAAAATTCAGAAAAAGCCAAAAAGACTTGTATTTTCCCAAAAATACCAAAAAATCCCCAAAAAAATCCCTTTGTGTCCAAAAAATTAGAAAAGACCTAGAAAATGTTTTTCCTCCCAAAATGCATGGAAAATCCTTGAACATCAAAAAACCTCATGGTTTAAACAAGATTAGGTACCGAAAGGGCATTAGTGATTAACTAATGTAATCAAGTCCCCGATCCTAATTTCTCAGTTGCGCGAGGAGTGAGTATTTCTCCCGATACTTCACTTGGGTTTCTAATCAACTCACCCCAAATTGATTAGTGGCTACTCCAATTTAAAAATTGATTTGCAGGTTAAAAACTCAGACTATTAAAGTCGTGAATTGGTGGACTTAGGAGAGTCCGGGCATAACTAATTTCAGCCGAGCCATTAGCCTCCTTAGGCACTCGTACCCGATTGCGGGCGTCGAAAAAAGAGGTGGCGATAGCTTGGCGACTCCGCTGGGGAAGTTTGAAGACTTAGGCCATTTTATCTTTGTTTAAATGCTTTGTTGATTTGGATCTTTTTCTTTATGCGGTCAAAAGCTTAGAAATTTATTTTAATTTTTGCTTAAAATAGATTATTCTGTGATTATAAATTGTTGTGCATGCTTTCTTTATTTAAACACTACACATGGAACACACAACCCGGCCGCCGGACCTGGGCCGCCATAGGATTTCTAGGATGGTGTTAAGAAAGATACGACCTCGAATGCGAGACTGCGATGTAGAGGTTGCCTTTCTTTTCCCCCGAATTTCTTAGCCGAGGTTAAGGGGATATGCTTTAACGCGAGACTACGACGGCGGATACCTTTTTAATTTCATCAAGCCTTCTGAGTTAGAAATCGAGCCGCACGTCCCATGCGCATGTCTTTGTGCTTGCCATTTTTTTTTAAAAGCAAAGTGATTTCTTTACTTTTACTCAGTCTTTCTATTTTGGCCCATGGCAATTTAGGATAAACTTTTCAAGTCCCAGTTTATATGCGATGGGGAAAGACGATATCCGGAGTTCATTCCTACTCCCAAGGCGAGCTCTTCGAGATGGTGGGATCAATTAGATCGGTTGCCCAAGAGCGCGTGAAGGCTAAAGTCGGTCATCTCCTATCGTTGATCCAAATCACCGTTCGTCTGAAGTCATACAAGCCATGGCATATTTTGGTGCCCGAAGACATTTACTTTTATATTCGGTAGGTTTGAGCTAACCCCAACCCTGGAAGAATATAGCATCATCACTGGAATGCCTCTTGAGAAAAAGCTTGTCGGGCCATCGACAGGCATTATCCCAATACATGGGTTAGCGCGGCTTTTAAGAACTGAAGTCCATACTATGATACAAATTCTTGAAGATAACCATAAAACTTGCCCATTTGAATTTATGAATGCCTGTTTTCAAAATCAGCCTATGACCCAAAAAAGTGAGATTTTCCTCCTAGCCTTTTTCGGACTCATCATCTTCCCCCATCAAAGAAATGCCATAAGTCCTAAGATCGCATGGATAGTTGATCAGATCTTAAGAGGGGGGAATTACGTCAACATGATTTTAACTGAAACATTCTTGTCCTTTAATCGTTTTAAAGACAACACAGAGAAAATCATGCGAACCTCTCCTAAAATTTTACAAGTCTGGTTCTTTTCTCACCTAAGCGAATTCCGAGACTTCATGCGATCGGCTGAAACAAATGCTTTTGAAAATCCGTTACAAAAATTTATGGTTTTAGGACCGTATATTCCCAATCAAAGTTGTTTAAATTGGGTTGACTTCCTAAGAGATCCAGCTCTGAGGCATTCCAATGGTGTCTTTGGTTGGTTCCATGAAAAGAGAGCTCGCTCGCTTACAAACGTAACCGCCCACCTTGCTCGGCCTCACCGGTGCCATTCCCTATTATCCATATCGGGTGGCACGACAATATGGAGCCCTTCAGGAGATTCCACCGCCTTTCAAGGGGATGATCCCTCTAGTTCTTTTCAACACAAGCCATGACTATGCGGTGAAATTTCTATCGCCGAGGAAACACAGGACAAGTACCATCGCAAAAGGATCGTGGTACCTGAAGGGCTTGAGGGAGAAGAAAAAGTCCACCACGCCTCTGCGGCCTATATCCACAATCATCACATCCCGACAAGGTGGAAACCATCGGTCCCTCGCTCAATCGAGACGGAGCAGCCCACGCGAGCAAGCAGAACTCATGGAGAGGGATTTGGGAGTGGACTGGATGCACACCTCAGAGCCAGTTCAAGGAAGCAGGCGTTCGCGCAAGCGCAAGACTCCCCGTTGCATATAAATTGGCAATCATGTGCCCCTTAGTGTTAATAGTGTGAAAGTTTTGTCCCATTGTTTAGGGACTCTTGTTTAATATCTAGTATTTCATCCCGTCATTTCAATTTCAAGTTTTAGATGTTAGGAGTTGGCAGCCTATAAATCATCTTTTGATAAATAAAAAAGCAGTTAGACTATTGCCATGGGTCAATCTTTGTTTACTTTCATGCTCATTCATTGTTTTCGCAACGGCAGGTAATTATGAATCGCCGGCCACCAATTGCCCGCGAATGGCCTCATACAATAAGGCCCGATCAGAATGATGTACAAAATCGTCTCATTAACATTGAAGACGGCGTGGGACAGATGTCCATTGTCCTTCAACAACTCTCGAGACAAATGAAATCCACTCAAGCTAAGCTCAACTCTGTAGTTGCCTTAAGCACTGTCATGACACCCGCAAATTTGCCAGAAAATAGCCAGTACCATAGACGGTTTGAAAGGATCATGAAAAGTTAAGCCAGTTCAGGAGCGAATCCCATGGACCGTCCAATTACGCCGGCATTGAGATCCCTGAAAAACTCAAAGCGCCTGAATGTGAAAGGTATACTGATACCTCCCGCCCAGAGACCTACTTGCAGGCCTACTTGGTCCAAAGGATGATTCAATCGTACCAATCAAGCTTGACTGGCCCTGCCTTGCGATGGTATATTGTCAGGAAGATTAGTCCCCTTAAAACTTGGAGGGAACTAATTCATGTTTTTCACCAAGAGTACAATATTGACGTCACCCCTGACATTACCTTGCCCTACGAAGAGCCGATGATTGCGAAGCATGAGGAGCCGTTAGTCGCTGAGATAGGAGAGAAGCGTGTCGATGAAGCCTTGCATGATAAATGGGCAGCTGAGCAACATCACATTGCTTTGGAAAATTTCCCACTAGGAAAGGCAAGGAGCCTTTGTACGAGATTACCGACTCGAGCACATTCAAGGCGGGGCACGACTGGACAACTCCCCAAACTTACTCCAAGAGCTAGGGTCCAAAGAATACCAACCCCTATCAATTTGGAAAGTGAATCAGACAATAAAACTCTAATGTCCCTCACTTCCCTTGACAGAATCAAGCTGGACAAATGAAGGGCCTTACTCAAAAGGTCTGGACTAGAAGACAAGAAAAGAAAGCCTAAACAGATCAATTCAGCATCTACCGACGAGCCATCGCACCAAAGCTTTGAGCATTCCCAAGAATACAGCTTTGAAGGCCACCATCCTCTAGAGTACAAGCCTGAAGACTTCCTGACCCTAGAATACAATCCCAAGGACTTCCAGCGTTATTTCAACAATGAAACTGACGATTCATCGTATAATTGTTTCCTACTCTCATCCGAGGATGAAGGCCCGTCAGAAGAGGAAGCATACGTCTTTATCCGCTACGATCCTAACGAAATACTAAGCTCGCCCTCTGACCATGAGAATAGCTTCAATACTTCATCCTCATTCGGAAATTTTGACCAAGAAGAAAGCAATGGGGTAATCTCGGCAGAGTCCAACTTCCCTGAAACAGAAAAATTCATCACTACAACAAATATGCAGTGGGAAAACCAGTGGCCTAACCAGGATACATCAAGCCCGTCTTGCGCTCATAGGATCATGACTCTTCGAGAGATGTGGATACCTAATCTCCGTAAGTATAATGGCACGACTTGCCCTGTGGCCCACTTGCAGTACCTCCATGCTGAAATGAGTTGGTACTATGGCCCGATGTCATTCACAACTCAGACCTTCCAAGAGAGTCTTACGGGGTTTGCATTACAATGGTTCATCACAGCAGATATCTACTTCATGAGAGATTGGAATGAGCTGTCTTCTGCATTCCTGCTTCAGTATCAAAGCCAGATTGGGACTGAAGTGCCTTGTCAGAACTTGGTTCACTTCAGAAGAAGACCAATGGAGGATTTCCGAGCGTATGCAAAGAGGTGGAAGGCTTTTATGACGCAGACTTACCCTCAGCTGGCCGAAGAAGAAATGATAAAGCTGTTCATAGGGGCTTTACCTCGCAAGCATCGCTGTTGGCTGCATGGGTTACACTTCCATAGCTTCAACGAGGTAGTCGTCGCATGCGGATACTTCGAGTCTACTGAAGGCAAAGAATTCAAAGACACTTAGCTTCAAGACCAGCACTATCAAAGCGCACCTTTACACAGGGGTTTTCATGAGTTTTTATAATTTCACGTTTCTCATCTTGTCTAGTGTGCTACTGTTGTATTTTCCATTCCAAGTACTCTATTGTACAGTTATAATATTTTGTTTTAAGAGCATGAGGCGGTACTCCAAACCAGCCCGGTGATGTTATCCAACCATGAAAAAAAAAAAATATTATCCAAGGAGAATACGAGGGCTGGACTTTCTCATGCTTTTTCTCCCCCAAAATGTATTTTGAAAATAAAAAATATTTCATCACCCAAAAGCTTTTGTCAAAACAAGATGATAAATTTAAGCACATTTGTCTTTCTGACTCACTCACTTTGTGTCTCAAAATATCATCCCCATCCCCCTTGACTTATTGTGACAGGGGGCATTTGAAACTGGCACATCATGTGAACTCACCGAATTCAAAGACATTCTTCCAAGAAGACAGTGGGGCAAATAAAAATCATACCACTTCAAAGAAGGTAAGTTTTATTCTCTGAATATAATTGTGGAAATGATGTCCTCTCTTTTCTGTTTACAAGAAACGAAAGATAGGACGTAATAGGTACAGGCATACGGTTGAAATTAAGCCGTTCAAGAGCTCTGTACACTCCACCTTGCTCTTGCCCAACTCCTTCTCAAGTCGTAGCAACATCTTTTCCCCACAACATGCCTGAGCAACTAGATGCCGCAGTTTCATCAACGGGACTTCCAGTTTCGACAAGCCCAGAAGCACAAGGAAGGGATCTTTTCTCTTTCTTTGAATTGGCTACTTGTCAACGAGGAAGAAATCCGACAGTTGAAGCAGTCTCTAGCCCCTATTCAAAATGAGGACCTAGAAACCTGACTTCCTATTCAGACGCATGCTCTCGCAAGGAGTAATTGCCGTCAGAGAAATTAGAGGTTTTGATTGTCCATATCAGATTCCATAGAAGCTTGAAGCATGACTTTACTTAATGCTGCTACTGGTCATACGGTCAAAGACAGAATTCCACAGAAGGAAGGCGTTGAAGATGAATCAACGACCAGCAATTATGCATACATGGTCACAAATGAGGAAGGCCAACCGAAAGAAATGTCAAACTATGCCAAGACGAAAAGGCTGTCATCGACATTCAAACATCATCAGGAGTCAGCAAATACAAACTTTGGAAAAGAGTAATTTGGTATCGTTTCCAATGCTCCCCCCCTCTTTGAATTCACTTTTGACATATTCCCCCTATTGGCAGGAAGCACCAAGATTCAAGAGCCAAATTTGATGGTTAGGCAAATCAATATTGGCCAAGCTAGTACATGGAAATGACTCACATCAAATTTACCTGACTTCGTGTAAAAAGACATGTCATCCAAGAGCCAGTTCAGAGAATAATTGACCTAACGAAACAAGGGACATAGGACTTCGTGTCCCCCTTCTCACTTCAGGTTTACCCAATCATCTGCAAACCAGTGACGGGTAAAGTTGTATCGATTCCAGTTATTCGACTCTTGAAAGAGTTCATGACTAACACATTCCCTCTTGTTTGTCGCAGGATCACCTGACTGTCAAAAGCAATGATAACAAATTAATGAGAAGCATGTCTTGTTGCAGGATCGCTTGACTGTCAAAAACACAGATAACAAATCAATGAGAGGCATGACAAACTCTGCCAAGGAAAATGGCGTCTCAAGTATCGCCAAAGCAAATGATCGAGATCCTTCAGGCCTCAATTCACCTTTAATTTTGGCCCTATTGATTGATCTATTCTGCAGGGGCAAAAGCGGAAAGGCCCGTCAAATCAATGATTAGATCCCCAACCTCGGCTGATCCTTCTTGTGTCATTTCCCTACTTAATAAGGACAATTCATTGACACCCATTTGTGAATAGCTATTTGTGAATAACTTTTCTGATGTTCAAAATTCAACATATTTGTAAATACAATTCCACCAAGTAAACATCCCTAAAGCTGTTAATAGGGCTTCTTGAGTCAAAACCTTTCACTTGTTTTGAAAAGTTCAAACTCCATCATATTCAAAATGTTGCATGTCGTTATGCATGATGATTTTGTCTGTCTAAGTCACTGATTCCACTGAGGATTATTAGAATGAGCAGACTAAGTGAAGAATACAAGATTGATCGAGCATCTTTGGATGAGGCGCGTCGAATGATGAAAGGCAAGCTATATCCTACACATAATCCCCCCCATCTATACACTTGTGAGATGAGTGCAGAAGATTCCATGGCTGTAGGGTAAAGAGTTCTCTCACGAATGGTACGATAACCAAAATAGTGAGAGGCATTCCATCGCTCACCCCATTGAGCCCAATACACTGGTGAAGCTTCTCTCATATCCTCGTCAAGAACCACCCCACACTAGGGCAGATCGGAGACAAAGCAAAGATCACAAGGTGAGAAGAGATAGAAATTTTCTTGCTTGCACTTGCATCAATCTTTGGGTGTCTTTATTGCATATGAACACTCGCGTTAATTTAAGTGCCCTAGAATGACGAAGAGCAATTCTTTCTCTATGCACTTGTATTCATTGTACAACCCAATTGAGTCTGTAATTTCACCCTCACATGGAAGCAAAATAGAAGTTACTACCATTTGAACAGCATAGCTCGGAGCGCTAGTTGAAGATGAAGACTCAAGAGTCTAACAACAGTGTCGTGATTGAACTTGCCTTGGCTAGTTCCTCTAACGACAAGAATGAAAAACAGGGGCATAAAAAAGCGATTATTGTACGCGGTAAAAGCAAGGTCAATGCCCATAAATGAAAAACTGGAATAAAAAATATGGGCATGAAAAAGCAGTGTGCTTGGTAAAAGCAAGGCCAATGCCTTTCAGTCAAAAATATAGTCAAGAAAAAGTTGTTGTTGTGGTTCAATTGATAGAGTCTCCATCTGACAGTGAGAAGAAAGACCGGTGACAAATGCCAAGGCAATCACCAACTTTCATCCCTTTACACATGAGCCACGCCTACGTTGCATCACATTGTAAAAGTCTCTTCAGACTAGGGCACTTCAATTAACGTAGGATTTCATATGTGCATAAACATCGCTCGAAGAAGTACGAGCAAGATTACTCTATCTCTTTTCGTAGGGTTCTTGACTTGTAAACCCGGAGATGATCGTGCGGCACTCCATTCATAAGCCTTGACCTTGATGGTCCCCTTCGATAAGCCACTGGCCAAGACTTCATCACAGTTTCAGAAAAGACCTCTCACCTTGGTAAAGTCGTACTATTTGCGAGAATACTCGGACCCTTGCTGACATGATGACAGTGAGATAGTGTGGTCCTTATAAATCCTGCATCAATGGTCAGGATAGCCTTTTCCATGAGGTGAGCGGAAAGTCCTTTCAGACTGAAAGTCCCTCATCTGGCATGCTCAAGACATCTACATTCTAAATGAAGGTTGTCTTTCAAAATCTTCCCCAGTGGAAATCAAAAGATGCAGAACTGACAAAATTATCATGCATGAATCTCATTTGAGCTCATGTATTTACAACACATACAATTATGTGTGCATACTGTGCAAATAGCAGACATACTCTCAAAGATTAGAGGTATTGCTAGGTAAGCATATCCCTATCCCCATTTGTCTTAGGGTACCTATCACTGTCCAGGTACTCTCTTCTTGACACTCGACTTATTCGAGTCGTCCCTTGAGTTTGGATGCTTGCAACTGTCTTAGCATCCCATTATCTTTGAGTACCGCCACCGTTCGGATACTCCCTTTTCCCGACACTCGACCTGTTCGAGTTATCCCCAGTATTGATACTTGTGACTGACCAGTATCTTTTATCGTTGAATGCTTGCAACCTGTCTTAGCATCCTATTGTCTTTGAGTACCGGCCACCGTTCGGATACTCCCTTTTCCTGACACTCGACCTATTCGAGTTGTCCCCAAAGTATTGATACTTGTGATTGACCAAGTATCCCTTTATCATTGATTACCTACTGCTGTCTAGGTATCCCTATCATCTTTGAGTATCGGCCACCATTCAGATACTCCCTTTTCCTGACACTCGACCTGTTCGAGTTGTCCCCAGAATATTGATACTTGTGACTGACCAAGTATCTCTTGGAATACCTATTGCTGTCTAGGTATCCCCATATCTTAAGGTACCTATCGTTGCCCAGGTACTCCATTTCCGTGACACTCGACATGTCCGAGTTGTCTTCAAAATTGTATCATTGAATACTAGTAGCCATTCAAGTATTCTATTGCGTTGTGCGCCTGTGGTTATCCAGGTGTGTTTTCTTACACTTGGACCAGCTAGAGTGGTCCCAGATCGTATCATCAAATACTTGTGTTCATCCAAGTATTCCAGTACTTTGTACACTTGCGGCTACCCAAGTGTTTCAGCCCTTTTGAGTGCCTGCGGCCATCTAGGTAAGCCTTGTGCTACACTCAAGTTTATGTTGCCAGGAGGTGGGAGACCTTCACGAATATGCGAGGCACGCCCTTGATATTTCCAATTACCAGGAGGTGAGAGACCTTCATGAATATCCTAGGTATGTCCTCGATATTCCCAATTACCAGGAGGTGAGAGACCTTCACGAATATGCTGGGCCCATCCTCGATATTCCCAATTGCCAGAAGGTGGGAGACCTTCATGAATATCCAAGGTACGTCCTCAATATTCCCCTTTACCAGGAGGTGGGAGACCTTCACGAATATGCGAGGCACGCCCTCGATATTCCCAATTACCAGGAGGTGAGAGACCTTCATGAATATCCAACGTACGTCCTCGATATTCCAACTACCAGGAGGTGAGAGACCTTCATGAATATCCAACGTACGTCCTCGATATTCCAACTACCAGGAGGTGAGAGACCTTCACGTATATGCGAGACCCATCCTCGATATTTCCACACGACTATCTCAGGTATGCCCTTGATTCTTCCCTCAGAGTTTGTATCTGTGATCGTCCAGGTACCCTTTCGATACTTGTGATCATCCAAGTATCCCCAAAGAGTTTGTACCTGTGATCGTCTAGGTACCCCTTCGATACTTGTGATCATCCAAGTATCCCCAAATAGTTTGTACCTGTGATCGTCTAGGTACCCCTTCGATACTTGCAAACGTCCAGGTATCCTCCAAGAGTTTGTACTTGTGATCATCCAAGTATCCCCTCGATACCTGTGATCATCCAGGTATCCTCCAAGAGTTTGTACCTGTGATCGTCCAGGTACTATCTCCCAACAAACAGATGCCTTGAGAAAGGTTAGCGCATCTCCCGTCAAGGCGACCGAAGAAAGGTTCGGTTCCTAGACAAACAACTTATTGCTCTAACAGGCGACCGAAGAAAGGTTCGGGTCATGGAAAAGCGATTCCCTGTCAAGGCAACCGAAGAAAGGTTCGGGTCCTAGACAAACCAACTTTTGCTCTAACAAAGGCGGCCCCGAAGAAAGGTTCGGGTCCTGGAAAAGCAATTCCCCGTCAAGGCGACCGAAGAAAGATTCGGGTCCTAGACAAACCAACTTTTGCTCTAACAGGCAACCGAAGAAAGGTTCGGGTCCTAGACAAACCACTTATTACTCTAACAGGTGACTGAAGAAATGTTCGGGTCCTGAGAAAGCAATTCCCCGTCAAGGCGACCGAAGAAAGGTTCGGGTCCTAGACAAATCACTTATTGCTCCAATAGGCGACCGAAGAATGGTTCGGGTCCTAGAGAAGCAATCTCCTCGTGTAACAGGTAAGATGACGCCTTGATACTTGCCAAAACTCGGGGTTCACACCCTATCTCACTCACTCCCGGTAAGTAACTACAAGGTATCTTCTTATCTGTCTTAGTACGTGTAATGTTATATTGCTCATTTTCTGCATAGGACATTAGGTCTTAATCTATTGCGTATGTATAGACAAAATTTAGGTATCAGGTTTGTCTTTGAATGCAACCTCTGCGAACTCACCTTCAAAGAGAGGCAGCTGTTGACACCTAAATTGTGATTAGGTTATTAATTAGGTCTTATTTTCTTTTATTTTCCTTTTAGATAATAAATAAATAACAAAAAAAGAACAAGAAAAACAAATAAAAACAAATAAAAACAAAGAAAAAACAAAAGCAACAGCCCCCTCCTTTTTCTCTCCCTTTTGCGGGCCCAAGCCCAGCCTATTTCTCCCCGGCCCGGCCCCTTCTTTCTCCTCTGTCTTCTTCCTCCCATCTTCTTCTTCCTTCCTCCTTCTTCCGCCTCTGCAGACACGCGCGCGACGAAGACGCGCTCGAGCACAACCTACAACGAGAGAGGAGCGTAGGGCCGGTGGGCGAGAGGACGCGCATTCAAGGCGAGCATGCCTCCGTGGAAGGGGGAAGACTTGACACCGGTTCAGCCGCATCCGGGCCGGTCGGCGTACGGGCCGACGGCCGAACCTCCGTCGACGAAGACATCGCAAGCTTGGAGATCTTCCCACTGAGAGACTTCGGGGGAGGAATCGACGAGCGAGTGAGAGAGAGCTCGAGTTGTGAGCTCAGCCCACCCTCCATCGAGAGACTTCGGGGAAGGCCGGCGGCGAACAACTTTGAGAGGGTCAGATCCGGCCGTTGGAGGCTCGGATCTGGCCTGAGTGAGAGAGAATCGAGGCTGAGGAAGCTCCGGCCGAGATCTACGCCATAGATCTAGAGTTCTTGCTGCTGTTGTTCCCCCCCGAAGCGGTTACCGTGACCGAATCGTCGACGCCACACCGAATCCGAGAGTCGAGAAGCTGCCGCCGTTGCCCTGTCGTCGTCACCACCAGGTATCCACTGCCTCCGGTCGCGCCGTCCCCGTCGCACCCCCCCTTTTTTGAACCGTGCCGCCGCTGACCACACCGGCACAGACCCGTCCTCACTCATCCTCGCCGTAATCGTTTTGTCACCGCCGGTCGTGTCATCGCCGTCCTAGCCCGTCGCGCCGCCGTTGTGGCCACCATTCTTCTTTGCCGCCACCGTTGTGGCCGCCATCGGCTGGGTTGTCGGGGTGACGCTTCTCCCCTCACCGAGCGCCTCGAGCGAGCGAAGGAGAAAGGAGGCCGGGAACCGGGTCGCCTCGCGGATCCGTCCGACCCGGTTTCCCAGTTTCCGGGTAGGGTTTCCCCGGGTCGGATCTGCACTCGTCGAGCCTGTTTCTGAACTCGGGCTGGGTATTTTCTATGTAATTCAAATAGGCCCAATTCCGTGTGTGTGGGCTGAATTTTTATGAAAAAAAAAAAAAAAAATCCGAGTCGGGCCCGCGTGTGGGTCGCCGACCAGTCGGACCCAACCCGCGAATCCGACCGGGTCGATTTTATATTATTTTAATATAAAATAATATTTTAAATAAATAAATAAAAAATAAATATTTTATTTCAAAAAAATCAAAAAATCAAAAAATGTTTTATTTTCAAAAATATTTAAAAATGTTTTATTTTCCGAAAAATTAAAAATCAAAAATATTTCATATTTTCCAAAAAATGCCAAAAATCCAAAAAAAGTTAAAAATTCATGAAAAAACCAAAAAAATTCAGAAAAAGCCAAAAAGACTTGTATTTTCCCAAAAATACCAAAAAATCCCAAAAAAAAAAAAAAATCCCTTTTGTGTCCAAAAAATTAGAAAAGACCTAGAAAATGTTTTCCTCCCAAAATGCATGGAAAATCCCTCGAACATCCAAAAACCTCGGGGTTTAAACAAGATTAGGTACCGAAAGGGCATTAGTGATTAAATATTGTAATCAAGTCCCCGATCCTAATTTCTCTGGTTTCAGAGATCCCGATACTTCACTTGGGTTTCTAATCAACCCACCCCAAATTGATTAGTGGCGACTCCAATTTAAAAATTGATTTGCAGGTTAAAAACTCAGACTATTAAAGTCGTGAATTGGTGGACTTAGGAGAGTCCGGGTATAACTAAATTCAGCCGAGCCATTAGCCTCCATAGGCGCTGGTACCCGATCGCGGGCGCCGAAAAAAAAGAGGTCGTGACAAACATTTTTCTTATTTTCCGGCATTTGGATGACTTAGAAAAATGAGTCAGCGAAAAATATTTTCTTGATCAAAGAAAAAGATTTTCTATAAACTTACGAAAATGATTTCCTCTTCAAAAAATTAGAAATAAGTTTTCAAAATATGACTAGATATAAGTACTTGAACTAAAAACTCTGCGCTTGGGCATGAAAGCCTCAACGCTTGTTCCCAGGCCCTTAGTAGCAGGGCTAGCTCCTTGATGCCTAGCCCGGGTTAATTGAGGCCGGGCCTAGGACCTTGGTGCCCTTGCCCATGTCCATCGAGGTCAGGCCTTGGAACCCAATACCTATGCCTGAGTCCCCAACTTTTAAGGTCAAGTCCATCAAGGCTAGGCTCGAGACTCTTGTGCTAGTGCCTGGGTCCTTTGCGCTAGGTCCATCAATGTTGGACCTAGGCTCAAGTGCCGAGCTTGGCCTTGATGGACTCATGCATGGGAGCCCAAATCTCGAGCCCAACCTCAATGGACTCAGGATTTGGGCATAGGGGACTAGGTTTTGGGTCCTTGGTGTCGGGTTCAAGGCTCAGCCTTAATGAACCTAGCATAGGCACTACATCTGAAGTTGGGACTAATCTTGATTGACCTCGATTTGGGCGCTAAGGCTCCTAGCACTGGGGACCTAGGCTTGGTCCTACCAAGGCTGAGGTGTTGGACACCTAGGTCTAGCCTCTATATACCAGGGCCAAATCGCTAGGGAGCCAAGCACAAGCATTGAGTTCTTAGGCTCCATTTAAGTGGATTCAAGACCAATGCCTATACTTGTGCTTGAGTGTTGGGGATCTGCGCTTGAGACCCTAGTGCTTGTGCCAAGTTCCTTGGCTATTCATCCATAAGCCATTAGTGCCCAAAAAGTGTATATTTGTTTAAGAAAACCAAATGAGATTTTCCTTATTGAATGATAGAAAATATTTTCTTGTTCATTTTCACGTTTTAGTTAAATATCATAAAATATTGTCGTTTTTTTTTCTGGAAAATGATCTCCCATTTTTTTCCAGATATGTCACATTTTCTTGTAACAAACGAAGCCCAAATCATTTTGTCAAAATTATAGGAACAGAAAATATTATTTCCCCAAATAATTTTTAAATTAAGTTTTTCAAAAAGAATAATTTTAATTTTTGATGATTTAGTTGGACTTTCCAAGTTATTTAGAAGTCATTTTTTTTCATTAGTTGCGCTAGAAAACTCTAAACAATGTTTTGTAGGAAAGATAATTGAGTATCCACATGACTTCAGGTATCTTGGACTTTGGCTAAGAGAAGAAAGGTAATTGCATGAGCGCCAGCTTAGTCGAATCATTCCACCTCGAGTCGACTCATGTAATATTATACCAGTTTTCTAAAAACAAAATCACCTTCAAATCACTTAAGGTATTTAGGGTGCATTTAATTCAAAAAAATCTTCTAATAAAAGCTCTTTTATGTTATCATCTTCCATTTTCTTGATAACATTTTTTTTTTTTTACTTTTTGTTCAGATCTTGATTACATTTTTGGTGAGCGCAAAATAAGACTTCCCAACGGGAATGAAAATTAAAAACATTTTTGGTGTACTTCACAAAATAAGGTCAAGCTTGGTTGTTTTCAGTTTTAAGGGTCAAAATTTGAACACATGGCAACCAAAATTTCTACCAAACGTAATTTTCATTAAGAATTTTGGGGACGAAAATAAGAAATTGCAAAATTTTCATTGTATATTTTCATAGAAGCTGCCTCTTTAGAAGGATTGTGCCTTGAATCGAATTGAAGTTCTTTGCTTTTCCTTTCAGGCTTGACAAAATTGAGGTGTCCATTTTGCTGATAGATTTATATGGCTAAAGGCTTACTAATTAAGTTGCCTAAATAGCTTTCTTGAGTCCAACAAAAAAAAGCAACTCAACTTGGTAAAGACTCAACTTCATCAAGGTGTTAATGAATGGAATAAACTCTATCGTAAGAAAGAGGCACTTAATCACCTTAAAATAATGATTCCATCACAAGGGACTGAACCTAATGATTTGTGGCATAAGAACTTGAGGCTGCCTGCCCCCTATTATGGGTCTCATAAGAATAAATTCTTTTGCACTCAAGTAATCTAACCGCTATAAAGTGGGAAATAAAATGCATGCTTGCTGTAATTGTAGAGGCTCAACATTGCATTAAGGGAGGTACTTGTATATAAGGAAGGAATGAACACCCTTAGAGAGACTAGAACACTCGGTGGCCACACATTACTTTTGCATTTGAAGTTCAGGGAAATAAAATTTCTTCGGTCCTGTTGATTGAAAAATCTCACTTTGTAATCCCCAAAATTTAGTCCTTATTCTGTTTTCTGATGACAACTTAGTCATTTTGTCAAAATTACAGGGACAAAAAGTGTTCTTTCCGCAAATAATTCTAAAGAAAGTGTTTTTCCCCAAAAAGAATGTTATAATTGGACTTTCCAAATTTTAGAATTCAGTTTTTCATTGGTCGTACCAGAAAACTCTAAACAATGTTTTTCACGAACGATATTTGAGTGTGACGAATGATTTCAGGTATCCTTGACTCCGGTTAAAAGAAAAATTGTAATTGCATGAGTGCCGGGTTAGTCGAAGCAACATTTCCGCCATAAATCATTAATGAAAACTTTTTTATGTTGTCATCTTCCATTTTCTCGATAACATGTTTGGTGAGCGAGAAGAAAGAATTTTTTAACAGGAATGAAAATTATAAAAACACTTATGTTGTACTGCGCAAAATGATGTCAAAATTTGGTTGTTTTCAGTTTTAAGGATCAAGATTTGAAAACATGGCAACCAAATTTTCTACCAACGTAATTTTCATTGAGAATTTTGAAGATGAAAATAGGAAATAAGGAAAATTTCCATTGTCTATTCGCGCAAAGCCTGTCTCTTCAGAAAGATTCTGCCTTGAAGGTCTTTGCTTTCTCTTTGGGGCTTAACAAAAGTGAGGTGTCGGTCTTGCTGATAGTTTTCTATGGCTGAAGGCTTGTAAATCAAGTTGCCTAAATAGCTATCTCGAGCCCAAGAAAAGAAGCTACTTAACTTGGTAAAGACTCAACTTGATCATGAAGTTAATGAGTGGAATGAACTCTATCGTAAAAAAGAGGGACAAAGCACCTTAAAATAATGATTCCATCACTAGAGACTGCATCTCATGATCTGTGACACTGGAGCCTGAGGTTGCTTGCCCACTATTATGGGTCCAGTAGGAATAAACTTTGTTACACTCAAGTAATCCAACAGCTATAAAGTGAGGAAAAAAAATGCTTGCTTGATGTAATTTTAGAGGCTCACCTTTACTTTAAGGGAGGTACTTGTATATATGGAAGGAATGAACTCCCCCGGGGAGACTAAAATTTATTGATGACTGAATATCTTACCATTTTTACATTCTCCATTTACTTCGTTGTTGAAAGACTCTAGCCAGGAGAGCAACCCAATGACAACAAGAAATTTCGAATCATGCAAAACAACCTACAGGTAAATATTCATGTTCCAACCGAGAAAACATTAGATATAAGCGATGCGGTCTTAAAATATGCTGGAACTCGTATTTTCTCATGGTTCGTTTTCATTATTTTATATCATCGAACAAACATAGCCCTGACCTTGGCTAAGAAAAAGACAAGAAGAAAAAAAAACAGTTTAAGAAGGATTTTGCGCTAACTATTTCTTCTTACATATATTGAAGACGTTCGTGTAAGCATTGGATCAGCTCTTTCTCAATCCGGCGGCGCCCCAGGTGCATTGTCCCTCAAAAGAGTTATTTCATTGTGAAATTAATATCTGGAACGGATCTTCATGAAGTTGTTCTTTTCTGGGATAATTCTCAATGTCTGCAAGGGAACGTATTAACAAAATGGCCTGAATAGTTTACATTCATCGCAGAAATATCGGAAGTGGATGGACACTTTCCCCCTTCAATTATGCAAATTTTAAAAATACTTCACGAAAAAGAATCTGCTTCAAAGGCAGCCGCAAGCAGAGAAGCTCCAGGTGCGTTATCCCTCAAAAGAGTTATTTCATTGTGAAATTAACATCCGGAGAGGTTCTTCATGAAATTGTTCTTTTCTGGGACACTTCTCAATGTCAACAAGGAAAACATTTTAGCTAAATTGCTTGAAAAGTTCACATGTATTGCAGAAATATAGTTGGTTGGTTGTAGGAGGGCCAATGTGATACTTAATGTATTTCCTCAAAAGTTTGAACAATTACTTTGTATCACGTTTCTTTACCTTGTTACCAAAGATCTATTTATAGAATGATTTGATCAATTTAAATTTCAGCCTATAGATACCTCAAAATTGAATCTTCACACGCATGAACAATTTTTTTTTTAGCATCCAATACCAAAATATGCTCAATCTTGGAATATAACTTTTTGAAAATTAGTTTCTTTTTTTAGCCTTATGTTTTATAATTTCGATGCAGAAATTTTCTCCATCAGCTTAAACATTCAACTTCCAGGTATTTCAAAATATAATCTATATAAACTATTATCTTGAACGTTTATTACCTACATCTGCGCAATCATATAATACAACTTTCATTATGGAATTAGAGATGAAGAATTATTTATAAAAAAAATCTATCTATACAAAATTTTGTTTACAAGAATTATACCAAACGCAGTGGTTCTACAAAATCTTACATGGTAGCTTTTAGAACAATTGACAGTAATTCCACAAAATTTTGCATAGTATTAGAGTAGGAGGTCTTGAGTTCAAATCTTTTCAGGTCCCTATTTACATGTTCAATTATATATTTCTACGCTTTAGGCTCAGGCCAATTACACTTTAGGCTCAAGCCAAAGTCCAGCCTACACGTGATGAGGAGTGTTAGAGTAATAAAATTTTAAACCACGCTTTCATTTAACCGTTCAAGCTTTTAGAATAATTGGCAGATCTCACAAAATCTTATGGTAGCCTTCATTCTTTTGAACTAGAAAGTAATTGGAATCTTACCACTTATAAGACTTTGTTTATATTAATTGTGAAATAGATCGAATTAAACCTACCATAAATCTTTGATCATTCATTAGTTACATTTAGATATTTCATAATAGAATCTAGGTATACACAAGCAATTACTTTTAAACATTTAAACAAGGTACGTGCAATCATGTAATATAATTTCCATCGCGGAACAACATTTTGAGCATTTGATTTTCTTTATGGATGCTTTTTAGATGAATGGTTTGATAATCAAATATATATATATATATACCCAAACCTCGAGCACGCACACATCCCTCGGTGGTCAATAGAATTTTGTGACGTTCACAGGATTCATTGCCAACCCTTTTCATTTTATTGCACATGCATAAGTGAATTAACTAATCCCCTGATAACAATAAACATGAGATAGAAAAGTAGGACAACCAGTTTCAAATCAAATACACTTTCATAAGCACCTCAAGCTTATATAGAAGGTCTATCTCATAAAGGACTACTGAGCCACCTATGCTCTTGACCCTTCCGCTTCAAGCTCTAGGTTCTTCACACTGGGGACCTGAAAATGGTTATTCAATAATCAGTGAGATATAAATCTAAGCGAGTTCTTCCCCCTAGTCCCCCGATTAGTACACCAACTCAACTCGGGGTATCTCTTTAAAACCATCCCACAAACAAACCAAAGATTAACAACCAACAATCAATAGTCAATTCGCATACATCCTTACTTGGTATGCCATACCCTACATATCATAACTCAGCACAATACACGCAATGCACATGGCCATTAGATGATGCAGTTCATCAATCACATACGAATCGCGTTACAAGCGATCTTACCTGGCCATTGCCACATCCTACACATTATCAATTCATGTGGGCGTGCCATAAATAGTGTGCTCAACTCATGCATGACTAGAACCAGAGATGCCATGATTTTCATGCGTTCTTGCATATTAGTGCGCCACACAGCACACATCGATCAATCACACGGGTCCCGATTATAAGGTAAAATCGATATGACACGTTTCATTCCATGCCACACAATTTTACTCCATAATAAGGCCCAACCATCTTAACACGTATGCGTTCCAATTCATTTCGACACACCGACCATGGTCGACTCAACAGTCAGCGGTCTTCCGGCGTAGCCGAGCATTGTCTCGCACCATCGAGCATGACAACGTCTACATCTAGACGGTATTCCATATAGAAGCATCGGCCCAACCTCCACCACGATCGGCATCCATTGACTTGGGGCATTCCCGAAGGAGCATTGTCCGGGCCCAAAGGCTCGTGATGGCATCTCATATCATCCACGCATTCATTCAATTTCGGTCCAGGAAATCATACATTGCACTCAAATACCTCAATTAAAATGGTGATCCTAGCCTATTTTTTTCATATTAGAAATGTATGGTAAAATAATCGTGTATGGGGACACGATTAGATCGAACTAGAAAATTTGTGTCATCTCTTTTAAAATCCCACAATTTGATATAGTATTTTTTTTTTTTTGGTAAAGTCAATTTGATATAGTATTTAAAAACACTTTCAGCGTCCAAAACCTGACACCCGGTATTTTTTAATTAAATACCAACAGTTTCCAATCACTATACAATTGCACAAAACATCACCCAATTCATGCGGATGCCCATGCATTTACCCATCCATTCACTTCATAAAATCAATACACATGAAATTGGACCACATTTCATTCTCGAGTGAACAGTGCACGTGAACAGTGTTTTGTCCAGAATTAAATAACTAGTAAATTAAATCCACAAGTCATTAAAAACACTAATTAAAGCAAGTAAAGCATCAAGAACCATCACCAAAGTAAAATCGATCCTAATTGATAGAAACTGGGCCTTCGTGCGTCTCCAAGTTTAAATCCAGAATCCTAACCAATCGAGCTCAGAGAATTCCCAAATTTGAATATGTTGTAAAAGACACATAAACAAACATTTGTTTATGAAGACACCAAATCCTAGATCCTTCTAGATTCGGCCCAGTAAATCGCTCAATCCAGCACCAAAGCTAGGTTCATACCTAGAAAGTCAGTTTTCCGAAATCAATTTGGTTCGAGGTTTTAAACATATCCGTTTGATCTGAAATTTGAGTATGTTAAAATAGAAGAGGTGAAAAAAAACTTTTGTGAAGAAAACATTTTGAAATTCAAACCCCAAGAGTTGATAAAAATCCCTAGAATCCTGAAAGGTCACCAGTTCCAGCGAAAACTGCAGTTCTGTTTGAAAATGACGGAGCTAATATCTCCTTCTTTTGAATCCCCAAAAATCTTGAGAAACGTATATGTTGTAGCTGAGGATATCTAAAACATTTCTCCGGAAGACCTCCAAACAGCAAAAGTCCAGGAATCCGTTCTGAAGAACAGCCTCTGTTTTCACCCAAATCATCCCCAACGATGCAATTCTCCCTAATTTGACTAATATTAACCCATTCTAATACTAATCTAACTATTATAGATCATGACTAGTCTCTATTTAAGCCAACCTAAACCAATCTTAAACCTAATCAACATCCTAAGCAAGTTTAGACACTAATAAAAGGATTAGGAGCTAAACTCACCTGACGACAATTCTGACGACATTAGCGTGACGGTGGTGGCGAGGGCTATGCATGTTACGTCCAAAATGTCACGGAGTTGCTCGGCAAAAATGGGTCTCGGCGGTGGTGGTTTCTGATTTGGCATGAACGGCGGGCGGGCGGCTTGCGTATGGGTGGTGCGGCTCTTCGGCAGTGGATGGCGGCTTGCGGATAGTGATGGCCCACGGCCATGGCGCAAGGTGATGGCTGGCTTGGGGCAAAACAGCAGCACACGGTGCTGTTTTGGAAGCAAAACAGAAAAGAAACTAAAGAGAAAGGGAGAATAAGAAGAGGGACGTGGGAGTGGGGGTTGTCGAGAGGAGGAAGGGGGAAAGGGGTGAGAGAAACAATAAAATAATGGAAAGGAAGTTGTGGGGAAATTGCAGCAGAAGGGTTGGCGTAGGTGAGGGGGTGGAAAAGTGGGAGGGAGGGAGAAAAAGAAGAAAGAGAGAAGAAAAGAGAGGGGGAGGAAATTGCGTGCGAAAGAGGGGAAAAGAAAACGTGAGGGAGAGAGAGAGAGAGAAAGAAAGAGAAAAGAAAAGGGAGGAAGAAGACTTTCGGCTGAAGGAGGAGGGAGCGTGAAGGAGAGATGAAGAGGAGAGAGAAAGAAAATGAGAGAATAATAATAATAATAATAATAATAATAATAATAATAATAATAATAATAATAATAATATTGTTATCATTTTTCTTTTTCTTCCAATCTCCGATTTTTCATCCAATAATTTCTTTTCCGAAATTTTGGGCTTGTCGATAATTCGACGGATGATGAGACGACGTCCAATAATTAAATATGGAAACTCTCGAAAATTCGATACCCGAATTCGAATTAAATTTCATGGTTAAAACCGATCGAATGCGACTTTAGTACAACCTAATATATCGGGTGGCTTTTAGGGGTTCTCGCACGGTTGACCCGTGGTCGATAATTTTCGATCTACGTTTGTGCATCTTCGAATCGTGAATGACTCTCGGTTGTCATGTAATTGTGAGAGTTCAATTACATACCCTGAATATAATATCAATAGAAAATCGGTTTATTGTCGTTCTACGCGAATATCGTAATTGTGCGGAATTACCCGCAAACCAACTATGTACTTTAGTCGAATCGATTTATATCCATTCGCTAATTGATTTATACAGCGCAGTATTGACCCTTGTCGATCCTTATGGTCAAGCGGTCGATTTCCAATCAAATTCTCTAGTCTTTCGAGTTTTAACCCTTTACGGCCTTAACTTGTGAGTGATTAGTTCAGAGTAAAATAATCATAAGTGCGTCGATGAAATAACAATTTCATATATTTTGAAATAGGGCCAAATTTCGGGATGTCACAATATATATAAGAATACCAATGATAGACATGATACTAGATGTACGACTTTATTCCTAGGCACTATAAAATGGGAAATATACTAGATACACGACTTTGTCCACATAGATTGTGAGGCACATGGAATTATAACCTATAAAATATGTGGAATTATAACGTATCATATATCATATATCATTCATCTAATTATATATATAGATAAATTATTAAATAGAATATATATACACGTAAATATATTCTTTAAACAATTATTTTTGTAAATTGATAGAAAATTATTATTAAAGTATGCCTAAGAATTAGATCTGCAGAATTAGATGTTTGCTAAGATCAGATAGTAGCTAGCATCAAAAGTTTGCTAAACTGACTATCAAAAACAAATCACTGGATAAAACTGGCACATGAGTGTGCCATTTGAATCAACCTCATATATATGTACACAATGAACTCGTTGAAAGCCCTATGCTAGTATAATTTCTTTGAATTAGCTTGTCTCGCTGAAAACGCCGTGAGTATCTAGGTTTATTTTAAGCTTTCCAATCAGACATCATTGACCTGTGATCCCTGCTTGTCTCCAACGAACATAGCCACCTTTCTAAAGAAAACATCGGGTGAAATCAAAACCGAACAAAACTTATAACTAACAACTATGAGTGCAGAGCTTTCCAAAGTTACGAGAGTTGCAGAAATCCAAGAATATTCGAGGGGTAATTGCATTCGAAATTTTATGAACTTCTAGTCAAACAGCCAATGAAATGGCAATACCTCAACACTTTCAATGCACATCAAGTGTCGTAGAAGAAAAAATGTTCCATGCACCTGATGAATGTGAGCCATCTCGCATGCACGATCGGATGAAGTGGGCCCCACATGGAATCCACCTAATCTGATGGTGGATGTTAGCTAGGCTCATATATCCGACTACATCCAATACGTGCTCATTGTGGAAGTGATCATGGACAAGATGTGTGCTTAGAAAGAGAAATAAGTCCAAAGCTGGGTTTGAAATAGAATTCGCACATAACTCACATGACAATCCTCCCTAATTTTTATGCATAGAAAAGTTCGTGTCAATAAATTGGTCCATTTCGCCCCATTGAATACAAAAAGTATGCATCAAATGTGTTGGCACTACGAGCCATTACTAAATAATGCTTCAATAGGGGACAAACACATGGCTTGCCCCAAGCCATCATTAATAGATGCAGCACTAAATGTTAGTTTATCCCTCCATAGATAGGATCCAAAGTTCTACTGTGATTACATCTATAATAGGTGGATGATATTACTACATCACATCATTTATCGAGTATTATTTTTCCCGGATAAACATTAGCTCTCAAGGAATTGACGAAGGAACATACCTTTATTCGTCTACTCAAAAATTGACTAAGGGCGAGAGGCGTTTTGCTCCATAGTCCAAACAGAACAAGTCAAAAAGCACCATTAATCAAGTCTACTCCGACAACTCACTTTTACAAACAAGCGAACCAAATACAATCTTACAAGCAAAATCCATGGAAAGCCATTGACGACAAGCATATAGGCCAAATTATTATTTTCCTCTTCTTCTTCTTTTTCTTTTTTTCTCTTTTTCTGAAGAGGCTTGAAAATGTGGTGTTTTTCAGTGGATGGTATCTCTACTAAAATGAAATTAGCCAAATCGGAAGGCAAATCATTAGTGAACGGAGCAGAGTCCAAGATTTGAAGCCCAAGGTCTGGACTGCTGAAGCTGACTATGACAAGAGCTGGACCTTTACCAACATTCAATTGGAAGTGCAACAGCCCCTAAGGGAAAATCATACTGTCCCCTTAGTTGGTGTTCTTCAAGTAGACGGTGTTCACTGATGACGAGATGGACCTAACACAAATCGACCCTTGGAGGATGAGGAGGACCTCCGGGTTGCCCTGCCCGAGTGCGTGTGCATCGTGGTGACCCTGCCGGGGACCATATTGAAATTAATGGTTGCAACCAATCTTTATCTGCATATGATAGGAGAAAATAATAGAGACTTTAATGCTACTGAGCATATTCACAACTTATCTTATTAGTGGCAAAGAAGGTTCAGTCTACGCTAGAATGTTCATAAGTTTTATTTTTCAAGTTTACTTGACTACAATGGAGCAATAGGCCATCAATAAATAAGTACCTAACATTACTTGTCACTCATGACACTTCTCTACTTCAATCGAATCAATCTCTCCTCCTGTTAGTACGAAAATAGTGGATTTTTCTCATAAATTTTCCATTTGAGAAAAAACACAAATAAAAGTCCTCTTTTATTGACACTTGAATGTTTGTTCACAAATAATGCATTTTTGTAGAAATAAGAAGTAGACGAGAATTGTGACATCCTGAAATTCGACCCCGTCTCGATTATATGAAATGGTTGTCTCGTCGACGCGCCTATGGTCATTTTACTCTGAGCTGGCCCTCATGAGTTAACTAATCTATTAGGTGAGGCCGTTAAGGGACGTAAACGCGACATACTAGAGAATTCGATCGAAAATTGACTACTTGATCATAAAAATCGGTTAGGATCAATACGACATCGTTATAATCGAATTACGATCGAATATAAGTCGATTCAATAGAATCACATAATTGAATTGCGGGTGATTCCGCATGATTGTGAAATTTGCGTCGAACGGCACTAATCCGATTTTCTATCGATTTTATACTCGGAACACGTAATTGAAATCTTGCGATTTTTACGACAACCGAGAGTCGACTACGAGTCAAAGATGCACAAACGTGGATCGAAAATTATCGAACACGGGTCAAAAGCGCTAAAATTCCTAAAAGCTACCCAATAGGTTAGGTCATACTAAAATCGCGTTCGGTCAATTTTAACCACGAAATTGAATTTGGTTTCGAGAATCGGACGTTCAAGCATGTCACGATTCATTTTTGGGACATGATCTCATCTTTCGTAGAATTTTCGTTGAGTCCGAAATTTTGCAGAAAAATCAATTTTGGACAAATCGGAAAAATAAATGGAAATTCGGACAGGCTGAAGAAGGGCCATTTTCAACCTCCAAATTGGCTTTGTTTGTGGAATTTGGAACTAAATTCTCATTGGTGGACCAATTGACTATTTGGGCTGAAGACTTTGGGACATTTTAATCATCATTTAGATATTTCCCTTGGGTTCTAATTGGCTATCCAATTGACTTTAAATTTTCCCCCTCTCTCTCTCCAATTTCCCTCGCTTTGCCCCATACGCGAGTCTCCCTTCTTCTTTGCTTCAGCCGACCACTTTCCTCCCCAATTCCCCTCCATTTCTCTTCTATTGCCGCACGCTTCCACAATTTCAGCCCACCCGTCATTTGCAGCTTCACACTAGTACACGGCCACATCGCCACCAGTCCACCACCGCCCGTCCATTCACCTAGCATCCACCGTCCGCCTGTCCAGCTCCGAGAAACCACAGCCGCTCGCCAACTCCGTCCTAGCTTAGTCCGCGGCCACTGCAGCTCCCGCTGGTCCCCCACAGCCGTAGCCCCGTGTCCAGCAACCGGCCAGCTACCACCCAACACCGCCCCAACCTCACAGCCGCGCTCGTAAGCCCCTTGACCAGCAGCCCAGCAGAACCAAAACCCCTCTTGGCCGTGAGCCTTATAGGGTTGTTTTTCATTACCGGTTGAACTTCGTTGGAGACACGGTTGTCTCGGGTTTTCACCACCGTCGCGCCACCGTCACCGTGAACCCGTCGCCATCCTAATCTGGTGAGTTAATTTCATAATCCCTGATTAGGTTTGTTAATTACGCTTAAGGGGTTAGATTAGTGTAATTAGGATTAATTAGTTAATCTTAGGTTAATGTAACTAGCTAGTTAGGTCGGTTAATTTAGTTAGGTTCATTTGGTTAGGTGGTTAGTTTAATTAGGTTAGTCTACCTTAGGTTAGATTAGTTAATTTGAGTTAGATTAATTAACCATGGTTAGGGGTGAGCATGGTTCAGGTTGGGCCGGTTCACCCCTAACCCTAGAACTAACTTGCACAGTGCTGGTCCTCAATTTTTGGGACCGAGGACTGACCTTATTAAGCTTGGGATTGAGGACTGGGTTCAGTCCGGTTCTAGGGTCAACCCAAGACCAACTGATAATTTTTTATTTCATTTTTTGTACTCATTAAAAAAGTGATTGAGGACCAAACTAACCTAATATGTTTGGTCCAATTTCAAGATCAACCAAAGACTAACTGATAATTTTTTATTTCATTTTTTGTACTCCTTGAAAGGGCAACCGAGGACCGTATCGACCAAATGGGTTCAATGACGAGCAAGGTCAACTAAGAAAGGCAAGTGGTGAGGGTCAAGTGGGGTGAGCGTCAAACAGAATGAGCATCGAATGTCGAGCGGGGAGCAACAAACCAAGCGAGCATCGAGCGACGAGCGGCACGAGTGACCCAAAGCGAGCAAGGCGAGTGTTGAGTGGCGAGTGGAAAAGTTATTTTTTTCAATTTTAGCAAATTGAAGACTAATAGGACAAATAAGACAGAAGAGAACGAATGCTAGAGGAGGAAGGTGTCTTTTTGGACGTTGTGAGGACTCCTCACAAAAACATTTTCCTCCTTCGTAAATTATGACTATTGACACCGTAAAAGACAAAAACCTAAGTTATTAAATAACAATGTAAAATTACTTGAACTCCTCACTAAAGAGCTATTTAATGTTGTTGATGCCGTTTATTTTAAAGTTTTTTATATATAAAAAAATTATAAATAATATGATATATATATATATATATATATAGTTAGGGTTGGTTTGGATTGGACTGACCTAGAACTCTCAGGATCGAGGACCGACCCGCACAGTGCTGGTCTAGGAATTCTAGGACCAAGGACCGACCTAGTCTCCCTGGGAACTGGACCAGGACCGGCAGGGTTGGGCCGGTCCAAGGTTGACCCTAGACCGATGCTCACCACTAACCATGGTTAGGTTAATTAAGTTGGATTTACTTAATTAATTGCAATTTATTTAATTAAGCGTAATTAGCGTAATTTGTAACAGATTAGCCGTTTTTAAGAATTATACGATTATTCTCATGGATGAATTTATATGTGAAATTGATTAATTTTGTGTACAATTGAGTGCTTGGTGGTAGTTATTGGTTATTATTGCAAAATTCGATTTTATGGCATTTAAATAGAAAAATATCGGGTGTCGGTTTTTTACGCCAATTTTTTATGTACTATACGAAATCGTGGAATTTTGAAATGAGAGCGTACTATGTTTTAATGGTGAGATTTAAATACGTGACCAAGCATGATTATTTTACCGAGATTTTTAATACGAAGAAAAATGGCCAAGTCCATTGTTTGAAAACGAGGTATTTGAATGCAAAACAAGATGTTCTTGGCCAAGTATGTGCTTGTGTGGTCACTAAGTAAACCCGTCTTGATGTGTATGATTACGCGGGACGATGCTCCTATGTGGAATGCCGTCTAGGCGGAGGATGCTAGACGTTGCCGTGCTCGATGGAGTGGGATGACGCCCAGTTATGCCGGATGATCGCTAACTGTTGAGTTGACCATGGTTGTTGGGTCGTAATAATTGGAACACGCCTGAATGGTTGTGATAGTTGTGCTTGATTATGTGTGTGCCACGGTACGGGACGTGTCATAACGGTTTTACCTCATAATCGGGACCCATGTGATTGAAATGATGTGTTCTGATTATTAAATTATGCTTGTTGCAATTATAAATGCATATGTGATGAGCTAACATGTAGGGACTTGTTGAGACGAGGTAAGTTTTGTATGGTGCATGTTTAGGACCACCTTTGAGGCAAATTTGTGTCCTAATCAGGGTTTAGGGTTTTGACTCACTGAAATTTATCTCACCTCGTCGTGGTTACCCCTTTTTTAGGTCCTTAGTATGGCGTACCGTCCCGTTCATTTTGGGTTTCCGTGAGAGATGGACTATGAGTCTACCTTTTTCCCTATTCCCGGGACCACCCAGACCCGTGAGCTAGTGGTAACCACTATTTGGGTCAATGAGGGCCTCCCTCACTTGGTGCCTCATCGTTTTAAAGCATGGTTAGGGTCCCCTGCAAGGTTTTGACAGACCTCCTATTGGGACAAAGGATGGGGAGGAGGTAGCTCACCCCATGGACATTGACATCCTAGATGGTGTCGTGGAGGATTCGGAGCCCGAGTCGGAGGGATTCGGGTCATAGGTTGTTTAGGGGTTTCATTTTGAGATAGATTTGTAAATATAAACCCATAGATTTAACTCGGTATGTTTATAAAGTGTGGTTGTGAAAAAGGTTGCATGTTTTTACTATTACTGTGTTTGATTGTTGACCGGATGTTCATTTAATTCGCTTGCGCATGTGCTTAATTGAAAGATAAAAAGAAAGTGTTGGCGACGCGTCCTGAGATATCGCATTTTTAATCGACCGCCGAGGAATGTGTACTCACTCGAGGTTTGGGGCGTGATAAGAATAATAAAAATTATTAGATAAAATTTCGGCCCATCTCACTACAGCCTTATATCCACATATACGTACCTTATGCATTTGGTGGGGTAGAATGGTACGGTGGGAACGCAAATACTCGGAGCTTCTAGGTTGCCATTTCCTCTTCATACTCGGCCACCTCTAGTCCACCGGTAGACACCACTCATCTCTAATTGCCGACCACCATAGGCTCTTCGCATTCGAACCTCGGAGAACAGAGCACAGAGTACATGGAAGGACCTCTCATGTTTAGTTGTGATTCTCTGTTGATTTCCTCTATGCATCCTCACCCCTCTCTCTATCGCCGATTGTCGTCGCAGGCCACTTCCCTAACACCACCAGCTTCGTAGCCACAGGAAGTGCTCTGTTTGCCCCTATTTCTGGCTAACTACATCGAAGGGCTGGATCCTTGTCCCTCCTTTAGCCGATTCCAGTCTTTGAATGGTGCAACTCCTAAAACTTCACTCCTCTGATTTGATTACTAACCGTGGTCAGCAATTACTCTTCGTCAAGATAAATTTGCATACTGTGTCTCTGCAGAGGGTAGGACCGAGTACTCAATTCCGTCGGCGAGAAATTTGTTCACATTCGAGGTTGTCCAGATGACCTTAAGCATGTTGCGTTGCGTCTTTGTAATATAACCTCTCTCTTATTTCTGCATCTAGATCCTTTGGCCTAAAATATACCACATGCTTGATAAAATTCCTGAACTAGATTATTGTGTGTTCGAATTCGGATTCTGACTGAGAGCATTCCTTTGTTTGATCAATTCATTAGTTTCGTTGTATAAACTTTACTTGTATTTTGTCTCCTTTCATTTCAGAATTTAGTAGCTAATCGTTTTAGGATTTGTTATTGAAATTCTTGGATTAGATGTGAATCTAGTGTGTACATAAGATGAATCTGATAACTGAGTATTCCAGAACTTAGACCGAGGTCATCTTGAACGAAAATGAATTGACCTGCGCACGTTTACTTCTCGTGCTTCACTATATGTCAATCCATGTTTGTTGTGCCAAATTGCAAACATATTATGAGAATGTTGCTAGTTAGTTCTCTGTACGTGTTGAAATTGCAAGCGTATTGAACGAATGCCAATATCTTGAATACTGAGTGCATGCTGGAAGAGCGTTGAGCTGCTGCTCTAGTCATGGTATGTGCATTCATTTTGGGTGCGCTAGGTGTGCAGTGCTACTAATTGTTTCATCTTCGTATGCGTTGAGTTGCTGACGTGCTCACTGCGTTGTGTTCGTACCGACGTGTTGTATTATGGATTGTGTCTATTTTGTGGGCACTTGCTGTTCGTATGTCCTGGTATGGGCAGAAAGGGGTTGATACCCTGAAAACCCTAAACTGGTACACTTGTGATAAATTTATCCCAAACTATTTTTTTGACCACCAAAAACCCCAAACTGGTATACCTTTGACAAATTTACCCCAAACTGGTACACTTGCGACAAGTTTACCCTCTGTTAGTTTTCGTTAAATTTTATTATCAAATTATTAAGTTAAATGACACGTGACAGTAAACCGGTATACCAATTTAGGATTTTATACTCCATATGATGGGGAGAATTTTCCAGCCTTGCATATGGAGCGGGGTGGGGAAAGATATGATTGGCCCCTCCCCATGAACCCCTCTAGACCCGCGATCCTATGTCTAAATGGTGGAGATTTCTAGTATTAACCTTGTTCCTTTATATAAGTTGTATTACTTTGGTAATATAAAGTTTCTTATTTTCAACATAGATTTTAATATAACATGAATACTTCCAATACGTCATTCCCTTTTTTCATCAGTTTATCACAGCAAATTTTCAAATTTAATTATATCCTAAAGGATCTAAGAATCACATTTTTTTCTTTTTTCTTTTGCATAAATGATTGTTTCAACTCGTAAATTTTGAGAGGCTTGTTGAAGAAATAATTTTTAATCTTGAAGTTATTATCAAGTAGGGCCAGTGTAACGGGGAAATCTACATTCTTGCTTGGGGCTGCGGATGGAGCTCAAAGATGTCCCCGCGCAGGACATGGGCTGATGGTAGGGCATCTCTAATAATAGTGGAACCAGGATGCAATTCCCTACATCCACTTGGCAATCGTGCACCTACCCAATCCCATTGCCATGCGTAATTTACAGGAAGTAATATTTTCCATTCCAGCTAATAAATTATAAATACAAATATTAATACAGTAATTATAGCAGACACCAACAGATAAAAAGAAATTTTTTCCACATACGGCTTTATACACTATTGATTTTGATTGTTATTGAAGATAATAAGCGGTTAAAACTCTTAAATCAATGGTGGATGAGGCCGTTTGAAAAAAAAAAATTTATACTCGCGCTGTATACGCTGATATTCCATATTCATGATATAACTACTTATCAAGAGAAGAGTAAAAAGACTAAATACCACCTCATTTGCAAGTATTATTAGCGTGAGCAACCTAGGCGCTAAACTGGGAAAAGAGTGAACCTAAGGCGATCAAAATTATATAATATATAAATGCTCTCTGGCAAGATCCTTCAGATAGAAAAAGAGCAGGCAAACGTGCATGATCTTATGAGTCGTCCGCATCAAATGCATTAGAGTGGAAAATCGGTGGAAGTGCTGAAATTTGCATAGCGTTCTCTCCCAGAGGTTGAGCCTATCTCCGCTGAGAAAGTGACGCCATAACAGACAATGCTCTCAGTGGGGATCCAGCGCTCAATGGGGATCCAGCGCTCAATAGGGATCCCTTAGCGCTGGATCCCAATCTCTTCTTTAGCTAAGTGAGGATATCGGCGCAGCAAATAGATACAAGACATCTGACCGAATCTACCAACGAAGCCGATAAGGGAAAGAAGTACGGAAGAGTAGACATGAAGCAAGTATTCAGCGCCAGGAGCCACATGACCTCCTTGGAGATAGTGTCGCGACCCTCTCAAGAGAGACGGGGGAAGTGAACGGGTCATCCCCTCCGTCATTTCTTCTCTATTGGATATGCTTTCAGCCAAGGTCTCTTGATAGTGTGTTGCGTTCTCTACTGCTGAATCAAATTGTCCCCAAGTGCTCTCGGCCCATGATTCAATTGTAGAAAATTTATTCACATATATAACTAATCAATCAAGAAAAACGGATCCATATATGATTGTAAAACACCGAGATCAATAAATACAACGGAATTAAAGCGTACCTATTTGAGCCATTGCTTCACTTAAAGAAAAATAGATCACTCTGATAATTAGGGATTTATCAGAATGCCAGATCTTCCTCTCTATGACCTATTTCGATATAGCAGCTTTCAATGAGATTAAAACAACTGATAGGTATAACCTACCCTTTTATAGGCTAGAGAGGGGACATAGCAAACCCTAATCAACATGGTGTCAACTGGGCCTTTCACATTACGTGCTTCAGTCAAACACAATTGCCTACACTTTGCTGCTCAACCAGGCCCATTATCAATAGATGCCAATACCCAATTCAATCAGATCACTGTAAGGTTCAACAAATATTGGAATATCCATTAACCCGATTATTTAAAATAGAAAATCAATTAATTAATGTAAGCCCATATTATAGGAAATTTCCAACATTCTCCCACTTGGGCTACATTAATTAACTTATTTTATTTTGAAAAAAAGATTTTATATTGAAAACGACACTATCAGGTTAATAACTGAAAATTTTGTTTTATGTGGCCACAACTTTAAAAAATAATATTCCAATAACGACATCTCAAAACCAATCCAATCCTATATAACCTCAATATAGGACTATGGAGATGAATGTGTTAAGAAAATGCCACAACACAAAACCTTCCAAAATCACATATAAGAAGCATTATATTTTCATTGATCATAAGCCTAGTAGTGTAGTAAGAAATAGTGCTAACATGTGATCAAAATATACACTTTTTCTTATTGATCCTCAATGCAATTTCTCAACGACATGAAACTACATTAACGCAATTTCTAAATAATATGAAATTGCACGATTATGTCACAATACAACATGAGATCTCATAATTAGTGACATCCAGTCTTCTTTAAACTAAAATTTGTTTAAAGATACTGTTTTATACTTCAATTTCTCAGTCAACAGAAGAAATGATAACAATATAATCAATAACAACAGTTATTAAAATAAATGCTTTAATAAACATCATAAAAGTATTATCAGTCTGCATATAACTATAGTATACAGAAATACAATTTGTATAACTCCCACTAACAAAAAAAATCAAAAGAATCTAAAACACCCATATTCTTTACATGTTCTTTAAATAAAATGGGTCGTGAGCCTTTTGTTAGATGATTAGCCAATATGGACTCAGTTATGATATTTTCAATTACAATGTCTCCCTTTTTAATCCAATTAACGTGGCATTGTTGTTATTTATATAAAAAGTAACTGTTTGTCACACATAATGCAATAAGATCAATTATGGGCAATAAGTATTTCAACAAAAATAATTAGTGCATTATAAACTCCCCTTTGGGCAGAGTGTATAATGCACTATTATTTTTCACAGCATGAAGTTTATAAAACAACAATAAGGAGAATTACATATAATTGTCAAGAATCTATCCCCTTTGGGCAGATAAATCCTTTAAATCATACATCTACATAATATCAATATAGAGGGGAATTACATATAATTTTCAAAACATTTATCCCCTTTGGGCAGATAAATATTTTTCAATTATACATTCCCATCTTTTAAATATGAGAATTAAACTTCATGCTATTTTCCAAATTAATATACACAATAACCCCCTTTGGGCGAGTAATTGTATGTACTAATTTTTATCAATATGGAACTCCAAAATTTATGCCCAAAATTCATCAAACAGTATGAAACACTTTATAACATATGCTTCCAAAGATCATATTGCATTTATCAAACAACAATTTTTGCCACCATATTTTTAAAATTATTTTTTCTTATTTTAATATCTCAGACTCATAGCAAATCAAGAATGGATCTGAATGGTTACTAGAATTAAAGAGAGCCAAAAATTTCATAGCTATTGGTAATCATTACATCAAAAAGTCATGAGGACAATCAATATCTCTCACTTTCTCACTATCAACCCTTGGTTAGCATGTTTAAATTTGACATCTTTTAAATTTGAGAAATTTCGTAGTCATACAAAAACTCAATCTCCACCTATTTGACACAATCATATCATCTGAATTTAAAAGTATCATTGCACTCTCTAGCCAAACCTTCATGCATGTTAGCATGAAACCCACAAGAGATTAAGCAGAATCTTTGTAAAGAGAACTTCCAAACCTCAATCCTATTAAGCCAGTCCACTCTGATGACTCGTGGTAAAACCACACAAGAAGACATGAAGGGTCCGTTTGGTTCGCCAGAATTTTCAGTAATGTTGATTAATTTGTATTTTGACGCTATAGTCTTCTGTTAGTCACCGGTCCAAAGATTACAATAAAAATAAAAATGCTACAAATTGATAGATTTAAAACATAATTCCCATGTAAAAAAGTTCATTCATGTGCTTCTCATCATGCACCATCTACGATTTTCCCCTTTTGAACCTTGGGTTTCCACAAAGCACTACACAATAGACTATGGACTTTTCTTCCTCTGCTGAAACCTTCAGCTTTCACATCTCTCTAGCCTGATCCTAAATTTTTGATAAATAACATCCTCTTGTTTGTATCTATATACATTTGGATCTTGATTCACAATTCTCTTGGTTTTGTTGTATCGCCTTCAATGGCATTTTAAACCTTAGTCAATAAAACACCAATGCATCGCAGGAGCCGTGCGAGCAATTTGCAAAAAGATTAAAATTTGCAAGTTTGGAATTTGCTGGTCATGCCACATTACTCAGCAAATCAACTACGAACCCAACAAATCCAGACAGACAACTTAGCATAAAACCACTCGTACAAACAAAAATCACAGTTTGGTCTTTTGCTCACCCCACAGTCAACATATTTATGGAGAAATCACAATGAAGCCTTAAAGTAGTGGTTTCATTTAGAATCTAGCAACAAGATACACGCACTGCACGTGGAAAACAAAAACCGACTATTTCCATCTTTAAATTTTGATATCCCGACAACTTGAGAAATCTTACCCATTGGTTCTCTTTTCCAGACTAAAGGGAGCACCACAGCCCCAAAGCTTCAGTAACTCACGAACGACTTAATATAGAAGTAACTAGAATCAATGAAAAATAGGGCACCAATCTCGACTCTATAATAGCAAAAACCTCGAAAAGCACCCCATAAGCATCGCCCATTGCGTACGTGGATCAATTGACGCGTAATCTCGGTCCACCTAGTAAAACGGCAAAGAGGCAATCAAGGAAAAGGAAAGAGGCGCAAGAACCTAATGCAAATGCACAAAAACCCCGTACGCACAATCGCACCGAAGCACAAGGCAGGAGGAAGAGAAGGCAAAAACCCTAACCACTCGTCTAGAGGGGAACAAACAATTAGCTACAGTAATCTCTAAACCAATTGTTGCTACCGTCGAATAAAAATCGAAGGTAACACTAGAATCTAACTTAAAATTCTAGAATTTTTTCTATATATAAACCCTAGAATTTCAAATTTAAAATTCTCACTCAATTCTCAACAAAATCATACAAATTATATATGGTTGGAAAGATCTCGACATGTAGAACAAAAGCCTAAGGTTTCAAGATCAATTGAGAAAAAAAATCCACATGAAAAAATAATGCCCATACTCGGCTCAAAGCCGAAAATTTCGAATTTTTCCATAAAAAAAAAAAAAAAAAAAAATTGGGTTCTACAATCATATATGATTAACTCTGATACCACATGTAGAAAATTTATTCACATATACGACTAATCAATCAAGAAAAATGGATCCATATAAGATTGTAAAACATCGAGATCAATAAATACAAAGATAATTAAAGCGTACTCTTTGAGCCATTGCTTCACTTGAAAAAAAGTAGATCACTTTGATAATCGGATCTATCGGAATGCGATCTTTCTCTATACGACTATTTCGATATAAAGAACTTTCAATGGGATTAAAACAACTATAACTTAACCTTTTATAGGCTAGAGAGGGGACTTGAAGCAAACCCTGTCAACAGGGTGTCAACCCGGGCGCCCCATTACGCGCTTCAGTCAAATACATTTGTCTACACTTTCTTCGCTCAACGAGGCATTTATCAATAGATGCAAATACCCAATTCAATCAGATCACTGTAGGGTTCAACAAATATTGGAATATCCATTAACTCGATTATTTAAAATAGAAAATTAATTAATTAATGTAACCAGAAATCCGGACATGTGATAGATTTCGAAACTCAATTGGAATAGAAACGGCCTGATGGTATTGAAGCGAGTTAATGTCGACTTCACGCCATGGAGGCGAGTGCGCGATCTTAGAGGCTCCAAATAGCAAGACACAATTTGGTGGAAATCTGACTTGGCAGTTTTTTATTAATTTTTGACTGGACAGCGCAACTTTGTTGGCCTGGTAATCCACGGTGGCCACGAACAAACAGCGAATTTACCAACAGCCGAAGAATTTTCTCGGTAGAATACCTAATGTTCACGGTAGAATACCTCGATTGGCACTCGTACAGCCACGACCACCCATCTCAGGCTCAGACGATACGGAGACTCTTGCGGGATTTCGTAAACGGCAAGCGATGACGAATTTTCATGGCTGCCACTCTCCCCGTTTTCTTTGTGTTTGATCTTTTACTCGTATCTACTGTTTCTCTCCAGATTTGGTTTGGCTTTTGCTTTCCATCCCAGCGAATGTTTAGTTTTGAGCAATAGGCGATGCTGGCAAGTTGGGCGTTTTATACTTGCAACAACAGGGCGAACCACAGCAGCGACGCAGAAACAGAGTGGAACAGAGCAGAGCAATGCGGCGCTGCCGTGAAGTGAGTCGCTGGCCGAAGACTCAAATCAAGGAAAAACGCCAAACAGGGAGCTGCCAGTCCATCTCTGCAAGGGAAGTTATAGCCAAAACCAGCGCTTCCATGGCAGTCACTGAGGCGTGGGATGAGCTTCTGGAACTTTAGGAATGGATGAATAAAGGTTTGAACGAGAAGAGCAAGCTCTTGAACGGCGAAAAGAGAGGATCCGAAAACAGAGCCTCTTCACCAAAACACCAGCGATCGCCGCCACAAATGGCCTTCATCTGACAAATGAGCTCTGAACAAATCGAGCTTCAGCAAGGGGTCGAGCTTCCTGGAGAGAGAGAATTGATCAGCATAAACCCTAAAGCCCCAGATCGATTCCTGCGGAGGAACCGAGAGAGACGCAAACCAAATGGCATCGTTCTTGTAACTTCGGCCTCGTCAGATAATTTGGCAACCAAAACGGCAGCTTTTTGCCGAAAACGGCGTCATTTCGCTTTCACTTTCGCCCACGTCACATTCCGTTGCCTCCTGTTGTCCACGTAAGCAGCCACATAGAATTTGCGAGGGTGTTCATTACCGGAACCATAAAGATAGAAGAAAGGAAAAAGGTTAATAAAGGAAGAAGAAGAGCTATGGGGCTTACTAAACACATCAATATTTAAATTGTCCGAGAATGGCAAAGCTTGAATTTAAGTTTTAATCTACGGTAGAGATTTTTGTGATAAGATAATTTTTATGTGGATCTTTGTCAGCCATTGTTTAAAGTACATGGTTATTGTTCATTACTTTTCAGTTATTGTTATTTTTGGAAATTTGGGGCAAAAATTGAGAATGGTATCGGATTTACTTTATAATGTAGAGATGGTGCACTACCAAAATAGTGAGATACTGACGGTCCCCAACAAGGAGAATTTTTATGGGAATGTTAGAGAAGGCCTTGCGCATCTCAGCCAATTATCTCGAATAGCTAAAACTCAACTTGGATAAACCTCGACCTCCTAGAAATCTAAACTTAATTAATTTTCGAACACATATTTTGCAAATGGATTTTGAGTGGGAGATGTTTTCCGTCGATCCTAATTGGCATACAACAAACAAACAAACAAAAAAGAGAGAGAACCGAAATCAGCACAGGCCCTCTCTTTCTTCCTTTATCTCTCTATTATGGGTCCCGTCCATCGCAGGCAAATTGTCACCAACCACGGCCTCTAGATTTTCTTCTTCTTTTTTTAATTACGGATCACTTGATATTGTCCTTAAACTCTCATTATTGAATGGATTTTTAAATTAGATGTTTTTCATGTTCATGTTGGCTTTTATATTAAAAGAATGATAGTCAAATTATCGCCATATGTCACGTTGCCACCCTATGCCATTTGCTCAAGGTGGCCGGACCCTTGTCTGGCTCACAACATCACTCACTCAATAGCGTGGTTGCATGGAGAGTGAGGAATGTGTACTGCCAAAGGAAGGCGCCCTGCAGGTGGCCACGATGGTCGCAAGTTAGATGCTTGTGACACGGCCCACAGACAAAGCATGATCCAAGATCGACCGAAATTGATCAACCTGTGACACTTGCCTCTCTCTATTGTGTCTCGGCTTGATGAGGGATGCCGGGCCATTTTCCAATGGTTGGGTGATGGCACCATCATCATGTCACCTCGTCGGCCCTCGTTTGCCAATCTCACCCTTGTGCACGCACTCATTGATACAAAGTTGTAGGAGGTTGGTATTATTGTCCCAGTTTATTTTTAATTATCAAGCATTATAAACACTTGCCATGTAAATCATTCTCTTCTTGACCATAAACCTTGGAGGATTTTGCTTCCAAGTATACTGAGCGTCTCAATGCCTGTATTTCGATGATTTGAACTTCCGAAAATTTTAATTATCACAATGGGCTTGCAGAAAAGAGAAATGCTATTTGTAGATAGTCGGACTATGGTGGGATTAATTCCAATATAAATATTTATGAATCATCTTGCCTATGCAATTTATGATGTAGCATTTTGCTGTCATATTCATACTTTACCCAAAAATAAAATAAAATAAAGTTTAAAAAAATAAAAATGAAGAGGCTTGAAAAGGTGGTGATTGTTAATGGATGGATTCATGATGAAAATGAAATTAGCCACTTAGCCGGTGCCGCCAAGAATCCCTTTAGCTTCTTAACTTGGGCATCATCAAGGAAAGTGGTGGCCTCCACCAACTCAGAAGGAAAATTATTAGTGAACATAGCAAAGCCGAGGACTCGGACTGCTGAAGCTTAGTATGGTAAGTGCTGGACCTTTACCAGCATTCAATTGGAAGTGCAATAACCCCCAAGGAAAAATAATGCTTTCCCCTTTGTTTCGGTTCTTCAAGTAGATGGTGTTTGCCGATGACGAGATGAACCCGACACAGATCGACCCTTGGAGGATGATGAGGACCTCTGAGTCACCTGGGTGCGTGCACTAGGATGACCCCGCTGGGGGCCATATTGAAATTAATGGTTGCAACCAATCTGTATCTATAGAAAATAGAGACCAAATAGCTGTTGACCATATTCATGACTTATCTTAAAAGTGACAAAGAAGGTTCGATCCATACGAGAATGTTTATAAGTTCTATCTTGCAAGTTTACTTAACTACAATGGAGCACTACACCACCAATAAACCAATAAGTACATAAAATTATTTATCACAAATGATACTTCTCTATACCTAATTGAATGAATCTCTTCTCCTGTCAATACAAAAATAGTTTTCTCATAAATTTTTCTTTTGAGAAAAACACAAATAGAAGTCCTTTTGTTGATGCCAGAATTTTTGTCGGCAAATTGAACATGCATTTTTTTTTTTTATATGTAAAAACAAGAAGTATATGAAAATAATAAAAAAAGCTAAATAAACGTCGGGCCCATCTCACTTCAGCTTCGCTTCAACATATTCGTATCTTATATGTCTGCATTCGGCGGGGTAGAATAGAACAGAGAGGACGCACATACACAGAGCCCAGCGAATTCTCTCTCGCGTCATCATTTTCCAGCAGCTCCTAGGTCGCCATTCCCTCTTCATACTCGGCCACCTCCACTCCACTGGTAGCCGCCGCTCGTCTCTGATCGCCGAGCACCATAGTCTCTTTGCATTTGAACCTCAGAGAATAAAGCAGAGAGTATAGGGAAGAAATTCTCATGTTCAGTTGTGATTCTCGATCGGTTTCCTCTATGCATTCTTACCCCTCTCTCTGTCACCGATTGTCATTGCAGGCCACTTCCCCAACACCACCAGCTTTGCAGCCACAGGAAGTGCTCTCTTCGCTTGCGTTTTCGGGCTAACTTCATCGAAGTGCTTGATTCTCCATCTCCCTCCTTTAGTCCGTTCCAGTATTTGGTGCTACAACTCCTGAAGATTCACTCCTCTGATCTGATCTCCAATTGCGGTCAGATGTTACTCTTCGTCAAGGTAAATCCACATACTCTGTTTCTGCTGAAGGTAAAGACTGTTGACACCGTTGACATTTTAATCATTCATTTTTTACAAAAATATAAAAAAATAAAGAGCCAAAAAGAAAAGAAAACAAAAAAGAAAACAAAGAAAGAAAAAAAGAAGAAGAAAGAAAACGAAACAAAAGAAAAGGAATGAAATGAAAAGAGAAATTGAAATTAGAAAAAGGAAAAAATAAAAGAAAAAAAGAGAAAAGGGGATGACGATTTTTCTCTCAAGAGGCTGGCAGACGGACGCTCTGGCTCGCCACACTTCGCACGGAGTCTCTCTCCTACGCTCTTGGCTCCCGCACGCTCTCTTTTTTCTCTGGACGATCTCTCTCTGGCGAGAGAAAGGATCCCTCTCTCAAAGTAAAAAAACGGCCGAACGGTCTCTCGGACTCTCTCTCTCTCTGATCGGCTCATCATCTGGTGCGTTCGAAACCTTTGATTGGATCTCTGGATCCAATCGCGAATCGGCGAAGCAGCTCTGTTCGATTCCCTGTCGTCGCAAATCGCGCCGGACGCCGTCGAAGAGCAGCGTCGCCGCCACCGCCGATTGAAGGCTCTCGGATCTCACCGCCTCGCGTGGCTCAGCCGGATCGACGGACGCTCTCAAAGGGATCTCTCTCTAGATTCGTGAGGGTTCAATCGTTCTTTCGGAGGCTCCTTCTCCGTCGAAGCTTGGGTCGAAGGCTTTCTTCCATTAGCAGGCGATCGGAGATCGAGCGCCGGCGGTTGGGGATCGCTAGGGAAATCTGTTCTTTCTCTCTGTTCGAGTTCTCGCTCTCTCTGTTCGAGCGGTCCGGATTTTTTTCTCTCAGCTCGAGGTCTCTCAATCGGATGTTTCTCTCGCTGGATCCGGCTTCGGAAGCTTTGGATCAGGTGTTCTCCGACTCTTTCCCGGAGATTTGACGCTCGCTCGCTCAATCAGGTTCGCCATCTCTCTCTCGATCGCTCTATCTCGCGCTCAGCCTGTCGCTCGCTTTCTCTCTCTGTTTTCCCCTATCAATTGCCTACTATTGAAGTTCACTAGGTAATCTGAGCTTGTAAAATTGTTGTCGTGATAAGTTTGGTTGCGCTTTCCTATCTGGCTGTGGCATTTTGGACTCGAGGCCGAGATACCTACCTTCTGCTCGATGAAATGCTTAAGCTAGATCAGAGTTGGCTATTGAGTGTCTCTTTCAACTGTTGATTTGTAAATGTAATCAATTCATGTCTGAAACTAAACCATTGATGAAATAAGTTTTTCCATGGCCGAGGTTTTCTCTCAGATTGACCACAAGTTTGATCTCATGTATTGCTAAGCGTGTATTTGTGCACTGATATGTCAGTGAGGGTATAGAGGAGGAAGAGTCCTCTGAGGCCCGTGAAAATCTTGCTGCCCTTAAGAAAGATTTTTGGGGAGGTGGATGTTGAGTCTGCCGAGTAGGAGTTGACTGGTGATTGATCGTCCAATGTTAATTTGTTCTAGGATTTTGGAGGTTAATGAGTCAATGTGATTAATAGATTGATTTGGACAATTAAACGCAAAAATTAATGGAAGAAATCAGCTAGAAAAATAATTCTGATTTCTTAAAGCTTCGAATCAGTAGGGTGCCTGTTAAAATTGAAGTTCATTTGCTGTGAGAAACAAGCCACTAAATCTAGGAGCTGAATCTGGGAATTTTGACTTCAATTCTTCAATGATAGTTTCTGGCATGATCTGTGTTTGTTCTCTAATCATATGTTGTCTTGAATATATTGATATAATCTACTGAGGTTAATGAATTTCTGTGGATTGATGATCAATGATCATGAACTTGAAGTTGATTGAACTTGATTTGCCTTGATATGTCACTTTCTGTTTTGGCTTAAATGAGGCGATAGATGAGGCTTTCTGGTCTTGAGCCCTTTTAGACATAGAAAATAGACTTCTCAAGCTTTGATTTGCTATGTTGCATGCCCTGAATGGACGCCATTCGGTCATTGAAAAACACCTACAAAATCTGTCAATTCTGCAGTAGTTTTTTAGGTTGATTTGCTGTTTTGACCTACTGCAATTTTCTGTTTTAACTGGAACGAGCTGGAAGATGATGTTATTAGGACTTAATGTCTTCTAGAGATTTGTAATAGGCTTCTCAAACTTTCCATTGACATATTATATGTGCGATTTTGTCGTCATTTGCCCTACCTTTCCTTTTTTCAAATCGAACTTTGAAATCTGGAATTTGTCTTGAACTGAAATGCTGTCTTTTCTGTGGATAGTTGTTGCTAGTCTTAAGATGACATAGTAGATTTGTCCAAATTGCTTTCAATATGTTGTAGAATGACGGTGTGACATGCTACTATGATCTATTCTTGATTGACTTGTTCATGTTCTTAATATTTTTAGAAATTCATACGTTAGGAATCTTGAGGTGCTTCCTTCATGGAATGACATCCTTTATCAATTGTCTGGTTTTAGGTATCATGTGGGTTACACATTGATTGCTCCGTTTGCCTTAAATACATATGTTGAGTGAATTCAATGGTGCATGTTTTGGAATAAGTGATCTTTAGTTGGTTCATTCATTGTTTTGGGTTGATTGAGGACCAAGGTCATATGGCTTGAATGTTTGTCATGTTATATGCTTTGTGTGTGATCGTTGGATAGATGATTTAGGTGTAATACATAATGATGCTAAATCTTGGGATTTCACTTAGAATTTGGTGTAAGGACTTCATGACCTTAGTCACCATTTTTGAACACTAATAATGTCCTGTTCTTTGATGTTTTGATATGTTTGTTTGTTTCCTTCCACTGTATATACCTAGTTATAGGTTTTCCTAGATTAGGTTTAGAATAGGATCCTAAAAGTGGAGAAGAAGTGAAGATGGTGGAGGTCGATGTCCACTCCGACCGTTATTCTGTAATATTCGTTTCTCTCTTGACATATGTCTCGGGTTCCTTGTGTTATATAAAACCCGACGAGTTGCGGGTTTTCCTTTTTTCCTCATTTTTCTTAATTTTGTTTTCTCTTTTATATTCTTTAGAATTGCATGATTAGGTTTACTGTTTTATCTTGATTGTTTACTTCATGTCTTGCAATTTAATTTTCATTTTCATTGTTTGATTTCCTTTCATTTCTCAGAAATAGAATAGAATGAAAATGATCAACCACGCATGATCACTTAGTCTAGGAATTGATGATCCTGAAAAATGTAAAAAGAAACGCATGGACATGTTAGGAAAAACACAACATACTGTTTAGGTACCGAAAGGGCGCTAATAGCAATATTAGCGTAACCCAAGTCCCCGAACCTAGATATCTGGTTGCGTAGGAATCGAGGGAACACTCCCGACCCTCGATTGGGTTTCTAGCCGACCCCAAAGTCCAGGCTAGTGGCGACTCCTGCATATTCTTAGGTTGTTAAATACCTAGATCGTATAAATAAATCCGCTGTCGCGCGGGGTACGAGCTTGGGAGAGCTCGTGATCTCGTGAAGAAACTCTCTTGATCAAAGTACCTCTAAACCCGACCTTTCCCTTGGACACTTTTCGAGGGGCGGCGAGATCGGGTTGCGACAAAGACCGAGTACTCAATTCCACCAGCGTGAAATCTGGTCGCGTTTGAGGCTTTCCTGATGACCTTGAGCATGCTGAGTTGCCTCTTTGTGATAATATCTCTTCCTTAATTCTGCATCTAGATCCTTTGACAGAAATATCTACCACCTGTTTGATAAAATTCCTTAACTAGATCAGTGTGTGTTTCAATTCAGATTCTGATAGAGAGCTTCCCTTTGCTTGATCGATACATTAGTTTTGTTGTATAGACTTTACTTGTATTTTTTTTCCTTTCTTTTTAGAAGTTAGTAGCTATCCATTTTAGGATTTGTTATTGAAATTTTCGGATTAGATGCATATCAAGTGCGTTCATGAGATAAATCTGATATCTAAGTATTCCAGAACTTAGACCGAGGGCATCTTGAACGAAAATGAATCGATCCATGCACATTTACTTCTTAGGCTTCACAATATGCTGATCTATGTTTATTGTGCCCAACGGCAAACATATTATGAAAAAATATTGCTGGGTTTGTTCTCTGTACGTGTTGAGATCGCAAGCATATTGAACGAATGCTAATATCTTGAATCTTGGGTGCATGCTGCAAGAGCATTGAGCTGCTGCTCTAGTCATCATATACACATTCATTTTCGGTGGACAGTGTTACTGATTGCTTCATCTTCATATGCGTTGAGTTGTTGATGTGGTCACCTTGTTGTGTTCTTACCAATGTGTTATGCTACGGATTATGTCTATTCTGTGCATGCTTGCTGTTCATATGTCCTGGTATGTGGAATTGTTCAATTGTGTCATTGATGTGCTGTTCATTCATGCCAAGCAGTTGCTGTTCATATTTCCTCTTTCATTTTTTTCCGTTCTATTTTGGTGAGCCTCTAGTGTCATGACTGAAGAATTTAGAGTTGTAACGGCGTATACGCATTCATTTTGGGTGGGCAGTGTTACTGATTGATTCATCTTCGTATGCTTTGAGTTGTTGATGTGGTCACGTTGTTGTGTTTGTACCGATCTATGATGTGCTGTGTTACAGATTATGTCTATTCTGTGCGTGCTTGCTGTTCATATGTCCTGGTGTGTAGAATTGTTTTAATTGTGTCATTGATGTGCTGTTCGTTCATGCCAAGCAGTTGCTGTCCAGATTTCCTCTTTCATTTTTTTCTGTTCCATTTTGGTGAGCCTCTAGTGTCGAGGCTGAAGAATTCAGAGTTGTAATGGCCAGTATGAGGAGACCATTGTTCAAATGCTTTTAGGTTTTGTTTGTTTCGTAAAAACTGAATGATTTGAAAATCATTTTCCTAAAAATGTTGGTGTCTCTTAAGATATTTATGTAATTTCAAACTAATCTAAAGGAATAAAAAAATTTCTCGTAGAAAGTAAGTTATTAGCTATATTTTATATGGGAACTGTTAATTTCACGAAGCTATATCATTGTCTGAAATGTTTATGCTAAATAAATGTCTTGCGTCGCAAAATTATTTTGTTCAAACGATCGGAAAAGAAAAATATAATATGACTTTTTTCATATCCACTCATCTACCAATAAAGAAATGTCTTGTGGAGCAGAGTAATACCATGACTATTTGAGGCCACCGCTGTATGCGAGTATCGTCAGGGATAAAGGCGCGATAACCGAGCACTGCCGTGAAGTGAGCTGCTCGCGGAAGACTCGAAACAAGAAAAAAGGCCAAAACAGGGAGTTATCAAGTCCGTCTCTGCAAGGGCAGTTTTAGGCGAAACCCACGCTTCCAGAGCAGTCACTGATGGGCGGGACGAAAGTCAAGAATTTCAGGAATGGATGAATAAAGGTTTGAACGAGAACAGCAAGCTCTTGAACGAGGAGCTAACAACACAGCCTCTCAGCCAAACTCGTCAGAGCTGATGCCGACGATCGCGTGAGGTTGAGTTGGAGTTGGCAATGGTGGCGACGTTGCTCTAGAAACTCAGCTGGCGTTACAGTGAGGGAGCTCGGCGGAATGGTGAGGTGAGATAGAAGAATCATCAGAGCTCCCGGACGCCGGTAGGAGAGCTCGTGAGATATAAAAGCCATAGAGAGGACCCTTCGGTCCTGTTGGCGTGTGTAGAGGAATCCAGGCGCGACAAAGGTGGAGGCCAGGAGAGGAAGAGAACCGGTTTCCATGAGTGATTCCAAGTCCGAGAGAATAAGTGGAGAGGGAATTCGTCTCTCTCTCTCTCTCTCTCTCTCTCTCTCTCTGAGTGGACACTAAAAAAAACCAACGTCATACACTTTGCAGAGGGGAGGGACTCTCTGGAATTTTGCGGAGAAGACACGCTCAGGAGTTCCTTCCTCCTCTGGATCTCCTCCTCTGCGGCTGCATTCAATCTCGCCTACCCCCTGCAGATTCCACCATGACCAGGTCTTCTCTCTGATCCTAAAGTGATGTAATGAATGTGGATTTATACACCTTGCTCAAAAAAAAAAAAAAAAAAAAAATGTGGATTTATACGCACTCAAAAAAATGATTACATTAGAATTTTTAAGTAATTATTTAGAACTAAATTGGCATCCATACAATATGTTTAAAATTGATTGGACAATTTCTCCCAAGATATTTAGCGTGCATTTGGTTTGCAAAAATGTTCTAATAAAAACTGTCTTTTGTTTCATCTTCTACTTTCTTGATAATATGTTCGGTGAGTGAAAAAAAAAATAGGAGTTTTCAACGGGAATGAACATTATATAAATATTTTGGTGTCATATATAAAATAAAGTCAATTTTGGTCGTTTTCAATTTTAAGGTTCAAAGTTTAGGAAACACAACAACCAAAATATCCACCAAACATATTTTATTGAGAATTTTAGAGATGAAAACAATGAATTGGAGAATTTTAATTGTATAACTATATTTTGCATTAAAGCTATCTCTTTATAAAGATTCTACCTTGAATTAAATTGAAGCTCTTTACTATTGCTTTTGGGCTAGACAAAAGTGATGTACTCATTTTGCTGATGAATTATGCGACTAAATGCTCACAAATTAAGTTGCCCAAATAGCTTTTCCAAGCCCAAGAAGCAACTTAACTTGGTAAAGACTCGACTTGATCACAGTATCAACTATCAAGGGATGGAATGAACTTAGAAAGAGGGACAAAGTCATCAAATTGAAATTTTTTACTTTTGCTTTTGGGCTTGACAAAAGTGAAGTGCTCATTTTGTTGATGAATGATACAACTAAAGGCTTGCAAATGAAGTTGTCCAAATAGCTTTCCCAAGCCCAAGAACGAACTTAACTTGGTAAAGACTTAACTTGATCTTGGTGTCAACTATCAAGGGATGGAATAAACTTTGTAGTAAGAAAGAGAGATAGAGTTATCAAATTGAAGTTCTTTACTTTCTTTTTTGTGCTCGACAAAAGTCAAGGGATCATTTTGTTGATGAATTATATGACTAAAGGCTTGCAAATTAATTGATTGAATTGCTTTTCCAAGCCTAAGGAGCAATTTAACATGGTAAAGAGTCAACTTGATCATGGTGTCAACTGTCAAGGGATGAAATGAACTCTATTGTAAGCAAGAGGAACAGAGTCATCAAATTGAAGTTTTTCACTTTTGCTTTCGGGCTTGACAAAAGTGAGGTGCTCATTTTGCTAATGAGATATATGACTAAAGGCTTGCAAATTAAGTAGCCCAAATAGCTTTTGCAAGCCCAAGAAACAACTTAACTTGATAAAAACTCAACTTGATCATGTGTCAACTATCAAGGGATCAAATGAACTCTCTAGTAAGAAAGAGAGATAGAGTCATCAAATTGAAGTTCTTTACTTTATTTTTTGTGCTTGACAAAAGCGAGGTGCTCATTTTGCTGATGAATTACAAGACTAAAGGCTTGCAAATGAAGTTGCATGAATAGCTTTTCCAAGCCCAAGGAGCAAATTAACTTGTTAAAGAGTCCACTTGATCATGGTGTCAACTATCAAGCAATGGAATGAACTCTAAAGTAGGAAAGAGGGACAAGGTCATCAAATTGAAGTTCTTTACTTTTGCTTTTGGGCTTGACAAAAGTGAGGTGCTCATTTTGCTAATGAGTTATACGACTAAAGGCTTGCAAATTGAGTTGTCCAAATAGCTTTTGTAAGCCCAAGAAGCAACTTGACTTGGTAAAGACTCAACTTGATCTAGGTGTCAATTGTCAAGGGATGGAATGAACTCTATAGTAAGAAAGAGGGATGGAGTCATCAAATTGTAGTTTAGTACTTTTGCTTTCGAGCTTGACAAAGTGAGGTTCTCATTTTGCTGATGAATCATACGACTAAAGGCTTGCAACTTAAGTTGCCTGAATAGCTTTCGAAGCCCAAGAAGCAACTTAACTTGGTAAAGACTCAACTTGATCATGATGCCAACTATCAATGGATGGAATGAACTCTATAGTAAGAAAGATAGAGTCATCAAATTGAAGTTCTTTACTTTTGCTTTTGGGCTTGACAAAAGTGAGGTGAATATTTTGCTGATGAATTATATGACTAAAAGCTTGCAAATTAAGTTGCCCAAACAGCTTTCCCAAGCCTAAGAAGCAACTTACCTTGGTAAAAACTCAACTTGATCATGGTGTCAACTGTCATTGGATAGAATGAACTCTATAGGAAGAAAGAGGGACAGTCATCTTAAAGTATTGGTTTCATTACTAAGGACTAAACCTAATGGTCTGTGGTGCTCGAACATGAGGCTACTTGCCCACTAGTCATTTTAAAGTAAGTTATTAGCTCCATTTGATGTGAGAAAGCGATATCATTGTTGAAAAACTATTAATAAATAAATCTCTTTTGTAGTAATTTTTTTTTCCAAAATATTGAAAAAGAAATAATACGATTTATTCGTATCCACTCATCTCACCCATAAATACATGAAGGACATCACAGAGATTTGTATATGCTATAAGGTAAACCTTTTTATTGACAAATACTATGTAAAGAAAGAATTATGTCAATTTTTTTTTTCACTTTTCAATGATAATTATGACCAAAGAAACGTGCCAAGAGTCACCCGACCATTGGCTAACGTTTATGCCTGGACTCATTATACTAGCCACACCGCTCTCGCTTTAATAGACGAGTATTAATAAGTATCTTAATAGCATTTATTTTCTTCAATGTTAAGAGCATGTTTGAAACTTTTGTTTATTAATAAACTTTCCTATAGATGTTTAAGGAAACTTAATAAATGAAGAATTAAAACAACCTATAATTTTTGACATCAATTACAGGCATGTAAGCGTGTTTCTACTTTAATTTTCTTGTGCATCGGAAAAGGTTCATTTTGAAAGCTAAGCTAGTAAGGTAATTATACCTCTACGTAATTATAGGGTAAAATTGTTGATTACGGAAACTTAACATTGATGGAGAAAATTAAATTAAATTACTCATTCATCAAAATTAGACAAGAGTAACACATACACACACATACACCCATATACACACGCATACATACATAGAGAAAATACCAAAAGTGTGTGTATGTATTGCTCTCGTCTAATTTTGATTTATGAGAATCACATTACAAGTATCACAAATATCTTCACCGTATAATATATTTTTTAATAATCAATTTGATTTCTCTTGCTGTTCTGTAACATAATACAGGGTGGTAGTTGTAAATAGGATATAGATATCCAAATAATTAAAAGATTAACTTTATTGCGAAAATATAAAAGATAAGAGGATGTGTATCAAAACCATAAACTCCAATTTTAAAATCTCTACCATGTGGGAACAGAAGTTGTTAAATATTTAAATATATTCATCTATTTGTTTAAGTTTTTGAAATAAGCAGCTGCTCCCATAAATTTTTATGTGACGTCTAAATTTCACTTTTTGAGCTCAAATTTGTTTAGAATCTCTGCTACCATATATATATACATGTTTTAATCTTAGGCCAAAGTCCAACTTACACTTGAGGGGATTATTAGAATGTTTATATATTAAACAATAGCTCGATTTACATAAGCTTTTTCATTCGAATAGTTGATAGTGGTTTTACAAGATATTATGGAGGTGTTAAAAAAAGTTCATTGCAAATACAAACAAATGACATGTACATATAGATAAATAGATCACTTTATTAAAAGGATTACCATATTAATTTTGAAGTCATGATTAAATGCCACAAATGGAACTGGTGTGTTGATTCACATTAAGTATGCAAGTTACTCGCCCTACCAAAGAGTTTTGAGTGAATATGGGCCGAAATTTCCTATTCTGCCTATAGGGCGAAGGAATCCGTCCCGCCCCGCCCCAAGAACTAGCGCAAAGGGTGATCCTATATCTAAAACGTGGAGATTTCTAGTATTAACCTTGTTCCTTTACATAAATTGTATTATTCTTGTAATATAATGTTTCTCATTTTCAAAATTGATTTCAATATAATTTGACTACTTCAAACCCTTTTCTCATCAATTTTTCGTGGAAATATTCCAAACTGAACTTTATGGTAATGGATCTAAGGATTCCAAATCCATATATATATTTGCCCATATGCTTTATTCAACTTGCAAATCTTTTCGAGAGTTCATATAATTATGCTTTTTAAAGAATTTAATTGAATTTTTTTTCTTGAAATTAATTGAACCTGCCCTGTCTTGTCCCAGCGCCACCCACCCCTATTTTACATGTAGTAGTATTTTCCATTCCAACTAATAATTCAAAAAAAAAAATTAATGGAGTAATTACAGCTTACACCGATGGAGTAAAAGAAATTTTCCGCATGCGGCCTTATACAGCCGTCGGTTTTGATGATTAGTAAAGAGAGTGAATGGTTAAAACTCTTAAATCAAGGATGGACAAAGATTGTTTGCGTAATTTTTTTTTTTTTTTAATTTACACTTGCACTACATTCGCTAATATTTCGTATAAATGATATAACTAATAAAAAAAAGAGTGAAAAAAAGAAAACAAAAAAAAAAAAAGAAAAACAAAGAGTACCTCATTCGCAAGAAGAGTACCTCATTCGCAAGTATGATTAGCGTAAGCAACTCAGGCGATAAACTGGGAACAGAGTGACCGTAAGGGGATCGAAATTATATAATATATTAATGCTTTCTGGCATGATCCTACAGACACAAAAAGAGCGGGTGAACATGCATGATCTTCTGAGTAGAAAATCGGTGGAAGCGCTGACATGTGTATAGCGATCTTCCCTAGAGGTTGAGCCTAGCTCCGCTGACAAAGTAAGACGGCATGAAAGACACTGCTCTCAATACTGATCCGTTAATATTGGCTGGACTGAACAGCTCAACCCCGTTGGCCTGTTAATCCACAGTGGCAACGAAAAAACAGCGATTTTATCAACGACCGAAGAGTATCCAAGGTAGACTACTTCAATTGGGACTCCTACAGCCATGACCATCCATCTCAGGCTCAGGCGATACGGAGACTCCAGCGGGGATTTTAAACGCCTAGCGATGACGAGTTTTTGTGGCTACCACTCCCCCTGTTTTCTTTTTGTGTTTTCTTTTCCTCCGTATCTTCTGTTTCTCTCCAGATTTGGTTGGGCTGTGGCTTTCCATCCCAGTGAATGTTCAGTTTTGAGAAATCAGCGATGGTGGCAAGGTGGGCGTTCTATACTCGCGACAACAGGGCGAATCACTGCAGTGACGCAGAAACAGAGCAGAACAGAGCAGAGTAATACCATGGCTATTTAAGGCCAATTTGACGGTTACGGGAGGTGCCGCTGTGTGTGTGAATATTATGGGGGATAAAGGCATGATGACGAAGCACCACCGTGAAGTGAGTTGCCGGCGGAAGGCTCGAATCAAGGAAAAACGCCAAGACAGGGAGTCCATCTCTGCCAGGGCAGTTTTAGGCGAAACCAGCGCTTCCATGGCACTCACTGAGGCGTGTTTCGAGCGTCTGGAGCTTCAGGAATGGATGAATAAAGGTTTGAACGAGAAAAGCAAGCTCTTGAATGGAAAAACTAGAGGATCCCAGAATGGAGCCTCTCGGCCAAACTCGTCCGAGCCGTAACCAGTGATCGCCTGAGGTCGAGTAGGAGTCGGAAACTGTGGTGACGTTGTTCTGAAAGCTCAGATGGTGTTACAGTGAGGGAGCTCAGCGGAATGGTGAAGTGACGGAGAAGAATCATGAGAGCTCCCTGATGCCAGAGAGTGGACCCTTCGGACCTGTTGGCCTGTGAAGAGGAATCCATGCGTGACGCAGGTGGAGCTCACTAGAATAGGACTAGTCTATATTCCCAAGAATAAACTATTCTACACTCAAGGAATCCAACTGCTATAAAGTGAAAAAAAGAAGAAAAGATATGCTTGCTTGTTGTAATTGTAAAGGGTCACCTTTAATTTATTGTTATTATTATTATTTTTAAAGGAAGGTAATTGTATATAAGGACTGAGCTCCCCCCAGGGAGACTAGTACTCTTTGATAATTAAATATCTTACCCGTTTTTTGCATACTCCGTTCACTTCGTTGTCGAAAAACTCTAACCACGAGAGCAATCCAATGGCGACGCAACCAACACCAGGTATCTGTTCAATTTCCAAGCGAGAAACAATAGGGTATAGGCGATATGGTCTTAAAATATTCCGGAACTTGTATTCTCTTCATAATTCTATTTCTTTGCTTTATCATCGAACAAACATAACCCTGACCTTGGCTACAAAAAGAAAAAGGAAAAAGAAAGTCAGTTTGAGAAGGACATTGCGCTCACTCTTTCTCTTACATTTATTGAAGATGTCCGTTTAAGCGTTCCATCAGATCCTTCCCAATCCAGAGGTGCTCCGAGTGCGTTATCCCTCAAAAGGGTTATTCCATTGTGAAATTAATATTGGGGGCGGATCTTCATGAAATTGTTCTTTTCTAGGACACTCATCAATGTCTCTTAAGGAAAAATTATTAACTTAAATGGGTACTCATCCATTGCAGAAATTTCAGAAAACGTAGTGGATGAACCCTATTACCGACCATTGTTGCGAGCTGCATTCAGGGGTGATTGGGAATTTGCTACAAGATTTTTCAAACAAGATGCTGCTTCGAAGATGGCCAAAATAACAAGCAGATCGGAAACATTGCTTCACATAGCCGCTTTGAGTGGACAGGACGAATTTTTGGTGAACCTGGTTGAGCTCTTGTTTCCATATCCGGAAGCGCTTGAAATGGTTGATTGTGATGGCCGCACAGCCCTGCACAATGTTGTCCTAGGTGGAAGGATAAGGATGGTCAAGGCATTAGTTAGAAGTAACCCTAGGTTGACGCAACTTCGAGATAAGGAAGGACGTGTTCCTTTGGGAATATCTGCTAGGGAAGCTTCTATGCATAAGGCGATTGCTTGGTTCCTGGCGAAAAGTACAACAGACAATGAGCCAAGTCATCCCTTCAGCAATCCCTCGGCGATTGAGGCCATCATGGATCTCACCTACGCTGGTCATCATGGTTTGATCACCATCACTTTCTGTCTCAATTCCATCTGTTTTTGCCTTCATTCTAGACATAGCTTATTTTCCTGATCAACATTGCTGGTCAATTCGGATAGATATCACCCTTTATCTATTTGGGCGGTACCCTCACTTACTTACCTTAAAAAGCACAAGGTATCCTGGATGTTCTATACTGTCCGAGTTGGCGGCGCTGGAATCTCACTTTCACAGTGGAACCAGGCTTAGTGTTTTGGAAGCATTGATATACAAATGTCAGTACAATCTGCACTCGCATCTCTTTATTTTACTGTTTCCCTTTAAGATGATCATGCCTAGCTCATCGCCTTCTCTTTTGTTTCTGAACTGAAGGTATACCGGTGAACTTGAGCTACAAACCAACAGACAAAAATTCGGAGCCGGGTGGGTATGCATTTTTGCTGTTTGAGCATTATCTTCGGATCTGCCATGGTTTCAAACTTTTGCTCAATTTTCTTAAATGATTCCCTCCGTACTGGCAAAAGAAATAGGAAATGATTATTTCTTTGTAGGATATATTCTAGTTCCTCAACCTAGTTTTACTTCAATAATGGCTTGAAATTGAACTACTTTATGGATGAGCTATCCCTTTGGAACCACATGATTTAACCAAGTGCATAAGTACGGTATAACTTAATTGATTTTGGACAATATAACAAATGAATTACAAGGTCTCACAATGATTTCATATCTAGTGACCGGATTTTCTTTGCAATTTGATTGTAGCGTTTCAATGTTTTTCAAGGTCACTTTGGAGTGCCACCAAAATTGTAGGTACGCTTCCATTTTATCAATATATCATCTCTATCTTTGTCTCTCTTTCTCCTATTAAAAGTCCATGGCTTGTTTGTTTTTGACTTTTTTTATAAGTAGAAAAAAGTTCCTACTTAGTTCTTTGCCATAATTTGGAAAAGAATTTGTGTTAGGGCCATAGGATGCATTAAAAAAATCATTACACATTTACTATCAGATGAGTGACATATGAGTGACATATATGCTGAAGTTAGTTTTGTAATTCAATTTTTCCTTGTCAACCGACAATGAGTATGTACTTATTTTTTACATAGTCAATGAACCTAATAAAAATCCTTCATGAAAGTATTCAAACTCAAATAGAGTTATATATGATTTTCTACATTAATATTTTTAAATTTCGAAAGATTTCCAATAGTCATCAAATTTTAATTACAAGAATTGTGAAATCGTAAATTGAGGTGAGATTTGATGATAACCTAGGAATTTCTTTCATATGGCTAAATGGTATAAGGTTTATGTAAACATAGGACTTCTCCTTCAATCTTGATTGGTGAAATCATGTTCACTTCATCATCTCAATCAAGCATGTAAATCTTTCTGGAAAAAAAGAAAAAGAACAATGGACCCAAAAGTATTTGTTTCCTCCATCACGGGTGAAGTGCTTAGAGCCTAAATATAGTTTTCTTTGACTGCTACTTCATCTCAATACAACACGAACGAAAACGTTGACAGGGTGCAGGAATTGGGCACGGGAATGGGGGTAAGCCCCTCGCGTGAATAAGGTTACAATAGATGAAGGTTTAATCTCACTTAACATAGTAAATTTACACTTTCATATGCCAACATTTGGCGTGAAGAATAGGAATAGGAACAGGTAGTAAAAATCAAAACAATTTGTTTGGGAGGGCTCGTAATAGAAGAATATTTTAGTGGAGCGAATTTTGTGGGTCCCAACAAAATCGGGCATCCCAGAATTCCACCCCAGGTGATATATCCTATACCAGCAAGCTATATAATAACCAACAAGCTATTTATTATATAATAAAGGAGTTTTCTCCTCTTCTTATAATCGTATATTTTAGATTTGTTGGAAGCACTCCAGAAAATAAGACCCCGAATATATTAGGCCAATATAGGAAGAACGCACTCTTAAGATTACCTGAAAAGGTGGACCGCTCGAAGTATGCAAAAATTAGCCCAAACACCACCTGACCACTACAGAAAAATCCTATAATTCCCAAAACTTATTCACAATTTTTGCCTGTAGTTACACATACTTGTCATCTTCAACCAACTTTTGTATGCCCCCGAAATACCCTTAGGCCTTGTCCCTAATTCTTCTATTTGTGTCAAAGAACAAAAAAGGAAACAGAGCAGTGTTGTGTATTTTTATCAAATTGAAAGTTATTAAAGGATAGAGTCAAGTTAACTCCACTCACTGCCATTTAGCTGTAACAAGTAAAGTCAAATATCACGTACCATTGTGTGATGGAAGTTTTGATTTTGTTAGAGACAGAAAAAATTTGTTCTTGTGCTGAGCATATATAACAACACAACATTTTGTACGATTAATATGATTTTTTTAATTACTAGCTGCTATGCATATTTGAATAATATTGTCTAAAATAATCTTATATACGCACTGTGATTTACTCTAGCTAGACAATGTAATTAGCGTGGTTATTTTCAGAATTGTTCTATCAGGTTAACTCTTATAATTATGTTCTCTTAATTATGATTAACAGCATAAAACTTCGTTTGAACTTTAAGGAAGATACCGGCAAAAAAATAGAATTTCAAGGAAGATCACTTTCTTCAGTTACCCTCTAATTGCTTCTACTTTCTTCACATCCAACTCTGTTTTCATCCAGACATGATACAAACTCACTGTTTGCATTTGAGGACTGAATTCCAAAGGAGAAAAAAAAAATCAAAATAGCTTTCCTAAAATATTAAAAAATAAAAAAGAATGAGATCGTTTTCCCAATCACCCGCCAACCCAAGCTCTAAACATGGGAAATTATGACAATTAGTAAACTGTTGTTAGATGTAATTTGTTGTCTAAAAAAATTTGGGACCCAGAGTTGGGGAACTTTTTTCTTGGTCCAATTGCTGGCCCTTCGTTTTTCATTTTCTTTTTCCTTTTATTTTTGACATTTTGTAGTTCCTATAATCAAGAGAGTTCATGAGGTGAAGCTAAGAAACATGGCGGCAGTCGAGTTGGCAAAACAAGTTTGCATGGCGATCTCTTACATGCATAATACCGAGATCACCAAATTTTTCCGAGACGGGGACGCGCTGTTTCAAGCTACAGCCAAGGGAATCAGCGAAATCGTGAAGCTCTGCATTCAGTTTTTCCCGGAGCTTATTCGAATTAGGCCTCGTGGTACAAGTTTGCCAGCACATGCGGTGAAGTATCGCCAAGCAAGGACTCTCGCACTCTTTTTGCAGTTAAGCTCGACCGCTGAGTTGTCATTAGTCCTAGGGCCTACAGACGAAGATTCTGAGGGCATTATGGTTGCAGGAGCATCGTACTTCCCTAATTATGATACTGTAACTAAGCTGGCCGGAACAGCTTTTCAAATGCAAAGAGAACTCCAATGGTATAAGGTATCATTCTTTTCATCTATTTGTTAACCACACTCAACGATAATGATCATAGGGACATGCTATTCCCACTTTTATTTTGGTTAAGACATTCCTTTTTTTTTTTTTTTTAAATTAACTAACCCAAATATCCTTCTCTTCAATGTAATGTTTTTCTCTCTTCAATCTAGTTACACCATCTTCACTTCTGGACTCACATTAAAGTATCTCAAGGAAAATTTTAAGTATGGTCTAAAATTTCCATCATCTTGTCATGAGATTGAATTTATTATCAATACTAATTACTTTCTTCATGTTACAAGTAGTACAGTAAGAGTCCTTTTTTTCTTCTCTTTTTGTGCTTATCTTTTGTTTCGACATGATCTAGATATAAACATGTGACTTGACCTTTAAGCAATTTCGCATCAAATGTTTGGATAAATCTTGATCTCCTTGATATGTTTTTTTTTTTTTTTTGGTAAGTAAGTAGGTGATCTCCTTGATATGTTCCCTCGTCTGTTTTTTGAAAATTTTCAATACTTTATCTACTTATTGAAACTCCTATTTGTGAGTTTTATGCATAGGCTGTGGAAAGCTGGGTTATCCCTGTTCATAGAAATACCTACATCAAAACCGTCAGGGGTGTGTATATGACATGTTGGAATAGTTTTGTGGAGAACCACCAAGAGTTGCTCGAGAAAGGGGAGAAGTGGGTGAAGGACACAGCAAATTCATGTATGCTTGTCTCAACTCTAATTGCCACAGTATTGTTCGCTGCTGCTTTCACCGTGCCCGGAGGAAATGACGATAAAAGTGGAGCGCCATTGTTTTTAGGGCAGGATTCTTTCCTTATTTTTGCAATTTCGGATGCATTAGGTTTGTTCTGCTCCGTGATGGCCATCTTGCTATTCCTAGCCATTTTAACTTCGCGCTATGAGGCACAAGATTTTCTCTACTCGTTGCCTAGGAAGATCATAATGGGCCTCTCTTTACTCTTCCTCTCCTTAGCTTTCATGTTGGTGGCCTTCGCTGCAACTCTCATAATGGTGCTTGATACAAGACTGGAGTGGGCTCTCATTCCTGTCACTCTGCTGGCCTGTGTCCCCGTGGCTTTGTTCGCAGTACTACGGCTTTCCCTGCTATTGCAAATGGTTAAATCCACTTATGGACCCAGCATTTTTCGTTCTGAGGGCATTTGGGATGGAGTCAAATATACAAAACAAGATTAGGGATTGACGAAGAACAAAAAAGGAAACAGAACTGTGTTGTTGTGTATTTTTATCAAATTGAAAGTTATTAGAGGATAGAGTCAACTCCACTCACTGCCATTTAGGTGTAACAAGTAAAGTCAAATATCATGCACCATTGTGTGATGGAAGTTTTGATTTTGTTAGAGACAGAAAAAAATTGCTCTTGTGCTGAGCATATATAACAACACAACGGTTTGTACGATTAATCTAATTTTTTTAATTACTAGCAGCTATGCATATTAGAATAATATTGTCTAGCTAGACAATGTAATTAGTTTGGTTATTTTCAGAGTTGTTTTATCAAGTTTATGCTTATAATTATGTTCTCTTAATTATGATTAAGATCATAAAACCTCGTTTGAACTTCAAGGAAGATACCGAAAAAAAACAAAGAACTTCAAGGAAGTTAACAGTATTGTTTGCCGTTGGCTGCTGCATTCACTGTACCTGGAGGCAATGACGACAAACATGGAGTTAAACCACAGTGACCTAACCTTTCATAGATTTAAAAAAAAAAAAAAAACATGATTAAATCACATACTGGGACCATCTATCGTCGATCCAAACAAAAATCATCCTCACCCTGATTAGAGTTAGTCACGAGAAGTCGATCTGAAGTGAGGCACATGGGCGCAGCGAGCAAGAAGAAAGACGTAGCTGCAGCGAATGGCAGCGAACGGCAATGGACAGCAACAACGAACGATAACTAGCAGCAGCAAAAATGACACAGCAGCAACTACCGACACCGGCTTAGCTTGTTGGGGACATTCCAACACGGATTGGGTAGCATCTTAGGAGGGACAAAGCACGCTGGTGGGGATATTGTTGCTGGGAATTTCCTGAGAAATGAAAGCGACGGCGGCGATTGTTGGACACCGGAGTACGGCTTTTTGGAACGCCAGGGATTGTGAGGGATACCACCGAGAGCAAACCGAAAGGTGGAAAAACCATCACCATCTTAGGTAAATTTTCTGCACTTTATTCTCTCGATGATATCTACTGCGCCGTATCAGTGTAGTAAGTGAAGTCGTGAATGTAGAGGTGCTCCGTGGGATGATGATGGTAAAGAACAGATGGTGACGAAGATGAGGTCGGATAGTGATTATGAAAAATTTCATCCAAGTGTAGGCGTCAATGCCTACGGTGGCAGGGCAAAAAATGACTATGAAGACTTCGTTTTGATACTTCTCTCCTTCTTGATGCGAGCACCCCATTCCTCACGATTTTCTTTTCCGTGTTGTACGACCTTAATCTGGACAAGAAACGAAAATACAATTACAATAGTTTGAATAGCAAAAAAATGGAATCGCACACGATCAAACTAAAAAGATAGATGCTCGACTTAGCTTAATGATTGTCATCAACGTCTTCGAAGCAAGATGAGCGTGGACGTCAAGAGGACGGGTCTCTCTCCAGTTTTCTATCTTCACTATTTTCTCCTCTGTTTTTAAACAATCGCTTCGCTCCCGCAATGTAGACTCATAGAGGAAAGCCACGATGGTGACACGGACACCTCTCTCTATTTTTTCCCCTCCTCTCAATGGCTCGTGAAGTCTCTTCTTATAGCAAAAATTTCCATTAATTATTGGAAAGTCACGAACCTTTGCTCCTTTGATAGTGGGGATTGCTGAATTTTAGTCCTGATTGGCACGTCAGATCCCATCTATCCTTGTACTGATGCCATGGATGCGTCCATATTCATTCACCATTATTTAGAATTCCACGGCCACCTCATTCCATGAGTATAAACTTCTTGATCGTTTCCCTTAATTTCCTCCCTCGCTATCTTCAGGATTTCATTCCAGCAGCCCAGAATTTCCACAAACGCTTTCATTTATTTCCTTTATTTTGTCCGTCTTCGCCGATTTGTCTCTCAATTGCCATGCTTTCCTCTGCTGCTTTTACCTATGCTGCCGTGAATGTGTCCACGTTCATTCGCTATCATTTTCGTCGTCTTCTCTTTCCAAACTCCGCTCGATCTTTTGCCGATTTTGCCTCCCGCCTACCATTTCTTCGAGTAAAAATATTCCATTTATTTCTCCGCTTGACTGGCCACGGTCTCTTTCCCAATATTGCCTCCTCAATCATGTCAGAATCCATTTCATATTTTGTGGTGCTGATTTGTTTTGGGATCATTTACCTTCTTCATTCAGAGCAACATATGAATTGCTCATGCGATTTTCCATCATGGGCGGCCAAAATTTGCTGGAGGAAAGTTGACTGGCTGAAATTTGCTAGGGTAGATTTCCTGATTGATTGGTCTTTTTCCTTCTTGCGGATGACCGGTTATTCAGTTCTCCCTTACAATCCATTTACCCATTTTCTCAAATCATGGGCACGATTCCTAATCGAGCACATTCTGAGGACATTTGCTAATCTATGCGCCAACTTGGAGCTCATATGAAATTCATTGGATGCGGACATGCTAAACATGCAAAGTCAAATATATATATATATATATATATATATATATATATATATATGTATATGTATATGTATATGTATATGTATATGTATATGTATATTCAGAGGTCAATTTGGATCCCTATTTTTCTTATGTAATAAACGATTTAAAGCCAAAATTTAGGTGTCAACAATTACTATGTGTTATGTTTCCCTACCTTGTTACCAAAGATCTATTTATAGAATGATTCAATCAATTTAAAATTTCAGCCTATAGATCCTTCAAAATTGAATCTGTGCCTACATGAACTATTTTTTTTGTTTATTTAACATTCGGTACTGAAGTATGCTCAATCTTGGAATATAACTTTAAAAAAAAAAAAAAAATTTGTTAGGCTTTTTGTTGTTGATACCTAAATTTTGATTAGGTTATTAATTAGGCTTTAATTTCTTTTATTTTTCCTTTTTTAGATAATAAATAATAAATAACAAAAACAACAAAAATAAATAAAGACAACAAGAAAAACAAATAAAAACAAGAAAAACAAAAAAGAAGCAGCCCATCGGGGTTGGGCCTTTGCGCCCAGCCCACTCTTCTTCTTCTTTTCCATGCAGGCCCAAGGCCCAGCCCTTTTCCCCCAAAGCCCGGCCCCCTTCTCTTCTTCTTCTTCCTTCTTCCCTCTTCTTTCCCTATGCCTCTGCAACTCATGCACGCAAGGGAACAACGCGCAAAGGACAACCAACGGCCGAGGAGAGTAGGCCAACGTCGGCCGGAGATGACAGATATCAAGCGCCATTAATGGCTGCCTTCAATGCCGAGCACGCTTTGCTGGAAAAGCCCAAATGGGACGTCGGTTCGGCCAGTGGAGGCAGTTCGGCGTGCGAGGACTGGCGGTCGAAGCTTCATCGACCGGCCACCCCCTTGCCTATAAATAGCAGGGCACCACCTCCGTCAAAGGGCACGGCAAACTCGGAGATCTTCCTTTGAGAGACTTCAAGGGAAATCGAAGAGTGAGCACGCGGGAGAAATCAGGTCGCGAGCTCGAATGACCTCCCTCCGAGAGACTTCAGGGGAGGCCGATGGCAAGCGAGCCCGAGGGGGAGAAATCTAAGCGAGTGGAGGCTGAGCAAGAGAGGAATCAGAGGGCGGAAGGCCAGTTCTGAAGGGAGAAGACTTGCCTTCGCCGACACAACCACCGCTCCACCACCAAAGCTGTTCCTGCTGCTGCTGCGGTTGCCACCCAAGCCGTGCCGCGTTGCTGCGCTGTCACCACCACCGTTCGCCACCTCGTCATTAATAGGTAACAATAGTCGTCACCGCCGCTAGTCACGTCGCCGTCGTCGCATTCCCCTCCTCAAACCATGCCGCCACTAACCACACCAGCAGCCCCGTTATCGCTTGTCCTCGCCGTCCTCGTAAGCGGTTTATAGCAGGTGTCACCGCCATCATCATCGTCTAACCCGTCATCGCCACCGTTATCGTCACCATCACCGTCGTCATTGTCGTTTGCTCAGTGACGCCTTAGTCCCCCTCACCATCGCTGCGAGCGAACGAAGGAGAGAGGAGGCCGGGAACCAGGTCGATTCAGGGGTTTATCTGACCCGGTTTCCCTATTTTCGAGTAGGGTTTCACGAATTAGGGGCGTCGGAAGTTAGGTCGTCGGGTTGGGCGTATGACCTGGTGCCCTAGGGTTTCGCAGTGCCGGTTTTGGAATTCGGGCTAGGTATCCCTTTTTTAATTCAAATAGGCTCAATTCCGATGTGTGGGCTAAGGTTTTTTTTAAGAAAAAAAAAATTTGGGCTGGGCCTATGTTGCAGGCCCGTCCGCGTTACGGGCGGACGACCCGGGTCGTTAAATATATTATATTATATTATATTATATTATATTATATTATTTTAATAAATAAAATAAATAATAATTTATTTTCCAAAAAATAAAAAATTGAAAATATCATATTTTCCCAAAAAAGGCCAAAAAAATCAGAAAAAAAGCCAAAAAAGACTTATATTTTTCAAAAAGATCAAAAATCCAAAAAATGCCTTTTATGTCCAAGACATGAGAAAAATACCCAAAAAATGTTTTTCCTCCATAAATGCATGGAAAATCCCTCAAACAACTAAAAAGCCTTAAGGTTTAAATAAGATTAGGTACCGAAAGGGCATTAGTGATTAACTAGTGTAATCAAGTCCCCAATCATAATTTCTTCGGTTGTGCAAGAGCGAGTATTTCTTATGATATTTTGCTCAGGTTTCTAATCGACCCATCCTAAACCGATTAGTGGCGACTCCTTTTTAAATTATCTTATAGGTTAAAAATTTGAACTATTAAGTCGTGAATTGATGGACTTGGGAGAGTCCAGGCTGAGCCTAATAGACCTAGCCAAGCCATTAGCCTCCGCAAGGCGCCCGCCCCCTCTCCGGCGCCGAGAAAAAAAAGGTCGCGACAACTTGGCGACTTCGCTGGGGAATTATGAGGACTTGAGCCATTTTATCTTGTTTAAACACTTTCCTGACTTTTTTTATTTATTTTTATTTTTATTTTTATTTTTATGCAGGTCAATAGCTTAGAGGTTTTTTTTTTTTTTCGGTAAAGACTTAGAGGTTTATTTTTCATAATGTTTTGTGATCATAAACTGTTGTGCATACTTTACTGTTTTAGCACTACACATGGCACACACAACCCAGCCGCCGGACTTGGGCCGCCATAGGATATCTAGGATGGTGTTAAGAAAGATACAGCCTTGAACGCGAGACTGCAATGTAGAGGTTGCCTTTCTTTTCTCCAAATTTCTTTAGCCGAGGTTAAGAGGGTATGCTGCTAACGCGAGACTGTGACAGGCGGATACTCTTTTAATTTCAACAAACCTTCTCAGTTAGAAATCGAGCCGCACGTACCATGCGCATATCCTTGTGTTTGCCATTTTTTTAAAAAGCAAAGTAATTTCTTTACTTCTACTCAGTCCTTTTTTACTGGCTCATGGCAAAATAGGGTCAGGTCATGTAACTCCCTTTCTTATATGTGATGGGAAGAATTGATATCCAGTTCATTCCTACCCCCAAGAAAGAGCTCCGCAGATGGTGGAATCAGTTAGATTAGCTTGGCCAAGAGCGTGTCAAAGCAAGCATCGGTCATCTCTTCCCATTGCTCCAAATCAATATCCACTCTGGGGTCATGCAAGCACTACCACATTTCTGGTGCCCTGAAGCATCCACCTTCATATTCGGCAAATTTGAACTGACTTCGACTTTAGAGGAATACAGTCTCGCCATAGGAATACCCCTGGGAAAGAAGCTTGCCAAGCCACCGATTGGCATAGACCCTATGGTTAGTCTATCATGGTTTTTAAAAAATCATTCGGTAAGAGAAATTGTTCAAGCCAACAACAATGCTTTCCCGCTATCATCTTTAACTGAATGTTTTGAAAAACAATCAATGACCCAAAAAACCAAGATCTTCCTTTTAGCGTTCTTTGGATTTATTATCTTCCCCTACCGAAAGAATGCTATAAATCATTCAATCGCATGGGTGATAAATCAAGTCATTTTTGGAGCAGGATATGTGAACATGGTTTTAGCCAAAATGTTTTTATCCCTTAATCATTTTAAGGAAAACAAAGAAAAAATCAAGAGGGCCGCCCCGGAAATTTTACAAATGTGGTTCTTTTCCCATATCAAATGATTTGGGCACCTCATGCAAATATTTGAAATCAATAAATTCAAACAACCACTGCAAAAGTTTCAAAGCTTGGAAAAATACTCTCCCAACGAGGAGTATTCTCGATGGATTAACTTATTAAAAAACCCTGTCCCCGAGACATTCCTATGGCAAACTAAATGGTTCATTGCAGGAGAGGCGCACTTTGCGCTTAATTATTACGACCCCATCCCCGCTGCTGGGCCTCTCTGGAGCTATCATTTTATCCATATAGGGTGGCTCGATAGTACAGGGTCCTCCAAGAAATCCTGCCACCGCTCAAATCAGGATTGTTCCGAATCCTTTTCACCCATACGAGCTATGACTACTTGGAGGAGATCCACATAATTCAAAATGCATGGAGTAAATGTCACACCAAAAAGATCATCATACCCAGAAGGTTGAAGGGGCAGGAAAAAGCTCATCATGCGTCTAGTTTCTACATCCTCAACCATATAATTCCTATAGAGCTGCAACCAGTAATCCTCGATGTAGCTGATAAACTTACTCTTCAATGTTGAATTGAATCTCTTGAAAAAAGTTTGGAGACAAGTAGGAGACACGTATCAAAGCTAGTACGAAGGAACAAGCAACTTCACAAGACTGGAACTTCTCATCGCATATAAAAATGGGCAGCTTCGCTTTTTTATGTGAATATTTCTAATTTGAATATTTAGGATCGTTCTACCCTGTTTGAAAGGCCCTTTTGGCATTGTATAAATCCCCTGTTAATAAATAAAAATGACTCGACCCTTGCCATGGGCCAATGTTCCATATGTTTCCCTGGCTAACGTTCTCTCCATTTTTCTTTGCAATGAAGGTAATCACGACATAGTTGCATTCGCCAAAAGCTAAGCTAGAATGGCTGAAGAGAACGTACCAAGCCGTATGGAGATTGTGGAAAATGAAATGAAGCAGGTCTTCAATGTGCTTCAACAACTCTCAAAGCAGATAGATTCCATCCAAGGCAAATTGGCTCCCGCCCCGGCCTCAATTGAAGTATTGTTACCACAATCATCTATCCGAGGTGATCAAGGAAGAGATACTGATGATAACATGCCCGAATTGGAGGATGACACACATCAAATCATAGTTGAGAAAGCAAAGCCCAATAGTTTGTCTAAGAATGAACATGACAAACGCCTCGAGAAGCTTGAAGAGAGGCTAAAATAACTACAAGGCCTCCAAGATCCTACTCCAACAGACCTCTCCATCTACTCTAAGGTCAAAATGTCGGAAAAATTCAAAATGCCTGAGTTTGAGAAGTACAATGGCACGACTTGCCCAAGGGCTCATTTGCAAATGTACTTGGTTCGAATGACCAGTACATTAATAATGTGCCTCTAATGATCCAGTTGTTCCAGTCAAGTAAGGTCCTACCCTGAGGTGGTACATCACAACAAATATAAACCTCCTTGAAACATGGAGTGAAGCAAGTGAGGCATTCCTCAAGCAGTACAAGTTCATAATGGATATTACTTCTTCTCGTGAGGATCTCGAGTGCATGGAAAAGAAAAAGCATGAATCTTTCAAAGAATATGCTATTAGATGGAGGAATCTAATCGCCCAGATTAGTCCCGAACCAACTAATTTTGAACTAAGAAAAATGTTCATCAAAACCCTCCCCTATGAATACTGCAACCGAATGGTGACTACGATCGCTAAATCATTCAATCAACTCATTCCAGTATAAGAGCAGATTGAGATAGGGTTAAGGGAGGGTTGGTTCACTGAGCCTGCACCCATCAGCAGAAGGATCAACATGAAAAAGGACAAAGAATCCCTGGTAGATGTCAATGCAACCTACACTGCAAATACCGGTCACTTCCCGACCGTTCAAACAAGCACAGGCCAACAACAGACCACCAGTCGTCAACCACCCCAATGCTACAACAACATAAGACAATTCACTTCGCTTCTTGGATCTCTATTACAGGTTTTGGCAATCCTCTGAAACAAGAACCTCCTCTCAATTGAGCCAAAACGACCCAACGCTATGACCCGTCCAAAAAATGTGACTATCATATGGGAGAGGTAGGCCACTCAACTGACGAGTGTTTCATCCTTAAGCATCGGATCCAGAACCTACTGGATACTAAGGCCTTCTCATTCCAAACTACAAAACCAATGTCCAAAACAATCCCCTCCCCAATCACACCAACAAAGTAAATGTGATATTCAGTTCTGAAGCTAGCCAAATCAGAAATGTCAATGCATATATTGTTGACATCTATCGAGGGCTAGTAGAAGCCGAGTATTATTCAGGCGATGAAGTACCACCCTTAGCAACAATGAAAGAAAGGGTATCAATAATGATAGAGGCTGGAATAATTGTGTACACTAGCCACACCGGCATAATATCTATTATATCGCAAGTCGTCATCAATTGGGATGAAGAATTTGTCGCACTAAACGCAGGAAGAGAGAAGAAGGATTCTACCCCACCTGAGGGCATCTTTGAAGGAAAAGGAGCCACAGTTCAAGCATCGATAGCAGAAGCAGCTATAGTCATTGAGATCCCCTAGCCCTATAAATACGAAGGCAACAATGCAGTATTGTGGTCTTACGACCTTGATGTTGACTTAGTCACAAGATCTAGGCAAACCTATGCTCAAGCCAATACACAGCCTGCCAAGCCCGTCACTGACGAAGAAGCCAAGGAGTTTTTGGCCGTAATTAAAGCCAGCGAATACAATGTGGTGGAATAATTGCGGAAATTACCAGCACAGATCTCTCTGCTAGAATTACTTCAGATATCTGTCAAACACCAGAAATCCCTCATGAAGGTACTAAGTGAAGTACATGTCCCTGAAACGATTGAGCATGACAAACTCAAGGAGTTTGTCAGTACCATCCTTCTAAAAGATCAGATGGCGTTTTTTGATGAAGAGATCCCTGAGGAGGGTAAAGGACACACCAAGGGTCTTTACATATCAATCAAGTGCAACGCATCTCACGTCGCTTGAGTATTGATTGACAATGGATCTGCTCTTAACATATGTCAATTAGCGACACTCTGTCATCTTAAAATAAAGACATCACGAATCCAGACACCTAAGACTTCCGTTCGAGCATTCGATGGAACGAAGAAGGAAACAATAGGAGAGATCAAGCTCGACATTCAAATAGGCCCAACCATGTTCAAAATTTTGTTCCAAGTGATGGATATCCCCACTGCGTTCAATTTCCTCTTAGGCTGCCCATGGATCCATGTCGCTGGAGCAGTACCTTCAAGCCTCCACCAAAATGTAAAGTTCGTGGTTGGAGGAAAACTAATCACGGTTCGCGGAGAAGAAGATCACTGCATCTACCACGAGACAGCCATCCCTTATGTTGAACCTGATGACAAAAATGAATCCAACTATCAATCGTTCGAGTTTATGTCTACTATACACGAAACTCGAGGGACTCAACCCCTTGTCCTCGAAATATCAAGTGCTGCAATCATGGTGGGGAAAATCATGACTGGATACGGTTTTATCCCAAGTCAAGGGCTCGGCAAAGGAAACCAAGGCATTCGCGAGCCTATCAAAGCCTTGAGGAGACCCCACACTATCGGTTTGGGATATCAGGAACAACACCGAGAAGGAAAGGTAAAAAAAAAGACCGGCCTTGTATACCCTCGCCTTGAGGAAACCTTCCCAGGCCCTGCGAAAATGATGCATGAGGAAGAAGAAATGATCGGCATTCCAAAACAATTCAACCGTGAAAGCTTGAAGTTTCCCATTTACTTGGGCATGGGTCAAAAGAACATAACTCAACCCGTACTTACAAAGAAAGAAGGGCCAGATGACGTGACCACCATGTTTGGGGACCTTTTCGTTGGTGCCATTGAGGAGGAACAGCTAGAAGAAACAAGCGATAACTTTTCGTTCACCCAGCTTCAACGTCAAGTCGATAAACTATGCGAGACCATATACCACTTGACATAAAATTTTGTTCAAGCTACCCATACATTCCGCTCTTGTCACAATGAGGAGTTGGTAGCCAAAGTAAATGAAGAAGACCCTACTGACACGATTTGGCAAGGAGCTTGGCTACCACAATCCTCAAGAAACACGTGGCCATATTTGCCTCTTCCTAAATGATGGTCACTATTTTCCCCATCCTCCTAGAGCAAGGAATAATTTCTAGGGAACTGAGGCGTCCTACTCCTGAGTACTTCCTTGATTATGATCCATCCAAGTACTGTGACTATCATTCGGGGGAATTAGGACACTCGCTAGATGACTGTACCATCCTGAGAGACAAGATTCAGGATCTTTTGGATGCTAGGGTATTCACGTTGCGTTCCCCGTGGCTATGTTATGGTAAAGATGACCTCCTCGTGGTACCTAGCACCCATACCATGCTTCCTGAACATGCTAAGGAAACGCATAGAGGAAAGACAATCATGGACACTTTGGGCCAACCAAGTGGTAAATTCGACTATTATGTCAACTATTCAATTCCCCAACGTTTCTATGACCATCATCAGAGCATTGTCCTTGATGGATGGGGAGGCATGGACGATCTAAAATTCACAAAGCTGGGAGCACAAGGAGCCATGACTGGTGACTGGTATGAAGACTTCTTCGTGGGTGCTATCAACGAAGGACCATCAGGGGAAATGGGTGCAGGCCTACTCGAGTGGAACTCTTTTTAATTCCCTTGCATACTCCCCTACGTGGGAGCTTGTACATATTTCTTAAGTCTAGCTTGTTTTGTTTTCAACATTAGTTCCACTTAAGGAGCTAACTTTTGAAATCACTCTTCCAAAATGTAAATCCACCTACTATTAAATAAAGTTGAAAACATTTTGAGAGCATGAGAAAACACACCAAACTGGCCCGTTGATGATATTCAGCCACGAAATGAAAGAAGAAATCTGAGGCCCGGGTTTCCTCATGCTTCCTCATCTTAAATCTTCAAGAACAATTCATTACCTTTTCAAAAGAAAGAAGCATGCATGCTGTTAACCTTATTTGTTCCCTTAGCCTATCTACTCTATGACACAGGAGTAATCTAATGACAGGCGATGGTATGGGAACGATCCAAACCAACACCGTAGGTAGCCATGACAGCAATTCTAATAATTCAGACGATGATTCCAATGAAGTCCAACGGAATTGGGAGCGACATGAAGAAACAAGGCCCCCTACTACTGAAGACACTGTCACTATCAATTTGGGCAACACAGAGGATCCAAAGGAAATAAAAATCGGTGCAAACCTTCCTGACGAAGAAGCCGTAAGCTTAATTGCCCTCCTGAAGAAGTATCAAGATGTATTCGCATGGTCATATGCTGACATGCCAAGCCTCGACCCAATGATCATGGAGCATAGCTTGCCAACCAACCCTAATGCAGCCCCCAGGAAGCAACGGCTAAGGAGAACTACGCTTGAGTTGTCAAAAAAGATTGAAGAAGAAGTAATGAAGCTCCTGGAAGTAGGCTTCCTCGAAGTCTCGCAATATCCTAGTTGGGTAGCTGTGGCATCCCAAAATTCATGGCGATCTCTAGATACATTAAGGCCTATGAATAGGTGATGAAAGTACCATCAAGTTGTATTGTAGCCAATTGATCCATGATTTGCAATAAGATTTATGGCCAAGCTTTTAATGGATAATTATTTGATAGGAAAGAAAATTCTATTACTGGCCATGTGTTTTATAAGTTGGAATTTATTGATTTATGATTTCAAGTTTTATGGCCAAGTGAATAAGGGAAATTAAGTATTTATATGAATGGAAATTAGGTGATGATTAAATGGGAAAAAAAATTAGAGAATAGTGGGCCAAAACTCTTAGGCCAAGACCAGCCCACAAGACCCCACCATTCGGCCATTTGGGCCTGGCCCACGAAGCCCAATGGGGAGAGGAGCTGCCGTCGACCAAGGCTGGCCCAAGCCCAGCCGGATGAAGCCCATCTTGCACAAAAATTGCCAAGTGGCGCCGGCATGCAAGATCAATGATTGTTAATCATTGAAAGGAAGAAAATTAGAGAGGAAGAGGGGAGCGGATTAAGCGAGGAAAGGGAGAGAGAGAGAGAGGGGTGTCGCACGAAGAGAAAGGGGGAAAGAGAGAGAGAGTTACCGTCCGAGAGAGGGAGAGCGAGCATGCGAGAGAAGAAGAGGAAGAAGGAGGAGTTCGTTCACCGCCTAGTCGCCGCCATTCGTTCGCCGCCTTGCCCGCCGTTTGTCGCTATGTTTGTGCTCAGATTTGAGGCAAGTAGAGTCCTAAAACCTACCCTTTTGCTACTGTGATATGTGTTGTGAGGGATGATCAACTTTGGTTGTGGTAGAAGTGAAGAAATTCGAAGCTCTAGGGAGAAATATGGTAGCCTTGCATTTTGTTTTCTAGGAAGGCAGTCCAACCTTTGATGAAATTGTGAGCGGCGTGCAACTTTTGGTTGGAATCTTATTTCGACTCCTTGATGAAAGTTGTAGAGAACTTCTTGAAGAGTAACATATCAAAATTTCAGAATAAATGAACAAGTATAGACCGGGGAAACTATTTTTCTTTGGAGAAGTCAGATCTGGAATCGAAATGCTGACCTAGTATGATTCTGTGAATTTTATAAAATTCTCCAGTTGAAATTTGATCTTGTGTTCTGAATGAAATTTGAAGATGACATGTTAAGAAGTAACATACTAAAAATTTATAGGAAATGGATGAGTTTAGATTCGTGAAATGATTTTATTTGAAATTGTCAGATCTGGGAATTTTTGCCGAGGGTTAGAGACGGCTACGGTGATTATAGGTTTTAATATATCACAAATATGATTTTGAGTTATACATGAAATATTTACTTCTGGACCTTGTCTATAACATATAAAAATTTCAGAATTTGTGGAGCTGATTTATGATTTTTACCAAATTTGTGAATGAAACTGTGTATGGCAATATTCCGAAATTTTAAGGACTGTGATGTGTGGATTGTACTGATTTGTGTGATGTTCTTTTGATATGGTGTTCTTCACAGAATACTTTCCTCTAGATCTTGTATATAACATGTAAAATTTTTAGAATTTAATAAGGCAGTTTACTAATCTTTCAAGAATTATGACCAAAGGAGCGCAATCTATTTTTATCCGAAATTTTGTTATATTTTTAAAAATAAATGAAATTGCTCCATGTGATATGATGTTTTGAGTGGTTGATTATGCTGCATATGTGGTGACATATGGCATGTTATATGATATCAAAAGCTGGTTGAGACTCTTGATATTGATGCATTAAATGCCATGTTAAAATTGAAATACATGTGTGAATATAAATTGAGATAATAACGAGACCATCGGAGGTGTGAGCCGACGATGCCCCGGGAGTGTTGGGATGCCTGGAGTGTGAGTGCCGGATGCTCGGAGTGTGTGTGCTGGAAGCCCTGGAGGTGTGTGCAGGGGGGATTTCTCGTGATGCTAGTTGGGGTACGAGATGCCCGGAGTGTGTGTGTCGGATGCCTGGAGGTGTGTGCCGGAGGCTCCTCGCGATGCCAGGTTGGATGCAAGCGATAAATTGTGGGACGCAAACACTGGTCTCTGGAAAGATAAAAATTGAGACTGTATCATGCGCATGGATGTGTACATATGGCATGGGATGAACCTCATGGGAATGCAAGCATGAAGTGCATGGTGGTATATGCACGTTGCATAGTGATATATGCATGACTGCTTAATGATAAGTGCATGGTAGTATATGCACGTTGCATTGTGATACATGCATGGTTGTTCGATGATATAAGTGCAAGTGCATGATGATATATGTACGTTGCATGGTGATATATGCATGGCTGTTCGATGATATAAGTGCAAGTGCATGGTGATATATGCATGGCTGTAAGGTGAGGTATGTGGCATCCCAAGATTTCATGGCAATTTCTAGAGGCGTTACAACCTATAGAAAGGTGATGGAAGTGTCATTGATTCATGTTGTGATCATTAGACCAAAGGATTGTAATAGATTAAGACTGAGTACTTTAATGGAAATGTATCTTGTGTTCATGGGTAAATTAAGGTTGGTGCTATAGGACAATTTGATAAGGAGGACTTTGGTTCTTGACCATGCACCTTATGGATTTGATTTATATGGATTAATGCTGTAAGTTTTATGGCCAAGTGAATAAGTGTAATTAGGTAAATTACATGATGGGTAATTAGGTGGTAATTAAATGGGAGCAACTAGAGAAGGGTGGGCCAAAATACTAGGCCAAGACTAGCTCGCAAGCCCCCACCAATCGGCCATTTAGGCCTGGCCCGCGAAGCCCAAAGGAGGAGGAGGAGCTGCCGTCGACCAAGCTGGCCCAAACCCAGCCGGATAGAGCCCATCTTGCATGGCAATTACCAAGTGTCACCTGCATGCAAAGAAATGATTACAAGTTAATCATGATGGGGAAGAAAGAAGAGGGGGAGGGGTGGATTAAGCGAGGAAAGGGAGAGAAAGAGAGGGAGTCCCACGAGAGAAAGAGAAAGAGAAAGAGAAAGTGTCACACAAAGAGAGAGAGGAGAGAAAGAGAGAAAGGAAAGGAAGAAAGGAAGAGGGAAAGGGGAGACCGTGCGTGCGAGAGAGAAGAAGGAGGTCCGTTCGCTGCCAATCGTCCACCTAGCTCACCGCCGTTCGTTCGCCGCCTTGCCTGCCATCTTTGTTGCTGTTTATGCTTGAATTAGAGGCAAGTAGAGTCCTAAAACCTACCCTTTGCTTGCTGTGATGTGTGTGTAGAAGATGGTGAACTTTGGTTGTGGTGGAAGTGATGAAAGGTCGAAGCTTTGGGGAGAAATTTGTTGGCCTAGCATGCTGTTTTCTGGAAAAATCAATCCGAACCTTCACAAGTTTGTGAGCTGCATGCAACTTTTTAGTCGGAATCTCGCTTTGATCTTTCAATGAAAGTTGTAGAGAGCATCTTGAGAAGTAACATACTAAAATTTGAGATAAAACGGACAAGGATTTCCTGGTGAAACGATTTTCCTTTGGAGAAATTAGATCTGGAATGTGTTGTGCTGGCCTTTAGTGATTTCGTGGACTGAAAAGTGGCTTTCTTGCGAAAATCTCACTTTGATTTCTTAATGAAAGTTGTAGTGTACTTCTTGAGGTAAAACATATCAAACATTTAGAGGAAATGAACAAAAATAGGTCGGTGAAATTGTTGTCCTTTGAAGAAACTGGATCTGGGAAAATGCTACCTCGACCTAGTATGATTATGTGATTTTTATAAAATCATTCATCTAAAATTTGATCATATGCCCTTAATGAAAGTTTCAGGTAGTATTCTGAGGTATAACATACTGAAAATTTAGAAGAAACGGACATATGTAGGTTGGTGAAATGAGTTTCCTTTGAAAGAAGATAATCTGGAAAAAAAAAAAAAAAAAAAACGGCACCGAGAATAGGGGAACTAATCGTCTATAACATGTCAAAATTTCAGAATTTTTGGAGTTCATTTAGATATTTAATTTAATTTACTTCCGAAATTGTGCAAGCTGAAGTGTTAAAATTTTGAAGACTGTGATGCATGGACCGTACTGTTTTGTGTGAGATTCTTTTGGTATGGTGTTTTTCATGAGATATCTGCCTTTAGGCCTTGTCTATAATATGTCAAGTTTTCAGAATTGATTTATACCATTTACTAATTTTTCTAGAGTTTTAACCAAAGGAGTGCATTATGTTTTATCCGAAAATTGACGTATTTTCAAAAATAAATGAATTTTTCCATGTGATGTAATGCTTTAAGCGGTTGATTTTGCTGCATATGTGATGACATATGGCATGTTATAGGGCATCAAAAGCTGGTTGAGACTCTTGATATTGATGCATCAAATGCTATGTTGAAATTGAAATACATGTGTAAATATAAATTGAGATAATAACAAGACCGTCGGAGGTGTGAGCCGACGATGCCTCGGGAGTTTAGAGATGCCCGGAGTGTGTGTGCCAGATGCCCGGAGTGTGTGTGCCGGATGTTCTCGGGAGTTTCGAGATGCCCGGAGGTGTGTGTCGGAAGCCTCAGAGGTGTGTGCCGGAGGGATACCTCGTGATGCTAGTTGGGGCACGAGATGCCCGAAGTGTGTGTGCCGGATGCCCGGAGGTGTGTGCCGGAGGTTCCTCGCGATACCAGGTCAAATGTGAGCGATAAATTGTGGGATGCAAACATTGGTCCCCGAAAAGAAAAATGATGTGATCTAATTGAAAGATAAAGATCGAGAATTGAATCATGCGCATGGATGTATGCTTGATAGCGTGGATGATATGAACCATGGTGGTATATGCACGTTGCATGATGATATGCATGGCTGCTCGATGATACAAGTACAAGTGCATGGTGATTTATGCATGTTGTATGGTGATATATGCATGGCTGTAAGGTGAGGTATGCTTGAATGCATGAATGATATGTGTTTTATTCTTGAAACATTGATTATTCGGTTTGACGCATTGTGTAGTTTGGTGGATCTTTACTACTGAGCAGTTGTACTCACCTCTTTGGGGATTAACATTTCAGATTAGAAAGATGCCTCTTTCACCAATCGTGCATGGTACCTATTATGGCATACCTACTGATGTTGATGTGGAGTGCAGTGAGCACATCTATGTCGGTGCCCCTGGTTTAGTGTTTGTCCGAGTCCGTGTCTTGGTGATGTACGATGTGAGTCTAGCTGATGGCCTGGTTATCCAGGAGTTTTTGTTTGTCCATGTCTGGCACGATGGAGTGATGCAAGGGATGCTACCGCCGCCACCGCCCAATGCACTGGGTTGGGCGTGATGGCACATATGACTAGTGGGAGCTGACACTTTTTGGGGATAGCCAACGCTTACTGATGGAGGGGTGTACATGTTCAATTTAGGGTCAAGTTTTCTTTTGAGTATAGCCAAGTATAATTAAAATCTTGGCCTTTTGGCTGTACTAACCCGAAATATTCATCTTGAAAATATAAATAAAAGTAACTCGGCCTTTTCTTTTCATTTTGAGCATAGTTGGTGTGCATTGCATTATTGTTATTGGAGTAAGGAATGGCGAGACTCGTTTATGCTTCTGCTGATGAACTGCACTGGGACCTTTACAAAAAAAAAAAAAAAAAAATCTCTCTAGTTAAAAGGTATCAGTCTATGAAGTTGTAGGAGATCGAGTAATAGGTACCTATGGCAGCCTCAAGCAAATCGGGGGTGCCACAAGGTATGCTTGAATGCATGAATGATATGTGTTTTAATCATGATACCTTGATCTTTACTGCCGAGTGGTTGTACTCATCCCTTTTGGGGATTAACATTTTAGATTAGAAAGATGTCGTTGCTACCAATTGCACGTGGTACCTATTATGGATTGCCATCTAATGTCGAGGTGAAGTGCACAGAGCATTCCTGTGTTAGTTTGCCTAGACTGGTGTATGTCCGAGTCCGTGTCTTAGTAATGTATGATGTGGGTCTTGCTGATGGCCCGATTACCCAAGAGTTTTTGTCTGTTCATGTCCGACGTGGTGGAGTGATGCTATGGATGCTGCCGCCGCCACCGCCCGATGCACTGAGTTGGGTGTGATGGCACGTATAGCTGGTGGGAGTTGACACTTTTTGGGGATAGCCGACGTTTGTTGATGGAGAGGTGTACATGTTGATGTAGGGTGGAGTTCTCTTTTGAGTTAGAGCCAAGTATAGTTAAAAATCTTGGCCTTTTTACTATACCGACCCGAAATATCCATCTTGAAAATATAAATAAAAGTGACTCGGCTTTGTCTTTTCATTTGAAGTGTAGGTGGTGTGCATTGCATTATGGTTATTAAAGTGAGAAATGGTGAGATACGTTTATGCTTCCGCCGTTGAACTACGCTAGGACCTTTAAAAAAAATAGAACAGTATTCTATTGATCAACCCCTATGAACTATGGTTTCACTTTAATTAAAGAGTTACCTTACTGGTATGTAATAAGATGAGTGACAAGTACCTGTGGTAACCTGAGAGTGCTAGTATGAATAAAATAAAGCTTGGCAAGTATATGCGGAATAAAATAAACTTCAAACAAAGGAGTTAGGGAAGAGAATAAGAACACAGAAATTATAGTGGTTCGGCTTAATCCAAGCCTACGTCCACTCTCCCACGCTAACAGCCTTCTTGGCTGGATTCCACTATGCAATCAACAAGAGATTACAACTTCGAGTGCAAACACCTAGTAGATCACACTATCTCACTAAGTCACTCTTTTGGTATTTCTCTCACGATCACAAACGTTTAAGCTCTCCAAAGACAAGTGTATAAACAAAGATTGCTTGGACTTTGGAATTATAAATTCTACGCTCCGTCTCTTACTTGCTCATCGGTCCTTCATCTCCTTAAATACTCCTCCACTTCCAAACTACCCGTTGGATAGCATCCCAGAGAATCGTCTTCCAATATACCCATTGGACAGCTCTGTATCTAGAAGATTTGGTAACCGTTGAGTGACAAAGGTAGAATCCCAAATTGATTCCGATCGCCCATACAAACGAAATCTTGGTTTTCATAAGTAAAGCTTCTTCGTGTAGAAAGTTCTTGTCTTCAAGATCCAATCGTCAATCAATTAGATTGAATCAATCAAATCAATCTTGATGTGGAATCCGAACCGCATCACTAGCCGTTGTATGATTGGGCTTGAGTTACACCATCAAATCTGGATGTAAAGTCTGAGTCTATAGACTTTACAATCTGAAATCTCGTAGACTTTACAACTGGATCCGAACATATCTGCTTCTGAACAGATTTAGCTTTAAGGTCTGTACCCAGTTCAGCTTCAGCATAGAGTCTGTCTTCTGGTTCAGCTTTAGCATAGAGTCTGTCTTCTGGTTCATCATTCACGTTCAGTCTGGAATTAGTCAGAGTGAGCAGACTTCTGATGTAGAACAGACTTTGACACTAAAGTCTGGCAGTCTTCAGACTTTGACACAGAAGTCTGGAAATCTTCAGAATACATTTTGGACATATGTTACGTTCAGTCTTCTGGCCGTCTTCTGACTTTGATAAAATCCTTTACATGTTCTATCATCTGCATGGTCTATTACTCAACCATCAAACATGTTAGTAGCCTTTGATTTATTTTGTCATCTTCAAAACATCATAAGGGATTTCCCTAACAATCTCCCCCTTTTTGATGATGACAAAACAATCTCTGAATATGCAGTTTTGTAAACACGCTTTTTAAAAATATTAATTTAAATCAAAGGATATCAGAAGATAACAAATAGATTGAGCATAAGAATATATAGAAAAATAATCGCAGCTCAATATTATGCAATAATATCAAACCAATGAGCACATATGCATATTTATATCTTCTCCCCTTTTTGTCATAATCAAAAAAGCGATAACAATAGATTCACGTAGAGAATGATAATCAATATCTTGCATGAATCACAATCTCCAAAATCAGCCTTTTTATAAAACAAGTCGAATATTAAAGATATGCAATATAACTCACTTCGATCATATATATCAGGAAATATCCACTGAAAATCACGGATGCATCATAACTTGCACGTACCATTTTTGTCATAATAAAATGATAATATCAATACAAGATTTATTAATGACAAAAGGTAATAAAAGATGCACTAACCGGATTTTTAGATAAATTCTGACACATTTACCTTTCCTTTCATTCATAATAAGATCACGATCAATCCAAAAGATTTTTCCATAATTGATCAAAGCCCCCCTCAATTTGTTTCCTTTTGAGATGATCACGATTCTTTTCCTTTTCTTTTGGATTTGATTTCTCCCCTGGATAGAATATATCTTCAATTGTCGCAGGAGATATTTTCTGATTGCACCAAAATCTGGGTAGATTCGCAATCATCCTTCCCTTAAAGAATTTCCTGCAACTCATTTCCCTTTTTGGTATCCATCAATTTGGATCCTTCCTTGACGTTAGAGCAAAATATAAAATCTCCACAGATAAATAATATTATTTCTTAATTCATCATAATAGAGCACTCAAAGAAAGAATATTATGCACAATGATATTTTGAAAAATAAATTCTCATTTAATCATAGTACGATAAAATCAAAGAGAATAAAATCCTTGAATATCTCAGAAAAAAATATCTTGCAAAATTAGTATAACGTAGAATCGGATTTTTACTTTGCAAAATATGACAATTTGAGAGCATAAAATTGAACCAAATAATCTGAATTATCTCAAATAATCACACGTACTAAATCAAATCTTAACTCACAAATCACAAAAACAAATCATACGATTCTTTCTTCCATAAAGCAAAATATGATCATTATAAAATCTCAATCAACCAAGGATATATCAAATATCAAGCATAATGAGAATTATTGCCCAAATCAAATTGAGAATAAAAAAAAATTCCTTACCAAATCCTCTTTCTTCTTTCTTCTTTATATCCTGCAAAAATAACTTATCTTTTCTTTGGTACCCATTTTTTCTTGGGTCCATGAGAGTTAGCAGAATATGTTGCTTTTATCCAATTTTTCTTAATAGGTCTCCAGACTTGAGAAAGATCTTGTTGCCTAAGTCGAGAATTCTCCTTTTTTAGTTCGAAAATCCTTTTAAAAGAAGATTTGGGATTTGAACAAAGCTCATTTATATACTTTGAAACTTTGAGAGGAATTTTTGAATTGCTTACCTTGATTTCCTCATCGGATTCTGAGTCTGTGTCCGAGTCAGACTTTGATTCTGAGTCTGTGTCTGAGTCAGACTTTGATTCTGAGTCTGTGTCTGAGTTAGACTCAGATTTTGAATGTGCTATCAAGCATATATTTTCTTGATCATCATCTTCTTTCATGATTCTTTTATGACCATTATGCTTGTATTGACTTCTTCCATCGAATTTCCTTCCTTTTCTACTCAACTTTTTGATTTTCTCAATCATAAAAGCAAGTTCTTTGTCGTCCATGTCATTTTCTGAGTCTGTTTCATCAAAAACAGCATTAGATATTAAAGCAATGGACTTCTTACCTTCGGGATCTTCATCATTGAGTTGTTCCACTTCATAGGATTGAATAGTGCCGATCAATTCATCAACGGTGAGTGGCATAATCCTTTGAGTCTCCCGGATTGAAGTCTTGACATGGTTCCAATCTTTTGAAAGGCCTCGCAAAAGTTTGTTGACCTTCATTAGAGAAGAAATTGGGTGACCTTGATATGCCAAACCGTTTACAATTTCTGTAAAACGATCGAACATATCTCCAATCGACTCTCCTTGCTTCATCTTGAAGGATTCATATTTGCCGAGCAGGAAGTTTACTTTTGTCTCTTTTACACGATCGGCCCCTTCATATGTAACATGAAGTTTATCCCAAACTTCTTTTGTTGTTTCACATGAAGAGATTCTATTATATTCAGCAAGAGATAAAGCGCAATATAAAGAATAAATGGCTTTTGCATCAAGCGCTTCTCTTTTGGACATCTCCATCCGAGACATGGGAGCGGGGGGTTTAGTTTCTTTGTCTTTGCCATTCTTATTTGATGTGAACGCAGCAATGGGGTTGATTCCTTTCCACAACATCCCATTGTAAGAGATCTCTGGATCTTAGGAATGCTTTCATTTTGTTCTTCCATACGTCGTATTCCTTTCCATCAAAATATGGTGGCCTTGTGTTGCTTTGCCCTTCCATAAGTCCCGGTGCCAACATACTAGCCATAAAGAATCTTTAGCTCAAAAGTAAAAACACTTTTATAAACCGAGCACTTGGCTCGATACCAATTGAGAGTGCTAGTATGAATAAAATAAAGCTTGGCAAGTATATGCAGAATAAAATAAACTTCAAACAAAGGAGTTAGGGAAGAGAATAAGAACACAGAAATTATAGTGGTTCGGCTTAATCCAAGCCTACGTCCACTCTCCCACGCTAACAGCCTTCTTGGCTGGATTCCACTATGCAATCAACAAGAGATTACAACTTCGAGTGCAAACACTTAGTAGATCACACTATCTCACTAAGTCACTCTTTTTGGTATTTCTCTCACGATCACAAACGTTTAAGCTCTCCAAAGACAAGTGTATAAACAAAGATTGCTTGGACTTTGGAATTATAAATTCTACGCTCCGTCTCTTACTTGCTCATCGGTCCTTCATCTCCTTAAATACTCCTCCACTTCCAAACTACCCGTTGGACAGCATCCCGGAGAATCGTCTTCCAATATACCCATTGGACAGCTCTCAGATCTAGAAGATTTGGTAGCCGTTGAGTGACAAAGGTAGAATCCCAAATTGATTCCGATCGCCCATACAAACGAAATCTTGATTTTCATAAGTAAAGCTTCTTCGTGTAGAAAGTTCTTGTCTTCAAGATCCAATCGTCAATCAATTAGATTGAATCAATCAAATCAATCTTGATGTGGAATCCAAACCAGATCACTAGCCGTTGTATGATTGGGCTTGAGTTACAATTCATCGAACTGATGTAAAGTCCGAGTCTCGTAGACTTTACAATCTGAGTCTCGTAGACTTTACAATTTGGGTCCGAACATATCCGGGCTTCTCAATGCATTTAGCTTTAAGGTCTCGTACCTGGCCCGCCTTCAAGATAGAGTCTCGTCTTCCGGTTCAGCTTTAGCATAGAGTCCGTCTTCTGGGTTCATCATTCACGTTCGCCCGGAATTAGTCGAGTGAGCGGACTCGATGTAGAACAGACTTTGAGTCTTGAGTCTGGCAGTCTTCAGACTTTGAGTCTTGAGTCTGGTAGTCTTCAGACTTTGACACAGAAGTCTGGAAATCTTCAGAATACATTTTGGACATATGTTACGTTCGGTCTTCCTACGTCTTCGACTTTGATAAAATCCTTTACATGTTCTATCATCTGTATGGTATATTACTCAACCATCAAACATGTTAGTAGCCTTTGATTTATTTTGTCATCTTCAAAACATCATAAGGGATTTCCCTAACATGACCCTAACCGATCGGGGGCCGTCGAGGGGTGCCACAGTAGCAAACATTGTACCGGTGAAGAAGAAAGACGGTCGAATCTGGGTTTGTGTCGACTATCGCAATTTGAACAAAGCAAGCCCCAAAGATGATTTTCCGCTACCTAACATAGACATTCATGTGGATAGTACTGCTGGATTCAAACTTTTCTCTTTCATGGATGGATTCTCGGGATACAACAAAGTAAAAATGGAGGAAGACAAGGAAAAGACGACATTCATTACTCCATGGGGAACTTTTCACTATAAGGTCATGCCTTTTGGCCTGAAAAATGCTGGAGCAACTTACCAACGTGCCGTGGTCACCCTTTTCCATGACATGATGCACAAAGAAATTGAAGTATATGTCGATGACATGATCGCCAAAACCAGACACCTGAGAAGACCATGTGAAGACCCCGGAAAAATTATTCAATCGACTTCTCCAGTTCAAGTTGCGCTTGAACCCAGCAAAATGTGTGTTGAGGGCAACTTCTGGCAAATTACTTGGATTCATTGTGAGCTATGGAGGGATAGAAGTGGACCCGTCAAAAACTAAAGCAATATTTGAGATGCCTCCTCCCTCGACTATAAAAGAAGTCCGGAGCCTTCTAGGAAGATTATATTACATTGCGTGATTCATTTCCCAACTTTCTGAAACAACAAAACCTTTCTTTAAACTTCTCTGAAAGGATGCACAAATCAAATGGGATGACGACTTCCGACTGGCGTTTGAAAATCTAAAGCAGTACCTGATGAAACCCCCGGTTTTAGTACCCCCCCGACTCTAGGACACCCTTTGACGCTCTACCTTACCATCAACAGTGAATTCCTAGGTGCAATGTTGGCACAAAAAGGGCCCCATGATGAGAAGGAGCGAGCCATTTACTATTTGAGTAAAAAGTTCAATACATCAAAGCAAAACTACTCCAAATTAGAAAAAACATGCGCTGCATTGGTATGGGTGTTGCACAGACTTCGGCAGTATATCTTGCATTACCAAACATTCATTGTAACTAAGAGTGACCCAAGCAAGTATTTGCTCGGTCACCCGGCCTTAGTGGGAAAATTGGCCAAATGGCAAATCCTGATCTCAGAATTCGACATCCAGGTGATGTCGCAAAAATCAGTTAAAGGTCGGGTGATTGCTGATATGTTAGCATATTGCCCTAAGGAAGTACACGAGGATAATTCTTTGGACGACCAAATTTCAACAATTGAAGAGGACACATGGACTATGTTCTTCGACGGAGCTGTAAATTTGTCAGGTTCCGGCACCGGGGCGGTCTTGATATCCCCAAATTGGCAGCATTATCTTGTGACTGCAAAATTGATGTTTCCATGCACCAACAATATAGCCGAATATGAAGCATGCATCATCGGCCTGCAGGCGGCTATTGGAGTGGAAGTAACAAAACTAAAAGTGTTCGGTGACTCTGTCTTAATTATTCTCCAGACTTTGGGCGAGTGGAAGACAAGAGACGCCAAACTTGTGCCTTATCAGGAATACCTGGAAGAATTGGTGGGAGAATTCCAGAACGTCTCGTTTGAATACCTACCTAGAGTTCATAATCAATTCGATGATACACTAGCAATGTTATCATCTATGTTACAAGTGACAGAAGGGTTAGAAGTGGAGCCTTTGAAGATTGAAGTCTTGGCAAGACAAGCTCACTACATGACTATAACTAAAGAACCCGACGGGAAACCCTGGTATTACAATATCTTGAAATACATCCAAAAGCAGGAGTTCCCTAAAGAAAGCACTCCATCTGACCAAAAATACCTAATGAAAATGGCTTCGAGGTTCTTCGTCTCGCGACATCCCGAAATTCGACCTCGTTTCGATAAAGTGAAATGAGCATGTCGTCAACGTGCCTATGGTCCTTTTTCTCGAGCTGATCACTCACGAGTTAACTAACCTATTGGGTGAAGTCGTTAAGGGATGCATTTGCAATAAAATCCCTAAAAGCTACCCAATTGGTTGGATTGGACTAAAATCGAGTATGATCGATTCTAACTATGAAATTTAAATTGGTTTCGGGAATCGAATATTCGAGTATGTCACAATTCATTTTTAGGGCCGTCTCATTGTTTGTCAATTTATTGACGAGTCCGAAATTTCAATAAAGAAATTATCGGAGGAAAATTCGAAGACCGAAAGAATTTAAAAAGGAAAGAGAAAAGAAAAATAAAATAAGAATAATTGTATTATATTGTATTATTTTTCTCTTTCTCCCTCTCTCTTCTTTTCTCTCCATTTTCTCTCTTTCTCTCTCTTTCTCTCTCTTCTCCCTCCCCCTTCGTGTGAACGCCCCACCTACCACCTACCGCCCCTTGCCAATTTCAAATTGGCCTCTCTTTCTTCTTCTTTCCCTTTTTTGACTAGTCAACCCCCTTATAAATTCTTCTCTCTCCTCTCTCTTTCCTTCTCTCTCTCTCTCTCTCTCTCTCTCTCTCGACTCGCTCTCTGCTCGTGCGAACGAAACCAGAAGCGGAAGAAGCCGAGCAACAACAGCTCGTCGAAGCCGTCACCGCCCGTCCCGCCGCCCACACCGCATGCCCGCGCGTCCACCGCTCGCCGCCGTGCGCCGCCTGCCCTCTCCACCGCCCAGGCGTCCTCCCCCATGCATCTCCAGCCCTTGCTCCGCCTCTGCCCAGCTCATCCAGCCACCTCCGGCCGCCGCCTAGCTCCGTCCGACCACCGTTCGGACCCGCTGAAGCTCCCCTCACCCTCCACCGGCCTCCCCTCATCGCCCTAGCTGCCGAACCAGCCTCGGCCAGCCTAGATTGGCAAACCCGCAAGTGGGTTTCCAGCCGGTTCATGGTCGGTTTTGGGCCGTTTCCAAGCCCCAAACCCAAGCCGTGCTTTGGGAAGTATTGTTCCTTGCATCGCCCCCATCGGATTGATCCGATTTGCGCGCGATTCCGGTGAGTAATCTCACTACTCCTTGCTTAGTAGACTAATGATACTTAAGAGTTGATCATTTTAATTAATTAGGTTTAGATGGTTAGATTAGTATGGATTAGTGTTTATTAGTCAATTGTGATGCGAATTAGACGAATTGAGTGTGCATTTAGCAAGTAGACGTGGTCTACTATTTATTGAAGGTAGCTCGGGATTTTTCTGACCCTTATCGGGCTTCAATTTGGCAATTCGGCATAATTGGAATTTTTAGTAATTAAATATTATTTTTTCGAAATTAATTTAATTAATTAATTATTTTCCTAAAATTCAACCAGGATGGCCAAAGGCCAAAATTTTATGCTGATGATCGTGGTGCAGCCCGTTTATTTAAATGGGCTTTATTTTGATCTAAATTGGATTTATTATAATTAATTATTAATTTTCGAAATTATTTATTTATTTATTTATTTTTCAGAAATTAAGGCTAGGTTAGTCGACAAATGAAATTTTGTGATGATCATCGTGGTGCAGTCCATTTATTTAATAGAGCTTTATTTTGTGCTGAAATGAATTAATTGTGATTATAAGATTATTTTCCTTGATTAATTAATTTGGATAATTAATTGAAAAATAATCGGGTGTCGTTTGACAGCACCAAAAGTGTTTTGATGGATGCAAATAATGGTGGGATTTGTGAAAAACGAAATTATTATATTTTGGCTAAGGCCAATCGTGTGCCAACGCATGATATTTTATCAATGATGATAAAAGATGAGAAGGAATGATGTGTGATGTGGCTCAGCGATTATTACATCACTTTGGCATGTAGGATGCCTTAGAGAATGCACGTAAATTGTTGAATATTGATCATGCCTATGTGGCGATGATTGATCATGCCTATGTGACGATGATTGATCATGCCCGTGTGGCGTAGATTGTGCCTGCATGGCTATATTTCTATGTGTCGAGTATCGTGCCCGTGTGGTTGAAAGTAATTGGAATACCTAAGAGCCTGCTCATAAAGTGTTTATTGTACATCACGTTGGCAAAAAAGATGCCCGAGAGCATTAATGTAGCTCTATGACTAAGAATACTATTGAAGATTATATAATGTGGAGTGAGATGACCTAGAAATGGTCTGACTGACATATAATCGACTAGGTCGATTGATCATTACTTTGATTTGATGCTGTGAAATGATTAATCGAATGGAACTGACTGTGAGTGGTCTTGTTGACGTGTAATCGACTAGGTCGATTTGACCGATGCTTCGATCTGTGATGTGATTGCTTGGGTGTTTATTTGATATGTGCTAATATGCAGGTGGAAACTGAGGCCAAGGTAAGTCCTCTGACTCATGTTGTGCATAGGCAGCCGTAAGGTATATTAGTTTACTAATTGAGTCTTAGTGGGGTAGAACTTGCTGAGACGTATTTGGGGAAAACATTTCAGAACCCCAATAAGGAGCTGAGGAGGAGGAATCTGAGAGGGAGAACTCTAAGGTGAAGCCTGAGGAGAAAGATTTTTGGAAGAAGAAGATAATACCAAGAGATCTTGAGTACGACCTGGATGGGCTAAGATTCCATCTTCCTTTGGGAATCCTATTTTGATGTGAATAGAGTAAAGTAAAAAGTTGTAAATAGTTGTGAAGTGTTCTGGTTTGTGTTTTGTATAAAAGTTTGGTTATAAGTTTCAATATGATCAAAAGGTGCGACCCAAGCACTTTGAGGTAAACGAGCTAGTCTTGAGAAAGACACTGCCAATCTTTCCAGAGCCTAGAGGCAAGTTTGCCCCAAATTACAAGGGTCCCTATGTAATAAAAAAGATACTCCCCGAAGGAGCCTTGATCCTGACTGAAATGGATGGGCGGGAATTCTCCAAACCAATCAATTCTAATACTGTAAAAAAGTACTACCCTTGAAAGATGTTCATTGTTTGGCATTGCCAAGCATTTCTCTATCGGAATGAAAATGCTTATGCACCTTTTATATATGAGTGATGTATTTACACCATCATAAAAATCCGTTTAGGTGATTCAACGAAGAAGAATGAATGGTAATCACCAACATTTAAAGAAGTATCGGGAATCAAGTAGCAAACTCGATGGAATAATTTGGGCAAATCAATATTGCCCAAGCAAACGCATAGGAGTGACCCATGTCGAATTCACCTAATTTGGTGTAAAAGACGTGTCATCTAGGAACCAATCCGGTTAAATAAAAGAAGCCTTATATCCCAGACAATGACCTCAGAACTAGGATACCTCACTTTTTGTTTTAGACGCATGTTCTCGCAAGAAGTAATTGCCATAAGAGAATTGGAGGTTTCGATTGTCCATCTCAGATTCCATAGAAGCTTGAAGTACATGAATTTGCTCAATGCTGCTAATGGTCATATGGTTAAAGACAGAATTCCACAAAAGGAAGGCATTGCAAATCATCAATCGTGTACACAGAGTCACAAATGAGGAGGGCCAATCAAAAGAGACATTGAACTGTGTCAAAGACAAAAGGCCGTCATTGACATTCAAATATTCCTAGGAGTCAGCAAATATAAACTCTGGGGAAGAGTAATTTGGTATCGTTTCCAACACTCCTAGGATCTGAACTCACTTTTGACATATTTTCTCCTATTGACAGGAAGCATAGGATTCAAGAAACTAGCTTAATGATTAATTTGGGTAAATCAAGTGACCCATATCGATTTACCTAACTTGGTATAAAAGGACGTGTCATCCAGGAGCCGATTCAATTAAATGAAAAAAGTAGCACCCTACAGACACCGTTGGCGCCTCTAGCCGAGTGGTACTCGGGAAGAAGCAAAGGGTCCGAAGTCAGGAGTTTGAATCCCCGACGCGGCAGTTAGCCGCTTGGTAAAAAAATAATAAAAAATTTTTTGCTTCTCTTGCGCCTATAAATCACGAGAGAACAAGTGACCTAACAAAGCAAAAGACATAGAACTTCATGTCCCACTCGCACTTTAGGTCCATCCAATCATCTGCAAACCAGTGAAGGGTAATGTTATATCGCTCCCAATTGTTTAAACTCCTGAGAAAAAATCGTGACCGACACGTTCTTTCCTATCTTTTGTAGGATTATTTGACTATCAAAAACAAGGATAACAAATCAATGAGAGGCATGACAAAGTCTCCTAAGCGAAATGACGTCCTAAGGGTAAAAGCAGAAAGGCCTGTCAAATCAATGATCAGATCCCTAACCCCGGCTGATCCTTCTTATGTCATATCCCTAATCAATAGGGACAACCATCGACACCCATTTGCGAATACCCCTTTTGATGTTCAAAATTTAACATATTTGGAAACACCATTATGTTAACCCCTAAAGTTGTCAATATGGTCTTTTTTAAGTCAAAACAATTCACTTGTTTTGAGATTTCAAACTCCATCATATTTAAAATGTTGCATGCATTTTCCAAATGGATTTTGCATGATGATTTTATTTGTTTAAATCGCTGATTCCGTTGGAGACTATCAGAATAGATAGTCAAACGAAGGACATAGATTGACTAAGCATGTTGGATGAGGCGAGTCAGAATGATGAAAGGCAAGCCATATCCTACACACGGTCCCCCATCTATATACTTGTGAGATGAGTGTAGAAGATTCCATGACTGCAGGGTAAAGAGTTCTCTCGCGAATGGTACGATAACCAAAATAGTGAGAGGCATTTCATTGCTCACCCCTTTGAGCCCCATACACTGGTGAAGCTTCTCTCATACTCCCATCAAGAACCACCCCACACTGGGGCAGATTGGAAGTGAAGTAGCATCACAAGGTGAGAAGAGAGATAGAAATTTTCTTGCTCACACTTGCATCAATATTCGGGTGTCTTTATTGCATATGAACACTCATGTTAATTTAAGTGCCATAGAATGACGAAAAGCAATTCTTTCTCTATGCACTTGTATTCATTGTACAACCCAATTAAGTCTGTAATTTCACCCTCACATGGAGGCAAAACAGAAGTTACTGTCATTTAAGTAGCATAGCCCAAAGCGCCGGCTGAAGATGAAGACTCAAGAGTCTAATAATGGTGCTTCGATTGAACTTGCCAAGGCCAGTTCCTCTAACGACAAGAATGAAAAAAAGGGGCATAAAAAGTAGTGTACCTGGTAAAAGCAATGTCAATGCCCATAAAAGAAGAACTGGAATAAAAAATAAGGGCATGAAAAAGCAGTGTGCTTGGTAAAAGTAAGGCCAATGCCCCCTAGTCAAAAATACAGCCAAGAAAAAGTTGTTGTCCATAGAACCTCCATCTGACAAGAAAGACCAATGAAAAATGCCAAGACAGTCACTAACTCTTACCCCCTTACATGTGAGTTAAGTCTACATTACAGTCCCATTGTAAAAGTCTCTTCAGACTAGGGGCACTTCAATTAACATAGGATTTCATATGTTTATAAGCATCGCTCGAAGAAGTATGAGCAAGACTATTCTATCTCTTTTTGCAGGACTCTTGACTTGCAAACCCGAAGATGATAGTGCGGTACTTCATTCATGAGCCTTGACCTTGACAGTCCCATTTGATGAGCTATTGACCAAGTCTTCATCATAATTTCAACAAATACCTCTCACATTGGTAAAGTCGTACCACTTGCGAGAATACTCGGACCCCTACTGACATGATGACAGTGAGAAGTGTGGTCCTTATAAATCCTGCATCAATGGTCAAGATAGTATTTTCCATGAGAGTGAGTGGAAAGTCCTTTCAGACTGAAAGTCCCTCATTTGGCATGCTCAAGACATCTATATTCTAAATGAAGGATGTCTTTCAAAATCTTCCCCAGTGAAATTCAGATGATGCAAAACTAACAAAATTGTCATGCATAAATCACATTTGAATTCATGAATTTACAGCATATACAATCATATGTGCATATTATGCAAATAGCAAACATACTCTCAGAGATCAGAGATATTGCCAGGTAAGCATATCCTTATCCCCATTTGTCTTAAAGTACCTACCACTGTCCAGGTACTCTCTTATCGACACTCAACCTATTCGAGTTGTCCCCAAAGTATTGATGCTTGCAATTGACTAAGCATCCCATTGTCTTTGAGTACCCACCACTTGCCGGGTACTCCCTCTTATCGACACTTGACCTATTCGAAGTTGTCCTCAAAATATTGATACCGGTAGCTACTCAAGTATCCCATTGTTTTCCAGCACCTGACACCCTCTAGGTACTCCCTTCCAAGTCGTCCACAAAATTGTATCATGAATACTAGTAGCTGTTCAAGTATTCCACTGTGTTGTGCGCCTCCGATTACCTAGGTATGCTTTCTTACACCTGGACCAGCTGGAGTGGTCCCTGATCGTATCATTAAATACTTGTGATCATCCAAGTACCCCTTCGATACTTGTGAACATCCAGGTATCCTCCAAGAGTTTGTACTTGTGATCATCCAGATACCCCTTCAATACTTGTGATCATCCAAGTACCCCTTCGATACTTGTGAACATCCAGGTATCCTCCAAGAGTTTGTACTTGTGATCATCCAGATACCCCTTCGATACTTGTGATCATCCAAGTACCCCTTCGATACTTGTGAACATCCAGGTATCCTCCAAGAGTTTGTACTTGTGATCATCCAGATACCCCTTCAATACTTGTGATCATCCAGGTATCCTCCAAGAGTTTGTACTTATGATCATCCAAGTACCCCTTTGATACTTGTGATTATCCAAGTATCTCTCAATAAACAGATGCCCTGAGAAAGGTCGGCGCATCTCCCGTCAAGGCGAACGAAGAAAGGTTTGGGTCCTAGACAAACATCTTATTACTCCAACAGGCGATCGAAGAAAGGTTCAGGTCCTAGAAAAGCGATTCCCCGTCAAGGCAACTGAAGAAAGGTTTGGGTCCTGGAAAAGCGATTCCCCGTCAAGGCTACCGAAGAAAGGTTCGGGTCCTAGACAAACCACTTATTGCTCTAACAGGCGATCAAAGAATGGGTCGGGTCCTGGAGAAGCAACCTCATCATATCACTAGGTAAGATGATGTCTTGACACTTGCCAAACTTAGGGTTCACACCCTATCTCACTCACTCTTGGTAAGTAACTACAGGTATCTTCTTATCTGTCTTAGTATGTGTAATGTCATATTGCTCATTTTCTATATAGGATACTAGGTCCTAAATAAGATATAATCTATTGCATATGTATAAACAAAATTTAGGTATTAGGTTTGTCTTTGAATGCAACCTCTGCGAACTCACATTCAAAGAGGGCTAGCCGTTGACACCTAAATTTTGATTAGGTTATTAATTAGGCTTTAATTTATTTTATTTTTCCTTTTTAGATAATAAATAATAAATAACAAAAACAACAAAAATAAATAAAAACAACAAGAAAAACAAATAAAAACAAGAAAAACAAAAAGAAGCAACCCATCGGGCCGGGCCTTCGCACCCAGTCCCCTCTTCTTCTTCTTTTCCACACGGAGCCCAGGGCCCATCCCTTTTCCCCCAAAGCCTAGCCCCTTCTCTTCTTCTTCTTCCCTCTTCCCTCTTCTTCCCCTACGCCTCTGCAACTCACGCGTGCAGAAGGGACCGACGCGCAAAGGACAACCTACGACCGAGGAGGGTAGGCCGATGTCGACTGGAGATGACAAATCTCAGGCGCCATTAATGGCTGCCTTCAATGCCAAGCACACTTTGCTGGAAAAGCCCGAATGGGACGTCGGTTCGGCCAGCGGAGGCCGTTCGGCGTGCGAGGACCGGCGTTAAAGCTTCATCAACTGGCTGCCCCCTCACCTATAAATAGCAGGGCACCACCTCCGTCAAAGGGCACGGTGAACTCGAAGATCTTCCCTTGAAAGACTTCAAGGGAAATCAAAGAGTGAGCACGCGAGAGAAATCGGGTTGCGAGCTCAAACAACCTCTCTCTAAGAGATTTTGGGGGAGGCCGGCGACAAGCGAGCTTGAGGGGGAGAAATCCTAGCGGGTGGAGGCTGAGCAAGAGAGGAATCAGAGGGTGGAAGGCCAGATCCGAAGGGAGAAGACTCGTCATTGCCGACACAACCACCGCTCCGCTAGCGAAGCCGTTCCTACTGCTGCTGCGGTTGCCACCCGAGCCGTGTAGCATCGCTGCACTGTCACCACCACTGTTCGCTGCCTCGCCATTAACAGGTAACAGTAGTCGTCGCCACCGCCGGTCGCATTGTCGCCATCGCATTCCCCTCCTCAAACCGTGCCTCCACTGACCACACCAGTAGCCCCATTGTCGCTCATCCTCGTCGTCCTCGTAAGCGGTTTATAGCCACTATCACCGCCATTGTCGTCGTCTAACCCGTCATCGCCACCGTCATCATTGCCATCACCGCCATCATTGTCGTCTACTCGGTGACGCCTCAGTCCCCCTCACCAGCGCCGCAAGTGAACGAAGGAGAGAGGAGGCTGGGAACCAGGTCGATTCGAGGGTCCATCCGACCTAGTTTCACGAATTAAGGGCGGCCGAAAGTCGAGTCGTCAGGTCAAGTGTGTGACTCCGCGCCCTAGGGTTTCGCAGTGCCGGTTTTGGAATTCGGGCCGGGTATCCATTTTTTTAATTCAAATAGGCCCAATTTCGATGTGTGGGCTGAGTTTTTTTTTAGAAAAACAAAAACAAAAAAAAATCTGGGCCGAGCCTGCATTGTAGGCCCGTCCGCGTTCTGGGCGGATGACCCGGGTCGAACCCAACCCTGGATCCGACCTGAGTCGTTAAATATATTTATATTATATTAATATAATAATATTTTAATAAATAAAATAAACAATAATTTATTTTCCAAAAAATCAAAAAAATCATATTTTCCCCAAAAAAGGCCAAAAATCATAAGAAAAAAAAAAAAAGCAAAAAAGACTTATATTTTCCAAAAAGATCAAAAATCCAAAATGCTTTTTATGTCCAAGACATGAGAAAATACCCAAAAATGTTTTTCCTCCACAAATGCATGGAAAATCCCTCAAACATCCAAAAGCCTTAAGGTTTAAACAAGATTAGGTACCAAAAGGGTATTAGTGATTAACTAGTATAATCAAGTCCTCAATCCTAATTTCTCTGGTTGTATAGGAGCGAGTATTTCTCCCAATATTTCGCTTGGATTTCTAATCGACCCACCCCAAACCGATTAGTGGCGACTCCTTTTTAAATTAACTTACAGGTTAAAAACTTGAACTATTAAGTCATGAATTGGTGGACTTGGGAGAGTACAGGCTGAGCCTAATAGACCTAGTCAAACCATTAGCCTCCGCAAGGCGCCCGCCCCATCTCGGGCGCCGAGAAAAAAGAGGTCGCGACATTTGTTTATAATTTAGATTCAGGATTAGTTTTCCTTCAGCTTAAACATTCAACGAGCACAACCACCTCATATTTAAAGAGTAAGTTTTTCAAAGTTTTTTTTTAGCTCTTTTGTTTTTGTGAGGTAAGTATTTCCTCCTTGTTCTTCACAATTTATTTAACGCTTTATTTATGATACGTTAATTAATGATTACACACCTGCATGATCACTACATATGTTCGAAGTAAATTAAAAACATATATGAAATAAAAGATAAAAGTATTGAAAGGATATTAGAGAAATCTAGCATAATTAAGTCTCCGTACCCACAATCTTTGGTTTGTAGAAATAAAGTAATCATTCCATTACTTTAATTGGATGTCTAATCGACTTACCAAAAATAGATTAGTAGAGATTATTAATTGAAAATCATTTTTATGTTGAGAACTTAAATCTTAAGTCGCGAATTGGCATGGGCTTGGAGAGCCTAGACTTAATAATCCATTAGCCGAATCCTTAGGTAGTTCCATTCGCTTCAGGGAGGTCACGACATGATCTATATAAAAAATAATCTTCAACAATTATGACCAAAATACACATAATCATGTAATATATCTTTCATCATGGAATGAGAGATGAACAATTATTTATAGAAAAAATCTATATATACAAAATTTCAGTGATGAGAATGATACCAAATGAAGGCTCTATTCTTGTGAACTATAAAGTAATTGGAAGCATACCAGTTATAATACTTTTTTTGTATTAATTGAGAAATAGATGGAATTAAACCTACCATAAACCTTTCATCATTCATCAGTTACATATAGATCTTTCACAATAGAATCTAGGTATACATAAACGATTACTTTAAAACATTTATTACGAAGTTCGTGCAATCATGTAATATAACTTTTGTCACGGAATGACTTTTCCAGCATTTGATTATTCTTTATAAATGCTCTTCGGATGAAATTTTTGATAATCAAAACAATCTATATGAGAAGAATACCGATGATAGAAATGATACCAAATGTACTACTTTATTCGTAGGAACTCTAGAATTGGAAATATACCAATTACAGAACTTTGTCAATATAAAGTGTGAGATAAGAATAAGAAAAATGGAAGACGAGATATGACTCGGTCCACTTCGTCCAGCCTCCGTGCGTATGATGGATGACCTCTGTATCTCTGGGGGAGAGTGCTCGAAGTCTGTTCTGTTGGATGAAGCTCAGGGGATTATTGATTTTGAAGCTTAAATGGGATAGGCATAACATATCTTTGTCATAATCCCTAATTTGTGAATTAATTATTATTTGCGAAATTCTAGTGTCAAGTAACTCAATTGGTAAAATCGGAAAGTTTAGGCTTGAATTGGCCTCCACGTGATAAATTTAAGACTGACTTAATAACTGTCCCTAAATAACTTTCAAGATTTATTTCTTCTAATCAGTAATAATTTATTATAAAAATTCTCATAAGAATTTATTATGCAAAATTTAGATATTTGCTAGAGTTAGACATCTGCTCACATTATAGGTTTGCTAACCAACATCAAAAGCAAATCAATGCATAGAAATCGCGCAAGAGCGTGCCGTGTGAGTCGTCATCATTCGAGTTTTACACACTTTTATATCCATTGACAAATAGATTGAAATTGAAAAGCTAGTATCATTTCCTTAAATTACCTCATCTCACCCCGAAACTTTGTGAGCACCTAAGTTTATTGTAAGCTTTCCAATGAGATATCATTTGCCCGACACCCTTGTTCATCTCAAACGAAAGAGCATCCTTCTCGGGGAAATGGTCAAAGTAAAACCTAAGGATCTAAACTAAACAATACTTATATAGTGAGTGGAGCTTTCCGGTGGCATGAGAGTTGCAAGAATCCAAAAATGGTTTAAACAGTACCTGACTTCGAAATTTTATGAACTTATGGTCAAAAAAATAATCATACACAACACCTCGACACTTTTAAGGCACATCGAGTTTTGTAGAAGAAAAAAATATAGATGCACACGGTGCATGGGAGCCCATCTCACATGTACCATTGGATGAATTGGGCCCCATGTGGAATCCACTAACCTAATGGTGGATGTGAGATAGGTTCACATGATCCGGATGCATAATTGCTAGCTCATTGTACAAGTGATCGTGACAAGATTCTAGTGTATTTAGAAAAAAAGAAACAAGTCCAAAGCCAGGAAAAACATAATCTACCCAGCTCATGTTAATCCTCATCAATTAAGTCATGCGTAGAAAAGTCCGTGTCAATGAATTGGTCCAGTTGGTCTCGCACAATACTAAATGCTTGTATTGAATGTGTTGGCACACTGCGCCATTACTAAATAATGCTTTGATTGGGTCAAACACACGGCACGATGTGAGTCATCATTGTATGAGAATGCAACACCGAATGTTAGCTTATCCCTATGTAGATAGGATCCAAATTCTACTGTAATCTCATCTATAATGGGTGGATGATATTGCTACGTCACTTGATCTATCGAGCACATTAGCTATCAAGGAATTGACGAAGCAACATACTTTTATTTGTCTACTCAAAATTCGATGAAGAAAGGGAGGCGTTTTTCTCCATAGTCCAAACAGAACAACAAGTCAAAAAGCACTAATAATCAAATCTCCACTCCAATGACTCACTTCAACGCACAAGCAAACCAAATACAACCTTAGAAGAAAAATCCATGGAAAGCCATAGACGACGAGCATATAAGCCGAATTATTATTCCTTTCATTTTTATTTTTTTTGGAAGAGGCTCGAAAAGGTGGTGATTGTTAATGGATAGATTCTCGACAAAAATGAAATTAGCCACTTAGCCAGTGCCACCAAGAACCCCCTTTAGTTTCTTAACTTGGGCATCATCAAGGGAAGTGGTGGCCTCCACCAACTCAAAGGAAAATTATTAGCGAACAGAGCAAAGTCCAAGATTTGAAGCCCAAGGCTCGGACTGCTAAAGCTGACTATGGCAAGTGCTGGACCTTCACCAGCTTTCAATTAGAAGTGCAATAGCCTGAAGGAAAATCATGCTATCCCCTTTGTTGAGGTTCTTCAAGTTGATGATTTTGTTGACAACGAGATGAACCCAGCAACAGATCGACCCTTGGAGGACGAGGAGGACCTTCTAGGCGCCTAGGTGCGTGTGCATCAAGGTGACCCTATCGAGGGCCATATCGAAATTAATGGTTGCAGCCAATCTGTATATGTAGCTACTGAGCATATTCACAACTCATCTTGAAAGTGGCAAAGAAGGTTCAATCTACACTAAAATGTTTGTAAGTTCTATTTTGGAAGTTTACTTAGGGCCTATTTGGCAACCGGCCAAATAGTGCCAAATTTTAATTCTTTGTTCCCAGGAGTAGTTTGGAAACAGAATCGTGTTTGGTAAAAATTTTGTTCCCGGAAATAAATTTCTAATTTTTTATTCCTGGAAGTAGATTTGGAACAAATCAAGAATAAAAAAAAAAAAAGTTGATTTTTGTCCGGGAACAAATCTAAGAATCAAATCAAAACAACTATTCTTCTTCTCTTTTCTTTTCTTCGTCGACCGCCCCATCCGCCGCCATCCACCGCCACCACCACCATTCGCCGCCGATCGCCGGCGAGACTTCGGCGAGCTCGCCGGAGACAAGCCTAGCCACCGGCGAGGCTCAACCTCACCAGATCTAGCAAGGTCGAGCCTCAGCGGGGCTGGGCGAGCCTCGCTGCGAGCCTCACCCAGCTACCGGCGAGGCTCAGCTGACAAGGGCCAGCCTCACCGAGGGCCAGCGACACTCCGGTGAGGTCACCGACCCTTATCTGACCGATCGCCGGTCCGACGACTAGCCTGAAGAAGATGAAGAATAGGAGAAAAAAGAAAAGGAAAAAAATGAAAAAATGAAAAGAAAAAAATTATTTAAAAATTAAAAGAAATTGATTTGGAAAGAATCAATGAGCACGATACCAAACGCAATTCTATTCCATAGTAAAAAAAATTTGGATAGTTACTAAACGGCTTAAAATACTTAAAATTTGTTCTCGGGAAGAGAATTTAAAAAAAAAAATCATTTCTGATCAGAATCTACTCTTGGGAACAGAATCGTTACCAAACACGCCCTTAACAACAATAGAGCACTGCACCACCATTAAAAAAATAATTACATGACATTACTTGTTACTTACAATGTTTCTCTCTCTAATTGAATGAATCTCCCTTCCAGTCAATACGAAAATAGTGGGTTTTTCTCATAAATTTTACACATAATTTTTTATCCATTAGATGAAAATACAAATAAATGTCCTTTTTTGACACCTGAATTTTCTTTGGCAAATCAAACATGCATGTTTTGTAAAAACAAGAAGTATATGAAAAAAATAAAAAAAAAATACTAAATAAAAGTTGGGCTATCTCACCGCAGCCTCGCTTGCACACATTCGTATCTTATACATGTATGCATTCGGCGGGGTGGAATAGAAGAGAGGACGCACATACACAGAGCTCAGCAGATTCTCTCTCGTGTCGTCATTTTCTAGCAACTTCTAGGTCACCATTCCCTCTTCATGTTAGATCTATGCCCTAAAGCTACTATGTAATAGTTACATCTTAGAGATTTCAATTGTACATATAAAGAATATGTTCTTTTTATTTTTAATAGGGATTGATTAATTAATTATCCATTTAATTAATTAATTAATTAATTAATGCCTTTTAATAACTAAAAAGAAAAAAATAATGAAGCTCCATGCATGTGCACGAAGCAATGATGGTCAGCGGTCATGCACGAAGCATGGATGGTCAGCAACCGCTGACCATCATGCCAAGATCGTGCATGAGCGGTTGCTCATGCACGATCGTTCGTGCTTGGCGGACGATCAACAACTGTTGCTGAACGGTTTTGAGGACGAAACGATGGGCTGCTGATAAAAGAGAAAAAGTGCGTGCATTTTTTTTTAAAGAGAAGATGCTTTGCTGAAAATAGACAGAAAAGTGTGTGCGTGTTCTTGAGTCTTTGAGACGCAAGAAAGAAGAGCATTATCTCGTTCGGGCCGTGACTATTATACATCAAGAATACGACGGATTATTTCCACGTGATTGCTAGCACGATCGAAGTGGTGAATATCCGAAAGTTTTCTCTTCCGTTCCACGTTCGTTGTTGGTGTGTCTGAACTAGAGGTCCGACGCTTGTGGGACTCGAACTGTAGAACATCCGAACCGACTCGTTTCAAAGCGTACTTCGAGAGGTATTTCGTTTAACTCCCTTTTATGTTAAGATTTTTTATTAAAACGCACGAACAACGCCTTAGGAGAATCATGTGTAAAATATATCTTTATTTCCGCTGCGTTTATTTCATTAATTTTTCTTATACATGATTCATGAAACCCCAACAGTGGTATCAAAGCCAACCTTAGGCGTTTTTCGTGCGTTTAATTGATTTGTAGTTCAAATATATTTTTGCATTCTAATGGCCAATTTATTTTTATTAAGAGAATTGGTTCTCTTACTCTTATGTGGCCTATACAAGTTGATTAATTTATGTGATAAATTTAATCAACTAAGCAAAAATTAGAACTAAATCAATTTTGAATCAAAAATCCATAACTTGTTATAGTTTGTGTTTATATTCTACAAATGATATGCAAAATTTTATGCATGCCTTCTAGAGCTTTAAATTTTGAATTTATGGCTCGTGAGGAAGGGTGGTGATCATGGAAAAATCCCTAATTGTTGTGATTGTTGTATGGATGAATGTATGATGATTACAGGTATTCTTTTTGGGGATGTAATTATTAAATGGAGGCTGCGTCCTTCCTTTTATTTTACTTTAATTTTTCTTAATATGTAATTTTAGTATAGTTTAGTATTTTAATTATTGATGTAAATACTACAAGAGAGGAGGAGCCATTGGAGGAGCCATTAAATCGATGAGCTCTCTAGGCCCGGTCTTTGAAGAGTTCAAAGATTGAAGAAAAAGTGAAGAGCAAATCCATATTATTAAAACATTAAAATGGCTAAATGGGTCTCTTTGGCTCGAGACCCATTCAACCATAATTCCATGATCACCATATAGGATCGATATTATGTGATATCTATTTATTTATTGTGTTTATGGTACCATGCATGTTAAACCTGTTAATGTGCAAAGTGAGACCATTAATAACGACCAAAATCTCCTTATTAATAATATTAAGTCGAAACGGGTTTCGGACTCGTGGCCTTCCATCGTCAGTGGTTTGATCCAATATTATAGTGGTTAATTAACCGGTTATGGATACATAGGGGTTGATTACCATTTATAATATTGGACCACTCCATTATGCATATGATGCTGTGGGGTTGGAGCCAAATGATTGCTAATAACTGTCAGGTGAGGGAATCATTTGTGTTTTCAATACTTGCGTGAGACGATGGGCTAGACTTAACTATGATCATGATGTCAATAACTGTTAGGTGAGGCTTTTATGGTCTAGAGGCCGAAGTTATGATTGGGACTCGCATATGATGCGTTGAACAAGCTGGTTCACTCACTAAGTTCATAGGACACTAATAACTGTTAGGTGAGGTGGACTTTGGGCTAGTGGGACTCTAATCCCCACTAGTAATCTTTACCCAATGAAGATTACCACTTCCCATCTTAAGGAGTATGAGATTCGAATATAAATTTAGTGGGAGGATCTATTTCATTTAAAGACCAAAATGAAATAGTTATTATGAAAAGTACAACGGTTAACAATTTATTTTTTGCAACAGATAAATTATTACTTTGAAAATGGTGACCACAAACTCACTCGCTTCTATACTTGACAAGAATTGTTTGACTGGACCCAATTTCACTGACTGGGTGAGGAATTTGAGAATTGTTCTCAATTCAGAAAAAAAAATTGGGTATGTGCTTGATGAAAAGATGCCAACCTCATTTCCTGAGGGTGGGACCCAAGAGGAGCATGTCACTTATGATAAGTGGCGTGACGATGACTTAAAAGTTAGGTCATATATGCTTGCTTCTATGAATAATGAATTACAGAAGAAGTATGAATCTATGGAAGATGCTGGGTCAATCATTTTGCACTTAAAGGAATACTTTGATGAGAATGGTCGAACCTCTAGATATGAGATATCTAAGGCATTGTACCGTATGAGGATGGCTGAAGGATCATCTGTTAATGATCATGCTTTGAAAATGATCCGACACATTGAAGAATTAGCTAGGCTGAATCTCGTTATGGACAATGAGTTAGCTGTGGATTTGATCCTCCAATCTTTACCCGATTCCTTCTCTGGTTTTGTCCAAAAATTCCACATGCATAAGATGGAGAAAACTCTTGCTGAGTTACATAGTATGCTGGTAGTTTATGAGAAGAAAATGCATAGCACGAGGCCAAATGTAGTGGCTATGACTAAGGCTTCTTCTTCAAAGGGTAAGACTGTTTCAAAGAAGAATAAATGGAAGAGGCCTGCCAAACTTATTGTGCAACCAAAACCCATGATTGATAAAGGGAAATGTCATTACTGTGGTGTCAAAGGGCACTGGAGGAGGAACTGTAGGAGGTACCTCGTGAGCTTAAAGGTCAAGCCCAAGAACCGACCTTATGAAGGTATGGTGTCTATGCTTATTGAAACTAATCTTATGGTTAGTGCTGAATCCAGCTCATGGGTTCTAGATTCTGCTGCAATTTCACATATTTGTATGTCTTTGTAGAATCTGGAAATAAGCAGGATGCTAGGGCGAAATGAGATTGTCTTGACGTTTGCCAATGGAACAAGAGTTGCTGCATTAGCTATAGCGACTTTTCGTTTATGTTTGTCTTCTGGACATGTAATGGTTTTAAAGAACTGTTTGCATTATAAGAATGTTGTTAGGAACATCATCTCTATACCTCGTTTGGGTAAAGAGAATTATGAATTTTCTTTTGCTGATGATGTATGTTCTATTTATCATAATTGAATATGTGTTGGTTCTAGCTTATTAACCAACAATCTTTATACCATTACAATGCCCGGTAATGCGATTACCAATGTCAATAAGCAAAATAGAATTGATATAAATGCCATAACTAATAAACGCCCTAGAGACGGTCCAAATAAAAAGTATGTTTGGCATCTCCGATTAGGTCATATTGGAGAAGACAGAATTAACAAGTTTAATAATGATGGATACATTGATCCTTCAAATTTTGAGTCATACTCGACTTGTGAAGTATGTCTTCTAGGAAAAATGACCAAAGCGCCTTTTGTGGGACAAAGTGCGCGAGCTGCTGACATATTAGAATTAATACATACAGATGTATGTGGACCAATTAATGAAACTGCTAGAGGTGGTTATAATTACTTCATTACCTTCACCGATGATCAGTCACGGTATGGTTATTTATACCTCATGAAGTATAAATCTGAATCCTTTGAAAAGTTCAAGGAATTCAAGGCTGAAGTTGAGAAACAAACAGAAAATGTATTAAGGCTCTTCGATCGGATCGAGGAGGTGAATACCTTAGTACTGAATTCCTGGACTATCTTAAAGAGAATGGCATTTTATCACAATGGACACCTCCTGGAACTCCAAAACATAATGGTGTATCTGAACGAAGAAATCGTACTTTATTAGATATGGTACAATCTATGATGAGTTACACCGATTTGCCAATATCCCTTTGGGGATATGCCCTTGAGACTGTTGGATATATACTGAATAGAGTGCCGTCCAAATCTGTTCCAACTACACCCTATGAGATATGGTATAGTAGGAAACCTAGTCTTAATCATATTAAGATTTGGGGTTGTCTAGCTTTCGTGAAAAGCTGAAAATGGAAAAATTGGAGGCAAGATCTGAACAAGGTCGCTTCATTGGATATCCAAAGGAAACTCTTGGATATTATTTCTATTTTCATTCAAACCAAAGAATTTAGGTATGCAAGCACGTTTTTTTTTTTTTTGAGAATCGTTCGTCCAAGAAAGTGGTGTCAAGGCGGAAAATAGTCTTACAAGAAGAAAATAATGAAGTACCAAATAACCGAGTTCAGATACCAACCTCTGATTCAGTGGGAGCTTCTGATACACAACCTCTTAGGAGAAGTGCGAGAACGTCCCGCCCACCTGCTCGTTATAGACACTCGGTTGATCATATCGAACCATTATTCATTGTGAATGATAGTGATCAACTCGGTGATCCTAAAATCTATGAGGAGGCGATGTTGGACATCGATTCTGGTAAATGGCTAGAGGCCATGAAATCTTAAATGAATTCAATGTATTCCAATGAGGTTTGGACCTTGACTGACCTGCCTGATGGTATTGTACCACTTGGTTGTAAATAGATCTTCAAGAGGAAGATGAATGTTGAAGGTCAAATTGGAATTTACAAAGCATGGTTGGTGGCGAAAGGATATCGTCAAAAAGAAGGAATTGATTATGATGAAACTTTCTCACCTGTGGCCATGCTAAAATCCATTCGGATTATGTTGGCTATAGCTGCACACCTTCATTATGAGATATTTCAAATGGATGTCAAAACGGCTTTTCTAAATGGTTTTCTCAAAGAGGACATCTATATGAAACAGCCATAGGGTTTTGAATCCAATAGTGAAAAATGGAAGGTGTGTAAAGCTTAAGAGATCCATTTATGGACTCAAACAAGCCTCCAGAAGTTGGAATATCCGTTTTGATGAGGTAGTCAAATCGTTTGGCTTCATAAAAAATCCGGATGAACCTTGTGTATACAAGAAGATCAGTGGGAGTGCAATTGCATGTCTAGTTTTGTATGTCGATGATATACTTTTGATTGGAAATGATATACCAATGATATCATCGATAAAACTATTCTTGTCACAGAAATTCTCCATGAAAGATTTAGGAGAGGCAACCAACATTTTAGGTATCAAGATCTATAGAGATAGATCAAGACGATTGATTGGCATCTCACAATCTACGTACATAGACAAAGTGTTAACACGGTTTAACATGCAATGTTCCAAAAGAGGATTATTGCCTTTTAGGCAAGGGATCCGTCTTTCTAAGGAGATGTGTCCCAACACTCTTGAAGAAAGAGAGCGGATGGCAAAGATACCATATGCATCCGCTATTGGAAGCATAATGTATGCTATGCTATGTACTAGACCTAATATTGCGCATGCTGTAAGTATTACTAGCAGATATCAGTCTGATCCAGGAGAAGAGCACTGGATAGCAGTCAAGAATATTCTTAAGTACTTGCGAAGGACTAAAGATTTATTCTTGATATATGGAGAAGGAGAATTTAAAGTTGTAGCTTATACTGATTCCGATTTTCAATCGAATCCTAATGATTATAAGTCTACGTCTGGGTTTGTCTTCACATTCAATGGTGGTGCAGTTAGTTGGAAAAGTTTCAAACAAAGTATAACTGCTGATTCCACCACTGAGGCAGAGTATGTAGCTGCTTCTGAAGTAGCAAAGGAAGCCGCTTGGATGAAGAAGTTTATTTCTGAACTTGGAGTCATTCCTTCAATTGAGCAACCGATTACATTGTTTTGTGACAACAATGGGGCGATAGCTCAAGCTAAGGAACCAATGTCTCACCAGAAGTCCAAGCACACTAAGAGACGCTTCCATCTCATCATAGAAATTGTTGGAAGAGGTGATATCGCATTGCAGAAAATTGCCTCAGCAGAAAATGTGGCAGATCCCTTCACTAAGGCCTTACCTCAGTCTTCTTTTGAAAGACATATTGACAAAATGGGTTTGAGGTACCAAACAAGTTGGCTTTAGTGCAAGTGAGAGATTGTTAGATGTATGCCATAAAGCTGCTATGTAATAGTTATATATTAGGGATTTCAGTTGTACTTTTATTATTATTATTTAATTAATGGCAATTACGTATTCATTCATTTGTCCAATTATTTTATATTGATGAATGATTCCATAAGATCAGTTGCAACTAGACCTATTCTTGAGACGTCAAGAATATATGTGACGGGTTCATAGTTAGACTGAATCTTTAAATCGTTCCCGGTCGATGGATTATTGAGTGGATATTAATAATCCTGTTGAGACCGGTGTGTTCTTAACGTCGCCATTAAGTATTGGATACTTAAGGGAATGATGAGTCACATGTCATTGGGTATTATGATTCCTGAGTTAGAACACAGGTGTTTGTATTAGACAAATTCACTGAACGTGATGCATATAGAACGATTAGCGACATGGAAGCTTTTAACGTGGTCAATGTCTAATTGTTCATGCTTTGGTCTTGTGTAAATAATCCTTAGACTTGAGGCACAATATTAACTTGTGTATTGAACAACTATGGTTCACGGATGTACATAATGCCAGGTCGTTGATCCATCTTTATACTTGATGGTCATAGTTTGTTCATATATGAAGTTACATGTGTGCGCAATATGGAATCTGTATCCTTGTTATATGCAAGGTATGATAATGATGTCCTATGCAATCTAATTGTGACAATGCATTTAAATCCTCGGCCGGGGTTGTAATCGAGAATAAATTGTTTATGTCTCATATAAAATGCATGTCAATTATATTTGTGCATATGATCGAATTAATGACTTGACAAATATTCCATGGTCTTTGTTTGATTGGGACATAGTAAGACAGAGGGATTGAATTACATTGTAGCCAAAGCTGACAGGTTCATTATGTTGTTAAAGTATTCACACTATCTGGGTAGCCATGACATATTGCTAGATGTCAATCGTGGCTTGTAGGACCTAAAAGATTAATCGGGACAATTAATTCTTTTGGAAGTACTAATGTGTTATTACAAATCTTACTACCATCTTAATGATGAACCTAAGGATGTCACACACCATAAACAATTAGGATGACGTGGAACAAGAGAGAAATATTATTGCAAATGTGTTTGCAATTACTGCAATCGAATTGAGTCGATTTGAAATTAAATTAAATGAGATTTAATTTAATTTGTATTATAGTCACGAGCCTACTTGCATATGATGCACACGCATGCCCAAAGTGGATATATGTTAACATACCCCAATTGTGTACTTTCATTATTGTTATTTAATTAATGGCAATGAATTGACCAAATGGGTTTGAGGTACCAAACAAGTTGGCTTTAGTGGAAGTAGGAGATTGTTAGATGTATGCCTTAAAACTGCTATGTAATAATTACATCTTAGAGATTTCAATTGTACATATAAAGAATATGTTCTTTTTATTTTTAATAGGGATTGATTAATTAATTATCCATTTAATTAATTAATTAATTAATGCCTTTTAATAACTAAAAAGAAAAAAAAATAATGAAGCTTCATGCATGTGCACGAATTCGTGCACAGCACGAGCAATGGTTGCTGACCATCATGCACGAAGCATGGATGGTCAGCAACCGCTCACCATCATGCCAAGATCGTGCATGAGCGGTTGCTCATGCACGATCGTTCGTGCTTGGCGGACGATCAGCAACCGTTGCTGAACGGTTTTGAGGACGAAACGATGGGCTGCTGATAAAAGAGAAAAAGTGCGTGCATTTTTTTTAAGAGAGAAGATGCTTTGCTGAAAATAGAGAGAAAAGTGTGTGCGTGTTCTTGTGTCTTTGAGACACAAGAAAGAAGAGCATTATCTCGTTCGGGCCGTGACTATTATACATCAAGAATACGACGGATTATTTCCACGTGATTGCTAGCACGATCGAAGTGATGAATATCCGAAAGTTTTCTCTTCCGTTCCACGTTCGTTGTTGGTGTGTCTGAACTAGAGGTCCGACGCTTGTGGGACTCGAACTGTAGAACATCCGAACCGACTCGTTTCAAAGCGCACTTCGAGAGGTATTTTGTTTAACTCCCTTTTATGTTTAGATTTTTGATTAAAACGTACGAACAACGCCTTAGGAGAATCATGTGTAAAATATATCTTTGTTTCCGCTGCGTTTATTTCATTAATTTTTCTTATACATGATTCATGAAACCCCAACACTTCATACTCGGCCACATCCACTCCACGGGTAGCCGCTGGTCATCTCCGATCGCCGACCACCATAGTCTCTTTGCATTCAACCTCAGAGAATAAAGCAAAGAGTAATGGGAAAAAATTCTCATGTTCAGTTGTGATTCTCTATCGATTTCCTCTATGCATCCTTACCCCTCTCTCTGTCACCGATTGTCATCGCAGGCCACTTCCTCAGCACCACCAGCTTCGTAGCCACAGGAAGTGCTCTCTTCGCTTGCGTTTTCAGGCTAACTTCATCGAAGTGCTTGATTCTCCATCTCTTTCCTTCAGTCCGTTCCAGTGTTTGGTGCTACAACTCATCACTCCTCTGGTTTGATCACCAATCGCGGTCCGCTATTACTCTTCATCAAGCTAAATCCACATACTCTGTTTCTGCTGAAGGAAAAGACCGAGTACTCAATTCCACCAGCGTAAAATCTGGTCGCGTTTTAGGCTTTCCTGATGACCTTGAGCATGCTGCATTGCCTCTTTGTGATAGTATCTGTTCCTTATTTCTGCATCTAGATCCTTTGACAGAAATATCTACCACATGTTTGATAAAATTCCTTAACTAAATCAGTGTGTTTCGATTCAGATTCTGATGGAGAGCTTCCCTTTGCTTTATCGATACATTAGTTTTGTTGTATAGACTTTACTTGTATTTTTTTTCCTTTCTTTTCAGAAGTTAGTAGCTATCCAGTTTAGGATTTGTTATTGAAATTCTCGAATTAGATGCATATCAAGTGCGTACATTAGATAAATCTGATACCTAAGTATTCCAGAACTTAGACCGAGGGCATCTTGAACGAAAATGAATCGATCCATGCACATTTACTTCTTAGGCTTCACAATATGTTGATCTATGTTTATTGTGCCCAACTGCAAACATATTATGAAAAAATATTGCTGGGTTTGTTCTCTGTACATGTTGAGATCACAAGCGTATTGAACGAATACTAATATCTTGAATCTTGGGTGCATGCTGCAAGAGCATTGAGCTGCTGCTCTAGTCATCACATACACATTCATTTTGGGTGGACAGTGTTGCTGATTGGTTCATCTTCATATCCGTTGAGTTGTTGATGTGGTCACCTTGTTGTGTTCGTACCAATGTGTTATGCTACAGATCATGTCTATTCTGTGCATGCTTGCTGTTTATATGTCCTGGTATGTGGAATTGTTCAATTGTGTCATTGATGTGCTGTTCATTCATGCCAAGCAGTTGCTGTCCAGATTTCCTCTTTCATTTTTTTTCTGTTCCATTTTGGTGAGCCTCTAGTGTCGAGGCTGAAGAATTCAGAGTTGTAACTGCCCAGTATGAGGAGACCATTGTTCAAATGCTTTTAGGTTTTGTTTGTTTCGTAAAAACTGAATGATATGAAAATTATTTTCCTAAAAATGTTGGTGTCTTTTATGACATTTATGTAATTTCAAACTAATCTAAATGAATAAAAAAATTTCTCGTAGAAAGTAAGTTATTAGCTACATCTCATAAGGGAACTGTTAATTTCATGAAGCTATATCATTGTCTGAAAAGTTTTTGCTAAATAAATGTCTTGCGTACCAAAATTATTTTGTTCAAACGATCAAAAAGAAAAATATAATATGACTTTTTTCATATCCACTCATCTACCAATAAAGAAATGTCTTGTAGAGCAGAGTTATACCGTGACTATTTGAGGCCACCGCTGTATGTGAGTATCATCAGGGATAAAGGCGCGATAACCAAGCACCGCCGTGAAGTGAGCTGCCGGCGGAAGACTCGAAACAAGGAAAAACGCCAAAATAGGGAGTTATCAAGTCCGTCTCTGCAAGGGCAGTTTAAAGCGAAACCCGCGCTTCCATGGCAGTCACTGAGGTGCAGGACGAGCGTCAAGAATTTCGGGAATGGATGGATAAAGGTTTGAACGAGAACAGCAAGCTCTTGAACGAGGAGCTAACAACAGAGCCTCTCAACCAAACTCGTCAGAGCTGATGCCGACGATCACGTGAGGTCGAGTTGGAGTTGGCAATGGTGGCGACGTTGCTCTAGAAACTCAGCTGGCATCACAGTGAGGGAGCTCGGCGGAATGGTGAGGTGAGGGAGAAGAATCATCAGAGCTCCCGGACGCTGGTAGGAGAGCTCGTGAGATATAAAAGCCATAGAGAGGACCCTTCGGTCCTGTTGGCGTGTGTAGAGGAATCCAGGCGCGACAAAGGAGGCCAGGAGAGGAAGAGAACCGGTTTCCATGAGTGATTCCAAGTCCGAGAGAATAAGTGGAAAGGGAATTCGTCTCTCTCTCTCTCTCTCTCTCTCTCTCTCTCTGTCGCCACTAAAAAAAACCAACGTCATACACAATGCAGAGGGGAGGGATTCTCTGGAATTTTGCGGAGAAGACGCTCGCTCAGGAGTTCCTTCCTCCTCTGGATCTCCTCCTCTGCGGCTGCATTCAATCTCGCCTACCCCCTGCGGATTCCACCATGACCAGGTCTTCTCTCTGATCCTACCTCTCCCGACTGCCACTCATGAGCACCTGCAAGAAATGAGGCACACGCATGCACAGAGAGAGCGAGAGAGAGAGAGAAAGGGAGAGTTCTGAAGAATTATGAGCTGGGTTGGATCTGATGGGCTGGAGTGATGGGCCGAAAAGCCTAAAGTGATGTAATGAATATGGATTTATACACACTAACTATTTTATTTTTTATTTTTTATTATTATTTTTATTATTTTTTAGTAAAAGCAATGTTCGACTTGCCGGCAAAAGTTAAGGTGTCAACCATATTCAGCAGATCGTCGTAGAGGAACGAATAATTTTAAAGTAAGTTCTTCCAAAAATAATGAATTTAAAATCTCATGAATTAGTTGGACCTTTCAAATTATTTGAAAGTCATTTTTTCGTTGGTTGCACAGAAAATCTTTAGGCGATGGTTTTTAAGGAAAGATAGTTGAGTATGAGGCTTGATTTCAAGTATCCTGGACTCGGGTCAAGAGAAAAACTGTAATTACAGGAGTGCCAACTTAGTCGAATTAACATTTCCGCCTTTTGACTCGACCCATATATCATGACACCAGTTTTCTGAAAACCAAATCACCATCAAATCTCTCAAGTAATTTGGAAAATTACCTAATCAGTCCTAAACATATTTCACAATATCAATTTAGTCATAAAATTTTTGAATTTTACAAATTTATTCCCTAAATATTTACCCAAGATTCTAATGTAGTCATTCCAATTAATCTTCATCAAAAATCATTGACATAGCGTTCTAGTAATCACCGGCCTTCTGCCGACACATGAGCGATTTTTGGTGAAAATTGGCTAAAATGATTACATTAGAATTTTAAGTAATTATTTAGAATTAAATCGACATCCATACAATATGTTTAAAACTGATTGGACAATTTCTCCCAAGATATTTAGCGTGCATTTGGTTTGCAAAAATGTTCTAATAAAAACTTTCTTTTGTTTCATCTTCTACTTTCTTGATAATATGTTCGGTGAGTGAAAAAAAAAAAAGTAGGAGCTTTCAACGGGAATGAAAATTATATAAATATTTTTGGTGTCCTATATAAAATAAGGTCACTTTTGGTCGTTTTCAATTTTAAGGTTCAAAGTTTAGGAAACACATCAACCAAAATATCCACCAAACGTATTTTTTTGAGAATTTTAGAGACGAAAACAATGAATTGGAACCCAACCGCGGGTAGCTGTGTTGGTTGAAAGTTTCTCATTCATTGCCGAGGTCAAGAGTTACTAGCGTTGTAAGTGGGGGGCTGTGGTGTTTGGGTCATGTACTAGTCTCCCCCGAGGTATAGGAGCTCGGCCATTCGATGCCGTTCGGGCACAGGGAGCCCATGGTGAAGTCCTTGGTTACCAAAAAAAAACAATGAATTAAAGAATTTCAATTGTATAACTATATTTTGCATGAAAGCTATCTCTTTATAAAGATTCAACCTTGAATTAGATTGAAGTTCTTTACTATTGCTTTTGGGCTCGACAAAAGTGATTTACTCATTTTGGCTGATGAATTATGCAACGAAAGGCTTACAAATGCCGAAATATCTTTTCCAAGCACAGGAAGCAACTTAACTGGGTAAAGACTCAACTTGATCATGGTTTCAACTATCAAGGGATGGAATGAACTTAGAAAGAGCGACAAAGTCATCAAATTGAAATTTTTTACTTTTGCTTTTGGGCTTGACAAAAGTGAAGTGCTCATTTTGCTGATGAATGATACAACTAAAGGCTTGCAAATGAAGTTGTCCAAATAGCTTTCCCAAGCCCAAGAATGAACTTAACTTGGTAAAGACTCAATTTGATCTTGGTGTCAACTGTCAAAGGATGGAATGAACTTTGTAGTAAGAAAGAGAGATATAGGTATCAATTTGAAGTTCTTTACTTTCCTTTTTGTGCTCGACAAAGGTCAAGGGATCATTTTGCTGATGAATTATATGACTAAAGGCTTGCAAATTAATTGATTGAATTGCTTTTCCAAGCCTAAGGAGCAATTTAACATGGTAAAGAGTCGACTTGATCAAGGTGTCTGTCAAGGGATGGAATGAACTCTATTGTAAGCAAGAGGAATAGAGTCATCAAATTGAAGCTTTTCACTTTTGCTTTTGGGCTTGACAAAAAATGAGGTGTTCATTTTGCTAATGAGTTATACGACTAAAGGCTTGCAAATTAAGTAGCCCAAATAGCTTTTGCAAGCCCAAGAAGCAACTTAACTTGATAAAAACTCAACTTGATCATGGTGTCAACTATCAATGGATAAAATGAACTCTCTAGTAAGAAAGAGAGATAGAGTCATCAAATTGAAGTTCTTTACTTTATTTTTTGTACTTGACAAAAGTGAGGTGCTCATTTTGCTGATGAATTACATGACTAAAGGCTTGCGAATTAAGTTGCCCAAATAGCTTTTCCAAGCCCATGGAGCAAATCAACTTGTTAAAGAGTCAACTTGATCATGGTGTCAACTATCAAGGAATGGAATGAACTCTAAAGTAAGAAAGAGGGACAGGGTCATCAAATTGAAGTTCTTTACTTTTGCTTTTGGGCTTGACAAAAGTGAGGTGCTCATTTTTCTAATGAGTTATACAACTAAGGGCTTGCAAATTAAGTTGCCCAAATAGCTTTCGCAAGCCCAAGAAGCAACCTAACTTGGTAAAGACTCAACCAAATCATTGTGTCAATAGTCAAGGGATGAAATGAACTCTATAGTAAGAAATAGAGATAGAGTCATCAAATTGAAGTTCTTTACTTTCTTTTTTATGCTTGACAAGAGTGAGGTGCTCATTTTGCTAATGAATTACATGACTAAAGGCTTGCAAATTAAGTTGCCCGAATAGCTTTTCCAAGCCCAAGGATCAACTTAACTTGGTAAAGACTCAACTTGATCATGGTGTCGACTGTCAAGGGATGAAATGAATTCTAAAGTAAGAAAGAGGGACCGAGTCATCAAATTGAAGTTCTTTACTTTTGCTTTTGGGCTTGACAAAAGTGAGGTGCTCATTTTGCTAATGAGTTATACGACTAAAGGCTTGCAAATTAAGTTGCCCAAATAGCTTTTGCAAGCCCAAGAAGCAACTTAACTTGGTAAAGACTCAACCTGTTCATTGTGTCAAATTGTCAAGGGATGAAATGAACTCTATAGTAAGAAATAGAGATAAGAGTCATCAAATTGAAGTTCTTTACTTTCTTGTTTGTGCTTGACAAAAGTGAGGTGCTCATTTTGCAAATGAATTACACGACTAAAGGCTTGCGAATTAAGTTGTCTAAATAGCTTTTCCAAGCCCAAGGAGTAACTTAACTTGGTAAAGACTCAACTTGATCATGGTGTCAACTGTCAAGGGATGAAGTGAACGCTAAAGTAAGAAAGAGGGACAAAGTCATCAAATTTTTTTTTTTTTTTTTTTGGTCAAACAAAGTCATCAAATTTAAGTTCTTTACTTTTGCTTTTGGGCTTGACAAAAGTGAGTTGCTCATTTTGCTAATGAGTTATATGACTAAAGGCTTGCAAATTAAGTTGCCCAAATAGCTTTTGCAAGCCCAAGAAGCAACATAACTTGGTAAAGACTCGACTTGATCATGATGTCAACTATCAAGGGATGGAATGAACTCTTTAGTAAGAAAGAGAGAGAGTCATCAAATTGAAGTTCTTTACTTTCTTTTTTTGTGCTTGACAAAAGTGAGGTCCTCATTTTGTTGATGAGTTACAATACTAAAGACTTGCAAATTAAGTTGTTGGAATAGCTTTTCCAAGCCCAGGGAGCAACTTAACTTGGTAAAGAGTCAACATGATCATGGTGAGAACTGTCAAGGGATAAAATGAACTCTATAGTAAGAAAGAGAGACAAAGTCATCAAATTGCAATTCTTTACTTTTGATTTTGGGCTCGACAATGCTAATGTGTTATATGACTAAAGGCTTGCAAATTGAGTTGTCCAAATAGCTTTTGTAAGCCCAAGAAGCAACTTGACTTCGTAAAGACGCAACTTGATCTAAGTGTCAATTGTCAATGGATGGAATGAACTCTATAGTAAGAAAGAGGGATGGAATCATCAAATTAAAGTTATTTACTTTTGCTTTCGGGCTCGACAAAGTGAAGTGCTCATTTTGCCGATGAATTATATGACTAAAGGCTTGCATTTTAAGTTGCTTGAAGCCCAAGAAGCAAATTAACTTGGTAAAGACTCAACTTAATCATGATGTCAACTATCAATGGATGGAATGAACTCTATAGTAAGAAAGAGAGACAGACTCATCAAATTGAAGTTCTTTACTTTTGCTTTTGGTCTTGACAAAAGTGAGGTGCTCATTTTGCTGATGAATTATACAACTAGAAGCTTGCAAATTAAGTTGCCCAAACAGCTTTCCCAAGCCCAAGAAGCAACTTACCTTGATAAAAACTTAACTTGATTATGGTGTCAATTGTCAATGGATAGAATGAACTCTATAGGAAGAAAGAGGGACAGTCATCTTAAAGTATTGGTTTCATTACTAAGGACTAAACCTAATGATCTATGGCACCAAAACATGAGGCTACTTGCCCACTAGTCATCTTAAAGTAAGTTATTAGCTACATTTGATGTGAGAAAGTGATATCATTGTTGAAAAACCGTTAATAAATAAATCTATTTTGTAGTAATTTTTTTTTCAAAAGATTGAAAAAGAAATAATACGATTTATTCGTATCCACTCATCTCACCCATAAAGACATGAAGGACGTCACAGAGATTTGTAATCCTATTAGGTAAACATTTTTTATTGACAAATACTAAGTAAAGAAAGAATTATGTCAAGTTTTCTTACTTTTCAATGATAATTATGACCAAAGAAACGTGCCAAGAGTCACCCGACCGTTGGCTCACGTTTATGCCTGGACTCATTATACTAGCCACACCGCTCTCGATTTAATAGACGAGTATTAAGAAGTATCTTAATAGCATTTATTTATTTCAATGTTAAGAGCATGTTTGAAACTTTTTTTATTATAAAAATTTCCTATAGATGTTTAAGGAAACTTAATAAATGAAGAATTAAAACAACCTATAATTTTTTACATTAATTACAGGCATGTAAGCATGTTTCTACTTTAATTTTCTTGTGCGTTGGAAAAAGTTCATTTTGAAAGCTAAGCTAGTAAGGTAATTATACCTCTACGTAATTATAGGGTTAAATTGTTGATTGCGAAAAATTAACATTGATGGGAGAAAATACAATTAAATTACTCATTCATCAAAATTAGACAAGAGTAATACATACACACACACATACTCCCACATACACACACATACATACATAGAGAAAATACCAAATAGTGTGTGTGTGTATGTATTACTCTCGTCTAATTTTGATTTATGAAAATCACATTACAAGTATCACAAATATCTTCACTGTATAATATAATTTTTAATGATCAATTTTTTTTCTTTAACTGTTCAGTAACATAATACAAGGTGGTAGTTGTAAATAGGATATAGATATCCAAAAAATTAAAAGATTAACTTTATTGCGAAAATATAAAAAATAAGAGGATGTGTATCAAAACCATAAACTCCAATTTAAAGATCTCTACCATGTGGGAACACAAGTTGTCAAAATATTTAAATATATTCGTTCATTTGTTTAAGTTTTTGAAATAAGCAGATTTGCTCCCATAAATTTTTATGTGACATCAAAATTTCACATTTTGAGTTCAAATTTTTTAGAATCTCTGCTACCATATATATACATGTTTTTTGATCTTAGGCCAAAGTCCAACTTACACTTGAGGGGAATAATTGAATGTTTATATATTAAACAATAGCTCCATTTATCTACATAAGCTAATTCATTTGAATAGTTGTAGCCGTTTTACAAGATATTATAGAGGCGTAAAAAAAAGTCCATTGCAAATACAAACAAATGACATGTACATATAGATAAATAGATTACTCATTAAAAGATTACTATATTAATTTTGAAGTAATGAGTAAATGCCACAAATGGAACCGGTGTGTTGATTCACATTAAGTATGGCAAGTCACTCGCCCTACCAAAGAGATTTGAATGGGGATGGGATGAAACTTCCTATTCCGCCTGTAGGGCGAAGGAATATGCTCTGCCCCGCCTCAAGAACTAGCCCAAAGGGTGATCCTATATCTAAAACATGGAGATTTCTCGTACTAACCTTGTTCCTTTACATAAATTGTATTATTATTGTAATATAATGTTTCTCATTTTCAAAATTGATTTCGATATAATTTAAATACTTCAAACCCTTTTCTCATCGATTTTTCGTGGAAATATTCCAAAGTAAACTTTATGGTAATGGATCTAAGGATTCCAAATTCATATATATTTGCCCACATGATTTATTCAACTTGGAAATTTTTTCGAGAGTTCATATAATTATGCTTGTTAAAGAATTTAATTGAATTTTCTTTTTATCTTGAAATTAATTGAACCTGCCCTGTCTTGTTCCAGCGCCACCCACCCCTATTTTACATGTAGCAGTATTTCCCGTTCCAACTAATAATTCAAAAAAAAAATTAATGGATTAATTACAGCTTACACCGGTGGAGTAAAAGAAATTTTCCACACGAGGCCTTATACAACCGTCGGTTCTGATGGTTAGTAAAGAGAGTGAGTGGTTAAAACTCTTAAATCAAGGATGGACAATGATTGTTGCGCAATTTTTTTTTTTACACTCGCACTACATTCTCTAACATTTCATATAAACGATATAACAATTTATCAAAAGAAGAGTGAAAAAAAGAAAAAACCAGAGCACCTCATTTACTTCTGATTTATTTATGTTTTCCCACGTTGAACTTGTAAATAATACCATACAAGCAATGAATGTCTCCTACTGAGATCAGGTATTCAATAATAAATCAATGATGATATCCACAGCGCGAATAAAATTGCAAATATACAACCACAATAACACATAAACCAACAACAACACAGTTTTAACATTTGCTTATGATTCATTTTTTTTCCTGCATTGAACTTGTAAAAGATAATACCACACAAGCAATGAATATCTCCCACTGAGATCAGGTTTTCACAAAACATAATCGTGAAAAGGTATAGATCACTTTAACTGTGGGAACATTATTGATCGAATCTCACTCCGGATAAACATTAGCTCATCCTCACAAAACGGGGCATGAAAAGAAACGGTGACCAAGTGATGAAATTTGTGGAAAAACAAAAGTAGGGCACATAGTAAAGCAGAATTTCATGAAAAAAGAGTTGCATTTTCATGAGCCACAATTGATTGCACCTATGAAAGCTAAACCAAGGAAGGAAATTGCAAACCTTGTAAAGTGTGCGAATATCAATGCACAGGGAGAGATAAAATCTTGCAAGAAAGTAGAATCATTATGGCTCCTTGCCTGAGATGGTGCTTGAATTCATCGGATTAGAGCTACCGAGAAAAAGACCGTTTCTTGTGAGAGGAGTCATGCGTGTCAAAAAAGGAGAAGGAAAAGGAGAATGTAGGGTTTTTTAATAATAGATCGACAAGAGAAATCCTCTCCGAGTCTATCCCACCCCCTTCCCCTCTGATTTTTTTATCCGGGCTATATCCCCTCTATATTTGACCTTATCTTATCTTAGCCGGCTATCAAACACAGGATTTAAACAATTGATTGATATGACGAGTGCGCATGATCAATTATCATACAACCCTATGGATGGCTGTGTAACAGATGTATCTTAATTCATAGTGTCGCTTGTCAATATTTATAACCATTTCACATCAAGTAATAGTAAAATGGTTTCGCGAGAAAATATTGAGTACGGCTTGGATTCCACCGTGTCAAAATCCATATCTACTCATTGGGCAACATGTGTCATTCGGGTGCTACCGCGCCAAAACCTCTTACACCCTCACCCTCTGGCTTCTCTCTTCTCTCTCATCTTCTTTCCTTTATTTCTCTGCTATTGATATCTCTCCTCTCTCTCCTCTCTCGATCACGCCTGCGACGACGCCCTGCTCTCCCTCTCCAGATTATCATCAGACCGACACCAGAGAAAATAACATAAATTCACAACTGAACTCTTAAACAAGATGATTGAAAGACTATTAGTTTCCTTAGTTCTTGTTTTCTCTGGTTCTCTTCGGTTCATGAAGCTTTGACGTTTCACGCCCAGTTCCGAATCTCCCCTTTTTGCTCGCAATTTTTCTCATTGTTGGTTGATGATTCCTTTCGAAAACTATTTTTCTGCATTTCTAAATTTGGTGGGTATCTGTGTTGCATTTGGTTCTTTTACGTGGGAAGAAGAGGACTAGGGTTCCATAACGACAGAAGCAATTCATAAGTTTTTGTGTATTGGTTTCCAGGACTGGAGCACTTCGATGTTTCGCTAATGCGACCCTTTGGTGCTTTTGGCAACTATTGTTTACTTCATTCCGGGTTTAACTGGCGACTCAGAATCTATGGAAAAGTATCGTCTTTTAAGAGTTATCGATGCTAATAAGCAGGTCTTGGAGCAATTGCTGCCATGGACGAAGATCCAGAAGATCTTAGGCCGAATACTCTTGATGAGGATGGGGATACTTTTATGAGTCTTAAATTCCCCTCTCTCTACCGGAGAAGATGTTGGAAGTAGACGTCCTTGATTCCTCGAGGTGGAAGCGACGATGGAGGTGAGGAACGAGGTGGGCCGAAGACGTCGGTGTGGGTCATCGAACGAGAGAAAAGAGGGCAGATAGAGAAGGGCATCGTCGGAGGCATGAACAAGAGAGTAGGGATGATCGGTTCCTGATCCAGTCCGATTCCACCTAAGAACCAAGAACTAGACCAGGAGGACCGGTGCCTAATTTTTGGGATTAGGGACCGGACCAAACGATCGTAGAATTAGGAAGTGGATCGAGTCTCATAGAACAAATGACTTGGTAAAAAGAATAAAAATTAAAAAAATACTACAGTTGTTACTATTTTTAGGGTTTATTGCTATTTTTAATAAATTAATATATATATATATATATATTAAAAATAGTCAATCCGGTCTGTTGGTCTAGTTCCCCCTAAAATCGGGAACTAGATCAATGATCATTGGTTCCATTTTTATGGAATTAGGAACTGGACTAATCCTTCTGAGAACTGGACCAAACTAATCAATCCAGTCCGATTCGGGCGGTTTCCGATTCGGGCAGTCCGATATGCTCACCCCTACGAGAGAGGAGAGAGAGGGGAGAGAGGGCCAGAGCGGAGAAATAAAGAGAAAAAAAGAAGAGAGGAAAGAAAAAGAGAGACAGGCAAGAGGGTGAGGGTGTCGAAGTTTTGGTGCGATGGGGCCCGGGCGACACATCGCCCAGTGAGTGGACTCAGATTTTAACATGGTGGAATCCGAGCCCTACCCAATATCATCTCAAGTTTCAAAAGATGTGCTAATAAAAAATTAAATTCTACTAGTTTCTTTTTTCCCGAATTTTCCATATCTGCAGCTAGCATCAAACAATTCATTGATACAATGAGTGCTCATGACCAATTATCATAGCCACAATTGAACAATTATTCATCATTGAATCTAAAGACATCTCGATTGTCAAAAAGCGTTGAAAGTGTACTTTGGATTACAACCAAAAAGAACAAGCAGCCGAGATTCTACCATTTTGGAATCAAAAAATGTGGCTACCGGGAATCCTATTCTCGAAAAATGAAGAAATTCTGCAACCACAAAGAATTCATATTATTCTTGTTATATCATTCTAGATCAGTAGGCACATTCGCCTCTTTACTCTCAATTTGAAATAGCCTCAGGGACGCCTTGGTAATATCAGCAAACAATTACGAAAGATCACTACAAAGCAAAAGAGATTCAATAATAGAATGTTATTGTCAAAAGGCACTACAGTGCGCGTAAACACACACAGGGACCAGAAGATGAAGAAAGATTGGGTTTGAGGAAAAGCGAGACATAATCAAAGGAAGAATAGAGTTGGACAACATCAGATTCAGATAAGTCACTCATCATTACGAATCGTAATAAGACATTATCTTTTCTTTTTTACTTCGACAAGTAAGATTTTATTCAATGAAAAACACATAAGCAGAGAGCAATCCCGTAACAAGATAAAATATACAAGCTGAGGCACTAGGAAGCACAAGGAACTCTATCAATAAGATAAAGTTGAAGAACAGAGTGTCAGTATCCTGCTTATGTCCTTACCAGGCAAAGAGATGAGTATCCTGCTTTTTGGAACAGCTGAACTTGATACTTGAACAAATTGTCCAAGTTCTGAGCACAACTTAGGCTATTCTAAATGTTTGGATAGCATTGTTACGATCATAACAGAGGCAGCTTGCAGGAATTGATCTACTACAACTAACGAATACTCCTGGTCAAGGGTAAGAGAAAAACATACACATGATAATGGACATGGAAAATGGTAGTTGATTCGTCGAGAAGCCTGCCAGAGGAAATGCGAACACTCCAAGGCGAAACTCTGATGTGATGACTTTGGTTAAATCAAGCTTCAGCAACCGCTTCACCTCTCATCTCTGATTCTTCTCCAACGATCGTGAACTATTCTTGAAGAAATGCCCCCCATGCCTTATGTCCTGTTACATCTTTGCATCGACAAAATCCCTGTTCATTTGGTTGTACATTTCATGTTCTTAGAAAAAACGTTGCCTTCGCAGATTCAGAGAATTGCCGAATTAGAATTGACCGAATGTAGCAGAAAAACCCCCAAAAAAGCCGCAAATCTCCTTTCAGCAAGCAAACGAGCCTCGGCCTAATCAAGCTTCCTTGACATAGAGAGAGAATCGCGCAACATACTAAACCCTAATGCCCCAAACCGCCTTCAGCGAGTGAACGAGCTTCGAACAAATCGAGCTTTGGGAATGCATCGAGTTTCCTTGAGAGAGAGAATCGATCGGCATTAACCCTAAAACCCTAAATCAATTTTTGTGGAGGAACAAAGAGAGACACTGGTAAATGCCCTCATCCTTGTAACCTCAGCCATGTCAGATAATTTTGTGGCCAAAACGGCGCCACATCACTACCGATTACCTTTTATTATCTGCGTAAGTCACCACGTAGAATTTTTAACAGCGTTGATTAATGGAATCATAAACTATAAGAAAAGGAAAAAAAAATTAATGAAGGAGGAAGTAAAGCAAGAGAGCTTCGCATAAAAATCAATTTACATTGTCCGTGGATGGAAAACCTTCAATATAATTTTTGATCTATGGTAGAGATTTTTGTAATAACATAACATAAAAATTTATGTGTATACCATTTCAACCAATGTTTAAAATGAATGGTTAATATTTCAATCGGGCTTGCCAGTCTTTGCTAATCGTGCTTGGACAGCCAAAAGTCAACTTGGAACCACCTCTACCGCCTAGAAATCCAACTTCAGTAATTTTCGTACCCATAATTGGCAAATTGATTTTGAGTGGATAGATGGATTGGAATACATCCAAAAAAAAAAAAAAAAAAAGAGAGAACGGAAATTAACGCAGGCCCTCTCTCTTTCTTCCTTTTAGAGGAACTACAGACTAACTCATATATTAAGCATCATCATTAAAATGCACATTTAAGATATTGCATTTGGGATAATTAGACGAAAGGTGCTGAACATTTACTGATTACCGATCATCCATTATCTTTCTTTTTTCAATCGATTGGGTTCCTAAATTTTATTTCAATTAGACCTTGTAACCCAGAGGCTTTAATTTTTGTACTGATCACTTGATAGCATCCTTAAACTCATTTTAATCAAATGGAATTTTAGTTATGTCTTTCTTGTTCATGCTAGCTTTTGTATTCAAAGAATAAACAGAAATGTTTGAAGTGATGGTCAAATTATCATTGCATGTATGTTGGCAACTTACGCCATAGCCGAGGGTGGCCGGACCTTGTCCGGCTCGCTACGTACTCAAGAGTGTGGGCGTGCAGGGAGCGACGAATGCGTACTACCGAAGGAAAGTGCCCCCGGCAAGCGATGACAATGGTCGTGAGCGAGACCCTTGCCAGCCTCTCTCTACAGTGTCTCGGCTTGAGCCCAATGACGGATGTCGAGCCATTGTTGAAGGTTGGGCAATGGCGACACCATCATGTAGCCACGCCCGGCCCTAGTTTGCCACTCTCATTCGCGCGCGCGCACTCATAGATACAGAGTTGTAGGAGGTCAGTATCCTTTTCCCTCTCAACTATAAAATTAACGCGTAAGTATCATGATAGATAATAATTCTGATTAGTCCTGAATTTGGTGGAAAACAGAATGGAAGAAAAAAGAAAAAAAATGCATGTTGTATATAGACAAAGATTGGCACCTCGGCGCTTTGCACCTGGCAAACTGAAGATGGTAATTTTTGGAAATAAAGAATCCCGACAAAATGATCTTTATATTTTCATGTTTATTAATATTTATATTAATCCTAGAAAATCACTTTGTGACTCTCGGCTATGACTGTTGATTCGAAAAAAAGGCATGATTGTTCGCATCTCCTCTTTCATAATTGCTGTTTACGTTTTCAGGTGATTTTCTGAATCACTTTTCTTGTCGGTCGAAAAAAATTTCTTTCCCTTCCGCCTCGTTTTTTTTTTTTTTTTTTTTTTTTTTTAGAGACCATGCGAAGAAGTTTAAGAGCCTTGCCGGGTGGCTTTACGTATTCCTTACTGCAGCATTTACGGTGGAGGAACGGCATTTATTCACGAACAGAATCGCAAATTTCAGTTCTAGTTTTCTTCTTTTCATTCCCAGTTCTCCAACACCAAGTGTGCGTGCACAAGAAGCGGTGAAGATTCCGCAGAAATTATAAGAAATGAACCGATATACCACGTGCTCCGAATCTCCCTGTTGTCTGGGTGCGTTTTCCTTTTTTCTGTATCTTCTGTTTCTCTCCAGATTTGGTTTAGCTGTTGCTTTCCATCCAGCGAATGTTCCAGTTTTGAGCAAGGCAAGCTGGGCGTGCTATACTCGCAACAACAGGGCGAAACGGAGCAGCGACACAGAAACATAGCAGAACAGAGCAGAGTAATACCGTGGCTATTCAAGGCCAATGCGACGATTACAAGAGGTGCCACTGTATGTGGGAGTATCATAGGGATAAAGGCACGACAACGGAGCACCGCCGTGAGGTGAGTCCCAGGCAGAAGACTCAAATCAAGGAAAAACGCCAAGATAGGGAGCTGTCAAGTCTGTCTCTGCAAGGGCAGTTTTAGGCGAAACCAGTGCTTCCATGGCAGCCACTGAGGCGTGGGATGAGCGTCTGGAACTTCAGGAATGGATGAATAAAGGTTTGAACGAGAAAAGCAAGCTCTTGAACGGCGAAAATTTAGGGTCCGAAAACAGAGCTTCTCTGCCAAACTCGTCGGAGCCGACACCGGCTGTCACCTGAGGTCGACTAGGTGTCGGCAACTGTGGGACGTTGTTTTAGAGGGTGGTCAGATAGTGTTACAGTGAGGGAGCTCGTTAGGATGGTGAGGTGAGGGAGAAGAATCGTGAGAGCTCCCTGAAACCAGAGAGGGGAACCTTCGGTCCTGTGGGCGTGTATAGAGGAATCCAGGCGCGACGAAGGTGTAGGTAACCAGCAGAGGGCTGGGATAAACTATTTTTTACTCAAGTAATCCTACTGCCATAAAGTGGAAAAAAAGAAGATATGCTTGCTTGTTGTAATTGTAAAGGCTCACCTTTAAGTTAAGGAAGAAAATTGTATATAAAGGACTAAACTCCCCTTAGAGAAACTAAAACTCCTTGATAACTGAATATCTTACTCATTTTTCGCATTCTCCGTTTACTTAGTTGTTCAAAGACTCCAACCAGGAGAGCAATCCAATGGCAACGCAACCAAGTGAAGAACAACGAAAGTCGAATCATGCAGAACCAACAGCAGGTATCTGTTCAAGTTCCAAGCGAGAAAAATTAGGGTATAGGCGATATGGTCTTAAAATATCCTGCAACTTGTATTTTCTTCATAAATTATATTTCTTTGCTTTGTCATCGAACAAATATAACCCTGACCTTGGCTAAGAAAATCAATTTGAGAAGGACTTTGGTTTCACATTTTCTCCTACAGTTATTGAAGATGTTCGTTTAAGCGTTCCATCAGATCCTTCTCAATCAAGAGATGCTCCAGGTGCGTTATCACTCGGAAGGGTTATTCCATTTTTGAAATTAATATTTGGAGCAAATCTTCATGAAATTGTTCCTTTCTGGGACACTTCTCACTATGAGCAAGAAAAAAAAGTATTAACTTGGCCTGAAAAGTTCTCATCCATTGCAGAAATACTGGAAAACGGAGTGGATGCACACTATTACCGACCATTGATCCAAGCTGCATTCAGGGGCGATTGGGAATTTGCTAAAAGATTTTTCGAACAAGATGTTGCTTCAAGGACGGCCAAAATAACAAGCAGATCAGAAAGAGTGCTTCACATAGCCGCTTGGAGTGCACAAGACCAATTTTTGGAGAACCTAGTTGAGCTCTTTTCTCCACATTCGGAAGAGCTTGAAATGGTTGATTGTGACGGCTGCACAGCCCTTCACATTGCTGTCCTGTGTGGAAGAATAAGGATGGTCAAGGCATTAGTTAGAAGAAATCCTAGGTTGACGCAACTCGTAGACAATAAAGAACGCATTCCTTTGGGAATATCTGCTATGGAAGCTTCTATGCATAAGGAGATTGCCTGGTTCCTGGCGAAAAACACAACAGACGATGGGCCAAGTAAACCCTGCAGCATTCCCTCCGCGATTGATATCATTGTAGATCTCAGCTTCGCTGGTCATCATGGTAAGATCACCATCGCTCTTTTATCTCAATTCCATCTGTTTCTTCTTTCACTTATTAGGCTTCGTTTGTTTTGCGGAAGTATAATACTTCTGTAAAATGTTTTTCAAAAAATCATTTTTCAGGAAAATGATAATATTTTATGGTGTTCAACTGAGACTTGAAAATGAACTAGAAAACATTTTCTGCCATCGGTATAGTCAATTTGTATTTCCTCCGTGCACTCCTTTTGATAATTTTTAAAAAATTTAAAAAAATTAATTATTTTTTCTTTTTATTTTCCTCCTTTTTTGGTCGGTTGTTGGCTATAGTGATGGCTGGCAACTGGCCAAAGGTGAACTCGAGCTCATTGGCCTCAAGCCTCATCGAATCGGTGAGCTAGAGGCTTGTGATCGTTGATTTGGTGAGTGGTTAGCTTGAGCTCGTTGATTTGGCAAGTGGCGAGCTGTAGGCTCGCTCGAGGCTAGTAAGCTTGAGGCTTGCCTATGGTTAGTTGCCATGGCTGGCAATCGGCCAAGAAAGAAGAAAGAAAGAAATGAAAAAGAGAAAAAAGAAAAAGAAAAATAATTAAAAATTTGGATTTTTTTAAAAGTAAACAGAGAGAGAGAGAGAGAGAGAGAGAGAGAGAGAGAGAGAGAGAGAGAGAGAGAGAGAGAGAGTTGCCGGCCAAGAAAGAAGAAAGAAAGAAATGAAAAAGAAAAAAAAAAAGAAAAAGAAAAATAATTAAAAATTTGGATTTTTTTAAAGTAAACAAAGAGAGAGAGAGAGAGAGAGAGAGAGAGAGTTGGAGGCTAGAGATAAGAGAGATTGAGTGAGAAAAATATTTTACCCTAATTGAAAAATGGAAAACATTTTCCTCTATTTAAGAAGACCTTTTTTGCGTTAATGGAAATATTTTCCTCCGCCAGTTCATTTTGTTGTGAGAAAGAACGTTGGAAAATCCGAAAACATTTTTTTAGAAGTTATTTAATGTGAAATGAGCGGAGATATAGACTTAGCTTATATCCCCGATCAACATTGCTGGTGAATTTGGATAGATATCACCCTCTATCTAGTTGGGCGATACAAGAACTTACTTACCATGAGAAGCACACGATCCAAGGCAACAATACTGGAGGTGTTGGCGAGGAAGGAGTCTCACTTTCCCAGCGGAACCAGGCTGAGTGTTGTGGAAGCATTGATATACAAATGTCCGTACTTTCTGCACTCGCATCCCCCTTCATTACTAACTCCCCTTCAAGAAGATCAACCTGGTCACCTGCTCTTTTGTCTCTGAACTGAAGGTATCCCGGTGGACTTGAACTCCAAACCAAAAGATAAAAATTCAGATCCGGGTGGGTATGCATTTTTGCTGTTGGGCATTATCTTAGGACATTTCATGATTTAGAACTTTCAATCAATTTTCTTAGATTGATTCCCTCCATACTAGGAAAAGAAACTAGAAATGATCATTTCTTTGCAAGATATATTCTTGTTGACACCTAATGGTCGCGACAATTCTGGTTCCTTGACCCAGTGTAACTTGAATAATGACCTAAAATCGAACTACTTTATGGATCAGCTATCCTCTAGAAACCAAATATGATTCAACCAAATGCATAAGTATCGTATAACTTAATTGATTGGACAATGTAACGAATGAATTACAAGGTCTTACACTGATTTCATATCTAGTGATTGAGCTCTCTCTACAATTTGTTTGTAGCGCTTCAATGTCTTACAAGGTCACTTTGGAATGCCGCCAAAATTGCAGGTACGCTTCCATTTTATCAAGATACAATCTCTATCTCTATCCAAATCCCTCCAACTAAAAGTCTATGGCTAGTTTGTTTTTGACTTCTTTTGCAAATAGAAAGAAGTTCCCACTTAATTCTTTGCCATAATTTGGAAAAGAAGCTGTGTTAGGCCCACTACTTGTGTGAGTACACATTCACCATTGGATGAGTGGCATGTGTTTAAAGTTTGTTTTGAAATTAAATTTGTCCACGGGTCAATTGTCCAACAGTAAATGTGTAACTTATTATTTACAACATCGATGGACCTAATAAAAATCCTTCAAAAAATTAGTCAAACTCAAACAAAGTTATATATGATTTTCTGTGTTAATATTTAATATTTTGAGATCTTTTAGATATTCATCAAATTCTAATTGCGATAGTCGCAAAATTTATAAAAAAAAAATGTCAAAAAAAAAATACTTGAAACTGAATATCGAGCGAGATTGGACGTCAACCTAGGAATTTCTTGTTTATGGCTAAATGATCTAAGCCGAAAATATGGATAAGAGTTACCTAAACCTAGCACTTCTCCTTCTTTCTAGATAAGAAAATTATCTCTATCGAGCATGCAAATCTTTCTGGAAAAATAACAACAATGAACCCATTATGTATTTGTTTCCTCCATAACGGGAGAAGTACAACACGAAAGAACACGTTGAGAGGGTGCAGGAAGTGGGTGTGAGAACGGGGCCGAGCCCCTCACGTCATTGCCTATGAAATAAGATTGCAATAGATGAAGGCATGAGTTTGTCATTTAATCGCATTTAACATAGTAAATTTACATTGTTATTTGGCAACTTTAAAAAGGCGTGAAGTATAGGGATAGGAGTATGTAGGGAAAATCAAAATAATTTGCTTAGGAGGGCTTGGAATAGAAGAATATTTCAGCAGCAGCTAATTTTGTGGGTCTCAACAAAATCATGCATCACAAAATTCCACTCCTAAGTTATATATCCTGTACCAACAAGCTAATGATTAAAGGAGTTTTCTCCTCTTCTTATAATCTTGTGTTTCAGATTTGTTATAAGCACTCCAAAAAATAAGATCCCGAATACATTAGGCCGATATGGGAGAATCGATCTTAAGATTACTGGAGACTAAGAAGGTGGACCATTCAATGTGTGCAAATCTGAGCCCTAACACCACCTCACCGCCAAAAAAAAAAAAAACTACTGTGCTTTGCAAAACTTATTCACAAGTTTTGCCCGTAGTTGCATTTGTCATCACCTTTGGATGCACCCAAAATACTCTTGAGCCTTGTCCCTAGTTCTTCTATCTATGTCAAAGAACAAAAAGGAAACAGAAGTATAGTGTTGTTACGTATTTTTATTAAATCAGAAGTTTTTTTTAGAATAGACCCAAGTTAACTCTACTCACTATGTCATTTAGGTGTGACAAGTAAACTCGAACATCACATATCATTATGTGACCTCATGTGGAATTTTTGTTTTTATTAGAGACAGATAGAATGGAGAAAGAAAAAAAAAATTGCTCTTGTGCTGAGCATGACTAACAATACAATGGATTGTGCGTATAATATGATTTTTTTTTATCACTAGCTGCTATGCATAATCGCATATTATTATCTAAAATAATCTAATGTATGCAAAGACTACTGTGATTTGCTCTAGCTTGACATATGTCGTTGGCATGGCTATTTTCAGAGCTATTCTATCAGGTTAAGTCTCATAATTAATTCTCTTAATTATGATTGACATAATAAAGCCCCGTTTGAATTTCAAGGAAGATCACTTTCTTCAGTTGCCCTCTAATCACTTTTACTTTTCACATCCAATTTTTTTTTTTTTTTTCATCCAAAGATGATATAAACCTTTTCTTGAAATATTCCAAAAATGACTTTATACCTTTTTAGTACTTTGCACCATCAATTACTAACTCACACTTTGCACTGAATCCCAATGAAGAAAAAAGATCAAAATAGCTTTTCTAAAAGAGTAAAAAAATATAAATAGAATGAGATCATTTTCCTAATCTCCCGCCAACCCAAGCTAATGTGGTAGGGGCTTTTGTGGGAAAATATGACAATTGGTAAACTGTTGTGTCTGATAACAAAAATTGGGATGCAAAGCTGGACTACTTTTTCTTTTCAAGTAAAATCCAATCACCGACTCTTCGTTTTCGTTTTCATTTTTCTTTAATATTTTGTAGTTCCTATAATCAAGAGGATTCATGAGATGAAGTTAAGACACGTGGCGGCTATCAAGTTGGCAAAAAGTGTTTGCATTGCGATCTGTCATGAGACATCTACCGAGATCACCAATTTTTTACGAGAGAAGGACGTGTTGGGTGAAGCAGCAGTAAGGGGAATCACTGAAATCGTGAAGCTATGTATTCAATTTTTCCCGGAGCTTATTTGGATTTCTCCTCGCGATAAATCTGGTAACAGGTTGACGTCACGGGCTGTGGCGTTTCGCCAAGAAAGGACTCTCAGTCTCTTTTTGAAGGTAAGCTCAACCAATGAGTTGTCGTTAGTTCCAGGGCCCACGGTGGGAGAATCGAAGGAGATGATGGAGGCAGCAGCAGATTATAAAGCGGCAGCGTACCACCCCAGCTTCGATTCGGTAACTAACGTGGCTGGAGCAGTATTTCAAATGCAAAGAGAAATCCAATGGTACAAGGTAGAAATCTTTCCTTTCATATATCTAATAGCCGCGCTTAATGATAATTCTCATTATCATATCTTGTTAAATTTTTAAAATACGATTACTGGAACTTTATTTGTACAGTCTTGAGAATATACATAGGACATTTTCTTTACAAGAGTTGCGCGATATCGGGCCCAGCTCTTATGCACCACAAGGTTCACCTTCCTAGTTGAAGGGCAAAGCCTCACATCGGTCGGGACTTTACCCTTGAAATGATTCTAATATGACTGGTATCCAAGATCGCAATGAGAAGAAAAAACTCTTTCGACATCTAGGCTAACACTTTGTTGTACATAAAACTTATATATTCTGCATGCTAAACATAAATTAAGTTGAGATACAGAGTTAACGAAACTCTAATCCAATTGTTTACTCCCAAAAGTTCAGAAAACATTCACTCACCGTTAATGGAGCCTTAGAAGGGTTTGTCCACATTTACAACTTGAATCAACCTTCTAAGTATAGGCAAATCCCAAGACATTTACCTTCTATTTCCAAGAAAAGACCAACAACCCTAGACATATTGTAAATGCTACCATTGACTCATGACTCAAAGGACTCTAGAAACAAAATACAATGCATAGGGTTCAATAAAGCACATAGAACTACTAAGGGTGCGCATGACAAAATTTCTAAAACAGAAATTGATTTTTGGCCAGAAATTGATTTCTTAATTTCTATTTCAGAAACTGAGAAGCTAAAAATTTTAGCTTTTAATTTCTTCTTCAAATCTATTTCTGGAATAGAAATCTGTTTCAGAAATAGAGAAATCAAATTGCATTACCAAACGGATTTCTGTTCCAAACTTGTTCCGAGGAACAGAGAAACAGAAAAATCAAGAAATAAAAATTTTATAATGCGCACCCTAAAAGACTCAATCTCAGATTTCTTGACTAGCTCTTAATATTTTTTGGGATAATTACCCATGTTGACTAGATCATATCATGTTAGTGACTTTTGGGACCAAGATTGACTGGAAAGATTAAATTGGCATATTATCAAAAATTTTAGGACTAAATTGACACGATTGAAAAATTTAAGATTGAACTAGCCACCATATGAGTGATTTGGGATTTTTTGGACAATTTTTCCGATATTTTTTTCCATAAATTCTTCTTGAAGGATCCAAATTCCATGAAACTTGATTCTTTAGAATGTAGAAACATAGTGCTTTCCATGTATATATTATTTGACTAAATGAAGCATAAAATCATCGTCGAAGCTCCGAAGAAAGTGACCTTTGAAATTTTGCCAGCAAAGATGGACTTTACCTGAGAATTTCGCATCAAGTATTGGATACGTCTTAGTCTCCCTGAGATGTGCCCTCGTCAATTTTTTTTTTTTTTTTTTTGAAATATTTCATTACACTGTCCACTTATGGAACTCCTATTTGTGGGTTTTATGCATAGGCTGTGGAAAGCTGGATTATGCCTTCCATGGCATTTGCCTACGTTGACAATAAAACATATTGGAATAAATTCATGGACAAACACCAAAAGTTGGTCGAGAAAGGAGAGACGTGGATGAAGGACACAACAAATTCATGTATGCTCGTCTCAACTCTAATTGCCACAATACTGTTCACAGCTGCTTTCACTGTGCCCAGAGGAAATGATGATAAAAGTGGAGTGCCATTGTTGTTAGGACAGAATTCTTTCCATATTTTTGTAATTTCGGATGCGTTAGGTTTGTTCTCCTCCGTGACGGCCATCTTGTTATTCCTAGCTATTTTAACTTCACGCTATGAGGTGCAAGATTTTCTCTACTTGTTGCCTAAGAAGATCATAATGGGCCTCTCTTTACTCTTCCTCTCCTTGGCTTTCATGTTGGTGGCCTTCGCTGCAACTTTGACAATGGTGCTTGATGAGAGACTAGAGTGGGCTCTAATTCCTGTCACTCTGCTCGCCTCTATCCCCGTGGCTTTGTTCGCAGTACTACAGCTTCCCTTGCTATTCCAAATGGTTAAATCCACTTATGGACCCAGCATCTTTCATTCCGAGGGCATTTGGGATGGAGTCAAATATACAAAACAAGATTAGGGATTGACAAATTTGATTTGAGGGTGTATGTCTTCATTATAGTTGGTTGTTTGTAGTAGAGCCAATGCAATATTGAATGTATTTCCTCAAAGTATATGAGCAATTACCATGCATTATGTTTCCCTGCCTTGTTACCAAAGATATATTTATAGAATGATTTAATCAATTTAAAATTTCGGCACATACATAAACAATTTCTTTTAACATTCAGGACCAAAGTATGCTCAATCTTGGAATATAACATTTTAAAAATTAGTTTTTTAGATTTTTTTTTTTATAATTTAGATTCAGAATTTTTTTTTTTTTCCTTTAGCTTATACATTCAGCCTCTAGCCTCCAGCCTCCAGGTACTTCAAAATATAATCTATATGAAAAATCTATATCTTCAACGTTTACTACCAAAATACACAATCATGTAATATATCTTTAATCATGGAATGAGAGATGAACAATTATTTACAGAAAAAATCTATAGATACAAAATTTCAGTGGTAAGAATATACCAAATGTAGACTTGTTCTTGTGAAATATAAAGTAATTGGAATCATACCAATTATGATACTTTGTTTGTATCAATCGTGAAATAGATGATATCAAACCCACCATAAATCTTTGCCCCAGTGGCCATTGTTGACACCTAAATTTTAATTAAATATATATATATATATTGCATAAAAAATTAGACACCAATTTGGTCTTGGAAAAGCAATCCTCACCATCAAGGCAACCGGAGATAGCTCCAGTTCCTTGGCAACAATTCGTTGCTCCAACAGGCAACTGAAGACATGTCTGAGTCTTGAAAAAGTAGCTTCCCTACGGTATATGCCAAAAACTTGGGGTTTTCTCTCCGTATCACTCCTTCCCAATAAGTAACTACATCTATCTTTATATCCATCTTTTTATGTATTATGCTATATTGCCTTTTTTATATATGACACCTAATCCCAAACAAGATACTATCTATTGCATATACATGCACAGAATTTACGTTTCATTTTTTCTTTGAATGTAACCTTTGTAAGCTTCTTTTCAAAGAGCGATAGTTATTGACACATAAATTTTGATTAAATATATAGATATTTATTGCATAGAAAATTGGGGACCAATTTGGCCCTAACAAAAATGATTTTCGCATCACCAAGGCATTAATATTATTTGCATCTACTAAGATTTATTTTTATTTTATTGCCCCTTTATTTTGCCCTATAGATATAAAACTATATTAAAAAAAAAGGAGGAAAAGGGGCGAAAAGGGTTTGGGGCTAGACCTGAGCCCAGCCCTCCTTTTATTTCGCCTGTCTTCGCCCAGGACCAGGCCCAGCACCCCCCTCACGGCCCGGCCCGGCCCCTCCTTCTTCCTCCTTCCTTCCTCCTCCTTCCTTCTCCTCCCTTTCTCACGCAACAAGAACAGCGTGCTGCGGAAATGAAGGAGCAGAGCAGGCGGAAGTAACGACCGATGGGATGCCGGTTTGGCGGGGGGAGGCCGGTCGGCGCGCCAAGCACCGGCGGCCGAAGCCTCCGTCGACCGGCCTCCTCGGCCTATAAACAGGACAGCGCGAGCTCCGTAGAAGGGGAGCCAAAGAGAGAGAAAAGAAGGATGGAGTAGAGAGAGTGAAGGGGTTTCTTCGGAGAGACGTCCGAGAAGCCCGAGAGACTGAGCGGAGGGGGTGAAGGTAGAGGGAGAGCACCGAGATGGCGGAGGAGAGAGAGAGAGAGAGAGAGCTTTCTCTTGGCCAAGCCGCGGAGACCCTCGCCGCAACGAGACCTCCGCCGTGTTGCTGCCGCCCGACGCCGCTTGTCGCTGCCGCGGCGTCGCCTGATGCTCCCAAATCAAGTCGCGCCATCGCTGTACCCGACGGTCGTTGCTGGCACGACACTACTACTCGCTGCTTCACCGATCTGCCACCGATCCTGCTCGCTGCGCCACCGCGACCAAGAAGCCTGGGCCAACCGCCGTCGCTCGTCGCGGCCGTCTCCGTCGGGGTTCGCAGTGGGGCAGCAGAGGAGGCTACGAATTGGGTCGGGCGCTAGTCGTATTCGGGTAGAGTTTCGGTTGTCCGAGCCGACTGGGTCTAGGTGTTCATGGGCTTGCAAGGTCGTGGACCTGGCTTTTCTTTCAAGTGAAATTTGGGCCTGATTAGAATTAATTTGAACTGGGCTCTTGATAGAGCCGGGTCCGGCCAAACTCAAGCCCGAGATAGGACTCCTCCGTCCGCTTCGTCCAGCCTCTGTGCGTAAGATGGATGACCTCCGTATCTCTGGGGGAGACTGCTCGAAGTCTATTATGTTGGATGAAGCTCAGGGGATTATTGATTTTGAAGCTTAAATGGGTTGGGCATAACATATCTAAGTCATAATCCCTAATTTTGTGAATTAATTTTTATTGGCGAAATTCATGTTAAGCAACTCAATTGATAAAATCGGAAAGTTTAGGTTTGAATTGGCATAATAAGTTTAAAACTAACTTGATAATTGCCCCTAAATAACTTATTTCAATATTTCTTCTAAATCAGTAATAATTCATTATAAAAATTAAAATTTAGATATTCGCTAGAATTAGACATCAGTTCAGATTATAGGTTTGCTAACTGATGTAAAAAGCAAATTAGTGCATCGAGCTCGTGTGAGTGTGCGCCATGTGAGTCATCATCGTGCGAGTTTGGCCCACTTTTATATCCATTGACAGATAGAGATTGAAATGCTAACATCATTTCCTTGAATTACATCATCTCACCCCGGAACTTCGTGAGCACCTAAGTTCATTGTAAGCTTTCCAACAAGAAATCATTTGGCCGGCACCCATGTTGGTCTCAAATCACATAGCCACCTTTCCGGGGAAAACACAAGATGAAATAAATACCCAAGGATCTAAATCAAACAATACTTACACCTAACAATAGTGAGTCAAGCTTTCTGGCGGCATTAGAGTTGTAGGAATCCAAATATGAATTTAAAAGATAATTGTTTCGAAATTTTATGAAGTAATGGTTAAACAACTAATCAAATGCCACACCTCAACACTTTTAAGGCAGAACGAGTACGATAGAAGAAGAAAAATTCTTAGATGCCCTCGGTGCATGTAAGCTCATCTCACATGTACCATTGGATGAAGTGGGCCCATGTAGAACCCACTTATCTAACAGTAGCGTGATCTAGTTTCACATGATTCGGATGGATACATTATTGGCTTATTGTACAAATGATTGCGACAAGATTATAGTGTATTTAGAAAAAAAATAAAACAAGTCCAAAGCTAGGCTCTAAAACAGAATCTGTGTCCATAATTAAGTCATGTGTAGAAAAGTCCGCATCAATGAATTGGTCCACTTGGCCTTGGACAATACTAAATGAACGTATTGAAAGTGTTGGCATGACACGCCATTACTAAGTAATGCTTTGATAGGCATGACGTGAGCCGTCATTATATGAATGCAACACCGAATGTTAGTTTATTCCTCTGTAGATAGGATCCAAATTTTACTATAATCTCATCTATAATGGGTGGATGATATTACTGCATCATTTGATTTATCAAGCACATTTTTCTAGATGAACATTAGCTCTCAAGGAATTGACAAAGCAACATACTTTTTTTTTTTGGTAAAGATAAGCAACATACTTTTATTCATCTACTCAAAATTCGATAAGAAAGGGAGGTGTTTTGCTCCATAGTCCGAACATAACAACAAGTCAGAAAGCACTAAAAATCAAGTCTCCACTCCAACGACTCACTTCAACACACTAGCAAACCAAATACAACCTAACAAGAAAAATCCATGGAAAGCCATTGACAACGAGCATATAAGCCGAATTATTATTTCTTTTCATTTTTTTTTGAAGAGGCTTGACAAAGTGGTGATTCTTAATGGATGGATTCTCGACGAAAATGAAATTAGCCACTTAGCCAGTGCCACCAAGAACGCCCTTGAGCTTCTTGACCTGAGCATCATCAAGGAAAGTGGTGGCCTCCACCAACTCAGAAGGAAAATTATTAGCAAATAGAGCAAAGTCCAAGATTTGAAGCCCAGGGCTCGGACTGCTAAAGCTGACTACGGCAAGTGCTGGACCTTTACCAGCATTCAATTGGAAGTGCAATAGCCCCTGAGGGAAAATCATGCTATCCCCTTTGTTGAGGGTCTTCAAGTAGACGGTGTTCGCTGATGATGAGATAAACCCGGCAGAAATCGACCCTTGGAGGACAAGGAGGACCTCCGAGCCACCCGGGTGCGTGTGCAATGGAATTACCCCACCAGGGGCTAGGTCCAGGCGGGCCAAGGAGATACCGAGCCCATTCAGGCCAGGGAACTGGTTTGCAAATGCCGTGGTCACCGCAGCCTTGATGAGGTTAGAGGTGTTCCCAGCCACGCCGAGGCCTGAGAAGACAAAGTCATTCACGGTGACTGCTGAGACCTTCTTGCAGGAGTAACCCGCGGGGCCCTCGGGGGCCGAGAGGTCTGCAACGCAAAAGTCCTGGACCGCCGCGTGGGAGGCGGAGAGGAGGAAGGAGAACAGAATTAAGGTTTGGAGTATTGACATCTTTATGCCGACTCTTTAATTTCTTGGGAGAAGGATTTCCTTTCGAATGTGTGTTTGAGGGATTCTCGGGGAGGTATATATAGAGCGGCACATTGTGGGATGTTCTGAGGCATTGGTGATTGGCCGAGAGGATAAGAGACCCCATGCAGGGTTTCACGTGCATGGCAATGCAAGACAGGGGTACATTGGAAGCAGACAGATTGCGATTCGTGACACCTGTCGGAGGGTAATCTCTTCACAGATAAGAACAAGGAGGTTCTTTTAGTTTGGAAATAGAGGACCATGAGAAAATATCTTTAGATATTTTTGGGCTTCGTAAAAGAATATTCGTCTCTCTAAAGAATATGAACTCCGAATACATTTTCAATTGGAAGAACTCAATAAGAAGTTCAAAACTTGCAATTTTCGCTAGAAGTACCGGATTATCTTAAAAAGTGGCACATAATGATCAATCTATACTAGATTGTTTATAAGTGTATCTTAGCTTAGAATTTTATTTTTTGCACCTCTTTGGTTAGAATTTTACTCTACTAAAATAGAGAACTACACCACCCATAAACCATTAAGTACAAGAATACTGTACTTGTCACTCAATTAAAACTGGATTAACACAAATAAAACACCTTTCTCTCGTTATGGATTTTGTGCTTGTTTAACTTACAAGCAGGTTATATTTAGACATGTAATCCAGTAATCAAAGACGGGTTAGATGAAGTTCCCAGCTATTAGAGATGGAAGAAAACATGACTCTTACAACTTTTGGATAACCAATTGTGCGTTTGATGTAACTATAGGAACTATATAATTTCTGGGACAAATAAACAACATTGCTCATCACAAAGGGGCGAATTTCGCTCTACATTATTGGAGGACTTCTAACTTTCTTTTAAGAAAGTTTATTTAAATGGAAAAAAAGAAGAAGTGGAATTTGAATTATGTGAAGTTATAGAGGGAGCGTCCAAAAATAATAATCTTAAGAGAATCAACAAGGTGGTCCCCGAGCACATGGGAGGAGAGAAATGATGGCATAAGAGGACATACAAGACAGCTAAAAGTGTAGCTCCTGCAGACTTCAAAGTCTTGGTTTCCGTTGTCCGAGCTTTGGCCATGAATTTGAGTGGACATCGCGAATTCCCTATCTTTTAGGGCTTCCCGGATTTCAGGGAGCAACGTAAAAGAAAAGGTCTTACCTAATTTCACGCATGACATTTGACGTGATTGTCTCATTTGTCTTTTTTAGGGGATTTGATGCTTCGATATTTGTCATTTGGTATCTTAATCACAGATAAATTGACCAATTCAATCACAATTGTGTGATTAAACCATAATTCCATGGTGAGACGTGGCGATAATTCTCACCTTAATGTAATGTACATGAGGTGTATAAAACTTTAATTGGGACTACTTGTCTATCTAATGCAACACTATATTGCAGAAAATTTCCCCGTTATACATACTATAAAGATATAATTAATGGAAAATACAATAATCGTCAATCAATCCTATGATTTACAACGATGACTTTCTTTCAGTCAACCCCAATGGCCGAACACATGTGATCAAGCTACATTAGACTCAATCAATGATTGTGCTCATCTTATCCAAGTGTATGTTTGAGTAAAGATTGGACTTGGCTATCTCAATCTGCAGCCTAATTCAAGTTGTCGTGAGTACGCCGAATGAGTAATCCCTAATGTAAGCACAATACCCTCTCTTTCCTAGCTCGTCCTTGCAAAATTATGCTTCCTTTGTGCGCTAAGCTCAACCCGAGGGAATCGAATTGACCATCACTTGAACAAAAAGTTAGAAGATGCAGCCAAAATACATCAAAAATGGTCCACTCCCTCTACCAGTCCAGCGGTGAACAGACTAAAGGCCATTTTTTATGGCAGTCAAGATATTTCCAAAGGTCACTGAAAGAGAAACTTCATATGTCCTACTGCTTGTCTATTGGCCACGTACAATTTGTTGTATACTGAAGACTGAAGTGTGAACTGATAACGGCATTGTTAACCTTTTCTTTCTAGAGCCCATTCCAATTCGTGTCCCTCCACTCTTTCAAAGGTCGGTTGAAGATATTTGCCGGCAATCGCACGGAGAATTTTAATGTGGAATATGCGACGCAATGTTGATCAGAATTCTAAAACTAAAAGATATATAACGGGTAAAAGGAGTTCTCTTTAGAAGTAATAGGTAAATCAGCTATTTTATTTTTAAAAAAATCCAATCCAATGGAAACTTGAGCATAAGCGGCTAATGGGGATGCACATTTGCAAGAAGGATAGCACTAACCTTGATATCATGTTAGAAAATCCAAACCAATAACTTAAGTTGATAGGTAGAAGGAGACCACATAAATATAAAGAGTATATAGGATCCATTGTCAAGTAATATGAGATAATATTTTAATACACTTTGTGTTTGAATTTCACTCTGTTAAACATTCATTTTGGTGATTTTACTACACTAGCTGTTAAAAAAAAAAAAAAAAAGGTTCATCAAATTGCCCGACAACATGTTGAGAATTAGCTGACACATATATAAAATTTCCAATTTTTTTACAATTTACAAATTACCATTTTTTTTAATCTTTGGCCAACTTTTATTTGCATATTTTACTGCTACATTAAATTTGCTGGTCCTTATATAAATTTAACAATCTTCATTCAAGCAAATCCTCAATCCTTTACGAACTACTTTTGGTTTACAACTCTTGTTTGATTTATTTGCCAATATTTTTTTTATAATTTATCAATTTTTTTTATTGTTTATCAACTTTCTTTTTTTTTTTTTTTTTTTTTCTTTTGATGACCCATGGATGATAGCATAGACGCCTAGCTACCTAAGGGATCATGAAACATAATGTAATAACCCATCAAATTTACTAAGCTTTTCTTCGGTTACCAACTAGTTTGTTACAAAGTTATTTAAGTGCTCGAGTTATTCTAATTTAGAAATTTTTCTATTGAGTTAACAGCCCATTGAATTTACCAACTATTTTTTAGAAATCACCGATTTATATTTCAATAGCTGCTAACATTTCTCTGACTAAATTATTAACTTTTGCAATACCGACTCTTACTTGAGCTAGTCATAAATGTTTGTTTAGCTTTTTCTTAATTACCAACTTCTCTTGTCTATGACAAAAGATAAACTTATCTTATTTTTTAACAATTACTATTTAAATTTATCAATTACCTTATGAAGGTGTTGACTTTTATTTAAGTGATTTACCAAATTTTCTCCGATTGAGTACTATCTTTTGCTTTACCAACTTTGGTTTATTCTTAAATTTACCTGTCAATTTTTTGCACTTCATTCTCTCTAGCCTCCACACACACCCCAATAAAATAGAATTTTATACGCTGCAAAATGTTCATACGTGACCGCACCAAAGTTTGATTTCCACTTTAATGACATGAACTGCAATAGTCAAATTTTCCCTATTGAAGGCAATAAATCGAGAAAATATTTGGACCCACCAGCTCGAACGAAGTCCATAGCAACCTTTCGAAATTGCTCGACAACCTGCGAGGCTTCGAATGTGTCCGTAGCTCGAGCTTTTGACGATATGTCGTCGGTCCCGCCAGGCATGAGATTTTTCCACTTCTCCAATTTGAACTAGTTGGTGGATGAGATTGATGTACCTTGACCAGGTCGATAGACTAAACCAAAATTAAAAAAATAAAATGTCAATCAATGATACCTTTGTACTAGCTGAGTTCACTCTCATATGAAGGAAGGCCAAGGAATTGCAAGCTCAAAAGAGCTTGAGCCTATATGATAAGTTATATGAAGAAATAAGATTTATTACAATCTTTTAAGTAGCAGCCACAAAGAAATTAGTAGAAACCAATGACAAAAGAAAAAGAGCAAGCAGAAAATCTGAGATTTGAGAATCGGTCTAATTTATATCAAGCTGGCATTGGAGGTCAATTTGTAATCCGATTGAGCTGAAATTTTGTAAATGTTTTTGTGGCACACTCTTCTCGAATCTGAACGGTTTGATTTTCGTTTGAAGCTCCCTATACCAAGTATTTCGTGGATTAATCAAAACTTGCATTTTTGGTCAGATTTATCCTTAATCTCTTGTGAAATTTATGCATTTTGCCAAGAATGATGTTCTTGAGGCCTTTGTTGTTATGTACCTCTAGTATTTATTAGAAAAGAACTTTGTTCACCCAATTTTGTTGATAGTAAAGATTTTTGGGTGGACTTCGATCCTGTGATTTTTAATCTTCTCACTCTGAGGAGGTTTTCCACATAAAAAATCGCCTTGTGTTTGCGTGCTTGATATATTTATCTATACTATATCATATCCTATTAGATTTACACAAAATGGGAGATTATTCTATTCTGTTAGTTTAATCCGATATTGTTCAGATTGTTACCATTTTCCATCGCTTTAGAGTATAATCATCAACAAAATATCAAGCCCTTAGAATTCAATTGAACCGGCGACTTCATTGAACCGGACAAAGCAACAAATAAATAAAGCCAAAAACAGATATAGCATCTAAGATAAGTAAGCCTCTCCAGACCATACAAACGCACGACGAGCTGGTGCAAAAGGTTTGGTTAGAATATGGAACATTCCTCCTAGGATTCCATTTTCATCAGAATAGAATTCAAATATTGTGGCAGCTGCTATTCGGTAAGCATGAACACGATTATACTTTGAGCAATTGTCTAGCTATAACTCACGTGCTTCTTCAAATATTAGAAGGAAAAAAAGAAAATGAGAGATTGATTTTACATGTTTAGTTTCTCCCTATATGTCAATTTATTGCCCTTCAATCATTTTTGTTATTATGAAAACATAAACCACATATAAAACGTTTATAGGTGCGGTTAGACTCAAACAAATTAAAGTTAAATAGAGGGGAAAATGAAATCTTACATTTTTTTTTTTTCTAATTAGAAAATAGGAATTTTGTTACCAGTGTGCAATTTAGGTCTCACATTTACGTGCTGGACACTTGGAAGAATATGGTTTTAAAATTCAAATACACATGTCGATCATCAAACTATGAATATATAACTATCTTTTTACACTCACGGTGGACCTAACAAGAATTGTAAAGAAAAAAATTATCATCTAATTCCTAACTACTAGAACTATAGATTCATCTTATTCTTCTTTGTGGTCCTTTGTTGTCCATTTTGAGCACCTTTTACAAAGGTAGGGGCCCAACATATTGGGGAAAATATCATCCTCACTTTTGATTCTTTCAAAAATTTCAAGACGCAATTTCACCTCATAAAGTATATAATTTCTTGTGTTTTTCCCCTAAACATTTTCAAAAGAGCGAAAAAAGAAAAAAGAAAGGAAACGATAAAGAAAAACATGCTGTTAAGTCTACAAAGTGAGACTGGGTCCAAGGACAATGGGCTTATATTCTGACCAAAGATTCGTCTTGAATGATAACATGAAATCTAAAGCTAAACAGATGTTTCCTGTAGTTTTAGAGATGGTACATTATGCAACTCGCTCCCATAAATGAAACTCGATGAATTATCAACACATTTATGAAATTACCCGGCCCCGGTCTCGGAAACCACAGTGCCTTCAGTGATGAGAAGGCAGAGTCATCCTCTGCCCGTACCACTCCACCATAGCCGGTTGCGGAGTGCCATTTATGGCTCTGCGTCTTGTCATCGGCGCAAGCACAACCCTGCACCACCGCAGCAAAAGAGTCGCCACTCAGCTAACGACGCCAGCATGGCATGACTGCAGGGTTCATCCCAACGATCGCTATTGCTTCATTTATGTTTACAGTTTTAGCTATTAAGTCTACAAGTCAGATGTACCAAAAAAGTAATAACGCGATGGCTTCTCTACAGTGTCGCCAAGCAAGCCAAATTGAATCTCGAGAAGGGAATTTGCACACAATTAGGATAAATTAATTCGATATTCTAAAGAATTTTATTAGATACATGCGTAGAGATTGGTTTATCAAAAGTGGATTTACAAAATGGCATGATATGGTCTAGTTGGACGCTTGAATAGAACTTGCTTACTTATTATCCATTTATTCGCGTTCGAATTTTGAAGCATAATTCCAGTCAAGATTTCAATGTAGATTTAAGCCTAAACCTTTGCAAGAAATTTTAATGTAATCCTTCGTATTAATTTCGCTGGAAATGGCTAACATGGCAATTCAGTTATCGTCAGTTGTCCTACGTGACACATTAACATGTAAGAGATTTCTGGCAAAAATTAACCGAAATGACTATATTAGAATTTCTTGCAAAAATTTTGAACTAAATTAACAAAATTGAAGAGTATGAATGAATTGTTATATTTACAATAGGTTTAGGACTGATTAAACAATTTTCCATAATTGTATATATATATCTAATTGGAGAAAGTTTTCTCGATCAAAGATAAGGAAAAAAACAATTTCAAAGAAATTAATGAATACGAGATGTACATTTTTTGTATGGAATGGACATTCTCTCTCTAGATTTTTAGACGATATACTTTTTTTTTTTTAAAGTGTAAATAACAAAATAAATGTCCTCATTTGATTCAACAATTTTCACCAATTCAAGCATCCATAAGATACATCAAGTACTTTTACCCCTCATTTAAACGATTAATGCAGATCTAGGACCCTTAAGAACATACTTTTGTCATGTGAGACTCCTTATCATTATTTTCTTGGTTAAGAAAAGGATAGTCCGTTTATCCAACAACAAGGCCACGAGTGTAAAACATCTCTCGAATGCACTCATTTAATGGTGCATTAATATTGAACCTATATACTAAATCATGACTAGAAATGAAAGTTTGACTGTATGATATCAAATCTGTATCACCATCGGTCACGGCCTTCATCCCTAGTCCTTGAGTGAACTCGCTGGCTAACATAAATGTACCTTGATGAGCATTTCTTACAATTTGGCTTCTTGATCTTTTGTACTAGTCTGTTCAAGAGATGGCATGACTCGCAGTTGAGTTACATGGAGATAAGCGAGTTTTAATCCCATATAAGCCTCAAATGTGTTCAGTTGTTTGATCACCATGAGTCTTAGATTGAGTGGATCAGAATCCATGGCATCGACATAATTGGACACGGTGAAAATCCTAACGAAATCGATCACCGCCAATAGTTGCAACTACCGCTCAAATGATCTCCATCGAGAATCTGCACCAATTTTCAACTAGACCACCGTATTCATCCGTTCTATTGTTGATCGCATCCTTCAAGAATCTATCAATGAGATAGCCATGTGCTGCATGGAGCTCGATCCCATTGAAACCCAACGTTTGTCCAACTATAATGTCGAATTGTTGGAGAAATCTTTATGAAATATTTTAAAGTTGACAAAACGTTTCCATCAGTCTAGTCTGAAGATTTGCAGACTCTACTATTTAAAGTCTGAAGACCTCCGGACTACCAGACTCAAGACTCAAAGTCTATTCTCATTGACAGTTTCTTATCCGTTGAAGAAATGTCATCCAGAACTGAGTGATTCATTAAGGATTTGACCTTCTCGACTGGAGAAGATCTCTTGGCTGGATATGACATAACGGATTCCTTTATTCGAATCAAGATTGATTAAGGATCCGATGATTGGCAAAGTATACTTGGAAGGTTCTACTTATGAAATCGAGATCCTGATTGTATGGGCGAGTAGGACTGATAGGCTATCGACATGTTCCTTTAATAGCTCGAATGATCTTCCTAATTGATTTTGTCCAACAGGAAGATTGGAAAAATTCCTTTGGTAAGTGTCAACGGTTATGATAGCATAAAGGAGTATATAAGGAAGACGTTCCAGTTATTCGAGAGGGTGTACGATAGAAAAACTCCAAAGTCTGAAACTCCTTGATTCTTAATCAATTCATTTACTGAGCGAAATCTTGTACGCAAAAGAGAGACTATATTTTGAGATACCTTGAGGAAGTGTGGTAGAGTATCTACACTGTGGAATTAAGGGAAAGTATTGCTGTAACATCTCTTTTGTTCATAGTGAAATCCAGCCGGTGGTGGGCAAATCGGTGCGAAAAAGAGTGGACGTAGGCTTGAAATAAGCCGAACCACTATAAACCTTGTGTTCAATTTTCTCTTCCCTACTCTTTGCTTTACTTTGATCATAGTTCGTTTTGTTAAAAGAGAATTTCTTTTCTATTGTCTGCCTAGTATTGCTTTTGTATCTCGAGAAATTGTTTTTATACCTATTCACCCCTCTCTAGGTGCTTATACTAGCTATATCAATTGGTATCGAGCACATTGTACTCACTTTGTTTGAAGTGTTTTACTTGAGTCAAAGATCCATGGCTAGTATGCTAGCTCCAGGGCTGGTGGAAGGGCAAAGCAATACCAGACCATCTTACTTTGATGGAAAGGATTACAACATCTGGAAAAACAAGATGAACGAGAAAGGAAAAGTCGTAATAAACAAAGCAAGACTCGTGGCCAAGGGATATACGCAAGAAGAAGGGATAGACTATGACGAGACTTACGCACCAGTAGCAAGGTTAGAAGCAATTCGATTATTACTTGCTTTTGCTTGTTATAAGAATTTCAGGTTATTCCAAATGGAAGTCAAAAGTGCTTTCCTGAATGGATTTATCCATGAGGAAGTCTATGTGGAACAACCACCTGGGTTTGAAGACCCAAGGAAGCCAGACTCAGTGTTCAGATTGAAAAATGCCTTGTATGGTTTAAAGCAAGCACCTCGAGCTTGGTACGACGAGTGAGTAAGTTTTTAATTCAAAACGGCTTTGTCAAAGGTAAAGTAGACACTATTCTATTTATCAAAAGGGAAAGCAAAAGTTTTCTGCTTGTTCAAATATATGTTGATGATATTATTTTTGGATCCTCTAATGAAAGTTTGTGCAAGAAATTCTCTAAGTCTATGCATGATGAATTTGAAATGAGCATGATGGGTGAACTAACCTTCTTTCTTGGACTTCAAGTGAAACAATTGAAGGAATGGACTTTTATCCATCAAGAAAAATATGCTAATGATCTTGTCAAAAAGTTTGGCCTGGAAAATTGCAAAAAGACTGATATACCAATATCAAGTTCCTTGAAGATAGACAAAGATGAATGAGGAAAGAAAATTGACTAGAAGCTATACAGGAGTATCATCGGTTTATTTCTTTATCTTACTGCTTCTAGACCTGACATTTTTTTTTAGTGTTTGCATTTGTGCTAGATTTCAAGCAGACCCTAAAGAATCTCATCTAAGTGCTGCAAAGCGTATTATCAAATACATTGCTTCAACTTCAAGCCTCGGTCTTTGGTATCCTAAAAAGGAAGACTTTACTCTTCTTGGATACTCAGACGCAAATCTAGCCGGTTGCAGAGTTGATAGAAAGAGCACCTCGGGTACCTTTCAGTTACTTGGAAGTAGGATAGTGTCTTGGTTTTCAAGGAAGCAAAATACAATAGCCCTTTCTACAGTAGAGGCAAAGTATGTAGCTCTCGGAAGTTGTTGTTCACAAATTATGTGGATAAAACAACGGCTAAGAGACTTTGGAATTGAAGATTCATGCACGGAGATTAACGCGTGACAACACCGGTGCAATCAATCTTACCAAAAATCCAATTCTTCACTCAAGAGCAAAGCATATAGAGATTCGACATCACTCCATTAGAGATCATGTTCAAAATGAAGAAGTTTCGATTCAGTATGTTGACTTAAAGAACCAACTGGCGGATATATTTACAAAGCCTTTGGAGAAAAATCAATTTGAAATCATCCGTTCCAGACTCAACATCTTGAAGCTTGAAGAAGTTAAAGTCTAGAGACTCACAGACTCAGATAAACATGGTTCTTGACTGTAAGTTATTTTATTTTCTCTTATATTAAATCTCGGAAAGGTACGATCATCTATCTATAATTGATTTTTACTATCTTCAATTTCCGTGAAAAGTGCAACTTTTTTCCTTTTCAAAAAGAGTTAATTTTTCTTTAAAAATGGTAGTTATCTATTTTTGAAAAAGGCAGTTATTTTTAAAAGAGGCATCTTTTCACTTTCCTTTACGACGTTTAGTATTCCCCCTTTCGAGCAATATACGGTCGGTTCCTCTTCGCTTAACTCCAAAACCCTAAAAGCATCCATCTTCCACTCCCGTCTCTTTTTCTTGTTTAATTTTCGAAAAGTTGTCATCTTTCTTGGCAAAGTCAAGTTTGGAATCTTTCAACGACTGTGAAAGATGTCATCTTCAAGAAAGTCTTCGAGGATCGCAAGAAGGGGACCACGACGAATGAGTGAGGGGCCTACTCACTTTGATCTCACTGAGGAAGAGGAGTCACCGAGTCAGCAGCAGAGCCCACAACATTCTCAGCAGCGTCATTCTCCACCAACTAGTCCACAGGGTGTTGGTCATCAACAAGAGGAAGAAATCGTTGAAGACGCAGATCCTGTAAGAATTCAAAGGCCCTCTTTTATTTATTAGCTTTACCGTGCTTTAAAGAGGACTGGTACTCCATTGAACTACATCGATGAGTTTCTTAAGGACAAGGGATATGGGAATGAGTACATCTTTTTGCGAAAAATAGAGCGTTTAGGAATTGCTCCTAAAGGGTTGGCAGAAGAAACCCTTGCAAATATCCCAAGTGATCCGCGTGTTAGGGGACTGAATCCGATTGATGGGAATGATGATGACAAATTGTATAGCCAATTTCAACCGAGAATGGGTGTTGCGGCGAAAATTCGAGGAAAAATGACAGAGTTGTTTAGATCTAAGGAACAGAATGATCTATACTCCAAATTGTTGAAGCGTGGGGTGATAAACCCTAAGAGTGTGGACTTTGATTTCCTTGATGCTGTGAACGTAAATTTGAGGGAAAAGTTCAGTTTTCTTCAACTTGAGCGAGTTACATTCGGACACCACAAGTCTATCTTTGAATTAACTGCATATTTCTATTCAAATCTTAGTTTCTTGGATGCGAATAGAATCTCTTTTAGTGTCCGAGATCAGGACTTTGTGGTGGATGTGGATATGCTAGCGGATGTGATTGGGGTTGAAAGAGGAAGATATCAACCCATCAATGTTTCTATTGCTCGTGCCACATTGGAACTTGTTAAAGACGAAGGACGAGAGGAAGGATTTCCTACTTAAGGATGCGTGCGTTTAACATTCTGCTTCACAAGATTGTGATCAATTGCCTCAGACCGAAATCAACTTCAAAGACTGATGTTTCAAACTCAAAGGCAAAGCTGATGTACACCATCAATCTTTGGAAAAAAGTTTTCTCTTCCTCACACTATTCATTCCACATGTATAGAGCGGTGGTGAAGGACAAGGGTCAACTTACTTATTCGGTCTTGTGTCAAAGTTATTCGGACATTTGAATGTTCAGCCTCCACAAATTCTCTCTCGTGTTCGATCGTGTGATAAAATGGTGGTAGGACTGAAAATGGTGTCCAAAATGCGTCTAAAAGAACTCGACAATGCGTTGGAGAAATTCAAGGAGACAACCCCTGCCAAGCCTCATCAAGCCTCCTCTGCAGCGAAAAGAAAAGGGAAGGAGCCCATGGTTGCTCCATCCAAAAAGAGAAGATCTCTCATCATTGAGGATGAAGAAAATGAGGATGACCTCACCATTTCTGCTATGGCATTGAAGAAGCTGAGTCGTTCTGTTCCAGAATCAATGGAACGACAGGAGAAAGAAGCAGAGGAGAGAGAATGGTTTGAAGAAGAAGAAGAAGAAAGAGGAAATCAAGAGGAAGGAGAATATGAGGAACACTCTTCTCCACCTGAAGCCATGGAAACAGGGGGAGATGGTCAGAAAAGAGGAATGTCTTCATATCCTGCTACCAGTGAAGGGGTCAACCGCTCTCCAGCAGATCCAGAGGACATTCATGCCTCTCAATTTCCTGATGAGGGACATGATGCTTTATCGCCAAATCTGCGTGACTATGCTGATGTACCATTGTCTGCCTTTACTCCATCAAATCGTGCCGAAGCCAGTACACATACTGATAATTCAGCAGATTTCCGCAGAATCCTTGATGTTCTCTTGGAAATGCGGGGTCAGATATATGCTTTGGAGTGCGAAGTTCAGAACTTGAAGAATGCAGGACAAGCTTCTTCTGTTTCCTTGACTGATCAGATCCAAGCCCTAGCTCTTCAGATTCAAGTGAATGCTAAAGGTGAAGAAGTAGCTCAAGTGAAGGAAAAATTGAAAACGCTGGAAGGCATCGTCCAGTCAATGGGAGATTTCCAGCTTGTTTGTGTTCCCAAGCAATCTTGACTCCATTCTATTCCCATCTCAACTTTTTTTATGATGACAAAAAGGGGGAGAGATGCGAGATTTGAAATCTTTAAACTTTGAACTTAAACTTGTTGAATTTTTTTAGTTTGTTTTTTATGTTTGACTTGACTTGTGTGTCTAGATGTCGACTGAACTTGGATTTGGATTTGACTGCTTATATTAAGTACTATTGATATCTTATGAATGGCTTTACTTTCATGCAAGACTAACCTATTTTCTGTGGCTGCAGATTCTAGAGTTATCATTAAGCCATTAATCTTTATGAGATATCCATATTTGATTGAGTAATGTTTTGCAGGTCAAAATTATTCAAATCTGCAGGAAAGTTTTGTCACCATAAAAAAGGGGGAGATTGTTGGAGAAATCTTTCGGAATATTTTGAAGCCGACAAAACGTTTCCATCAATCTAGTCGAAGATTTGCGAGACTCTACTATTTAAAGTCGAAGACCTCCGGACTGCCGGACTCAAGACTCAAAGTCTATTATCATTGACAGTTTCTTATCCGTTGAAGAAATGCCATCCAAAACTGAGTGATTCATCAAGGATTTGACCTTATCGACTGGAGAAGATCTCTTGGCTGGATATGACATAACGAATTCCTTTATTCAAATCAAGATTGATTAAGGATCCGATGATTGGCAAAGTATACTTTGAAGGTTCTACTTATGGAAACCGAGATTCTGATTGTATGGGCGAGCATGATTGATGGGCTATCGACATATTCCTTTAATAGCTCGAATGATCTTCCTAATTGATTCTGTCCAACGGGAAGATTGGAAGAATTCCTTTAGTAAGTGCCAACGGGTATGATGTCATAAAGGAGTATAGAAGGAAGACGTTCCAGTTGTTCGAGAGGGTGTACGATAGAAAAATTCCAAAGTCTGAAGCTCCTTGATTCTTAGTCAATTCATTTACTGAACGAAATCTTGTACGCAAAAGAGAGACTATATTTTGAGATACCTTGAGGAAGTGTGGTAGAGTATTTACACTTTGTGGAATCAAGGGAAAGCATTGCTGTAACATCTCTTTTGTTCATAGTGAAATCCAGCTGGTGGGCTGTCAGTGCAGAAGAGTGGATGTTATCAGCACGAAGATCTACTACAAAATTATCTCCTCTGGCTTTCTCTACTATCTTTGGTGTTTACCTGCTTTTTCTTTACAATCTCTTTATTCTCTCTATTATATATTTGTAAGCAATATTTTACAACACGTTATCAACACGAAGATCTACCGATTGAGTAAGTAATTTTTGCAAGGTAGGTGTTCTTTTTATTAATCAACTTATACTTCATCTTCTTCTATCAATTCTTTATTTTTATTTTTCTTAGCCTGAAGCTAAATTTCAAATCTAAAAGTATCATTCTACTCCTAAAGTGACAGTGGATATTTGGAAATCCTTTTAATTAATTTAAGAATTTATTTTTGCAGGGATTATGGCAAATATTGAAAAGCCCAAATTCCACATCCTGGAAGTAAGTGAAAAAAATTATCTATCATAGTGCCTTGATATGGAAATGCACTTTCAATGGCAAGGTCTCGCTAATGCAATTATAGAAGATGGAATCTCAAATGCAAAAGATAAAGCAAATGTGCTGATTTTTATTCGTCGTTAATTTGCATGAGAGCCTGTAGACTCAATATTGATCCATTCGGGACCCTCAAATCTTGTGGAGAAGGTTGAGGGATAGGTATGATCATATCAAAACTATTATCATCCCTCAAGCACAATATAACGGCAAAATCTCAAACTGCAAGATTTTAAATTAGTGTCGACTATAACTTCGTTTTATTTGATATTGTTTCTCGGCTTAAGTTATGCGGTATCAAACTCACTGATGTGGAATTGTTAGGGAAAACTTTCTCTACCTTTCATGCTTCGAATATTGTATTGCAACAGCAACCAAGCAATGTCAGTTTGCCACATACTATGAATTAATTTTTGTACTTCTTACTACCGAGTAAACTAATGAATTACTACTCAAAAATCATGATCTTAGACTTACTAGCTCAAAAGCATTACCTGAAGTACATGCTAATTTTGAAAAAAATATTAGTCATTTTAAGGGTTATAAGTGCAGGCAAGAATATAATTCTAGAAGGGATGGCAGGAAATTTAACCACCCTAAGAAATCTAACTTTGGCCTGAATCATGGCAAAGAAAAGAATCCTATGAAGATGATTAATGAAAGTATTTGTCATCGCTATGGTATGACTGGACATTGGTCACGTACTTGTCATACGCCAAAGCACTTTGTTAACCTATACCGGGCATCTTTAAAATATATGGACAAGCTTGGTGAATCTCATGCCATTGAAATCAATCCTACTTGCATAATCACTATTGATGCCAACAATATCTCCATTGGTGGGACTTCTCTTGCTCCTGAATCAGCAAATGCATCCCTGGATGTCTTTGATTTCTTCGAGGACCTCCGATTACTTTGATGAAGCATCATATTGGTGGATGATAATTTGAACTTCAAATTCTATGATTTTAATCATTTTTTTTAGTTGTTTTGCTTTAAATATATTACTTTTTATTGTTATCTAATATGTTTATGAACCTTATATAATATTTATTTTGAAAATTTTATTTGACTCTATAACTAATATGCAAATTTTATGATACTTGACACCTGAAGTTGTCAATATAAATGCAAATGGAAAATACCGAGAAAAATGAATATGTTTGTTTGCTTGATAGTGTAACAACACATACTATATTTCGTAGTACACATTTTTTCTCGAGTATGACATTGCATAAGATTCAAATTCATACAATATCAGGTCATATTCCAATTATAGATGGTTTTGGGAATGCCACAATTGTTTTGCCAAATGACACCATCTTGCATATTGAGGATGCGTTTCTAAGCATTAGATCAAAAAGAAATCTACTCAGTTTCAAAGATGTATGCTGTAATGGGTACCATATTGAGACTACTTATGAGCAAGATAATAAATATATTGGCATTTCCTCTTATAAGATGAGCCTGAAGACCATCCATGAGAAGCTATATGCTTCTTCTATGGGTTTGTATTATGTCATGATTAAGGCTGTTGAAACTGCGCCATCACATCCTAAAGATTGGTAAATCCTAATCAGTTTGGACTGTGGCATGGTCACCCTGGTCACCCTGGCGCTTCAATGATACGTAGAATAATTCATAATACAAAAGGACGCCATTTAAAGGATACAAATGTATTGTTGTCCAAAGATTATAATTGTGAGACTTGTTCACAAGGAAAGCTCATTATCAAACCTTCTATAACAAAGGTTAATATTGAATCCCCTTCATTCTTACAAAGAATTCGGGTGATATTTGTGGACCAATACAATCACAAAGTAGACAATTTCGATATTTTATTATACTAGTTTACGCATCCTATAAATGGTCTCATACTTGCCTATTATCTACGCGCAATGTCACATTTACACGTTTACTTGTACAAATTATAAAGCTTTAGGCACAATTCCCTAATTATCCAATTAAGAGCATAATGACAGATAACACTGGTGAATTTATATCAAAGAGTTTTGATACATATTATGCTTCACTCGAAATCGAGGTTGAGCACTCGGTTACGTATGTTCATACTCAAAATGGATTGGCATAATCTTTCATTAAACATATCTAAATAATTGCATGCACTCCATTATTGAGAATGAATCTCAACGATACGGCATGGGGTCATGCAGTTTTACATGCGTCAGCTTTAATAAAATTACACCACATTACTAGTCTTTTACAATCTCCCATTCAAATGGTTTTTGATTATGAACTAGATATTTCACATTTACGCACCTTTGGTTGTATAGTACAGGTGCCTGTAGCACCACCAAAAAGAACGAAAATGGGTCCCTAATGCCGTTTGGGCATTTAAGTTAGATTTATTACATCGTCTATCATTATGTTCTTGGAACTAACTACCAGTGATCTTTTTACTGCCTGATTTGCAGATTGTCATTTCGATGAGATTATGTTTCCATCAATTGGGATACCTACAACGTTCATAACAGCAAAACAAAAACCAGTTAAGGTTTTTTCATAGAATAAGAAAAATTTATCTCAATTAGATCCAAGGACTCCTGAATGTGAAAACGAGGTGCAGCACATAATCCATTTACATGCTATGACCAATAGACTTCCTAACGCATTTAATAATGCTACTAAGGTAACGAAGTCTCATATTCCAGTTGCAAATGCTCTAGTTAGGATAGCTGTTCCCGAAGGAGCTGCTAAAATGGATCAAAATCCCCGCACTTGAAGCGTGATAGACCGATAGAATCAAAAGATATTGCTCCTCGAAAACGAATGGGAAAGAATCAAGAATCCGCTTTATATGAGTTTGGCGTTGTGCTTGCTCCGAAAGAGCTTATTGCCCCTAAAGAGGCGCAAACCCATGAAAGGAACACCAATCCTAGGAATACTAAGAATTCTATTACATATTGTAATGAAATTTGGGATCGAAATGAAATCATTATTGATTATGCTTTTGCATTCTCAGTTGCTCATAAAATTATGGATGATGATTGTGAGCCACAATCTATTATTAAATGTCGTCAAAGGCAATATTGGCTTAAGTGGGAGGAAGCAATTAAGGTTGAATTAGATTCTCTAGCTAAATGAGAGGTTTTTGGACCCGTAACTCATATCCCCGATAATGTAAAGCTCGTTGGATATAAATGGTATTTGTCCGAAAATGAAATGAGAAAAACGAGGTTGTCAGGTATAAAGTTCGACTCGTTGCTCAAGGATTCTCCCAAAGACCTACGATTGATTATAATGAGACATATTCACCTGTGATGGATATGATTACATTTCGTTTTCTCATTAGCCTAGTAATTTCTGAAAGATTGAAAATGCATATTATGGACGTTGTGACGGCATATTTATATGGCTCATTAGATTTGGTCATGAAGTACTATATCTCAATGCAATTAGGGCTTTGATGTACTTGGCACAATGTACGAGACTAGATATCGCTTTTGCGGTAAATTTATTGGCACGTTTTAGTTCTGAGCCAACTCAGAGACATTGAAATAGAGTTAAACATATTTTCCATTATCTCCGGGGAACTATAGATTTGAGATTATATTATTGAAAGGATTCCATTAACTCTAGTTTAGTTTGATATGCTAATGTTGGATATAGATCTGATCCATATAAGGCTTACTCTCAAATCGGATATTTATTTTGTTATAACGGCACTGCTATTTCTTGGCGCTCTATGAAGCAATCGCTAGTAGCTATATCCTTTAACCACTCTGAGATTATTGCTTTATATAAAACTGGAAGAGAGTGTGTTTGGTTAAGATCCATTATAACGCATATTCATAATTCTTGTTGTTTAATACCGGTTACAAATTCTCCCACTATAATTTATGAAGATAATGCTGCTCGTATTGCACAAGTTAGGGAAAGATATATCAAAGGTGATAGGACCAAGCATATCTCACCAGAATTTTTCTATACTCATGAACTCCAAGAAAGTCGACAAATTGATGTTAAACAGGTTCGATCCATAAATAATCTTGCAGATTTTTTTACCAAATCATTGCCAACATCAACTTTTGAAAAATTAGTATATGGCATTAGTATGCGGCGAGTTCATAAGATGCAAGATTGACTAGCCCCAAAGTAGCTATATGACTCAATTAAGGGGGATATTATGAACTATACATTACACTCTTTTTCCTTTCTATCCGGTTTTTTCCCACAGGGTTTTTCCAGCTTAAAGTTTTTAATGAGGCAATTAATGCATCCATAAAATGGAGAGATCATAAAATTTATGCTTTGCACTCTTTTTCCCTTTTGTTCGATTTTTGTCCCATTAGGTTTTTCCGGATTAAGGTTTTTAATGAGGCAGTATCATTCGATGCATATTTGTAATGAATACAATGAATATTCAAGGGGGGTGTTATGAAATACATGAATGAATATTCATTATATTCATCTTATTTAATGTATTTATTATGACACATTTGTATCATACATTATAAGTACATCTCTATATATAATGAATGTTCATCTCCCTATCCAATACATGTATTATTCAATACATTGATATTAATTATAAGTATATCATTGTTTTCTTATAAATAGGAGCTTAATTTTTGTCATAGATATATTTTTTTTTTTTTTTTTTTTTTTTTTTTTTGGTAACCCAGGAACCCCCCGCACGGCCGGCAGCCGGAGGAGTAAACCTGGAGGGCTGCGTAAGCGGGAGGACCCACCACCCCCGACAACCCACTTAAGACATGGCTTGCACTTAAGCACGACGACGCCGTGGATCGAACTCGGGACCTCTCGTGAAAAGTACCCTTGCCCAACCACCTACGCCACCACCACGGGTGGTGTCATAGATATATTGTAATACATTGGAAATATAATTATCTCCTCTGGCTTTCTCTACTATCTTTGGTGTTTACCTGCTTTCTCTTCCCAATCTCTTTATTCTCTCTATTATATATTTGCAACGCAATATTTTACAACAATGTTCCATATATACATAAACAGTTCAATAGCATCTATATATACATACTTAATTTCCTTGAGCATTTATTTCTTGCAAATTGATAGAAATTTATTCTCAAAATATGCAAAATAAATTAAAAATGTTGAATTAGATATTTTTTCAAATTAGAAATCTGCTAGTATTAGAAGTTGCGAAATTGAATATCAAAAGTAAATAAATGGATAAAGCTTGCACATGAGCGTATTGTATGAGTCAACCTTACACGAGTTTTGCCCACTTATATATAAATATATATAAACAAATTAATGGATACTAAATTCACATCGAAAGTTTCGTGCAAGTATAATTTCTTTGAAGTAGCTCATCTCCCGCCGAAACTTTGTGAGAGGTTTATTGTAAGCTTTCCCGTAAGAAATCATTCGCCCAAAAGGGTTGTTCGTCTCAAATGAACATAGCCACAACTTGGTGTTATATTAAAAAAAGAAAAAAATGGTCCATTTCATACGTGCGTGGAGTTACAAGAAATAATCAACATTAGCAGCGGGGTTGAAGCTTGGAATTTGGATCTAGTGGGGTGTATAAAATAAACCAAACTCTCTATATGTTATAAGCTGACCGGATTTGCAGGAAAATAAAAAAGTCTGACGACGAAATTACAAAAGCTCCTCAATTCAAAACCCAAGTATCTAAACTGAACAAAACTTACACTTAATAAGATTCTATTGTGCTTCCACCTCTTTACTCTCAGTCTGAAATAGCCTCAGGGATGCACCGGTAATATCCGCAAACAATTATGAAAGATCACTACAAAGCAATAGAGATTTGATAATAGAATGTTATTATCAAAAGGAACTACGGCGTGTGTAAACACACATGGAGACTAGAAGATGAAAAAAGATTGGGCTTGGGGAAAGCGAGACATAATCAAAGGACGAATCGAGCTGGACAACATCAGATTCAGATAAGTTAGTCGCTTATCATCACGACTCGTAATCAAACATCATCTTTTCTTTTTTACTTTGATAAGTAAGATTTTATTTAGCGAAAAACACATAGGCAGGGAGTGATAACTCTATAAAAATAGAGTTATTTTTACCTATTTTAGGCAACAATTAACGTAATATCTATGGGAAAATATTTGGATTTCCTTCTGATTATTTGAATTTTCCTTGTTTATGCAGAATAATAAGATATAGAGAAGATAAGGAAAAGAATGGCAAATATCAGAAATTCAAATAAATAAAAAAAAAGCGGTAGTGGAAGATGGATATCAAATCAGGAAATTCTTAATTTTGTTTCCTAATGTTATCTGCAAACGTTGGGAGATAGATATATGGGATATATCATTTGAAGAGGAGAACATTGAGAGTGAGAGAGAGAGAGGTAGGTTTTTGTTAAATCGTTTTCATTCTTCTAAGAGTTTTTCAAGTATTTTGAAAAAAAAAAAAAAAAAAAAGACCAAAGTGGTGACAAAATTCTTATTCTTTGATTCAAGATGTTGGGTTTGATTTATATTTTTATTTCTTATTCTACTATGTTCTGATTTTCTTTTGTTAGGGTTACGATGTAACCTAACCATGATAATGTGAATTTCATGATTTTTATGTTTTGCAATTGATTTCATTCATATGAGTTATATATTATTCTGCATAATGCTTTTGAGTGGTAGCCACCACTTGAATGATCGATGTGAATGTTTGAGACTGAAAAGTGATAATATGCAATTATTCATTGTAATATATAACCATGAATTAAACGTGGATAGAGATATACCGCATTATTTGTGTAGCTTTCGATAATAAGATGATCCAAAAGACTCATTGTAAGCTGGGAATATTCATAGTTTTTAATGCACTTATGTTTATTTTAATTCACATAGAGATATAGTGGATTAATAAGCTGAGTAGGTTTGTTATACCTAGAGATATGATAATAAATAGATTAGGAAATTCCGCTATCACATGTTTGATATCGTTCTTGTACTCACAACAATCTGAAATTCATATCTAGTGGTTATGGTGAAATCGGATTCTTTAACATATGTATCTGATCGATTTACTGCATTTAGTCTACAATTTTGTTTTTAATTTATTCTTAATTATATTTTGATTTGTTAGATAAATTTTAGAATTAATCTATTTTAGTATTTAATTAGTTTATTAATCATCGATCTCCGTGGGACGATACTTTTTTTTTATCATTATATTACTTGTTCAACACATTCACTTGCGTTTAGAATTTTACGAAAGGGAGCAATCCCGTTACAAAATAAAATATACAAGCTGAGGCACTAGGAAGCACAAGGAACTCTATCAATAAGATAAAGTTGAAGAACAGAGTGTCAGTATCCTTGCTTTTGTCCTTACCAGGCAAAGAGATGAGTATCCTGCTTTATGGAACAGCTGAACTTTGATACTTGTACAAATTGTCCAAGTTCTGAGCACAACGTGGGCTCTTCTAAATGTTTGGAAAGAGAGAATAAGTAGCATTGTTACGATCATAACATAGGTAGCTGGCAGGAATTGATCTACTTATACTAACGAATGCTCCTTATCAAAGGTAAGAGAAAAACACGCGCATGATAATGGACATGGAAAATGGTAGTTGATTCGTTAAGAAGCCTGCCAGAGGAAATGCGAGAACCCCTAGACGAAACTGTAATATTGATGACTTTGAACAAATCGAGCTTCCGCAAACGGTCCACCTCTCATTTCTGATTATTCTCCAACAATCGTGAACTATTCTTGAAGAAATGCCACTCATATCTTTTGTCCTGTTACATCTTTGAATAGACCAAATCCCTGTTCATTTGGTTCGACATGTCATGTTCTAGAAAAATATGCTACGTTGCAGATTCGAAGGATTGCCGAATTAGAATCAAGCTTCTTTTTGAAGACCAAATCGAGCAAGAAAACCCAAGAAAAGATTAAAATCTCCTTCAGCGACTAAATGAGCTTCAAAGAAATTGAACTTTAGCTACGCATCAAACTTCCATAACAGAGAGGATCGATCAGCATAAACCCTAAAACCCTAAATTAATTCCTGTGGAGGAGGAACGGAGAGAGACATAGGCAAATGGAGTCGTTCTTGTAATTTTAGTCACATCAGATAATTTCATGACCAAAATGGTACGACATCACCGCCGTTTGCCTTTTGTTGTCCACATAAGTCACCACGTAGAATTTTCAACAGCATTGATTAATGGATCATAAACTATAGGAAATCGAAAAAAAAAAAAATGAAGGAAGATGAGAGGGAGAGAGCTTCACTTAAAAATCAATTTATATTGTTTGTGGATGGAAATCCTTCAATATAAATTTTGGTCTATGGTAGAGATTTTTGTAATAACATAATACATACATACATACATACATATATATATATATATATATATATATATATATATATATATATATTTGTGTGTCTGTACCATTTCAACCACTGATTAATATACATGGTTAACATTTCAATCGGCCTTGCCCGTCTTTGCTAATCATGCTTGGATAGCCAAAAGTCAAGGTGAACACTTCTACCACCTAGAAATCCAACTTTAGTAATTTTCGTACCCATAATTAGCAAATTGATTTTTTTTTTTTTGGAGAGATGGATCGCAATACATCAAAAAAAAAGAAAAAAATAGAGAGGATTGAAATTAGCGCAGGCCCTCTTCCTTTTAGAGGAACTGTAGATTAACTCATATATTAAGTATCATCATTCAAATGCATATTTAAGATATTTCATTCGGGATAATTAGACCAAAGGTGCTGAACATTTGCTGATTACCTACCATCCATTATCTTTCTTTTATCAATCGATTGGTTCCTAAATTTTATTTCAATTAGACTATGTAAACTAGAGGCTTTAATTCTTGTACCGGTCACTTGATATCATCCTTAAACTCATTTTAATCAAATGGATTTTTAATCATATGTCTTTCTTGTTCGTGTTAGCTTTTGTATCCAAAGAATAAACAGAAATGCTTGAAGTGATGGTCAAATTATCATTGCACGCACCCTACGCCATTGCCGAGGGTGGCCGGACCTTGTTCGGCTAGCTACACGTACTCAAGAGTGTCGGCGCACAGAGGGCAACGAATGCGTACTACCAAAGGAAAGTGCCCCCGGCAAGCGATGACAATGATCGTGAGCGAGATGCTTGCTCGTCTCTCTCTACATTGTCTCGGCTGGAGCCCAATGACGGATGTTGAGCCATTGCTGAAGGTTGGGCAATGGCGACACCATCATGTAGCCACGCCCAGCCCTAGTTCGCCACTCTCACTCGCGCGCGCACTCATTGATACAGAGTTGTAGGAGGTCAGTATCCTTTTCCGTCTCAGCTATAAAATTAACGCGTAAGTATCATGATAGATAATAATTCTGATTAGTCCTGAATTTGGTGGAAAAGAGAATAGAAGAAAAAAGAAAAAGTGCCTGTTGTTTATAGACAAAGATCGGCACTTTGGCGCTTTGCACCTGGCAAACTGAAGATGGTAATTTTTGGAAATAAAAAATCCCAAAAAAAATTATCTTCATATTTTCAGGTTTATTAGTATTTATATTAATCCCAGAAAATGACTTGGTTTATCAGTTCATTTCTTATAATTTCTGCAAAATCTTCACCACTTCTTGTGCAAGTACACTTGGTATATCAGTTCATTTCTTATAATTTGCGATTCTGTTCGTGAATAAATACTGTTCCTCCACCATAAACGCTTGAATATTTAGAGGAAATACGTAAAGCCAGACGGCAAGGTTTTTAAACTTTGTGACTGTGGGTTATGACTGTTGATTCGAAAACAGGCATGATTGTTCGTATTCTCCGAGTTCATAATTGCTGTTCATGCTTTCAAGTGATTGTCCGAATCACTTTTCTCGTCGGTCGAAAAAATTTCTTTCCCTTTCGCTTTGGTTTCTTTAGAGAGACCATGTGAAGAAGTTTTAAAACCTTGCCGTCTGGCTTTACGTATTTCCTTTAAATACTGCAGCGTTTATGGTGGAGGAACAGTATTTATTCACTAACAGAAATTCAAATTTCAGTTCGAGTTTTCTTCTTTTCATCCCCATTTCTTCTATACCAAGCGTACGTGCGCAAGAAGTGGTGAAGATTCTGCAGAAATTATAAGAAATGAACTGGTATACAAAGTTCTCCCACTCTCCATGCTTTCTGTGTGCGTTTTCTTTTCCTCGCATCTTCTGTTTCTCTCTAGATTTGGCTTGACTGTTGCTCTCCGTCCCAGCGAATGTTCAGTTTTGAGCAATCAACGGCGGTGGTAAGCTGGGCGTTCAGTAGTCGCAACAACAGGGCGAGCTAGAGCAGCGACACAGGAACAGAGCAGAACAGAGCAGAGTCATACCGTGGCTAGTCAAGGCCAATGCAACGATTAAGGGAGGTGCCACTGTGTGTGTATCATCGGGGATAAAAGCATGATGATGAAGCACCGCCATGAAGTGAGTCGCCGGCAGAAGACTCGAATCAAGGAAAAACGCCAAGACGGAGCTGTCAAGTCCGTCTCTGCAAGGGCAATTTTAGGCGAAACCAGTGCTTCCAAGGCAGTCAGTGAGGCGTGGGATGAGCGCCTGCAACTTCAGGAATGGATGAATATAGGTTTGAGCGAGAAGAGCAAGCTCTTGAACGGCGAAAATTGAGGATCCGAAAACAGGGCCTCTAGGCCAAACTCATCGGAGCCAACACCGGCGATTGCCTGAGGGTCGAGTAGGTGTCGGCAACTGTGAGACGTTGTTCTGGAAGGTCAGCTGGTATTACAGTGAGGGAGCTCGGTGGAATGTTGAGGTGAGGGACAAGACTCGTGAGAGCTCCCTGATGCCAGAGAGAGGACACTCAGTCCCGTGGGCGCGTGTAGAGGAGTCTAGGAGTGACGAAGGTGGAGCTCACCAGTAGAAGTGAGCTAAACAAATGCAAAACCGACATGTTTTGTTTGTCACGTTGCTAAATAAGTAATATAAAAATTAATTAAATTAAATTAAAAACCACATTAAAAAAGAAGAAGAAGATGAACAGCGATTGAGGGCTCAACTCTCGCCGCCACTATTGTCTCCCTGCCGTTGCGAGGAAGGGCTGGCGATGGTGGGGGAGGGTCGGCCGAGGTCGTCAAGCCCTCAGCCGCTTTTCATGTTCTTCCCTTTTTTTTTTTTTTTTTAAAAAATGATTTTAAATTTAATTTAATTAACTTTTAAATTAAAATTCAAACCGTCCAAAACGACATCGTTTTTACATTATTATTTTTTTTTTGCTGAGTTAGCTCTCGGCGAGTCACATAGGAGTGCAAAATTAATAAAAAATTATCACGTATGATTTTCAATGGAGTTTGCCAGAGGTGGCATTTAAATGTTCAATTTTTCAAAAAAATGGCACTTAAGTGTATTTTCGTAACTTTTGAAGTATCCTCTTGTGTAAAGTTTTGACACTTGAGCTGTTCTTTTCTCTAGACTAAAGTGATTCGAATCGTACTAGTTATGATACTTTGTTTATATCAATTGTGAAATAGATGAAATAAAACCTACCATAAATATTTGCTCTAGTGGTCACTATTGACACCTAAATTTTGATTAAATATTTAGATTTTTATTGCATGGAAAATTAAATACCAATTTTGTCTTGGCAAAGCAATCCTCACCATCAAGGCAATCGGAGATAGCTCTGGCTCCTTAGCAACAATGCGTTGTTCCAATAAGCAACCAGAGACATGTTTGAGTCCTGAAAGAGTAGCTTCCTTGCATCATCAAGTAAAATGATACCTTGGTACTTGCCAAAAACTCAAGGTTCGCATTCCGTATCACTTCTTGCCTATAAGTAACTACATGTATCTTTTTATCTGTTTTAATATGTATTATGTTATATTCCAATTTTTGCATAGGACACCTAGTCCCAAACAATATTTTGTTTACTGTATATGTATGAATAAAATTTAGGTATCAATTCGTCTTTGAATACAATATTTACAAGTTTATTTTCAAAGAGAGGCGGCATGTTAATGCATAAATTTTGATTAAATATTTAGATGCTTATTACATAAAAAATTAGGGATCAAGTCCTAACAAAAATGATATTCACATCACCCAGGCATTAATATTATTTGCATCTACTAAAATTTACTGTTATTTTATTTCCCTTTATTTTACCTTATAGATATAAGAATATATCTATAAAAAATAAAAAAAATTAAAAATGAAAAGGGGCGAAAACGCTTTGGGCTGGGCTCAGGCCCAGCCGCCCTTTTAATTTTTCTCCAGTCTTCACCCAAGACCGGGGCCAGCTCCCCCCTCACGGCCTAGCCTGGCCTCACCTTCCTCCTCCTCCTTCCTTCTCCCTTCCTCCTCCCTCCTTACAACTTACGTGAGCGGTTCTCCCTTCTCTCCTTCTCTTCTCCCTTTCTCATGCAATAAGGACAGCATGCTACAAAAATGAAGGAGAAGAGCAGGCGGAAGTAATGACTGATGGGACGTCAGTTTGGCTGGGGGAGGCCAGTCGGCGCGCCAAGGACCGGAGGCCGAAGCCTCCGTCGACCGGCTTCCTTGGCCTATAAATAGGACAGTGCGAGCTCAGTAGAAGGGGGAGCCAAAGAGAGAGAAAAGGAGGGTGGAGGAGAGAGAGCGGAGGGGTTTCTTCGAAGAGACATCTGAGAAGCCCGAGAGAGTGAGTGGAGGGGGTGAAAGTAGAGGGAGAGCACCGAGAGAGTGGAGGTCGGAGAGGAGATCTGAGAGAGAGAGCCCCATCTTGGCCAAGCCACAGAGACCCAAGCCGCACAAGACCTCCGCCGTGTTGTAGCTGACGGTCATTGCTGGCACGACACCACTGCCTGCTGCTTCACCGACCTACCACCAATCCTGCTCACTGCGCCACCGCAGCCAAGAATACTGGGCCAGCCGCCGTCGCTCGCCGCGGCCGTCTCCATCGGGGTTTGTGGTGGGGGAGCAGAGTAGGCTACGAACTGGGTTGGGCGCGGGTTGTATTTGGGTAGAGTTTCGCTTGTCCAGGCCGGCTGGGTCTGGGTGTGCATGGGCTTGCAAGGTCATGGGCCTGGCTTTTCTTTCAAGTGAAATTTGGGCTTGATAAGAATTAATTCAAATTGGGCTCTTGATAGAGCCCGGTTCAACCAAAGTCAAGCCCGAGATAGGACTCCTCCGTCCGCTTCATCCAGCCTCTGTGCGTACGATGGATGACCTTCGTATTTCTGGGGGAGAGTGCTCAAAGTCTATTCTGTCGGATGAAGCTCAGGGCATTATTGATTTTGAAGCTTAAATGGGTTAGGCATAACATATCTAAGTCATAATCCCTAATTTTGTAAATTAATTTTTATCGGCGAAATTCATGTTAAGTAACTCAATTGATAAAATCGGAAAGTTTAGGTTTGAATTGACATAATAAGTTTAGGGCTGACTTGATAATTGCCCCAAAATAACTTATTTCAATATTTCTTCTAAATCAGTAATAATTCATAATAAAAATTAAAATGTAGATATGTGCTAGAATTAGACATCAGTTCAGATTATAGGTTTGCTAACTGACGTCAAAAGCAAATTAGTGCATCAAGCTCGTGCGAGAGTGTGCTACATGAGTCATCATCGTGCGAGTTTGATCCACTTTTATATCCATTGACAGATAGATAGAGATTGAAATGCTAGCATCATTCCCTTGAATTACGTCATCTCACCCCGGAACTTCATGAGCACCTAAGTTCATTGTAAGCTTTCCAACAAGATATCATTTGGCCGACACCCTTGTTGGTCTCAAATCACATAGCCACCTTTTCAAGGAAAACACATGATCAAATAAATACCCAAGGATCTAAATCAAACAATACTTACACCTAACAATAGTGAGTTGAGCTTTCCGGCGGCATTAGGGTTGTAGAATCCAAAAATGGATTTAAAAGATAATTGTTTCTAAATTTTATGAAGTAATGGTTAAACAACTAATCAAATGCCATACCTCGACACTTTTAAGGCAGAATGAGTACTGTAGAAGAAAAAAAAATTCTTAGATGCCCTCGGTGCATGTGAGCTCATCTCACGTGTACCATCGGATGAAGTGGGCCCATGTAGAACCCACTAATCTAACAGTAGTGTGAGCTACGTTCACGTGATCCATACGCATACATTATTGGCTTATTCTACAAATGATCGTGACAAGATTCTAGTGTTTAGAAAAAATGAAACAAATCCAAAGCTAGGCTCTATAACAAAATCTGCGTCCATAATTAAGTGCACATCAATGAATTGGTCCACTTGGCCTTGGACAATACTAAATGAACATATTGAAAGTGTTGGCATGACATGCCATTAATAAATAATGCTTTGATCGGCATGACGCGAGCCGTCATTATATGAATGCAACACTGAATGTTAGTTTATCCCTCTGTAGATATGATTCAAATTCTATTGTAGTCTCATCTATAATGGGTTGATGATATTACTGCATCGCTTGATTTATCAAGCACATTTTCCCAGATGAACATTAGCTCTCAAGGAATTGACGAAGCAAGATACATTTATTCATCTACTCAAAATTCGATGAAGAAATGGAGGCGTTTTGCTCCATAGTCTGAACAGAACAACAAGTTAGAAAGCACTAATAATCAAATCTCCACTCCAACAACTCACTTCAACACAATTGCAAACCAAATACAACTTAACAAGAAAAATCCATGGAAAGCCATTGACGACGAGCATATAAGCTGAATTATTATTTTCTCTCATTTTTTTGAAGAGACTTGAAAAGGTGGTGATTCTTAATGGATGGATTCTCGACGAAAATGAAATTAGCCACTTAGCCAGTGCCACCAAGAACACCCTTGAGCTTCTTGACCTGAGCATCATCAAGGAAAGTGGTGGCCTCCACCAACTCAGAAGGAAAATTATTAGCGAACAGAGCAAAGTCCACGATTTGAAGCCCAGGGCTCGGACTGCTGAAGCTGACTATGGCAAGTCCTGGACCTTTACCAGAATTCAGTTGGAAGTGCAATAGCCCCTGAGGGAAAATCATGCTATCCCTTTGTTGAGGGTCTTCAAGTAGACGGTGTTCGCTGATGATGAGATGAACCCAGCACAAATCGTCCCTTGGAGGACAAGGAGGACCTCCGAGCCACCTGGGTGCGTGTGCAATGGAATGACCCCACCGGGGGCTAAGTCCAGGCGGGCCAAGGAGATGCCGAGCCCATTTAGGCCAGGGAACTGGTTTACAAATGCCGTGGTCACCGCAGCCTTGATGAGGTTCGAGGTGTTCCCAGCCACGCCGAGGCCTGAGAAGACAAAGTCATTCACGGTGACTGCTGAGACCTTCTTGCAGGAGTAGCCCGCGGGGCCCTCGGGGGCCGAGAGGTCTGCAACGCAGAAGTCCTGGACCGCCGCGTGGGAGGCGGAGAGGAGGAAGGAGAACAGAATTAAGGTTTGGAGTATTGACATCTTTATGCCGACTCTTTAATTTCTTGGGAGAAGGATTTCCTTTCGAATGTGTGTTTGAGGGATTCTCGGGGGTTATATAGAGAGCGGCAAATTGTGGGATGTTCTGAGGCATTGGTGATTGGCCGAGAGGATAAGAGACCCCATGCAGGGTTTCACGTGCATGGCAATGCAAGACAGGGGTACCTTGAAGCAGACAGATTGCGATTCATGACACCTGTCGGAGGGTAATCTCTTCACAGAAAAGAACAAGGAGGTTCTTTTAGTTTGGAAATAGAGGACCATGAGAAAATATCTTAAGATTTTTTCGGGCTTCGTAAAAGAATATTCATCTCTTTAAAGAATGTGAACTCCAAATACATTTCCAATTGGAAGAACTCAATAAGAAGTTCAAAACTTGCAATTTTCGCTAGAAGTACCATATTATCTTAAAAGTGGCACATGATGACCAATCTATATTAGATTGTTTATAAGTGTGTCTTAGCTTAGAATTTTTATTTTTTGCACCTCTTTGGTTAGAATTTTACTCAACTAAAATTGAGAACTACACCACCAATAAACCATTTAGCCCAAGAATACTGTACTTGTCACTCAATTAAAACTTGGATTAACACAAATAAAACACCTCTCTCTCATTATGGATTTTGTGCTTGTTTAACTTACAAGCAGGTTATATTCAGACATGTAATTCAGTAATCAAATACAATTTAGATGAAGTTCCCAGCTATTAGAGATTGAAAAAAACATGACTCTTACAACTTTTGGTAACTATAGGAACTACATAATTTCTGGGACAAATAAACCACATTGCTCATCACAAAGGGGCGAATTTCGCTCTATTGAGTACTTCTAACTTTCTTTTTAAGAAAGTTTATTGAAATGGAAAAAGAAGAAGAGGAATTTGAATTATATGAAGTTATAGAGGGAGCGTCCGAAAATACTAATCTTAAGAGAATCAACAAGGTGGTCCCCGAGCACATGGGAGGAGAGAAATGATGGCATAAGAGGACATACAAGACAGCTAAAAGTGTAGCTTCTGCAGACTGCAGAGTCTTGGTTTCCGTTGTCCGATCTTTGGCCATGAATTTGAGTGGACATCGCGAATTCCCTATCTTTTAGGGTTTCTCGGATTTCAGGGAGCAACGTAAAAGAAAAGGCTTTCCCTAATTTCACGCATGACATTTGTCAAGATTGTCTCATTTGACTTTTTAGGGGATTTGATGCTTCGATGTTTGTCATTTGGTATCTTTCTCAGATAAATTGACCTATTTAATCACAACTATGTGATAAAACCATAATTCCATGGAGAGATGTGGCAATAATTCTCACATTAATGTAATGTACATGAGGTGTATAAAACTTTAATTGGGACTACTTGTCTATCTAATGTAACACTATATTGCAGAAAATTTCCTATTATACGTACTATAAACATATAATTAATGAAAAATACAACAATCATCAATCAATCCTATGATTTACAATGATGACTTTCTTTTTATCACCCCTAGTGGCTGAACGCATGCGATTGAGCTACATTAGACTCATTGGTGATCGTGCTCAGCTTATCCAAGTGTATGTTTGAGCAAAGATTGGACTTAGCTATCTCAATTTGCAGCCTAATTCAAGTTGTCGTGAGTATGCCAAATGAGTAACCCCTAGTGTAAGCACAATATCCTCTCCTTCCCAGCTTGTCCTTGCAAAATTATGCTTCCTTTGTGCGCTAAGCTCAACCCGAGGGGATCGAATCGACCATCACTATAAAAGAAGTTAGAAGATGCAGCCAAAATGCATTAAAAATGGTCCACTCCCTCTACCAATCCAGCAGTGAACAGACTAAAGGCCATTTTATATGGCAGTCAAGATATTTCCAAAGATCACTGAAAGAGAAACTTCATATGTCCTACAGCTTGTCTATTGGCCACGTACATTTATTGTATACTGAGGACTGAAGTGTGAACTGATAACGGCATTGTTAACATTTTCTTTCTAAAGCCCATTCCAATTCCTGTCCCTCCACTCATTCAAAGGTTAGTTGAAGATATTTGCCGGCAATCACGCGGAGAATTTTAATGTGGAATATGCGACGTAATGTTGATCAGAATTCTAAAACTAAAAGATATTTAACGGGTAAAAGGAGTTCTCTTTAGATGTAATAGGTAAATAAGCTTTTTTTTTTTTTTTTTTTTTAAATCCAACCCAACCATACTTGATTACAAGTGGCTAATGGGGATGCACATTTGCAAAAAGGATAGCACCCACTAACCCTGATATCATGTTATAAAATCCAAACCAATAACTTAAGCTGATAAGTAGAGGGAGATCATATGAATATAAATAATATATAGGATTTGTTGTCAAGTAATATGAGGTAATATTTTAATACACTTTGTGTTTGAATTTCACTATGTTAAACATTCATTTGGGTGATTTTACCATTCTATATGTATCAAAAAAAGTTCATCAAATTGCCCGACAACATGTTGAGAATTAGCTGACACATATAAAAAATTTCCAATTTTTTTACAATTTACAAATTACCATTTTTTAATCTTTGGCCAACTTTTATTTGCATATTTTACTGCTACATTAAATTTGCCGGTCCTTATATAAATTTACTAATCTTCATTCAAGCAAATCATCAATCCTTTACGAACTACTTTTGGTTTACAACTCTTGTTTGATTTATTTGCCAATATATATTTTATAATTTATCAATTTTTATTCTTATCAACTTTTTTTTTTTTTTTCTTTTTGATGACCTACGGATGATAGCATAGACGCTAGCTACCTATGGGATTATGAAACATAATGTAATAACCCATTAAATTTACTAAGCTTTTCTTCGGTTACCATCTAGTTTTTTACACAGTTATTTAAGTGCTCAGTTATTCTAATTTATAAATTTTTCTATTGAGTTAACAGCCCATTAAATTTACCAACTTTTTTTTAGAAATCACCGATTTATATTTCGATAGATACTCACATTTCTCTGACTAAATTATTAACTTTTGCAATACCGACTCTCTCTTGAGTTAGTCATCAATGTTTGTTTAGCTTTTTTTCTCAGTTACCAAGTTCTCTTGTCTATGACAGAAGAAAACTTATCTTATTTTTAACAATTTCTATTTAAATTTATCAATTACCATATGAAAATGTTGACTTTTTTTTTTTTTTTTTTTTTTGATATCCAGGGGATCCGGCCCGGCAAACTTCCTGGCACACTTTATGGGTGCTCATGGCCGCCGCCGAGCGCTAGCCGCGCGGAAACCACCAACTATACCTGGAGGGGGACTAGCATAAGACCTTACCACCATGGCCTCTCACTTAAGACACTAGACGCATCGCGTTGCGCTTACTGGAGGAATCGAACATCGAGATTGACTAAGGCGGGAGCGACTTAAGCCACTGCGCCACCAGCCGCTGGGTATGAAAGTGTTGACTTTTATTTAAGTGATTTACCAAATCTTCTCCGATTGAGTTACTATCTTTTGTTTTACCAACTTTGGTTTATTCTTAAATTTACCTGTCAATTTTTGCACTTCATTCTCTCTAGCCTCCACACACACCCCATTAAAATAGAATTTTATACGCTGCAAAATGTTCATACATGACCGCACCAAAGTTTGATCTCCACTTTAATGACATGAACTGCAATAGTCAAATTTTCCCTATTGAAGGCAATAAATCGAGAAAATATTTAGACCCACCAGCTCGAACGAAGTCCATAGCAACCTTTTGAAATTGCTCGACAACCTGCGATACTTCGAATGTGTCCATAGCTCGAGCTTTTGACGATATGTCGTCGGTCCGCCAGGCATGAGATTTTTCCACTTCTCCAATTTGAACTAGTTGGTGGATGAGATTGATGTACCTTGACCGGGTCGATAGACTAAACCAAAATTAAAAAATAAGATGTCAATTAGTGATACCTTTGTACTAGCTGAATTCACTCTCATATGAAAGAAGGCCAAGGAATTCTGCCCAAAAGAGTTGAGCCCATATGATAAGTTATATAGAGAAATAAGATTTATTATCTTTTAAGTGGTGGCCGCAAATAAATTAGCAGAAACCAATGACAAAAGAAAAAGAGCAAGCAGAAAATCTGAGATTTGAGAATCAGTTTGATTTATATCAAGCTGGCATTGGAGGTCAATTTGTAATCCGATTGAACTGAAATTTTGTAAACGTTTTTGGGCACACTCTTCTCAAATCTGGACGGTTTAATTTTCGTTTGAAGCTCCCTATACCATGTATTTCGTGGATTAATCAAAACTTATATTTTTGGTCAGATTTATCCTTGATCTCTTGTGAAATTTATGCATTTTGCCAAGAATTATGTTCTTGAGGTCTTTGTTGCTATGTACCTCTAGCATTTATTAGAGAAGAACTTTGTTCACCCGATTTTGTTGATAGTAAATATTGTTGGGTGGATTTCGGTCCTGTGATTTTTAATCTCCTCACTCTGAGGAGGTTTTCCACGTAAAATCGTCTTGTGTTTGCATGCTTGATATTTATTTTGCTATACTATATCGGATCCTTTTAGATTTACACAAGAGGGGAGATTATTCTATTCCGTTACATTAATATGATATTGTTCGGATTGTTACCATTTTCCATCGCTTTAGAGTATAATCATCAACAAAATATCAAGCCCGTAGAATTTAATTGAACCAGTGACTTCATTGAACCGGACAAAGCAACAGATAAATAAAGCCAAAAACAGATATAGCATCTAAGAGAAGTAAGCCTCTCAGACCATACAAACGCATGACGAGCTGGTGCAAAAGGTCTGGTTAGAATATGGAAGATTCCTCCTAGGATTCCATTTTCATCAGAATATATTTCAAAAATTGTGGCAGCTGCTATTCGGTAAGCATGAACACGATTATTCTTTGAGCAATTTTCAAGCTATAACTCACGTGCTTCTTCAAATGTTAGAAGGAAAAAAAAAAAAAAAGAGAGAGAGAGAGAGAGATTGATTTTACATGTTTAGTTTCTCCCTATATGTCAATTTATTGCCCTTCAATTATTTTTGTTATTATGAAAACATAAACCACATATAACACGTTTATAGGTGCGGTTAGACTCAAACAAATTAAAGTCAAATAGAGGGGAAAATGAAATCTTATATATATATATATATATATATATATATATTAATTAGAAATTAGGAATTTTGTTACCAGTGTGCAATTTAGGTCTCACATTTACGTGCTGGACACTTGGAAGAATATGGTTTTAAAATTCAAACACACACATGTCGCTCATCAAACTATGAATATATAACTATCTTTTTACACTAGCGGTGGACCTAATAAGAATTATAAAGAAAAAAATTATTATCTAATTCCTAACTACTAGAGCAATAGATTCATCTTATTCTTCTTAGCGGTCCTTCGTTGTCCGTTTTGAGCACGTTTTACAAAGGTAGGGGCCACCGCAAGGTTTTCGGGCCCAACATATTGAGGAAAATATCATCCTCACTTCGATTCTTTTGAAAATTTCAGGACACAATTTCACCTCATAAAGTATATAATTTCTTGTGCTTTTCCCCTTTAACTTTTTAAAATTCATTTTTTAATTTTTACCTCATAAAATATCTTCCTAACTTTCGGCAGAAGATGGAGCCACCCTCGATTTGAACTGCATCCACCACTTTCTTCCATGCTTCCACTTGTTCCTCGGTATAACAAACATGCCCATGGGAAAACCCATGTTCATTTATCATGAGCTCTATAATAAGTTTAAGGAAAGAAACATTTTCAAAAGAGCGAAAAAAAGAAAAAAAAAAAAGGAAATGATAAAGAAAAACAAGAAAAACATGCTGTTAAGTCTGCAAAGTGAGACTGGGTCCAAGGACAATGGGCTTATATTCTGACCAAAGATTCATCTTGAATGATAACATGAAATCTAAAGCTAAACAGATGTTTCCTGTAGTTTTAGAGATGGTACATTATGCAACTCTCTCCCATAAATGAAACTCGATTGAATTATCAACACTTTTATGAAATTACCCGGCCCCGGTCTCGGAAACCACAGTGCCTTCAGTGATGAGAAGGCAGAGTCATCCTCTGCCCATGACTCTCCACCATAGCCGGTTGCGGAGTGCCATTTAAGGCCCTTCGTCTTGTCAACGGTGCAAGCACCACCCTGAACCACCGCAGCAAAAGAGTCGTCACTCAGCCAACGACACCAGTATGGCATGACTGCATGGTTCGTCCCAATGATCGCTATTACTTCATTTATGTTTACAATTTTTAGCTATTATGTCTTTTTTTTTTTTTTTTTGGTAAGGTATTTTAGCTATTATGTCTATAAGTCAGATGTACCAAAAAAGGTAATGACGCGATGGCTTCTCTACACTGTCACCAAGCAAGCCAAATCGAATCTCGAGAAGGGAATTTGCACACAATTAGATAAATTAATTTGATATTCTAAAGAATTTTATTAGATACATGCGTAGAGATTGGTTTATCAAAAGTGGATTTACAAAGTGGCATGATATGGTCTTGTTGGACGCTTGAATAGAACCTGCTTACTCATTATCCATTTATTCGCGTTCAAATTTTGAAGCATAATTCCAGTCAAGATTTCAATGTAGATTTAAGCCTAAACCTTTGCAAGAAATTTTAATGTAATCCTTCGTATTAATTTCGCTGGAAATGGCTAACATGGCAATTGATTATCTTCGCTGTCCCGCTTGACACATTAACATGTCGAGATTTACTCGCAAAAATTAACCGAAATGACTATATTAGAATTTCGCAAATATTTTGAACTAAATTAACAAAATTGAAGAGTATGAATGAATTGGTATATTTACAATAGGTTTATGACTGATTAAACAATTTTCCATAATTGTATATATATATCTAATTGGAGAAAGTTTTCTCTGATCAAAGATAAGGGAAAAAAACAATTTCAAAGAAATTAATGAATACAGCTGTACATTTTTTGTATGGAATGGACATTCTCTCTCTAGATTTTTAGACGATATACTATTTTTTTTAAGTGTAAATAACAAAATAAATGTCCTCATTTGATTCAACAATTTTTGTTCTGTTCAAGAAGGCAAAACTCTCTCGATATGCAGAGTTTCCCTCTACCATCAATGGTAGTTTTCCTTCTATCTAATCCAGAACCCTAATTAACTTTTCCACTCTCCATCTCTGATCAGTGCCAGCTTGAAGTTTCGTCGTCTACTTCTCCCCTTCGAAATATTGTTTTCGTCTTTCTGCTTCTCTTGGGACTTCGATGGGTTTTCTTTCTCTAACCAGCGATGAATTATCTTGACCCACTCAATCTCCCTGCTGAATTGCATGTTGACGATTCTACTTTTTGTACGATGAAGACGCTGCTTTTGCTTCTGTCGCTCCTTTCAGCTATCCATTCCGTTAGCCTCATTCCCTCTCCGCTGCACATTTAAGATCGTTACCCTTCGAAGATTTAGCCCAATGTCCCTATCACATCCGTTAATTTCCTATCTATTACATACCCAGCATTCTACTACCCTTTGCATGCGGATGACAGCCCTTACCCCTCTGTTTTCTGAATTGCGACTGTCCTCATGGCACTTCCGCAAAGGAAGAGCAAGCTCGCATTGCTGCCCTTTGTAACAGATTGGGTCGATTGTGGTCAGAGCAGGATATTGACACCTGGGATGAGTCGCCTCCCCTGGAAAAACTTGAAGAATGCCGAAGGATATTAGTCGGTAAGGTTTTATCAAACTCCTCTATTAATCTACAAGCATTCCAGAGTGCAATGCAGCGTGCATGGCGTACAGATTACGTCCAAATCACTCAACAGGAAATGGATATCTACGTCGCGAAATTCAAGTTAGAAAGTGATAAAAGGAGAATAGAAGAGGGAGGACCTTGGCGTTTCTCTAATAATTTGGCGATTTTTCAGCCCTGGAAGCCGAACACCCTCTCCACCAATTCAAGCATCCATAAGATACACCAAGTACTTTTACCCCTCATTTAAACGATTAATGCAGATCTAGGACCCTCAAGAACATACTTTTGTCATGTGAGACTCCTTATCATTATTTTCTTGGTTAAGAAAAGGATAGCCCGTTTATCCAACAACAAGGTCATGAGTGTAAAACATCTCTCGAATGCACTCATTTAATGGTGCATTAATATTGAACCTTTATACTAAATCATGACTAGAAATGAAAGTTTGACTGTATGATATCAAATCTGTATCACCATCGGTCACGGCCTTCATTCCTAGTCCTTGAGTGTACTCGCTGGCTAACATAAATGTACCTTGATGAGCATTTCTTACAATTTGGCTTCTTCATCTTCTGTACTAGTCTGTTCAAGAGATGGCATGATTCGCGGTTGAGTTACATGGAGATAAGCGAGTTTTAATCCCATATAAGCCTCAAATGTGTTGAGTTGTTTGATCACCATGAGTCTTAGATTGAGTGGATCAGAATCCATGGCATCGACATAATTGGACACAGGTGAAAATCCTAACTGAAATCGATCACCGCCAATAGTTGCAACTACCGCTCAAATGATCTCCATCGAGAATCTGCACCAATTTTCAACTAGACCACCGTATTAATCCGTTCTATCGTTGACTGCATCCTTCAGGAATCGATCGATGAGATAGCCATGTGCTGCATGGAGCTCGATCCCATCGAAACCCAACGTTTGTCCAACTATAATGTCAGAACACTGTAGGACCAACTCTTTGTTTGAACCATCATTGCCATTCACTCGATCTGTAGGTCAGGGTCAGGCAAAAGGTTTCCATGGATGGACTAGGCAATGCCTAGTAGGTATAGGGTCACAAGGTTATTTGAGAGTTAAGTGGATCTATAAAAATGATCATGACAATGCGTCCAGTGCATGTTGTCTTTAGGTACCTAACATTAATATAGCTGTTAATTGTAATCTTACATCACTTCATTACGTGATTGTAATGGGCCTTGTACATAGATAGTCGCAATAGAATCAGCAGGTTTATTGAGCGATATAATCAATCTTGAGTATGAGACAGAATTCTCTTTTCGCTTTTAAATGCACCAAGTCATTTCGTAACGTAAATTTTCACTTCCATTGTCGGGTCACCATCTTGTAACCGTTTGACTCTTTTCAATACAATTTTATTTGAATCCTCATTCAGTGCACGAACGGCAAAATTACATAAGTGGAAAAATTTTCAATGTCAAGTCTTATCAAAATTAAAATGGAAAACAGCTTAGGATAGTGAATTAAGACACGAAATCTCGTAGCCTAAAAAAATAAATAATAAATAAAAAAAACCTGCTCGTATGGAGCTGATTGCTGCCTGACGAAACTGCTCGACAACCTTCGGAAATTCAGATGTTTCCAAGGCTCGACGCTTGGAGAAATTTTCCTGGGTTCCATCGAGCATGAATACTTTCCAATTCTCCAATATGAACGCTTGGTTGACGAAATTGGTGCACCCTCACCAGGTTGCTATACTAATAAGCTAGAAATAAATTATGATTAAGCAATGGCATAACTCTATTTCACGAGATAACGATATAGTAAAAATGGATCAATCGAGATTGAAATTTAGTACATAGTGAAAAGTTGAAGTAATTATTTTTATGGGATGCCTGACCCGCATGCCATAATTGACAAAAAAAATTTAGACCACCCTTGGCATAAACAGCATCGACCACATTCTTCCATGCATCGATTTGTTCTTCGGTGTAAATTCCGGAACATGTAGAAACCGAAATTCATTTGGCATTAAAATAGCTCAAGCATCCAATGTGCGTTTAGACTACACCAAAATGATAAACAGAGTCTAAGGAGTGATATACAATTAGTTATATATATATATTTCACTTCAAGAATCTAAGGAGTAATATACAGTTAGTTATATATATTGCACTTCAAGAAAATATAATTTATTCATGTAAGTAATTATTGATAGTTCATTAGATCTTAAGCTGAAAGTGCGTTAGAACCAAACTGAACCAATCAACCTGTTCATCTTCATTTGGCTCTATTCCAAACTCACACATAAATTGATTTAGTATCAATTTTTCTCAGAAGACTACAAAAGCGTCATATGTCATGTCATAAGTGTATATATACGTAGTAAAATAACCGTTTACAATATGTGATTTAATTGAAAATAAAGGATTATTAAAAGTACCCGATTCCCTCTTGAGAGATGGCAGTGGTTTCATTGACGTTGTTAGAGATAATTAGGGATTTTAAAAATAATTTCTGTTAATTATGTTGATTAGATGTATCTCTCAAGATTGCACATACATTGTTGTATATTCTGCATATTTGATGGAGATATTATCTTAGAATAGTTGTTTAATAAAGCTTATAATTAGGCCAATGTATGTATGTATGAATGTATGCATGTACGTATGTATGTCTATATCAAAGTATACACAAACTCCCTGTGCTTTCCTATCAATGCGGAGTATGAACCACACTCCAATAGACTCAACAAAGAAATACTTTATACTGAAAGTCATTCTTCAGTTTTTTATAAAAGGAGATGGGTCTTATGGTGACTGTAGATAGGAAGTATTATGGGAACACAAGGGAACCAATGAACATGCTTTAACGGGATTTCACCATCGTCAAAGAACACAAGACTCTAATGAAATTTAATCGATGAGAAAGTACATCTAAATAAATATACAATGTTGGAACTTAATCAACGATGTTGATATAAGAGTTACGACTCCAACTACAATTGAGATATTCATTGAAACTTAATCTACAATGAGATATTTGAGAACTACAATTATGGTACTAGAATTGAAAGATAATTAAATGATAATGAGATTTGTTTTTTTTTTTTGGTAAGAATGATAATGAGATTTGTTCGTTGGTGTAGGGTCTTACAAAGAGTACAATATGGCTATTAAAACCTACAATCGATTGTTACAAATGGAGTTACATACCATTAGCATAAAAGAAACAACATCCTAATGGCGGTTACAAGAAGTTATATTATCCACTAACTCGTATTTTTTAGGACACTTATTTATAAGAAGTCACAACCATCCTAAAATAGCAGCAATATAAATAACCACCCAATAATTATCCTCATGTCAATTGCCTGTTGCAAAATTTAATAACATCGTCGATCAACTTCAAAGTTCTTGTGATAAATTTCACATTGTGTATTGTCTATGACTTCACTAGCGAGTTATCGATTTTCTTCAAATTACTGATGATTTTATTCATAAATAATCAAAATTGCTCTCTTTGAATAAGTCCATCACTTGTCAATAATAACCCAAAGTTGGTCATTTTTATTTTTTTATGTAAACAATCTTCTAACACTTTCCGTAACTGTACGCGGGCCTAAACACATGAATTGCAGGATGCAAACATCACTACATGAAAAGTGAAGGCGACAACACATCTACGGAAACAGATAGATAACACTACAGGAAGGAATTGACCAGACTTGCACGAAATACTTTTACCCCCTATTTAGACAGTCAATACAAATCTAGTTCTCTCAAGAACAAACTTTTGTCATGTCAGAGTCCTCGTCATTACTTTCTTGGTCAAGGAAAGGATAGTCTGTGTATCCAACAACAGGGTCATGAGTATAAAACGTCTCCCGGACGTACTCATTTAATGGTGCGTTGATCTTGAACCTATATACTAAGTCGGGATTAGCAATGAAAATTCGACCATATGCTATCAAATCCGCATCTCTGTCAGCTATAGCTGTCATCCCTAGCTCTCGAGAGTGAACCCACAGGCTGACATAAATGTACCTTGATAAGCTCTTCTCTCAGAGTCAGCATTAACTTGGCTTCTTCATTTTCAGTAACAATTTGTTCAGGAGATGGCATAAATCGAGGTCGAGTTACATGGAGATAAGCAAGTTGTGTTCCCATATCAGCTTGGAATGTGTTAAGTTGTCTGATCACTGCGAGTCCTAGGTTGAGTGGATCAGAATCCATGGCATCGACGAAATTGATCACAGGTGAAATTCTAACTGCAACGTGATCACTGCCGATAGCTGCAACTACCACTCGGACAATTTCCATCAAGAATCTGCACCTATTTTCAATTGAACCACCATATTCATCTGTTCTATCGTTGATTCCATCCTTCAGAAATTGATCAATGAGATAGCCATGTGCCGCATGGAGCTCGATCCCATCGAAACCTAACGTTTGTCGAACATTGATGTCAAATGAATGCCATGTTACTAACTTATAAACTGTTAGAACATTATGATTCCATATATCCATATAGGTCAAGACCGCATATATAACTCTTAATGGATTAGGCAATGCCTAATAAATAAACTCATCAAACAGGTAGGTCAAGTTAGATAAAAATAGTTCGACTCAAATTGACCCAATTAATTAACACATTTTCATGCAATATAAATCTAGTGGCCTATACTCGATCCAACCCACACTCAGTTTGACCCACACCTAACTTGATCCATTTTACTAAAACTCTTCCATATTTAACTCAATCTAGGACTACTCAAACCCAAACTAAAGTGCGAGCAAGGAGTGAACTAGCGGAAGACTCGAGCGAGGGGCAAAGAGAGTGAAGAAAGAGTCATAGAAGTGGGTTAGGTATAAGTAAGTTGTGAACTCATTAACATACATATTATTTTGAGTTTTGCTATTCTAAACTCATTTATGACCCATTTACTAAATATAACTAACCCATATAACAATTTAACTATCAAATATAGGCTAAGAAATGGATTTATGATCCATTTTGACATGTCTACTCATAGGCACATGGTTGCAAACAGGTTGGTTGGGAGCTATGAGTATCTATATGTGTGGGAGTACACTTTCGGCTTTAAAGTATCTAACATTAATAGGCTATATTTGTTCACGAAAAATAAATGATGTGAAAAATAATTTCCTAAAAATAATATCATGTATCGCTTACAAAAATAACAAATGACATTTTTTTCACTATCAATCAAAATAATTGGATATAGATAATTATTAAAAATGTAAATATCTTTTATTAATTAATTATTTCAAACAATATAGGCAAATGATTTTCAAATCATTCATTTTTCATCAAACAAATAGAGCCTAAGTATAATCTCACATCAATTGACTACATGGTTATAATGATAAGATCCTCTCCATCCAAACATATAAATTTTTAGGCTGGACAATTCTTGCAATAGAATGTCAATCATCCACTTGTTTATTGAGTGATATATTCAACTTTTAACCACGAGAAGAATTCCTTTTTTTTCCCGTCCTTAAGTGCAACAAGTCACTTTTTTGACGAAATTTTCACTTCGATTTATCTAAGTCAACTTTCTTGTCACCATTTGACTCTTCCCAATGTAATTTCTGTATGAATCCTTGCTCGATCCAGTTAAACGAGAAAGATTACATAAATTGAAAACTTTGCATGTCATGTGTCACAAATTTAAAATGAGTGAATCAAGACAAGAAATCTCGTAGCCTAACCTGCTCGGATGGAGTTGATTGCTGCCTGACGAAATTGCTCGACAACCTTCGGAATTTCACATGTTTCCAAGGCTCGAGGTTTGGAGAAATCGTTTTGGGTTCCATCAGGCATGAGTATTTTCCAGTTCTCCGATATGGACCGGTTGGTTGACGACATTGGTGCACCCCCACCAGGCTGATATACTAATAAACTAGAAATATATTAGAATAAAACAATAGTAACTATAATTATAAGATACCGACGAAGGAAAAGTATCAATCAAGAGATAATATATATATTTAAGGAATCAAAGAAATTACTTTTGTGGGATGCCCGACCAGCGTGCCACAATTGACAGAAAATTGGGCCACCCTTGGCATGAACAGCATCCACCACTTTCTTCCAAGCTTCGATTTGTTCTTCGGTGTAAATTCCAGGAACATGTGGAAACCTAAATCCAATGTATTTTTTAGACTAAACCAAAATCATAAACTGAGTCTAAGGAGTAATATACAGTAAATCTATATTTTTCACTTCAAGAAAATATAGTTTGCTCATGCAATTTATTATTGGATAGTTAATTTGATCGTAAACTGAAACTGGATTCGAACCAAACCCACCCAATCAACCTGTAAATCTTTAAGATCCAGTCGAATGTCAAGCCATACAGAGAAGGAGAAAATCATGAGCGACCGTCACATGTCATGTCATCAATCTATGTATACGCAGTGAAATAACCGACTACAGTCCGAAATTTAATTGAGAAAAAAGAGTATAAACATGAAAAGTACCCAATTCCCTCTTGAGCGATGGGTGTGGCTTCACTGACGAGAAGACCTCCCTCCGTCGACCGCTGTCTGTAGTACCCAGCCAGCGCCGGCTGTGGCACTCCGTTCAAGGCTCGGCATCTGGTCAGAGGCGCGAGCACCACCCTGCACCGCCGTGCCAAACTCGACTCGGTTTCATCTCACACGACCCCTTAAGAATTGAAAATGGAGAGCAAGACCAGCTAGTATCAGATGTAGAGTAACAATACCCACCTGTGTGAGAGGTTGAATTTGCCCATCTCGTATGGACTGAAGAGGTCCGTCATCGCTGTTTCTTGGTCGGAAAGCCAGACGAAGAGAACGAAAAATCAGAGAGAATCAGGTTTGTGAAAGTCAACGGCGGGGTCGATTGCTATATTTATATAGGCAATGAAGAGCCTCGCCTTCGGAAGCTCCTTGTATTGATACCGACACAATCAAATAAGTTTCTTAAAAAACAAATGACGGGGAAATTTCAGAAGAATCCCTGGAGTGAGTACTCTTTTAAGATACATTCAAACTGGGTGGGATTTATCTTGAAGTACCCTAAATTTGTGATTTTGTTTCAATTGACACCTTATCTCATTGGGAATGCAAATCTTCACCGCACGACAATCACGTGCATGTCTTTTGTCATATTTCGCACCATCAGCAAGGATCATAGGAACCAGCACCACTTGTAACGACGAAATGTTGTAATTACAATACAATTCTTTTTTTTTTTTTTTGGTAAGTAATATAGGTATTTCATTACTTAAAGGCAGCTTTACATAGGAATCGAGCATTACATCCTGAAGCTATAGCTTCTGCAGCTACCAAACTTTGCAACATAAAGGGAGGAAATATGTTCCAGTTATGGGCCAGATCAATTCTTCCATAGGCGCTGGCAGCCCAATCCGCAACCCCATTTGGCCTCTCTTTTTGCAGTGTTGTAGATGTAAATTAGGGCACAGAGAGTGCAGTCGATCTCCGCGAATAGCACACGCTCTTCCCATGGCGGCGTTCGCTTCGCTTGAAGGATGTTGATCAAGACCAAGCAGTCACTTTCCATGATAATGTTCTCCATGTTGATGCCATGTTGCAGAAGATGTTTAATAGCCAGGGCAAGTGCCTATACCTCGGCTTGAAATGCTGAAGCTGCTGTAAATTATTGCGTGTAAACATCGGTAAGAATCCCTTGGTGATTTTTGCTTATACAGTCGGGCGTATCACTTTTGCACATAAGGAGAAAATATGGAGATGTATCCTCTCGAACAAGCTAAGCAACACCCAAAAAAGATACTTTTTCTCATACAATCACAACCATCGACCGCATACTCCATGACTTGCGACCACCTTGTGACATGTTTCTTCAACAAGTTTCAACTGCCTTCGTTTTAGACAAAGGAAGTATTGGAATTGAGTTTAGTTTGTTTGGGAAATTTGAGGATTAGGGTTTAGTTTAATCGGGAAATCTGGGGATTTTTCGGCAGAGTTAAACGCATGTGAAGCGCATGCACTCAAACCGGACAATAATGCCCTTGTCCACGGCGCAAGAGACGGCACATGTCACGCATGTGGTCATCATCAAGCAAAAAATTGTGGCGCCGGCGGAATATGGGGTCAATTGAGATGGAGCCACCAACTTCGTGGGGGTAATTTGAGATAAACCTCATTTTCGGGGTATTCTAAGAAAAATGTCCCACTCCAGGAGGGATTTTTGGGAAATTTTTTCACAAATGAGTGCATGCATTGGTTAAAGTAAATAACAAATGGGATTGGTGCTCAAGAAAGACTTTATTTGATGTCCGTCTCATACTCATCCAACAAGGACTCCAGACTCATTAGCCTTTCTTTGTCATTGTTAATCAGTCATGCCGCCCGTGGCACTTCGATGTCCCCGCATTTTTCGTCATGTCGACTTCTTTACATTTAACCTTTCTTAAAAAGCTGCTTAATCAATCTAACTTTTTTAAACGTATAGAATCCTTGTTCGGCCCTCTTAATCTATATCTCGTCTCCGCCATGTGCGTTAGCCAACTAAAAAATAAATGTTTGGCTTCATATTCAATTCTCACCTGACATTAACCACTTAAATTATTGCTATAAATAAAACTCAGCGAAAGATTTCAAACCGGGGCCATCTTCAGCCGGCTCGGGAGGCATTGGCATATGTTCTACTTGTATAGAACGTGACAATTATGGGTTCCCTCTTGGATCTTCTCGTCATCGTGTCGTTAACCCAATTTTACTCCATCATCTTTCGAGGTTTGTTTTTTATACAAAAGTTGGCGTCCGAGTCATGTAATGTAAGAGGCACGAGAAGTTCGAATTGGCATTGTAGCTACCATGATGGATCTGAGGATCGTCTCATACGGCAAGGGTGATTCCCAGATTGCTTAATAGAATTGTATTCCCCCAGGACGAAATTACGAACTAATGATGATTTTCATTTTCGCTGAAAGCCCGTGCCATTACATTTATTTGCTTTTGAGACAGGCATGCGCTTGTTGTTCTGCATTATAGAAAGATTATTTGTTAACGAATTATTAATTAGCCATTTACGTTAAAAACAATCGTGGGTGTTAAAGCGACACTTCCCTCGTCTTACCTTAGTTCTCTTTTAGCCGTTCTTTTATACTTATAGCAAAAGCTCAAGGCTCAAGCTACGTAAAGGTTAATGTATGTAACCACCAACCCAATCTTGAGATATAGATATCTCTTGATCGTAAGTATTCAATGGCACGTCAATCTGAAAAACAATGGATCAAGTTGTGATGAAGTAGTCAAATTTATGGTGCTCATCTCTTAAAACACACGCTATCATCTATAATGTCGGAATTAACAAATGAAAACGCGTTACGATTTGTCAACCTTTCACATGATATTTTTTGAGTGTTATTTGGGCCGACTATTAATGTTTCCATTGGATATCATTTTAGATTTTCACCTAACATTATCTTATAAAATAGAAGCTTAACTATAACATTGGAGACAGGAGAGAAAAACCTAGTACCTAAAACATAATTGATGGGCTGAGAGGCGTCTATTTTAAACACTCTCAATATAAAAAGAGAAGAAATAGAATAACATTTCTGAAGGAAGGAATATATTTAATTTAGGACAATGAAACAATGTGTCCTGTGAATGGACTCAATCGTTGGATTGGAATGAATAGTTAATCTTCAATTGACATATTTGTTTAAAAAGTTGACTTTTATTAAAAAGAAATTTCGAAATTGTTTAATCGCAACTTTTCTAGTGTTTAACCAAGTATGACATAATTAGGACTATCCAATGCTGAACGTTCGCTTGAACTCTTTTTATTGAAGCTTTTTTTGCCACATTGACATTGCAAACTCTCTAACAACCCAGAGGGGTGCCAGCTTCTTACAGGCCAAAAAAACAAAAAAAAACAAAAAAAACAAAAAAAAATGAACAGTGATTTCTACCAGAAATGAATATATTATTCTATGAATTTTTAATAGTATATCAATAGATACGAACACGTACAATACAAGAGAGGATTATAATTTGTTGAACAAGAAGAAAATATAATTACTCAACAGACTCTATGTAACTGATTCGATAATGTACAAATCATGTACCCTATTATCAAGGCCATTAAGGTATATGCAATGAGCAAGTTGTCTTGTTTCTTCGGTCCTCCTTAGTGCTTAAGTTGTACACTGTAATCCAAAGTTCCCAGGAGTATGAACATACCAATAGCATTTTCATTAACTGCTTTTGTCATTTCCCCATTTTCTGGTCAAGAAATGGGTAACTATGTAACCAACAATCGGATCTTGAGTATAAAATGTCTTTTGTTGTAACCATTTAATGGTGCATTAACCTTAAATCAGTGGACCAAATCAATGTTATAGATGAAGAGCCAACCATACGATATCAAGCCCATGTCTCCATCGGTCAAACCCTTCATCCCGAGCTCTCGCATGAAACCGCCGCTCGACATGAAAATTCCTTGATAAGCTCTCCTCCAAGTTCTCATCACTCAAGTTTCTTTGTCCTCCTCTTCTTCACCGTAATTTTTCATGCCATTGGTTGTGTATCGAGGTTGAGTCACATGGAGATAGGTGGGTTTGGAGCCTCTCTCGTTCTAAATCTTGCTTAGTCTCTCGATGATCACGAGGCCTAGATTGAGTGGTTCAAAATCCATGGCATCTACGTGGTCGATTGCCAGTGAGATTCTAACTTCCATTCCATCAGTGCCAATTTCTCTAGCCACCACTTTGACAATCTCCATCTAGAATCTATACCTATTCTTAATTGATCCTCCAAGTTCATCTATTCTATCATTGATCAAGTCCTTTAAGAATTGATCAATAAGGTCATCTGCTCCATGGATCTCAACACCATCGAGACCTAAATTCAAAATTGATTTTATTATCAATACTTATGCACAACAAGCGAAGTAAATAAAACTAATTTTAGTATCCACTATGTTATGATTATCGTTCATGGACTAACTTGCCTTAATGGTATTTTCAACTGCTCAGCAATATTGCTCAATAATTTGCCATACTTCATGTGTTTGGAGGGCTCTTGGTTTGTGAAAAACATGAAGAGTCCCATCGAGCATGAAATTTTTTAATTTATTAGAAATAGATTAACTTGTCGATGAAATTGGAGCGCGTCCATCAGGTTGATAAACTAATACAATCAGCATTATACCAATTGTTGTTAGAAACTAAGTACTGAAGGTGAAACTTAAGAAGTTAACATTGCCAAATTTTTAAAAAAAAGTATAATAGCAAAAACGAATTGTCAAATCCAAGCAGTGCAGGTCATGATTATGTGATTTATGGTGGAGCTCCAGAGATGTTTTGTGGGTTGGTTTGAGAAATGAATTTAGTACCACGGTTGGAAGCGCGACCAACGTGCCAAAGTTGACAGAAGATGATGCCGCCCTTGGAATGAACAGCATCCACCACGTTCTTCCCTTATTCGACTTGCTCTTCCGTATAAATCCCAGGAGTACCTGGAAGCCTGGTTATTCTCAAAGTTAAAGATCCTCCTATAATCCAAAGTGAAGTTCATAGTTTGCTGTACAACGGTAGGTATGCAATTTCAATTCCTTCCGGCGCGATATACAGAAGATAGCTTGATCTTGGGACAAGAGGACGTACTCGGCGGCAGTGTCAGAGATGAGGGTGCCTTGGTAATGAGAAACCATCCTTGGTCATTTTTTGCGTGTAGTACTCCACATGCGCCGGCAACGGAATCTCATTGATCGCTCCATCTCATTATGGGCGCCGGCACTACCCTGTGAGAGATCGAACTTGCCCATTTGGGACGGAGTGAAGTGGCTCGGCCATTTCGTGCGTAGCTTTGAACTCTGTCGAGAATGAACAATTAAAGTTGAAGATGGTGTGACTTGAGGTTTGTGCTATATAGCTCGTCCGGTCTATATAGTTTGCTGGTGCCATTCAAGCATTGCAGCAAAACTGGGAAAGAGTTGGCGTAATTCAGTGTCGAGTACTAAGGTTTGATTTTCATATGACTTTTGGCTCAAAGTCATCGCACATTGGGAAAGGTTGAATAGCTCCCCCAGCGTTTCCTTATTTTCTTTCTTTTTGCCCAACGGTACTTCTTTCGTTGACCAGTCAACATTTCATCAACTGCTACGGATTTGGCCGGCGGTTGGTCACATAAACAATCAGTCTATGCTTCCTGGCCAAAAATTTTAATATTAATAAATAATAAACATGTTTGCGTTATATCATTTATAATAGTATAGCTTGTTTTGGTTGTGTTTTTGGAACTTCAGATTGGCTGTTATTGTTGGAATTGTGCTAAGATGTGGGTATATTGGCACGTCTAGTGTGATTATAGGTTGCGGTGCGATCGTTGTTATCAGTAACAATGGTTTCCAACTCATGTGGTTGTCTTTTTTTGGTAAGTAGATAACTTTAGTTTGCATCTTATATTCTACCCTCAACTTATTTGGCTCATTCTTAATCAACCTCACTTGGCTCCCAATTTCTTATAGCATTCTACCTGAGGACCTCTCTAACTCCTTAGCATTACTAATTTCATTTCGAAATTGAAGACATGATTCTCATGTTGACTTCAGCATTGAACTCAGGGTGTTTATGCTAATTTTGGCTTCTCATTTTTCAAGAAGGCATTACCAACTAAATCATTTACATGCTATTTTCTCTGAGCTCTCTATTGCTCTCCATTCAACCATAACCATTGACACTCATTTCTTATATTTCTTATGTATAAGTTATCTAGATCTATAATGGCACCCATCTTCAACAATCGTATTATCAAGCACCCATAGTTCACTTGACATCCCTCACTTGGTGCAAAATGGAAGAGGAAACAATATGTTTCAATGCAATACACGACAAAATATGACATTGGAAAACAACAAAACAAAAACAGTAAAAAGCCCAATAATAGAGGACCACAACCATACCACTTGTAGTTTAAGAATGCACACATAGATACCACTTGCAATTATAAATGCAACTCACATGCTTGATTCGCACAAAAGATGAGATAATGTAGAGACAAATCCTCCCAAATAAGCTAATCAACACTATTAAAAGTACTATTTCTCGTGCCATCACTACCATTGATTCCACATGATGACATGCAACCATCTAGTTGGTATGTTGCTTCAACGAGTTGCAATCATTTTCTCTCTCGACAAA